>CM041647.1:28585311-28624846 GCA_023333625.1 Bothriochloa decipiens | reverse complement strand
GTGCAATATTATTCCAAATAATAAAAAGAGAAAATAAATTCTGCAGTTTTTAGAAGGGATAAAAACCATATATAGGCAATTTCAAAAGGAAGCGGGCCATACAAGGAAGATGCATTATTTTCAAGGCCATACAGGTAAATGGATCTACTTAATTTTTCCAAAATAACCAAAATTTTTGCATATGAACTCTAAACAGGACAAACTTAATACTTTCAGGGAACAACATAATATCTCAACCAGACATGCATCATATTATCTATCAAATTGAAAATTTATAATGCAGTTAAATATTACAAGTAGTACCTAGTGGATAGATTTTATTATCTCCAAAATGCATAAGTAAGCACACAATATCTCTAGCAGACATGCAACAGATTATGTATCAATCTACTAGAAATATATAATAAAGCTAAACTAATAGCATAATATCTATCTAATAGAAATTATATATCTATCTAATAGATGCATGAGGAC
Source organism: Bothriochloa decipiens (assembly GCA_023333625.1). Taxonomy (NCBI): domain Eukaryota; kingdom Viridiplantae; phylum Streptophyta; class Magnoliopsida; order Poales; family Poaceae; genus Bothriochloa; species Bothriochloa decipiens. Next base: position 28,624,372 of record CM041647.1, on the reverse strand, counting down.
ATAGCATAATATCTGCAACATATCATCTATTTAATAGAAATTTAATAATACAGTTAAATACTATATGTACTCCTTGTGGATAGAATTCAATATCTCCTAGAAGCAGCAGGAGTAAGCATTATATCTCTAGCAGACATGCAACATATTAAGATAGAAATTATATAATATAAATTTTAATACTATATATAAGCTGCAAATAATATATAGAATTCGATATCTCTTGGGTGCATGAAGAATAAGCATAAAAATTATATAATATAGTTAAATATACCTAGTGGATAGAATTTGATATCTCAGAGATAGAGAATGCATATATCATTGCCAACTTCATTAGGTCCAATCACATCTTCACCGACTAGTCTACACTCTATATAAGCTCTCATTGTCACACCTAAACCCACACATCTCGCATTCAATCAGGAGTTGAAGGAGAGAGCTTACTATTAAACCGTAAAACACAAGCTATATATATATATACCCATGGCAAAACTACTCTTGGGTTTGCTCCTTGTCCTTGCAATTATAGGGACAGGGTTGGCCGATGACTGTGAAAAAGACGCGGAAGACATTAAGAAGTTCTGTAAGAAGTTCGAGGTGTTCCCTGCGGAACCAAAGATCGATCCGTCGCCAGAATGTTGTGCTGTGTGGCAGAGGGCGGACATCCCATGCCTATGCAAAAGGGTCACCCCAGAAGTAGAGAAGGTGTGGTGCATGGAGAAGGTTGTGTACGTCGCCAAGTACTGCAAGAAGCCCTTTGCACCCGGCTACCAGTGCGGGAGTAAGTGAACACACCATATACACTATCCGTGTTTGTGCATATTATTGTATATTGTGTACATATGACTCCACACATGGCTGATTTTATTGGTTGTTTTTTTTTGCAGGTTTTAAGGTTCCGGCCTAATAGCCTTTGAATGGAGTGCGTGGCTGTGACATGGTACTCTCTCTTCGGAGCTTAAATTTGAGATTTGTAACATGCGAGAGACTATGTTGAGAATAATGTGTATCGAGTACTTTGTACTAAAAGGGTTGGACAATTGATAATGTTCATCTTTTATTTGACTGCTTCTCCGGTGTTGCTTTTCATTGGATAATTCTATCTGAGCGAACATGGGGGTTGCAATAATACCCTCCCTCGGTATTAATAAATTTCCAAAGGTGTCCTAAGTCATAAGTTTAATGAAATTTGTAGAAAAACATTATTTTTTATTACACAAAGTTGGTATCACTACATACATCATGACCTATATATTTACTTGGTGTCATGGATAATGTAACTCTTTCCTAGAGAGTAGGTCATACTTAAGATAGTTTGATTTTAGATGATTCTAGAAACTGATTTATCGTGGGATGGAGGTCGTATCCAAAAATTAAGAACAGTGAATTATATTCGAGTGTCATACAATTTTGTCCTAAAAATGAATCATCTATATATTCGTATTTTACATAAAAGGACATAAACAAATCGTGCTTAGTTAATGTCTGAAAGGTCAATTTGCAAGGGAAAAAACGTCAACCTGTTCCTAAAATTGACTCTACCTTGTTGAGATAGCTTGGTGCACGACATGCTTACTTCTTAATAGCAAAATGAAAAGAAACATGCTTAACCTAGCTGGTGCCGCCGAGGTCCTTCTAGGGGATTCAAGAAGATAGCAGAAGCAGCATCGCGTGATTGGTTAATTCTTCTACTTTATTAATTCTTATACAGATCTTTTCATCCTGTCATCAAGGATGGATGGATGCATATGCATCATCAATTTGTCTCTGTTCAGAATCAGAAAAGACAGCGTGTTTCTGATAGTATTCCGGGGGGGGGGGGGGGGGCCAAACGAAAGCAACCTCAAGTGCAATTTTGGAGGATCCATGTATCCCAAAAAATTTGGGCTTTATGTTTCTCTTAGAATTTTGGAGAAATCAATCTTGGTCACCTTGCTTTAGTGTTACTGTTCTATTTGGAAATGTGAATCATTGAACAATGATTAGTTTGATAAGAGGCTTAGTTGGCACGTGAGGCGTACTGTGGTCCCTCGATCTTGAGTATGGAGTTGACTGATATTTATGATTACTTGCATGATTCTTATATGTTTATACGCAGTATGTTGGTAGGTTGGTGTAGCGTACATCATTTGTTTGAAGGTATTCAACTTAATCTATGATGTATTATCTTCAAATTTTGCAGATGGATTGTTAGTGTGTATGTTTTATGGGGAGCTTGAGAATCTCATGAAGACATGGAATTGTTTGGTATCCCGCCTACTTTAGTGACCTTGTGTGTACTGTAATTGACAATTAAGTCCGGTAGTAAGGTAGCATTGAGAGGATGGTTTTATTGTACGTGGAAAGGATAATTATATGTTGATGAACTCAGAGGCCTATGGGAAGCACTCCCTAAAGATCGTGGAAGTTGCTAATGAGAGTTATTCTTTGGAGGAGGTCTTAGACAATGGCCATAGGAAGCGCTACGTCGGAGCCACTCATAATGTGACAAACTACTTCTAACTATTTATACTATATATAAAAGCATTATGAAACTAGGTTTCAATCCTATCAACTAGCCTATCAACTAACCTAGGAAGGTAAAACACATAACCTAAGTACACGATGTAAATACGGAAGTTTGATCGAGGTGATAGAGATGCAAACTCATGTCGAAGACTCTAGTATTTGTACCAAGGTATGGAGAAGCTCTTCTCTTCCCCCTAATCCTCATTGGAGCCCCTCATAAGGATGCCCTTGCAAGGGCCAAGCTCCTAGTCGGCTAACTTCCGCGAATAGCCCCTGGACCTTTCTCGGACCGCTCGTCATCGTCTTCACTATCGAGCTTCCCACTAAATCGCCATGGGCCTCGTTCCCTCCTGTACACGGTGTCAGCTACACTACAAATGCAGTTGGTGTGATCTCGCAAGACTACAAGCTTCTTCGGTGTATGACAATGGTGCGGACAAGCACTGAGTGGATAAGAGATTTGTAAACATCACTAAGCACTAACCTGGAATCACTAAAGCGGTGGTCTAATTAACCTAATCACATGGGCAAGTGCCAATGCTAATCACCACCAAAGTTAGAGATATTAATGAAGAGCCTTACACCCTCAAATGGCTGGCCAAGGGGGTATATATAGACCCTAACTTCAAATAAAGTCATTTCCTCAGGTGATTGTTGAAGTAGTCATTATTGATCATTGGGCTCCCCTATAGCACAACGTCGGATGGCTATTATCAAACTAGTCTAATGCCTAACTTCCTTCTCTAAAACCTCTCCTGAAGTCAATGGATTGGGATGGTATTGTCCACACTGCTATGACTCGGTCCGATTCATGCTTCACTATGAGCAACAAAACTGCATAGTTCCATGCGTGTCTTTCCTCTTGTCCAATGCCTTGGTTTGGTGCCTTCTAGATGCCTACTTACAAGGATTTGTTGGCCAATGGTCCGATGCCCTTTAGAGTCCACTCCGATGCCCTTTTTCAACTTGTTTATTCATAATTTTTGTGTTCAATTTTCTTGATTTCATCTTGTCTTGGATTTTGTACGTACTTGTTGTAGGTCTTCAACACAGCTCCAAATGTCTTGCTTGAGGTGTTGATGATCTGGATCACCACTTCACATATTCCAAGCAAACTTTGCATCCTTTGAACTATATCCAAAAACACTAGCAAATAATATTACTCCAAATGGTCTTGTCTTTCATCAAACACCAAAATAAAACATGAATGGTCCAGGGTCCATTTTGTGTAACTACACAAACCTAAGACAATATAATGTCAACATGCACACAACACTTCTCTATCATTAAACTACACACTATTTTGTGACTATAACTAGATGGTTATCCATTTACACCAACAATTCATAATTTATATGGACTATTTTGGTTAGGCTTCTAGAGAAAAATATAGCTAAGTGTGGCTTTACTTTGACTTAACAGATAACATTTCCTTAAAGGACATGATCATTCCTAATGGGATATGTTTCTATATGGACTCTGGTGGGTTCGATAGATACTCTGATTAGTAATGTCACATATTTCAACAAAAGTAGGTTGGTCATGTCTAAGGGTATAAGTCTGTAGTTGTCCTCCTAGTGTTTCATTGGAAGAATGCGAGGAGTTATTGGAGAGTCTAATACCATTGTCATACAGTTTGAGGAACTTCGAGGAACAAGTGTCCATCTATGTACTTAATGTTCTTAGGGGCTATATATGGTTCTCTATGTCCAAACTTCTAAGGAGGGTCCCTAGGAAGTTTTGGGCACATCAGGAGGTGCTTGTCTAAAGTGTTAGCAAAGTTGTGAATCTAGGGTATGAGCAGTTAAGATGCGTGATTTAGGCATATATGTCAGCGAGGACAGGGTAGGATGATGGTTCCCATTAGAAGATGTGAGAAAGTGTTGGAAGTTGGGACATTCAATACTCACACTTAATTTACGATTGATAGGACAAATAACCATTTAGGGCCGGCGGCCATAAAGTTGGCTCGGCGTTCCATGTAACTAATGAATTCAACCCCACTAGCACCACGTATCAATGGCTCAACCATTGGTAGTAGAAGTTTGTACAATGGGCTTGAGTCTATTCTAGGCCTTGATGTCAATCCATCCAATGGTGGAATTATCACACCCTCGCTTCTGTCTTATGCGATAGTGGAAGTAGTGGCCGTGATCGCTCAATCTGTAGTAGTATCTTAGAACCACATATTGTGCACAACATCATATTGCGCCTACTGTTTTGTAGGAAAACAACTTGTAATTCTTATTGTTGTATCATTTATCTTAATTAATTTATGGCCGGTACTTCAGTTCTTATACCACCATAGATTTTGCAAAACATCATACTGCACCCGAAGTTATTACCACTGCAGATTATGCAAAACATGATACCGCGTCCGTTGTTTTATAAAAAAGTGCTTCCGCTTCTTATTCTTTTATTGGTTCTTTTTAATTTCTAGCTGGCATTTCAGTTCTTACCACCATAGATTATGCAAAACACCTATTTGTGCCAGCAAATTTACAACAAAAACTCACATACCTCTCACTATTCTTTTCCTATATAAGTACAACCATTCCATTCACTTACAGGCACCAACATTAGCACAAACAACACACTAGACTACTAATTATGTATCTATCAACTAGAAATTATATAATAGCATAATATCTATCTAATAGAAATTATATATCTATCTAATAGATGCATGAGGACATAGCATAATATCTGCAACATATTATTTATCTAATAGAAATTTAATAATACATTTAAATACTATAGGCAGTCCTTGTGGATAGAATTCAATATCTCCTAGATGTATCAGGAGTAAGCACTATATCTCTAGCAAACATGCAACATATTATCTATCTTATAGATAGAAAGTATATAATATAAATTTTAATACTATATATAAGCTGCAGATAATATATAGAATTCGATATCTCAGAGATAGAGAATGCATATATCATTGCCAACTTCATTCAGTCCAATCGCCTCTTCACCGACTAGTCTACTACACTCTATATAAGCCTAACATCCCCCCCTGAAAGCTCTCACTGTCACACCTAAACCCACACATCTCGCATTCAATCAGGAATTGAAGAAGAGAGCTTGCTATTAAACCGTAAAACACAAGCTATACCCATGGCAAAACTACTCTTGGGTTTGCTACTTGTCCTTGTAATTATAGGGACAGGGTTGGCCGAGGACTGTGAAAAGGACGCACAGGACATGAATAAGTTCTGCAAGAACTTCTTGGCGTTCCCTGTGGAACCAAAGATCGATCCATCGCCGGAATGCTGCGCTGTGTGGCAGAGGGCGGACATCCCATGCCTATGCAAAAAGGTCACCAAGGAATTTGAGAAGGTGTTGTGCATGGAGAAGGCCGTGTACGTCGCCAAGTACTGCAAGAAGCCCTTTGCACCTGGCTACCAGTGCGGGAGTAAGTGAACACACCATGTAGACTATCCATTTTTGTGCGTATGTTTGTATATGGTGTACATATGATATGACTCCACACGTGGCTGATTTTATTGGTTCCTTTTTCCAGGTTTTAAGGTTCCGGCGTAATAATATCCTTTAAATAGTGCGTGGCTGTGACATGGTACTCTCTCTTAGAGCTTAGATTTGAAATTTGTAACATGCGAGAGACTATGTCGAGAATAATGTGTATCGAGTACTTTGTACTAAAAGGGTTGGACAATTAATTGATAGTGTTCAGCTTTTATTTGACTGCTTCCCCAGTGTTGTTTTTATTGGATAGCTAGAATCATGCTCGTGCATTGCAACAGAAAAAATATTTAAAATTTTTGCGTACGACTACCAAAAACGATATTGAGTGGCATATGCTCAACACGTTAAATGGCAATGGGAAAACAGGTCTACTTGAAACTTGAATGTGTTGCATACCACTACAAAAATGATATTGAGTGACAGGTACTCAACAAGCTAAATGGCAATGGGGAAACAGGTCATAAACTCCTATGATAGGTGTCTTTAAAAAAATGATGTGCATCCCATGTCCCACATAGAGAAAATCGAGAGCACACATGGCAATATACAGCAGGAAAGCTCGGCTATTGAAGAAAAAAAATCAAACACTAAGTTTTTTTTTGCTTACATAGTTACTTTATATGCCAGTTCAGTTCTGTACAATCATGCACACGCAAACCCAATTAGGCATTCAGTTAGGAGAGAAATGACCAACAGTCAGAAGAAAAACCAAAACCGTATATGCAAGGTTTACAGATCAGTTCAATGTCATAGCTCGGACTCGGAGCCATTGCTCTCTTGATTCAGCACTGGCAGGTCGATGTCGTGCACTATCAACTTCGTGAAGTCATGGATAGAGAACAGTATGCTGCAATGATATGCAATCCCTGATGAGGTATGTGGATAGAAGAGGACAAGAGGGCAGCACATTAGAGAAACTACTGAAGATAGGCAACAACATATAGAAAAACAATTTATACTGTTAGGTAAGAATACACAGCCTCATACTACTTTCTCTCAACAATCAAAGACTGAAATTTACTTTTGCTACAACATACAGTCAGTAATCAATTCTTTTTGATCACTAAGGATGGATATAGTTGATCGGGCAATGCTTACTGTAAAAAAAAAATCCTCCTATTTTTAGTCTCCTGTCTTTACGATTTGTCTTTACAACCTCTCCAAAAGGTCATATATAAATTTAAAATAATATACATCAAAGGATTTGGCATCGATTAAGCTGTTGGATGATAGTATAAAGCACATATACCTAGGACTGGGATAGTGGGACAGGGAGGCATTGCACCGCGTTAGCTGAGACGGTGTGAGATCAACACCCAACCATTGTCCTTGGCTGATGAAGAACCAGCCCGCAATTGGTGATGGCCGCGGCAGGCAGGAGGCCGTGTTTGGCGTTTGCTGAGATGATGTGTGATGAATACCCAACTATCATCCTTGGCTGGTGAAGTACAAGACTGCAGGTGATGGGGAGGCAGGCTGGGCAACCATGTTCGTTAGAACATGACAATCCCTTAGGCTTTCGATCTATGCATAACTGAAAATTCCATGTATTGAATGGTACATCTATAAGCTTCACAGAGATACTTACACTTACATCATGAAGAATAGATTTAAATGTAATTGTCAGTCAAGTTATTCCACAAGTATGCACTGTGAGGACTTCAGAGTTCTTCTAAGAATAGATTCAAATGTAGTTGTCTTATCTATCATCCAATCCTGCCATTAACAAGTAATTATTAGACTATACAATGCTTTTTTTAAAAAATGTGCCTTCACTTCCGGATATAACCATAGATTGAAACTTTTTTCTTGGCTAAATTTGTGAGCCTTTTACATATATGCCATTACGAAAGATACACCCGACCCTTAGCTCACTGAAAAGTTCGATCCAACTTGTGTGTCAAGTCCATCTTCATTTTTGCGTCCATGCCATTCCGTCCACGTTATGTCAGTTTTCCACTGTTTGACCGCCCTGACATGTGTAACAAGAATTCACAATGTCTAAAATGCCCTTCTCTCACAACCTTATACTCTCACTCCTTTCTCACTGTTCGATGGGGCCAAACTGTAAGTGACCGGGGCACCTTCTTCTTCCACTAACTCAGGTCACGCCCCCACCCGCAAGGCCGTACCCCAAGCCGCTGGTCGCGCACCCCGCCCCTAGCGGTGCACCATGCACGCGGCGCGCCCCGCCCATGGTTGCACGCCTCGCCCCCAGCCACGCCCCACGCCTACAGTCGGCCATGGGCAAGCTGTCCCCCCGCCCCACCCCATTCATTCCCTAGCTCTCTTCTCCGCCTCTCTCCATGACGATTTGGAGCACGACTTGTGGGCAGGCCACCGCTGCTCGCGTCCAACGCGCGGGCACTGCCTTGGCCACCAATGCCCAACGCCTTCGTGGTCGCTGTGTTCCTCCAGCTTCCTTGGATCTGCTTGAAGGCCAGACGAGCTTCAGGAGTCATTAACTTCTCCAATGTCAAGGTAGGCCGTGAGGCGTGGCATGCCGACTCTGCGTCCGCGCTCCGCCTCACCACGGCCACTGACGCTATGCACGCGTTCCGCCTCTATGCGGCCGCCGATGCTGAGCACAGACTCTGCCCCACCGTGGCCGCCGATGCCATGCCCCTGTTCTGCCTTGACACGTCCCACCCGCCACCACGGACGCGCGCTGAGGAGCCGCGGTGAGTGTCCCGCCCACCACCGCAGCTGCGCGGGCCGTCCCCGACACTGGCCTCGTGGCCCCTGCCCCACCTCCAGCAGTGCGAGAGCCACCCCTGACGTTGATCGAGGAGGAGGCAAAGCAGCACACGGCGGAGGACGAAGGCACGGCGAGGAGGTAGGGGCGGACGTGGTCGTGGTCAGGCGTGGCGAAGGTGGAGAAGACGGCAAGGAGATGTGAGAAGGGGTTGAAAGTGGACCCGCATGCCATTGTTTAGATCTGAGGGCATTTAAGACTTTTTCCATGGCAATTTGACACCATGAGAGGCCAAAGTGGACAGAATGGCATGGAGACAAAAACGAAGATGGAGTTGGACATACGGGTTGGATCCAATTTTTCAAGGTGCTGAGGGTCAGGTGCATCTTTCGTAATGGCATACTGGTAAAAGTATAAGCGGAACTGGATAAAAAAGTAGAAATCATTTTTTTTGAAAATGATTCTAAAAAAGAAAGTAAGTAGAATTAGATTCAAGATAAATAAAAACATTTTAATAATAAGTAAAAAATGTGTATGAATACTTGCTCTTTTGTCGATTTTAGATCGGATTTTTTAGCGACATGGCCATGTGGTATGGGAGGGGACTACAAATCCTTTACCCCGTGCCGCCTGATCAAAAATCAATTTTGGGATTGTGGATAAGACCTCCTTGTCAACTTCTAATCTGTAAATAAACTTCATACCACTATGTCTTGTGCGCATACACATGACATTTAATAGGTAAAAAAATAACAACATGAATTCAAGTTTTGGATACTCACTTGACAATATCTCTTATGGCTTGCCAAAATGCTTGGGACCAATAGCATTGACAACATCATCTGAAGGTCAAGATTCCAAAATGCTCCATACCATGATGTGCATGTTCCTCTCTCACCAATCACCTCCGCCTAGAAAAGAACACGAGCAGAGATGGGAACCTTTTACTTGTATGCCATTATAAAAAATACATCCAACCCTTAGCTCGTTAAAAAGTTTGATCCGACCTGTGTGTCCAACTCCATCTTCGTTTTTCCTCCATGCCATTTCGTACATCTTCTTTTCCACCGTTTGAGAGCCTTGACATGTGGACCCGACCAGTTACAATGTCTATAATTGCCTTTGCTCATAAGACTAGGCTCTCCCCTCTCTCTCACTGTCCGGTGGGGCCAAGCTATCATTGTCAACAACATCTTCTTCCTCCTCAAGAAGAGCAGGATGGGACGGAGCTCGTCCGCGGTGGACGGGATGGAGCTTGCCGCCACCCCTCTCACCGTCCTACCCACGATGCCGGCTGCCACACAAGCTATGACATTCCAGCCGCTACCCGCATCCTTGCCATGGTCGCATGTGCACCTTTCCCAGCCGCTACCTGGCACGCGTGCGGTAGCCCCTAGCCGCGAGCGCCCGCCCACCACTGTGGCCACCTGTAGTAGAGCTGTGGTGAGTGCCCCGCCCACCACCGTGCGGTACCCCGACTACCCCAGTGCTGCTCGCCTACTCCTTGACTCCACAGGCACCGCCGCCAACACGTGCTCGTCCCAGAAAAGCGGTGGTGGAGCTGCTCCCGCACGCACCCACGCCCGCGAGTAGCACGGTGAGGACAGAGATGGGAGGAAAGGGATGAGAGGTGGGCCCACATGCCAGATCCGAGGGCATTTTAGAGTTTTTCCATGGCAGTTTAACACTGTGAGAGGCTCAAGTGGACGGAATGACATTGAGACAAAAACAAAAATGTAGTTAGATACACAGGTCGGATCGAACTTTTCTGGACCTAGAGGTCGGGTGTACCTTTGATAATGGTGTACAGGTAAAAGGCTCGATAGATGGAGTATGGGAGAGAGAATTCTACCGGACACCACAGGGAGGGTGGTGCAGGCGCATAGAGCCGATGCAGATTGGGATTGGGCAAGGAGGCACAAATCTGCACTGGGTGCACAAGTGAATCTCGCGAGCAGAGAACTGCTGCAGTCTGGGGATTTAAAAGAGCCAGCGTTGGTGCCTGGCGCGACCGGAGGGAGCTATGATGGGCGGCGCGGCATGGCGACCTGGCGTGATGGCTGGGAGCATGACAAGGTTTGAGGCGACGGACGGAGAGGACCAGAGTTTAGCGATGGTTACTAGCGCCATCTGCTCCTATACATCAGTCCCACATGTAGGCGCAAATAGGAGTGCCGTAGCGTCAACACGGCAGGGGCAGGGCTGCAGCATCGGTAGCTCCGGGCTTTAGGCAGCAGCGGGGATGGCAGAGTCCATAGGGAGCCAGGCGGGGCAGAGATTTTTGTGTGTGTGTGTGTGTGTTTTTTTTTTTTAATTTCTTCTGGCGAGTGGCATTGGCGTCGGAGTGGGGCAGGTTGATGAGCATTTCAGGCTTCTGTTTCACAAGGGGACACATGACGGCACGGTGAAAGGGGAGCCAGCCGGCTTCACCACCGTTAAGGTAGACGGGTTGGTTTCATTTTTTTTTTTTGTAGTAGATTAGAGATAGAGATTCTATCTGAGCGAACATGGGGTTGAAGTAATAATGTCCCCCGTCGCAATATTAATAAATTTCCAAAGGTGTCCTAAGTCAAACTATTTTAAATTTACAAGATTTATAGAAAAAACATTAATTTTTATGACACAAAGTTGGTTTGACTACATACATTTTGACCTATATATTTATTTGCTAGATAATGTAACTCTTTCCTAGAGTTGGTCAAACTTAAGTTTGATTTTAGATGATTTTAGAAATTGATGATTTATCTTGGGGCGGGTTGTAACCAAAAATAAAGAACATTGAATCATATTGGAGCTTCTTTACAATTTTTTTTTCCTAAAAATAAAGCATCTATATCTTCTTATTTTAGATAAAGGGTCGTGCTTAGTCAATGTCTGAACGCTCGGTCATGTGGTTACCATAGGATGCGAGCAATGAGTTTTCTAAATAAGATCGAGTGATTGTCAAATAACTAGAGATATCCCTGAGACTCTGCGCCATATTATTATATAAAAATTACTATCATATCGTAACATTTGAACAACATAATATATATTTCACACCTTCTTTTCTTTTTTTTTGCCCCAAGTTACATAGTACAAACGCAGATACATATAACACAACGCACGAACACATTAAACTTAGATGACAACACATCTATATTATTACACACCATTACAAAACACACATATATACAAACTCAGCTCCTACGAAGGAGAACAAATTAAACACAAAATTATACACTCATGACGGTACGGTAGAACACAGACATAAAGAGTTCAAAAGCAACAAATATTATTCTTAACTAGCAGCACACCGGATCGGAGCAACCTTAGGGAAATTAAATAGAGATTGATCGAGCGCATGCAGTTGATCTCCTGGTGGTATGTTACTATTAACTCCAGCAAGCATCTAGCAGAGGCTATTTAAAACGGCCCCATCGAATCCACAGCAGACTTGATGTCTGCAGCAACACTCTTTCACTACCGGACCCGGCTTCTTTGCCGAGTGCTGGAAGTACTCGACAAAGGGCAAAAAATAGTCGGCAAAGTCTTTGCCGACTGCTTTTCACGTCGACAGTCGGCAAAGGTTTATCAGCAAAGAATTTGACGGCAAAGATTTTTTTGCCGACAGTCAGGCCAGGGACACTCGGCAAAGAATTTTTTATTTTTTTAAAATAATATTCTTTGCCGAGTGCCTTCCAAGTAAGCACTTGGCAAAGATTTTTCTTTTTTTATTGAAAAATCTTTGCCGAGTGCTGACCTGGCACTCGACAAAGAAATTTTATTTTTTTAAAAAAAATCTTTGTCGAGTGCCGGTCAGCAGGCACTCGGCAAAGCTGGAGTTTAGGCAACGCTGGTGCCCAGCTTTGCTGAGTGACTGCACTCGGCAAAGCTGAGAATTTTTTTTGTTTTTTTTGTTTTTAGATATATAATAGTAGACAAATCCATATATATATATCACAAATCCACATATATAACACAAATCCATATATATAGTCACAAATCCAACAATAGTCCAACATGTCCAACATCCATAACAAGTTCAACATTCATCAATGGTCGATAACAAGTTCAACATGTCCAACATAAAGGCCTCAGTCCATCACTGCTCGTGCTGCGACCTACCGACCCCGTGCCCCGCAGAGTGTGAAGAGCCCTCACCTTGCCACGCCTGCGGCGTAAAGTAGTACGTCCAGCCCCCGAGCTACTGATGCGGAGGAGTGCCACCTGACCATCCGTGCTGCTGAGGCAGAGGAGCGCCACTTGACCACCTGTGCTGCTGAGATGGAGGAGGAGCGTCACCTGACCACGAAGACCACCCCTACTGCAGAGGCAGAGGAGGAACGCCACCGGGCCACGTGTGAGGTGGACTTGGGCCAACCGGCCACCCATGGCCTGGAGAAGGGCCGTCTCCAGGAGTCGGTTCGAACCCATCGACTGTGGCTGCACAAAGGAGAAGCAATCTCATTAGTACCTTCCGGATGGCCGCACAAGCCAAAGCAATAGACAAACATATATACTCACCGGAGTCCCTCTAGGCCTAGGAAGAGGGGGTGGAGCGAACAACGAGGCAGGGATCCGAATGCTCTGAACGAAGCTGGCAAAGTCCTGCATCTGACGCTGCGAGTGCAACCGGATAGCCTCCATCTGGCGCTCCATCTCCTGCCGATGGGCCTCCTGTTGGCCGCCAGCAACCGCTGATGGGCCTCCTGCGCGACATCCTGCGCGGCCCGCAACTCGGCCAGCTCGGATTACAATACTACACCCGCGATGTTTAAATAATGCAAAAGGAAAGGTACATATGTAAAACCATTGAACGACGAATAAAACTATAGTTACCTGAACCGTCGCCAACATCTGCATGGAGCTCGGCTGCCGAGGTCGTATGGGGACATCGGAGGAGGTTGTGCTGCTCCCCTCTCGAACCTGGTAGAGCGTGGGAATGGTGGCCGGGTCGATTGTGCCTGGGCGTACCCCGTGAACTCGTTGATCACCTGGCCATCATGCGCCTGGGTCTACGAGGAAAACTTACACGTAATGAGAATTGAGAGCTAGAATAACTAAATAAATAAATATATCAACAGAAGCGTACCCATCTGTTCATGAACCTTGGAAGGGGCTAGCTCCTTTGGTGGTGTGCCAGCCCTGGCATCGCCAGGCAACCCCCGTTTCTTTTTGTGCTTCTCGTATGCCTTAGGCTTTTGCCACGCGTCCACAATGTCCTCCCAGTAGTCCATGTACAACTTGCACCAGTCAGGAGGGTGTTGCATGACAACGTGCATTTGACATGTGAGAAGATATATCGGAATAAATGTTTTCTACTTATTTTTCATGGAACGAATTAGAGTTGATGTTTCCAACTTACCTGGAGGTACACCTCCTTGGGGAGGTCGGACTCGGGGTAGAGGATCATATCCCTGGCGTCCAACTTCGTCAGCTTTCTGAGAAGCACGTTGGCGTGGTAGGTGATGAGAACCTGGAGGTGTGCCTCGTGGTACATGTCCTTGAGTCGGGCTTTGCAGACCTTGTCCTGCACTCGCGCCGCCTTCTCCTCTTGCCCTGGCGTGCATGGGAACCACAACTGCATACAGAATCATGTATCATTTCATTATTTCATTATTTCATACCACAACTGCGATGAAGACTCACCCAGAAGTCACTCTTGATCCTGGTCGCAAGAGGGACCCCGTTATCATCATTGGCGCTCATGAAGTACGGCCACTTCCAGGGCGGCCCCATCACCTCCTTGTGGGTGACCCTGCCAGGGTAGTGCTTCTTAAGCAAGAGGCTAGATCTACATGCCATTGATATGGCGTGAACCCCCTCCACTCACAAGTGTCCAATTGCTGCACAAGTCATTAAGAAGAATTGTTAGTCTGGAGTTTGATTTTCAACATGTCATATGAATAAGTCGTGAAAACATGAATGGTGACTTACTTATCACAGGCGGGTTCAATGACCGGACGCTGGTCTGGAGCGAGCGGCACTGAAGAGAGGTGCGTGACCACATGCCAGTACGGCTTCCTCGTCTAACTAGAGGAAGCCATAGCCATCTCCCCTGGTGTCGCCTCGGTCGTCTCCTCCTTGTCGTCGTGACCCCCTGCTGCGTGGGGGTCCACCTACGTGGGTATCACCTCGAGCGTCTCCTCCTCCTCATCCTGCAGGGGCGTTGAGGTGGCAAACAACCTCCTCGTCGATGAGGGACATCCGCGGGCACTCGTCGACGACTCTGACAATGGTGGCTCCTTGTCCTCGGTGGTCCTAAAGTAGTGCAGGTTGGTATTCACCCGTTGTGGCCGCGGCCGCCTAGGTCCGCCTGGCATTTTGTCTTATGCCTGCAATGACAAAGATTAAACAAATTAGCACAAATAATCAAGAAGTACTTGTAAAGAGATGCAAAATGAATGAAACATAATTGCAAAGTAATAAAAAGAACAATATAGTATTACATGAATTAGAAATAATCTCCACGAACGATAATGGTGGGATCATCGTCATCACTACCACTACTATCATTGAAACATCCTTAATTTTTCATGAAGGGAAAATACACAGATTGAAGGATATAATGATAGCCCAGGAGGTCAAATCATCAATTATCTAATAACAGTTGATTACAAAGCCGTACATCAAATAAAAGAATACAATAGAGGGGTTTACATAAATGTTACATCGCCACATGGCGGAATCATCAGAGTGTCTAGCATCTAGAACAGCTATGTAAGTAGAGGGATATCGCAGAAGCAGCGTCTTGCACCATCTTGAGCATAGCCATGAGACCATCTAATCCTTAAGCCCCTCGTTGCCATAGGCATAGTCAGGCTCACCTGCCAAATAAGTTTTTGTAAGATTTGTACTGGCCATCGGCTCCCACCCTATGCTTTGCTTATGCTTTGTGGTAGGTGGATGCAAATGGATATAATCAAGAGACCTATTATTTGGCTATAGTTTCCTATGCAAGTATCATCAATATTATATAGTAATTGTTCATCAAGTTTTAATCCATTCCCATCCCACAAAACCATACCACCAACCATCATCCTCTCAGCCCACTCAACAACCACGCTCACACGTGGCGGCAATGGACAACTCCCTCTCATCCATGCCTAATCGGCCATCATGTCGTAGGGTAACAACAACAACATCACTTAGGGGCAGGTAGAAGGGACTCATCTCACTACCCAAGAGAAGTGTGGGTCACAGGATAGCCATACCGAGGCTGCAGACTATATATAGGTTCGAATCAACTCTGCACAGTGTGTACACTAGTAACTGGCTAATGCCGACCATCCATAAGATAACCATCATTAGCGCTCATGAATGCCTAGGCTGATAGCAAAATGACCATATAACTATGGCGGTTCCACCCTACCTCTCAACCCTGGGACACCCCAAGTCCTGCCTGGAGTGGCTGAGAATGTGAAGTCATGCTCCTGCTCTCCGAGGGGCCGATGCTCGGAAGAGGACACATGAACGTCTCGGAAGGGTGTGGGGTTCCACCCGTACCTTCCTACACTGCATACTTTGAGTAGTAGTGACACTGCCCTAGGTAGCTGAAATCATCCGTCCCTGGTTCATCTGGGGCGAGTGGTGCGTACGAAGGGGTCCGTGGTTCCGGTCCTCAAGAGACAACAGGTCCTACGGGGAACTAGACAGGATATCTCCTCAAAATAGAGCCATAGGTGCCCTCTGCCTCAACAGCATCTCGCTCCAGGGGCCTCGTTCCATGAAGGCTCTCGACCCCGGGATCTCCTCAAGAGTACTCGGATCACAGGGGTGCCCAGGTCGCACCCCCTCGGCAAGACTCGCTCCAAAAGCTCATCGTAGATCCTGTCCAGTTGACTCAACCCTCGCCAGACAACCCTTCCATGTTATATTACCCAGAGACACCCATACATACACCGAATCCGGCATCCCGAGCCAAATCCACCCAAGTCCACCATCTGCATCATATATCCAAATATAATGCAAGTGGAGTATAGGTAGCAAGTAACAAGCACTGCATGGCGTGTCTATCCTATAAGTGGGTGAGCAGGGTGAAGGTTACAACAAGGAATAGGCACACAAGTATCTACCTTGCAATCCTAACATAGCATATCATAGCATTATTGCAAAAGTAGAGCACTAGCATTCTATTATGTTGCATGCGTAATAGGATCTACGAGGTTGGGTAGGACGTGGCACCTAAATAGCTATCACTCAAGTCCTCCCTCAAGTCCTTGACGCGCTCCTAGTCCTCCTCCTCGAACAACTCCTTCGTAGGATCTAAAAACGAGACATAATGGTCGCGGGAGCGACCCCTATAGATCAATCACAAAGAACCAAATGAAAATCAATAACTTCAAATGCAATCATACATAAGCCTATGATGTAGAGCTCATTTTTATGAAAATTTGGACACTTGGTTCACATTTTTTGGGGATCATATGAAGAAGTTATGAATTTTTGAGGTTTAAATCATTTTCTAAAAAAGAAAAAGGACTGGATAAACCAGAGGCTGACACGTGGCATGATATGGTTGGTCCATGTGGCACGTGGGTCCAGCTGATGTGGCGCAGTGCTGGCGTGTGTGCTGACGTCATGCTGACATCAACACTGGCAGGTGGGTCCGGCTGGTGAAGTCGCTGACATGTGGGGCCCACAGCCCTGGTCACTGACAGGTGGGACCCACGGTCAACGGTCAACGCTGACCAGTCAACGATCAACGATGATCGGGCCTCGGTGGGCCTGGGTAGGGCCTGATCTAGGCCGGGTTGGGCCGGCCCGGCCCAGACACGTGTCAAGTGCTGGGGTGCGCCACGTGGCTTGCTGGGCCGATAATGGGCCTGGTCCACGGCCTCTGTCCGCGTGGACTCGGTCCTTGGTGGACCAGAGACAGAGGGGCTAGGTGGCTCCACCTGGTTGGCCTAGAGTGGTGCTGTGGGTCAGGCGGTGGACGCGATGCGTTCACTAGAGAAAATCCTCTTCCTTCTGCCTTGCGCGCGCGGCGGCTGACATGGCATGTTGTCGGCGGCGAGTGACGACATGCGACTGCGGCCGGCTTGGCTCGGCAGGTGAGCGGCTAAGGTGGCACGATGGTATGGCTAAGATGCTGGTGGGGTCGCGGTGGTGCTCGTGGGGCCTGGCTTGCCAGTGCATGCGCTTCGGCGGCGGCCGGCGACGAGGCTGCAGTTGCGGGGCGGCGCTGGCTGTCCTTGCTTGCTGGGGTAGCGGCTACGGTAAAGGGGAAGTGGGGCGAGCGCGTTGGTGGCTGCGTGGTGAGCTAGCGGTGCTCCGGCTAGTCGGCTCGTGGGTCACGACGGCGCCGGACGGTGAGTCCGCGGCTGCAGGGCTCTGGGGCATTCGGGAGGCAATGTTGGCGGGCGCAACGGCTTCGCTAGGCCAAGGTGGAGGCGGCGGTGAGGTCCAGGCGGGCGCTCAAGGCCAAGTATGGCCGGCGCTTGTGCTGTAGCCGTGCGAGGTGGCGGCCCTACGACAACAGGGTGCTACGGCATGTGGGATGTGAAGCTGGCATGCGCAACGGCTCTACGAGGTCACGGTGAACATGGAGAGCGCTATAATTTGGGTATTACGGCCTCCTAGACCGGCGGTCGACGCGGCGGCGGTGAACGGCGTTGGTGGCGGTGGAGCTCTAGCGAGCGTCGATTGGTGCCACCTCCTTTCCTTCTTTTAGATTCAAGCGGCTTGGAGCTCGAAGGGCTATCTACCGGAGCTAAATGGAGGCTCGATGAGGGCGCCCGCGGCTATGAGGCCACGACGGCGCTCCAACAGCCAGAGTCTGGGGAGACCGAGGGCGGCAAAGTGGCGCGCCCTCACTGTGGTCCATGCCGGCTCCAAGGAGTTGCCTAAATGACGTTCTAGACAATGGTGAACATGGCCATGGGGTTAATGAAGAGAAAGGTGGACGGAGGAGCGGGAACCGGCGCGGTGAGCTAGGCGGCGGTCATGGATGCGAGTAGGGCATCCTCACCTCAGGTGGCCACGTCGTCGGCTGGTGAAGCGGCTGCTTCGGCTTGGGGTAGAGGAAGGAGTGCGGTGGACCACGATGGAGACGTACCAGGGCTCTAGGTCCTCCTCTAGCGGCGTGAGTAGCAACGGCAGCGGCGGCTCACGGTGCTCTGCTCCGGTACACTGGTGGTGGCACTTTCCCCGCCCCTTGCTCCTCCACGGGCTCACGAGGGGTGGTGCGGGCGTCGCCAGGAAAGCGGCACGCACAGGGAAACTCTAGGGGGGTTGGTGAGCTCCCTTATATAGCCACGGTGGCCGGCGGCGGACGGTGGGGATGGCAAATGCCAATCAAGCGGTCACGGCGCGTCCTTGGCTAGGGTTAGGGTTGCGCGGCACGGCCTGGCGGGATGGACGGCATCACGAGGGCGCGGGCGTGAGACGGACGGTGGAAGAACAGCCATGGCTTTTCTGGAAACAAGGATGGGACGTCAGGTGGCCAGAAGTGGAAGGAGGTTGCGGCTGATAGGGCGGGCCCACATGGCAGTGGCAGCTGGCAGCACGCGGGCGCGTGGCGCTGGCAGGCCGCCCTGTTGGGCCAGTTGGCTACTTGGGCCGCGGGGCTGTGAGCGGAGGCGGGCGCATGGTGCTGGCGGCCTTGCTGGGCTGCATGGCCAGCTGGGCCGATCACGCGGGGGAAGCGGGTGCGCGGGCAGCAGGCCAGATGGGCCGCGAGTGGGGGCAGGCAGGCCGGCGCGGTTGCAGGCTTGCTGGGCCACGGCCATGGCCACTGCGGGCCATGCGGTGTGGGGAAGGTAGGCCAGCCTGGCTGCTGGACTGGGCTGCACGGTGGCTCCGGGCTAGTTCCCTTTTTCTATTTTCTCTTCTATTTTATTTGTTTTTCTATTTCTTTTCAAAGCTCCTAATCCAACCATGTCATGATCTTGTTAGCAAAAAGGTTAGTTGCACGTAAACCTATGCATATATATGTGATAACAAATGTTGTTTGATTTTATTAATCATCACATAAAATCAATAAGAGGCAAATCATACTCTTGTAATTAAAATGCAAATGCCTCATCTATTATTAGGTGCTACTTGTACAAATAGTGGATGGTTTCCTACATGACACTCACCAAACATTGGATACTTAAGAAAATTTTTTGATAGTTTGTATTTTTAGTGTTTGGATTTTTAGGGTTGTTACAGTTCTACCCCCTTATGAGAATCTCATCCTTGAGATTAAAGGTATAACCTCCTCTCAAACAGGTAGGAGGGTAGAGCTTCCTTTAGTTCTGACTTCTTCTTCTGAGTTGCTTCTCTTCTAGTGGAGTCACTCCATCGAACTTGCACGGTGGTGGACTAGTGCTTCTATTTTTCTTCAGGTCCCTTTTTAGGAGACGGATGGTGTACTTCCATGACATGCTAAAGATCATATGCCTCATAGGGTATTGGTTGTTCTGGTAGTTCCAACACTTGTGTTGCTGTGACAAAGGAACACGGGTTGCTCTTCTGTGAGTTGTCTGGGCGACTCTATCTTGCAGGCAATTTGCCAAAACTCTGGTGCTGGCCTTGTATGGTCCCTCATATCCTGGAGTTAGCATTCTCATTTTTTTGGGAAACTAGGGTTTCATGAAGCGGTGGAGACCTTAAGGTAGATAGGGTTCTTGACTTCAAACTCAAGGTCCTTATGTCGGTTGTCAGGACAACTCTTCTGACGGTCTCTGTGAATGCCCTATATCCTTTCGCACTTGGGTGATTTCTCCTTTGGCCTCGCTGTTGGTGGCAGGTCCAAGGGTGATCTCTTTTCTTCTTCTGTTCATACACCAGGGGTGGTTCCTGAGTAGTCCTCCATACATGGCCTCAAGCGGTGACGTCTGGAGACTGATTTGTTTCCTATTGTTGATTTAGAACTTAGCATGGACTAAGCTTCTTTTCCAAAATGTTCATATTGGTAAGCACAAGCTCAAAGCTTGTCTCCAAGGATTGGATTCACCCTTTTCTATCTGTCCATTGATCTGAGGGTGGTAAGCGATGTGGCAGTCCCGATTGAGTCCCCATAGCTTCTCCCAAGGATTCCCATCAATTGGACGTATACTGAGGTCCACAATCATATGCTATGATTTTAGGGGCTCCATGCAACTTGAGAAGGCTCTCCGACATAGGAATCTACTTGAAGTCCAACTCTGGTGTCACACTTGATTGCTAACAAGGTGAGCCATTCTGGTTCAGGCAATTTTTTTATTACTTATATAGCAGGTTCTTCGGGGTTCTAGGATAACCCACGATGGATTCCATAGCCATGCTATCATGATTCCATTCAGACACCTCAAGTGGCTTGGAGATCTCGTGCTCCGATTTGACGTGTCTGTTTATGCTACTCTTTGCAGCATGTACCGCATCATTTGTCTTCATATCCTTCCACCAAGATTTCCTTTTCAAGACTACATACTTCCTGGTGCTTCCAAGGTGGGCACGATACTTGAAGTCATGCCCTTCTGATGGGGTTTCATTGTGCATGATAGGGTTGGAAAGTGCATAGATTCTATCCTTGAGCCAAAAGGTGCTTTGCTTATCCTGACTTAACCCTGGGCACTTGTTGTGCTTCATGAGCCTATATATCGTCTTCAGGGTTGAGAAAACTTGTTTGCCCTCCGGTGCGTCCAATCAGACTCTTTGGTCTTCTTTGGAAGGTTGATCCTAGGGCGAGCTGTCTTGAAGAAGTTTTTGATGAATCGGTGGTGGTGACCGACCGTTTACATGAAACCCCTCACAGTGGTTGCATTTTGCGGTTGCTCCCACTTTTTCATTGTCTTCAAGTTGGATAGGTCAACAGTTTATTCTGATAGCGTTGAGTACATGGCCTAGGAGAATTGACCTTTCAAGCCAGAGTCATACTTGCTAAACTTGGCGTAGAGCTGATGCTTCTGTATCTTCTCCAATATTATCCTTAGATGTTGCTGACATCTGGTGACATGAGTTTCCTTTGGTATGTCTTCTTCGTTGCTTCATCTAAGGTCAACTTTGTGAAGTACTTGGCATTATGCAGCCGATCTAGCAGGTCTCTATCCTTGGCAGGGTACTTGTTCCTGATAGCATGACAACTTGTTTCCTCGTTTCCCTTTTGGCGTAGAGGGTTGCATTCACCCAACTAGGCTTGCATTGATTCATGTGTTTTCTTGCAAAGATCTTTTCCAAACAATAAAGTATTGCTCATGCATTCTAGGGTAGCCGGATGAGCTTAGCTACTGGGGTATCCTAGAGTAGCGGTCCTTATACCCTACTTCTCCATGGGTGGAGGCATCAAAAAGGACTAGAACTGAGGGGATCCTCATATGGCAGTGTGCAAATGTAAATCTTATGCAGACTTGGTAGTAAGTGCATAAAAAGATGCAATACCAGATTTAAAACAAAAATCGAAGCGTTAACTCAATTATAAGCACATACCTTGTTTTATGTCAGGGGTGTCCTTAGCAGCTTGCTTGGTGAGACGCCAACGGGTGGTTCTTCGAGCACTGTGGTTCATGGCACTCATGGTGGCCTCTTACTTTTAGGGATTCATAACTGGTGCGGCGTTGTCGATCTCTGGGCAATCAACAACTCTGTGGCCCTGTTGGTCACATCCGTAACAAGCGGTAGCCATGTCACTTGCAGATGCGAGTGTGGCGGACTTTCTTTCTGGACAGTCAATAGCCTTATGGCCCTTTTGGCCACATCTGAAACAGGTTACTCCCTCGAGGGTGGTGGTGACTCTTGCTCTCTGATCTTCATTGTTAGGGACATTTTTAGCAAAACTGTGTGTAAGTTGCCAGCGGACAGCTCGCGCATCAATGCAAACCTTCTTTGCTGAACCCCGGGTCTTCTTGACAGGAATCATGGCTGGTGATGCAATATCGACTCCGGCACAGTTGATGACTCTGTGGCCTGGTTGTCCGCATCCAAGGCAAACGAGAGGAACGCCACCTGTAGGTGTGGGTGCTGCAGCTCTCTCTCTTGGACAGACATGGATCTTGTGACCAGGATGGCCATATCCATAGCAGAAGAAGGGCACCTCTATTGTAGGAGTGGTTGCAGTAACCTTCCATGTGTCAGAATGCTGAAGGCGGCTCTTGAAGGTGCTGCTTGTAGGGAGATCATGCATACGCGGTCGTTGCTGGACCGGGTTGTGATATGATTCCTCAAGGTGATGCTTCCTACAGACGAGCATGCCTGTCTCTGGATGGGTCTTCTCTGACCTCATTGCCTTGTTGATGGCTTCTTCGAGGGTGTGGCAAGTCCTCCTTGCGATAGCAAGGTGGTGGGGAACCTTCAATCCCCGGGTGAAGTAATACACCTTGTCCTTCTCGGTGGCCACACTTTCAGGGTGCACATACCGCATCAGGCAAAAGAAGCGGGTAGCATACCTGTGGACAGTATCTTTTCCCTGCTTGTTGCCTCAAAACTCTTCTTCTAGAGTCTCTTCTACTTCTACTGGCACATGGCGCTCATAGAAGGCCTTAATGAACTCTTCCCATGAGATGTTGATGAGATCTTGGTGAGCAGTGCTGAATCCATTCCACCATGCTTGGGTGTTACCCCTGAAGTGGTGGGCTATGATCTTGACCTGATCCTCCTTGGTGTAGATGGTTGATCTCAGCCACTCAGTCATGTCATATAGCCAATCCATGGCAGTGATAGGGTCATTGACGGGACCATTGAAGTAGGAAGCTCCAGCCGGAGTGCACTAGCCAAGTTCTACTAGAATTCTTTAGCCAAGTTTCCTAGGAGGCGAGTCTGTTGAGCCATCGCCCTAGCCAAAAGTGGTGGGGGTGGTGGAGAATGCTCCTCAACATGGGTCCTGACGGTTGGCGAAGTGATGATCCGAAATTCTTCCTTCTCTGGGTTGAATCCAATGGGGGTCCTGTGTCCCATGCAGCTACGACTACCACCGTGTCCATGCCCCATGGCGGGCCCTGGGAGTGGTATATGGTGGCTCAGATGTGCTGAATGGCGGGCAGACATCCTGCTTCAAGATCACCAGACTTAGGAACAGGTGCGAGTGATATGAGTTATTATCAACTTTAGCTTAAGTAATTTAAGCTAATTTAATTAATTTAAAATATTTTTATCTATCCAACAGCCATTCAAATAAGCAATGAAAATCCATAAGACACGACAAGATGCAAGCATCCATTACATCAAGTTTGTTACAAGGCGATGTCTCTATTAGCTACACTAGAGGACTCGCGAGAATTTCCACACTACGCGCAGGTAGGCTTCAAAAAAGGGGGCAATCTACTCTACTTCAGAAGTGAGTCTTCTCAGCCATTGTGGGGTTGTCTTCGGCTTAGCTACTCTGCGTCAGCTGTGCATCACTGCTCGGAAGTCGAACCTAGCGGCAAGAGAGGGAAGGATGCAGCTGTGCATTGGTCCTGAACATTCTTCGCACATGCCTCTAGGCCTCTTCCCACTTTGGGGTAGGTTCTACCGAAGGTACGGGGTAGGCCTCCAGGTTGAGACTAGTGGACCCCATTTTGAACTTCTCGGCGCGGGGCACTGCAGCGGTGAGTAGGTAGCTGCATCTGCACCTTTCAGTACTGTCGAATACAGCATGCATCGGACTGCTTCCACTTCTCTTGTACAGTCTTCACAACGTCACGCAGATATGCACAAGCCTTCATGTACTTTGCAAGGTGTACCATGTTGGTCCAGCTTGACTTCTTCATCTTGGCTAATTCTTCCTCTTGGGCCTTCACCCTCTTCTCTAACTCAGAGACCTGATGCTTGTAGAAGCGCTTGTCACCCTCCAATAGCATGATAATCTTATCCCGTATGAGTACGTGTCTTCCTGTACTCTTGAGTGCAACATCATCCTCCTTAGCCCAAATGCTCATGGCCTCGGTCCAATGTTCCCTATCGTCCTTGGAAGGGTCAAGAGCTCAGGACAACAGGCGAAGTGGTCCTGTCTTGAGCAGCTCATAGGTGTCTCTCATCACTACGCAAAGGGCGGCGCGTGCTGCAAGCTGTGCGGCGTAGGTGACGGTATGTTCCACCTCATGGACGGCGAAGGTCTTCAGTGCGGGCACCTCCTTACACCCGGTAATCCAAATACTCACCGCATAGCACTCTTCTGATCTGTTACGTTCATTCTTGCGATAGCAAGTCCAGCTGCAGTTCTACTTGGGGATGCCAAGTAGCTGGAGTGTCTCATGTAGGATTTGAGCATAGTCTTGTTGCTTATCTCCGTCAAAGGGGACCTCTGCAAAGGTTGCCATCTGCATTCAAAACCGAGAAAGAAATAAGTAGCTGGAGTGTCTCACGTAGGATATGAGCATAGTCTTGCTGCTTATCTCCGTCTGTTGATGCAAAAAGGCATTGGATCTGCAAACACACCGGGCTAATACCCACAATCGATATCCGAGGCGTGCCAGTCGATTTGACCTGTTAATCGACAAGGATGATAAATTTGAATAAGATCTGAACGAGACGACAGCGATATGCCCGGACATCAAAGCTCAGAAGGTATTCGATAACTGTTGAACAGATCAGACGAGACGACAGCGATACGCCCGGACGTCAAAGCCTGAATCGTGCTCGGTAGACGCGGAACCTGCAAGGTCACCGGAGATCAAGTTGATGCAGCCCGTCGATTCTTGAAAGAACTCGTTGAAAAAGAAAAGGTACTTGGCGAAGTCGTCGAAAAGTAAAGTACTGGTAAAGGTAAAATAAGAAGTAGATTTGTTTATTGATGCCTGGATGTTCATTACAATGCCCTTCGGCATATATTTATACTCTACTAATCAAAAGAGTCCTAATTTAATACGTAAAGCTCAAATATAGAAGAAATAAACTAATTCCTTATACGAATTCTATTCCTTGAGAAAGAAATAAAACTTGTATAGGAGTTGGATTTAAACTACAATACTAAAAATCATAAGCTTCGTGTCGCCGATCCGCTGTCCGCTCCTGTCACGATGAAGTCATCTTCTTATCGGCACATCCCTGGCATCAGCAACAACCTTCTAGCCTTCCTGCCTATCTTATTGGCAACAGCCTTCTGGCTTCATCGGCAATGTACGAGATCAACATGTCCTTTATCGGCAATCACCCATCGGCAACTCAGAAGCAATGCTGGAGAACAACCACCTTCTTGCCGATTTAGTTTAGTCTCCCGATCCTTATTGACACGTGCCGAAAAACGGTGTCAACACATGCCCCCAATTTTGGAGTATAAAATGCTTTATGCGCCAAAATTCCCTCCAGGTCATGATTACCCAAACCGCTTGAACTTCTCCTCGAGAGTTGCGCGCGCGGTAGTGGAAATCCTGTACCAACAGGCCCATATAATGCTTTCTCCACCGCGGCCCATTTTTCATCTGCGATTCAAACCCTAGCTTTTCTCTCTCCAGCGGCGACATCAACAGGCGATCCTTCGACGAACTCGATCGTCGGCACTCTTGACGGTGATCCTTAGCCTCCACTAGCATTCTTTGCCTTCTCCATCTTTGTCGCGGCCATGGCTATCCGCTTTGACGTCCCCAAGGTTAGTCTTCTTCTTTTACCCGTCCTTTGACATTTCGTTTCTCCTTCTCCGTGCAGTTCATGACTCTTGCTTATTCTCAATCTCTACTCTTAGGAACTTTGCAATAATCTTCTCATTCCAACGCATCAGAATCACTTTATCTGCCTAGGCCCAATGGGAAATCTAGACCCAATCGACATCATAAATGCAGAAACCAATCGAATCCCCTTTAGAGCTCAGAATTTTGATTTGGAATTCTGGACTGATACCTTTCGATCTTGGCCGAAAACAACCAAGGGATGGAAAGACTAGTATTTGAGGGTCGCAAGGCCAATGGAGCTATATTGGGTGGAACGTAGATTAGAACAGTGCATCAGATTATCTATTGTCGATATGGAGAGGAACGAATCACTGTTAATCGCCGCCTCCTACTTCTGGTTTGATACTCTGAATGCCTTCATCTTCAAACATGGACCAGCCTCTCCAACCCTTGCCGATGTGTATATGCTCA
Organism: Bothriochloa decipiens; assembly: GCA_023333625.1. NCBI lineage: Eukaryota > Viridiplantae > Streptophyta > Magnoliopsida > Poales > Poaceae > Bothriochloa > Bothriochloa decipiens. Next base: position 28,597,741 of record CM041647.1, on the reverse strand, counting down.
CTGGCTTGGACATCTCATCTGCCGATGACAACGCACTGTTCCAGAGAAAACCTGAGCATCGGCTGACTACCAGGAACATTGGCGGCTGGACTGGTTATATCAGTGAGTATAAGAAATCCGGTTCAGTCAGTCACAGGGAGCATTCAGCTTTTTTGAATATGTGGCTTGAGAAATTTATTTTCTGCGGCAGAACAGTTGGACCGACCAACATGCACCTTCCTGCAGCAGAGATGTTGGCTAGTGGCGTTAGGCTCCCACTGGGCCGATACCTCCTTGGCTCAGTCTACCATCTCCTTCACCAAGTGTCACAAAGGCTGCTGCAAGGTAAATCCATCGGCAATCTGGGGGGCCCTTGGTGGTTCATCAATATGTGGTTGAACGCCCATATGCACAAGTATTTCCATATTGATCTGTTCGCCCAGTGATTCCCTCGAAGTCTTCCTGAAGATTATCAACTCGGGGAAGAAGAATCGGCAACGCGCCCTCCTATCAACTTTGGAGAAGCACTGGCAGTATTACCAGGGGCGGAGGCAAACAGAGTCCAGATCGGCAACCTCTTCCACAGATTCTACATCAACATCCCTTCTGAGCTTCGGTCCTGGGTCCCGTATGTTGATGAAGAAGCAAGATTCCCTCTTTCCTTTAACCTTACCGATGAGGCTTTGAACAAAGATGCCGACATTCTTAGTGCAATAATCACCCCTCGTGCCATCCCGGTCAACATATTTGGAAGTGAGAAGAACACTAATCCCACATACGAGTTCTATTATCCATCGGTAGCAGCAAGACAACTAGCTTTTGGGAAACTGCCCATCAACCTCTGCTTTGCCGATGTGATTAAACCGAGAGAGACTATTGCGAACCGTGTGGATTGGCACAAGATTGTTACTCTCCTTCCCGATGCCGACACTTCTAATGTCGATCTAATCGATTGGGTACCGGCTTCTTTTGTCATCGAGTCCTTCAAATTATGGTGGCAAGAATGGAAAGAGCAACTATTCTTTGCATCTCCTCATCTTTACTGGAATCTCATTGATTCCGATCACGCCATCCCTGCCGATGCGGTAAGTATGACCCTTTGTACTTTTTCAACTCCCTTTTAATCCATCGGTAACTAACCCCTTTTTAACAGGTCAATGACCCAGTTCCAACACTAAGTAAGAGCGGCAAGGTCATCCGGCTGCAGCCTATCTCCCCAGTATACATCATTGGCTACAAAGCTCCTTCGCTAGACACTGTGATGGGCCGTGGTCATTCCAAGAAGAGCACCAAATCGATTGCATCCTCGGCACAGACATCTAAGGTAATCACCTCACTTTCTTTTGTAGATGCCAGTTGCCGTGATTTACCAATTTCTCATTTCAGGGCGCGAGTTCTACACCAATGGAATCTTCATCGGTAACCCGACCTTCGTCTCAACCTACAGCACCTTCGTCGTTACACCTCGTCGTCCTTGATGATTCTCCAGAGGTATTTTTATTTAAACCTTGATCATTGGATCGGCACTTTTACTCATCTGTTTCTCTTGCAGCACCAAGTGATTGCATCGGCAACCGTCCCAAGTGTACCGATTCCTCAGCCTTCCATTGCCGATGCCCCCAGCCATCCGATGCTGATATTTTACAGCACAAGCGTAAGGCGTCATCAGGCGAAGAATCACAATCAAAGCGGGCAAGACTTACACCATTTCCATCGGCGTCCTCGCCTCGCCCGACATCGCCTGATGTATCTGTGCAGACTTCTCCATCAGCAACTGCTCTTCCATCGGCCATTGTACCCATACAAGGATCTTCATCGGCACCGGTGTCGTAGCAGCAACCAATCGAGGTACCAACACAAGAAACGTCATCGGCAATTGTACCTAAGGTTGCTTCTTCAAGCCAAAGGCGAGAGATTGCCTTGAAACAGGTAAGTTAACTCCCTTAGATAACCTTTAACACTTTGGGTTCTTCTGCTGACATCACCTTTTCCTTTTTAGGAGCAAGATTCCCCTGATAGTCTGTTTTCCTTCTCTATCAGTGGGATTGTTCCCGATGATGAAGATTCTGAAGAAAGCTCTGCTCCAGCCCTTGGAGTTCTATCACCTGAAACCAAGTCAAAGTTGGAGACGCTATTATCCTTGCTGCAACAGGAGACCTCTTTACTGATCCAGGATTCTGATTCTACAAGAGCAACTTTTAAAGGAATTCGAGGTCATATCCCTGCCGATGTTGAGGAAGCACTCTTCCAAGCTACACATCTAGAGAGCCGGCAGTTGCAGTATCAAAGGGCTGCCCAGCGGATTGCCGATAGAACCACTTAGGCAAAACTCCAGGAGGACATGATGAAGCATAAGCAATTTGCCGATGAGAAGCACAAAGACATCGGTAAACTAGAAGCCTCCTGTGCAAATCTAGAGAACAAGATTGCTCAACTATCGGCAAGAAGAGAAGCCCTGCTAGTGGAGCTAATACAGATTGAAGGAGCTTTGGACGCAGCAAATCAGGAGAAGGCCCAAATGCCCGATGCTGTCAAGACTCTTCAGCAAGAAAGGGACAATCAAGTCCTCAAGACGCTGGCGCTTAAGAAGAAGATCAAGCCAGTTGAGGGCAATGCCGATGAAGACGCAAAGATACTAGAGGAAGCCGACCAAATTCGCCTGCGTGCGATATCAACCATCCATTCACTGTTGAACTTGTGAACCTTCTTCCTCATCGGCAATGTAATGCATCGGCAATTTGTAAAACTTCACATTCATGTAGCGCCGATACACTCTTTTGAACGAGCACTTTATCTATTTTCTTTTATTAGCAAGTGCTAAGAATCTCATCAGCAATAGGAAAACCATGTTGATGTCTGCCGATGGACCTTCACTTTTGCTCTTCCGCTGTCATACCTGAGTTTTTGCTCCATAAGAATTTTCCTCTTTGTGCTCACATTGCATCTTCCTCTTTTGAGTCTTCGTTAGACCTTTAGGACACCATTGAGGAAGCTTTGTCTTCCAGACGGGTTGGTAAATTTTTGCACTTGAACCTAGGCAATTTGTATTGGGATCCCTGCAGAGTACTGTTTCATCAGGGACTCCTGCATTGGTCATCTCCTCAAGTTCCTCTTGATCCATCAGCAAACAGTCAGCATGCCTGCCCAATCTTTTATGCACACTGGTTCTGCCCTCCAGCCAATCATGTACTGATGCCCTCTCTCTGATCGGCTTAACGATGTATCTGCTCTGATCACCACAGCGCGGTCTTCTTTCTCCCCGATCAGCTCGATCATAACCATTGCACTCGGGGCAACTATCAACAGTAGGCAATTTAATGCCTTCTTCCCAACAATAGATGAAGAAGGGGCATCTCCAATGGTCTTCGTGCCAATGCCATGCTTCCCAACGCAACTCCTCTTGCTGATGCCGATAGCGGTCACTTGGAATTCTGTACGGAGCTGGTCTAGGAGGCCTTCTTGAACTACTGCTTTCTTCAACTATTTCTTTCCCCTTCAAGTCATCGGTAGTTGCTTGATTTCTAGGATCCACCGATGCTCTCCTCTTAGCGCTGACCGATGTCAACACTTTGGTCTTGTTTACGGCCTCCAATATGTTTGCTGGGAAAGGATGTTGATCAATCTTCATCGGCCTCTGAGCTTTAGAGTTGTCAAACTTGATCCTCCCAGATTCAATTGCCGATTGCAACTGCTGTCTGAAAACCTTGCAGTCATTGGTACTGTGCGAAGTTACATTATGAAATTTACAGTACTTTATCTTCTTCAGCTCATCTGCCGATGGAATCACATGATTGGGTGATAGCTTGATTTGGCCCTCTTGAAGTAGCAGATCAAATATTCTATCGGCCTTTGTGACGTCAAACGTGAATTTCTCTGGCTCTTTCTGACCAAAAGGACAAGATAAAGGTTTTTTACCTTTTGCCCACTCAGCCAGGCCGATAGTTGGTTCTTCATCTGAATCTGATTCCTCTGCCTCTACATAGGACACCTTCTTGTTCCAGCTCTTTCTATGTTCTGGAGCTTGAGCACTTTGATCAGAGATCCTCTGCACAATATGACTTAAGCTTTCAAACTCCTGAGCATCGTATTTGTCCCTGAGATGCGGCAACAAACCCTGGAAAGCCAAACCAGCTAACTGGCGGTCATCAAGCACTAGGCTATAGCACTTGTTCTTCATGTCTCGTACCCTTTGCACAAAACTCTCTACCGATTCATCGCTTCGCTGTCTTAATTTCATTAAATCGGTAAGCTTCTTTTTATGGACACCAGCAAAGAAGTACTTATGAAATTGTCTTTCTAGATTGGTCCAAGTAAGAATAGAGTTCAGTGGCAATGATATAAACCATGTGTCGATACCCTAGAAATGGGTACCCCAAACCCCTGGTTTACCGAACTAAACCCCATAAAATCAGCAACACTAACCCTCCAATAACCTCCCGCGCTAACGTACGAAGACCCGCGGGCTAAGGCATATCGGGCTGACCCACGAATGGACAACAATGGCCCAAAGCCAAAGCCTGCTCGAGAGGCTACCAAACGGACTGGTACTGTACACTCGAGAGGCTACCAAACGGACTGGTACTGTACACTCGAGAGGCTACCAAACAGACTGGTACTGTACACTCGAGTGGCTACCAAACGGACTGGTACTGTACACGGGAGGTTATAACTCGGGCGACCCCTCGAGGACGGAACTTCGCCCGGTGAACGAGCCAGCCCACGAAGACGGAACTTCACCCGGGCAAATGGGCGGTCCTCGAGGATGGTGCACCCCTCGGCTACCGACTCTCCCGTACGGATCCAGCGCATTTAATGCAATCTACCTACCCCCGCCTAACCGTATGGCCATAGTTACGGTAATAGTTGCAGGCGTGGCGGTTAAATCTGCTTTTACCGCCCATGCCCCAGAATTCTGCGGATTGTACTACGCTGTAGCGCCATACCGAGCACTGTGCCATGTCCAGTACCACCTCGAGACGCATAAGCCAGCACGTTTCCCGCATTTTCCGGGATTCGGCCTTATCCGGTGAGGTTCGACCTCCTCGGCACGACCCCCCTCGACTCCAGCCAAGACCCTCGACTTCATCAACGAACCCTCGAGCGGAACTTCAACAACTCCCGACGCGACGGCTGCAGGGCCTCCTATACCGACGTACATCGCTACAGTGGCACCGACGTGATCGGCCTCAACGTCATACATCATCCGCCATACGAACTCGAATCACATGTACCCCTGTGCCCCTCCTTCATCTATAAAAGGAGGCGCTAGGATGTTAGAACGAGGACCGGACCCCGAACAGGAGGATCCAGAGCATAGCTAAGGCTTTAGATCATAGAACGACACTGTGAGCTTGTGTAAGGTCGAGAGCTAGGCGTCCGACCGCCAAAGCCCCACCTCACACTCCTCACATCTGCTTGTATTTTCCCCTGTACTAGCACTTCGGTGCAAGATAACACGAACTATCCTTCCCCTGCTGGACGTAGGGCCTTCTTTGCCCGAACCAGGATAAATCATTGTGTCCTTCTTGCATCACCCACCGGATTAGGGAGCACGCAATTACAATATTACTCGTTGGTGTTAACCCCTCGAGGGTCAAAACATCGACAGTTGGCGCGCCAGGTAGGGGATGCCGTGTCACTAACGATTTCCCACCATTTTTTCGGATGGGCGACTTTGTTTCACCACTTCCGCACGCTACGGTGATCTGGTTTGGGAGCCTGGAGTTCATGACCCTCGACCAGGGCTACGACATGACCCTGCTCTCAATCAGTGACCCAAACGGAGGTCGCGGTACACCCCCACGCTCATGGGCAGCCGCTCGCCAGTCCTACCACCATGCTTCCACATCCAGAAGGAGGCACGGTCGGCACCCTCATCGCCATCAGCCTAAGTCGGGGAGGGTTCCCGCCGCTTTCTCCTCGCCCCTGACCGGAGATGAGGAACCTCTGGTTGAGGGAGAATCTGACCCAAGCTCAGAGGCAGAGGGCAAACCGGCAGGATCCCACCGCATCCCAGACTCCACTTTCACAGTGCGCTCGTCGAGGAAGCGTGACAAAGCCCCCGCTCGATCGAGCTCGTTCCCGCATGAGCTGTTCGAGCGTCGTCGGCGGCCTTCATTCGACTTCAACAATTCCACGATGACGATCACGACAGCAACCCACTCCAACACGAGCACATTGGAGGACCACCCAGGTGCCCTTCTCCGTGCAATGATGGACGTGGGAACTATCACACCAGCCTCTGAGGGTTTGGCCTTCGCGAGAGCGTCTGGCCCCCAGAGGTACACCGTCAGCACACTCCGACGACAGTTGCAGGAGGAGGCGCGGGGGCAATTCCCCGTCTTCTACTGCGGCGACCCCAACTCTGACTCTGATCATTGGGATCCTACCCGCGAGTGCCTCCACATCGATGGTGGTGTCGACTCCGATCGGGAAACCGTCGATCCAGCGGCCGCGGCAGCCACCGCCGTTGCATGGGGTGCTCCCCCCAGAGCAGAGGACCAACGACCAGACACACCCCGAGAAGCGTGCCCCTGACCTGGCGAGCAGGACGCACAGCTGGCACAGATTCGGGAGTTGCAGGCGAAGCTCGCTGACGAGCAGGAACGCTTGCATCTACTCGAGCTGACCCTCAAGCAAGAGCGGCGACCGCCCGGCGATAGAGCCCGAGCCAGGGCCCGAGAAGTCAACCGGCAGATCATCGAGGCAGGAGCACCCGAGCAACCCACCAACCGTTATCCCCGAGCAAGCCAGAACATTGTTGCGGCGGCTATGCTCCTTCGCAATATGCCCGCGCCATCCAACTCGCAAGCTCGGTGGATACAACGCGAGGTCGAGGATCTCCTCCAAGTTGCTGCTGTCTAGCAAGCCGAGAGCTCAGCCTTGAGGCGTCGAGGGGCTGCCTCCGAACCTCAGGTCGAGCCCTCCCGGCCTGAAAGGGAGGGCTCGTTCGATCAGGGGGTGGCCCCCCCGACAGAAGAAGCCGGCCCAAGAGCGTATCAACGATGACCGCGCTCCCCGTGACGCGTGCCTCGACATTGTCGAGAACCGCAGACGCAAGCACGGGCATGCCGAGGCTCGAGGGTACAGCGCCCATCGTGGAGGGCGTTACAACAGCGACTAGGACCGATGGGCCCCGGAGCCTCTGGGTCCCTGAGTATTCAGCAGGGCGATCCGCTGTGCCCAACTGCCCGACAAATTTTGACCCCCCACGAGCATCGTCAAATACAACGGCGAAACCAATCCTGAGCTCTGGCTAGCCGACTTTCGGTTGGCTTGTTAGGCGGGCGGGGTGCGTGACGATCATGCCATCATACGTCACCTTCCCCTGTTCCTGTCTGACACCACACGTAGGTGGCTCGAGGAGCTTCCCCCTGATCAGAGTCGCGGCTGGGTCGACCTTGTCCGGATTTTCGAGGGGAACTTCAAAGGTACTTACGTGCATCCTGGGAATTCCTGGGAACTGCGCAACTGCAAGCAGAAACCAGGGGAGTCTCTCCGTGACTTTGCTTGACAATTCTCCAAGCTCCACACCGAACTACCCCACATCTCTGATCTCGACGTCGTTCTAGCGTTTGTTGCGGGTACAACCTGCAAGGACCTAGTTCACGAGTTAGGGCGTAACCGCCCTGACACCGTCGACGAGCTCATGGATGTGGTTGCCAACTACGCGGCTGGCGAAGAGGCCGTCGGCGCCTTCTTCAGCGATGGGAAGGACAAGGGAAAAACGCCGGTAGCCGACAACGCCGGAGGCTCGAGCAAAGGGCCGAAGAGAAATAACAAGAAGAAGAAACATCAGCAAGGCAAGCGTGAGGCTGCAGAAGATGATCTTGTCATAGCAACCGAACGCAAAAGACCTTGAGGCCCCCCTGAGGGCGCCTTCTTCGACAAAATGCTCGAGGAGCCCTGCCCTTATCACAAGGATGGGGCCAAGCACAAGCTTAAGGACTGTCGCATGCTTCGAAAGCACTTCGAGCAGGTGGGCGTGAAGAAAGGTGACGACAAGAAAGACCAAGGCGGCGGTGAGGGGGACAATGGGGAAGACGAAAAATTCTCCGAAGTCTAAGACTGCTACATGATCCATGGGGGCCCCTTGACTCAGCTCACGCCTCGACAGTGCAAACGTGAGCATCGAGAGGTCTTCTCCGCCCAAGTCGCGGCTCCCCACTACCTCGACTGGTCTGATGCGCCCATCACGTTCGACTGCGATGACCATCCGGATCGAGTCCCCAACCCCGGGGCCTATTCGCTCGTCATCGACCCAGTCATCATCAACACCCACCTCTCGAAGGTCCTCATGGACGGCGGCAGCAGCCTGAACGTCATCTACCTCGAGACCCTCGACCTCCTAGGAGTCAGGAGGTACCAACTCCGACCCAGCGCCGGGGGGTTCCATGGCGCCGTACCAGGGAAGAAGGCCTTCCCCGTCGGCCGTATCGACCTTCCTATTTGTTTTGGCACCCCTGCCAACTTCAGAAAAGAGACCCTCACCTTCGAGGTGGTTGGGTTTCACGGAACGTATCACGCCATCATCGGCTGACCGGGCTACGTGCAGTTCATGGCGATCCTGAACTACACCTACCTCAAGCTCAAGATGCCAGGACCCAAGGGCGTCATCACCATCGCCTCCTCCTACGAGCACGCGTACGACTGCGATGTCGAATGCGTCGAGTATGGAGAGGCCATCGAGCAAAATGCCATGATAGCCGCGAGCCTCGAGCACCTCGTGGACGAGGTGCCAGACCCCAAGTGACACGCTGGCAACTTCGAGCCAGCACAAGACACCAAGAAAGTCCCCCTCGACCCAAGATGCCCCTGCGAGAAGGTGCTAACGATCAGCGCCGACCTCGAGGACAAATAGGAAGTCATGCTCATTGACTTTCTCCGCGTGAACGCCGATATGTTTGCGTGGAGTCCTTCGGATATGCCGAGCATACCGAGGGAAGTCGCCGAGCACGCCTTGGAAATCCGGGCTAGGTCCAGACCAGTGAAGCAACGCCTGCGCCGCTTCGACGAGGAGAAGCGTAGGATCATCGGCGAGGAGATACACAAGCTCTTGGCGGCTGGATTCATCAAGGAGGTCCATCATCCCGAATGGTTAGCTAATCCCGTGTTAGTTAGGAAAAAGAATGGAAAGATGCGGATGTGTATTGACTACACTAGTTTAAACAAAGCATGTCCCAAAGTTCCGTTTCCTTTACCACGCATTGATCAAATTGTTGACTCTACCGCGGGATGTGAAACCCTCTCGTTCCTTGATGCTTATTCCGGCTACCACCAAATCAAGATGAAAGAGTCCGACCAGCTCGCGACTTCCTTCATCACACCTTTTGGCATGTACTGCTACATCACCATGCCCTTCGGCCTTCGAAACGCCGGGGCGACGTATCAGCGGTGCATGCTCCACGTCTTCGGCAAACACATAGGTGACAAGGTCGAGGCCTACGTCAATGACATCGTGGTTAAGTCCAGAAGAGTGGACGACCTCATCCGAGACCTCGAAATCGCGTTCGGGTGCCTTCGAGCCAAAATTATAAGACTCAACCCCAAGAAATGTGTTTTCGGAGTGCCTCGGGGCATGCTCCTCGGGTACATCATCTCCCAACGTGGGATCGAGGCCAACCCCGAGAAGGTGGCGGCCATCACGCGAATGGGGCCGATTCGGGATATCAAGGGCGTGCAGAGAGTCACGGGCTGCCTCGCGGCCCTCAGCCGCTTTATCTCATGCTTAGGGGAGAAGGCCATGCCTCTGTACCGCCTCTTGAAAAAATCCGAGCGATTCACATGGACCACGGAAGCCAAGGAGGCCCTCGATGAACTCAAAGCCAAGCTGACACCCACTTCGATTCTCGTCCCTCCTCGACCAGCGACGTCGACTGAACCACCCGAGCCCCTCCTCCTCTATGTCGCCGCAACCACTCAGGTGGTCAGCGCGGCCATAGTGGTGGAGAGGCAAGAGGAAGGGCGCGCTTTGCCCGTCCAGCGGCCGGTTTACTTCATCAGCGAAGTGCTTTTGGAAACAAAAATCCGCTACCCACAGGTGTAGAAGCTGCTCTACGCCATCGTCCTTACGCGTCGCAAGCTCCAGCACTACTTCCTCAGCCACCCGGTTACCGTGGTATCCTCGTTCCCCTTGGGGGAGATCATCCATAACTAGGAGGCCGCTGGAAGGATCGCTAAGTGGTCGGTCGAGCTCATGGGCGAGACCATCACCTACGCTCCATGGAAGGCCATCAAGTCTCAAGTGCTGGCGGATTTCATCGCCGAGTGGACCGACACTCAGTTGCCGCCAGTCCAAATCCAAGCTGAGCTGTGGACGATGTACTTTGACAGGTCACTCATGAAGACAGGAGCAGGCACGGGCTTGCTCTTCATTTCACCCCTCGGAGTCCACATGCGCTACATCATTCGCATTCACTTTGCCGCTTCTAACAACGTCGCGGAGTATGAAGCACTTGTCGCAGGATTACGAATCGTCCTTGAACTCGGGGTCTGACGCCTTGACGTTCGAGGCGACTCGCAGCTAATCATCGACCAAGTGATGAAGGCCTCGAGCTGCCACGACGCCAAGATGGAAGCATACTGCAACGAAGTGCACAAGTTGGAAGACAAGTTCCACGGCCTCGAGCTTAGTCATGTCGCTCGACGATATAACAAAGCCGCGGATGAGCTCGCAAAAATTGCATCGACTCAAGGTACAGTCCCTCCGGATGTGTTCTCAAGGGACCTCTTTGAGCCCTCCGTTGATTTGGGCTCGGGGGCTTGCACTACGCCCTCGAAGCCCCACCCCACAACCTCGACCGAGGCCCCCTCGACCGGGGCCCAGGTTATGGAGATCCAGGAGACCCCTCCTCCGTCGAACCTGCCACCAGATTGGCGAGCCCCTTTACTCAACTGCCTCATTCGGGGAGAGCTTCCGGAGGACCGGACCGAAGCTTGACGGATCACGCGATGGGCCAAGTCCTACGTCATCTACGGTGACGGCGAGGAACTCTACAAGCGAAGCCCCTCAGGCGTCCTTCAGCGCTGCATTACCATCGAGGAAGGCAGGAGGCTCCTCGAGGACATACACTTGGGGGCCTGCGGCCATCACGCAGCACCAAAGACCCTCGTAGGCAACGCCTTTCGACAGGGTTTCTACAGGCCGACCACCGTTTTTGACGCCACAAACATTGTCCGCTCGTGCAAAGGGTGTCAGTTTTACGCCAAGCAGACGCACCTCCCAGCTCACTCCCTACAAATGATCCCCATCACCTGGCCGTTCGTGGTCTGGGGGCTCGATCTTGTGGGGCCTCTCAAGAGGACAACCAAAGGGTACACGCACCTGCTCGTTGCCATCGACAAGTTTGCCAAGTGGATCGAGGCCTGGCCCATCAGCAACATCCGCTCTGAACGGGCAGTTGAGTTCTTCACCGACATCATCCATCGCTTCGGGGTCCCAAACGTCATCATCACTGACAATGGCACACAGTTCACCGGCAAGAAGTTCTTGGACTTTTGCGATCACCATCACATCCATGTGAATTGGTCCGTGGTTGCACATCCTTGAACTAACGGCCAGGTCGAGCGTGCCAACGACATGATTTTGCAGGGCCTCAAGCCAAGGATCCTCAACCGCCTCAGCAAGCACGGAAAAAAATGGGCCGCGGAGTTGCCTTCGGTCCTATGGAGCTTAAGGACAACACCTAGTCGAGCCACGGGCTTCACCCCATTCTTCTTGGTCTATGGGTCCGAGGCCGTCCTCCCCGCTGACCTCAAGTATGGATCCCCTCGACTGAACGCGTACAACGAGCAAAGCAACGAAGAAGCCCTCGCAAACGCCATCGACCAGCTCGAGGAGGCTCGAGACATGGCGCTAATTCAGTCCGTGAGGTATCAGCAAAAACTTCGACGCTACCACAACAAGCACGTGCGCCCGAGGGACTTCCAAGTTGGAGACCTCATCCTACGTCGACGACAGAGCAACAAGGGACGTCACAAGCTGACCCCGCCATGGGAAGGCCCATACACCGTAGCTGAGGTGCTAAAGCCCGGAACGTACAAGCTCGCTAACGACAAAGGCGAAATACTCACCAACGCATGGAACATCGAACAGCTACGTCGTTTCTACCCTTAGGGCACCAGTACCCTTGTACATTCCCGCATGTTTTGTACATTTCCGCATGACAAATATAAGGAGTACTTTCGATTATAAGTTCAAACTTATTATTGTACATGCATGAGATAGCCTCGACCCTGTCTCGCCAGAGTCGAGCCTCCCTCGGGGGCTAACAAGGGGGGACCCCCTAAGTTCCTAAAAACACGAACGACTTTTTTCTTACACGCCTCCCTTTCACTTTACAACTAAGTTGAAAACGCCTCAAACTCCCTAGGGGTCGAGGGCTGTCGAGCCGGAGCTCTCCTATGCCTCCGGGCTACGGTACCTCCACTCGCTCCCCCCTCGAGGGATACG
>CM041647.1:28554320-28585301 GCA_023333625.1 Bothriochloa decipiens | reverse complement strand
GCCTCCGGGCTACGGTACCTCCACTCGCTCCCCCCTCGAGGGATACGAGCATGCGTCGAAAACTCAGTCAAAAAAGCAAAGTTCAGGTGAAAAGAAAGCAGAGAAGGCTCGAAAGTAAAACGACTATCTGCATTACGATAGATACATTAATGTCCAAAAAAGGCTTTCAAAGCCACATTGAATATAAGTTACAAAAACTAATTCATTACATGGGCATCCTCGCCCAGCCTTGCCCTACAGGCCCGCTCCGTCGCTGCCCTCCTCGACGTGGTACCCTCCATCCACAGGGGGGAGGACTTCGTCCTCGAACAGCTTCGCCAGCGCTCCCCCGGCCCCTCGTCGTCATTAATGAGCCCTCGGCATCGCTCCTCATTCTCGGCGTCGGTCTTCGAGATATCGGGAACGAAGCCTTGGGCCACGACGTTCATGCCAAAGACGAAGCCAGAAGAGACCACTGCAAGCGCCCGCTTCACGCCGGTGTGAAGCGCCTCCCGCACGTGATCTCGAAGGGTGGCGTTGAGGTAGTAGATTCGGTCGACGAGCCCGGCACCCGGGATGTCTTCTTCAGTACCCTCAACAGGCCCGACCTCCTAGGAGGCGCAGAGCCCATCGAGGGCAACCCGAAGCCGGCCGAGAAGCGCCCCCTCCGCCGCGAGGCTCTCCTGCAGCGCCTTGGCGGCGGTTTGGGTAGCAAGCAGCTCGGATTCGAGGCCTGAAACACAAAGCAAGAATCAGACAAAACCGTACAGGAAGAAAAAAGATCAAAAATCCTTTAAGGAACTCACCAGCACAGCGAGTCTCGAGGGCGTTGCGATCCCCTAGCACGGCGTCGCGCTCCCCCCGAGCCTCGTCCCGCTCCCGCTGGGCCTCCTTGAAGGCTCGGGTCACCTCAGTCTTCTCGCAGCGGAGGGTCTCGAGGGCACCACCAGCCAGGATGATGGCCTGCTCCTTCTCCTGGAGGGTAGCCTTCATTGCCCCAAGCTGGGTTTCCAGGCTAGCGGCTCGGTTCTTCTCCTCCTGGACCAAGGCGGAGAGGGCGTTGTGTGCCGCGGAGACTTCAGCAAAATCGGCCTCGAGCAAGCGGATGCGCTCCATGGAGCTTTGAGCCTCCCCCATGAGTAGCTCGACGCGCTCCTGGGCTCGGATGCTCTCGCCCCTGGCCCTCTCTGCTTCGGCCTTGGCCGCGTCAGCCTCCTCCTTGGCACACTTGAGCTCCTCCTTGAGGTGGGCAGTTTCCCCTCGAGCGGCCTCGGAGTCCTCCTTTGCCCGGGCGGCCTCCTCTTTGGCTTGGGTGGCCTCCTCCCTGGTCCGCTTTAGCTCCTCCTCGATCTCGGCCACCCTGCCCTGCGCAGAGCCACCGGCTTCGAGTTGGCGAAGCACTTCCTCCCGACTGCTGTGCGTTTCATGGAGGAAGTACGACTTGGAGTAGGAACGCCTCCGTGCCTCCTGGGGACAAGAAGTCGAGGGTTGAGGCATTTCATACGAAAGAACTTAAAAAACTGCATACGGCCTACACAGTGACTCACCGCGAGGTTCCGGTCGAGGCCTTCGGCGAGCTCGACACCCAGCTTCAGCAAGTGCTGCAGCCACGCCCGGGACCGCTCGGCCTCCTCCCAGCACTTGACCTCCGCCGGGTCGTTCATCTCGATCCCCGGAGCGCTGGAGTCGCCGAGTTCCCGGAGTACGATGCGCTTCTTGCCCCAATGCGGAAGGACCGTCTTGACCTTGGCTCGCGCCAAGGACTCGACCTCGTCCACCACATCGCGCGGGATGCCGTAACTCACGGCCAACTCCGCCGGGGTGTGGAACTCCGACGAGGCGCGGGCATCCCTCAGCCCGGGGTCGGACGTCGACCTCCTCAGCACGCCAGAAGCCGCCGTCTCCTCCGGCTGCTCCGTCGATGGTTGCGGCAGCTGACCCGACGCTGCTTCTGGAGCCTTCGGAGGCAGCGGAGGTGTCGAGGCCATCGCTTCCCCCAATGCCATGACTTGTGGCACCGGCAGGACCACGGTCGACACATCTCCCACCGGGTTCGGTACCGAGACCTCCTCCAGCTGCACGCCCGGCAGCCGCGGGACCATCGACGCCTTCAACGCCGTTTCTTCTTCGGCCAGCAGCTCGTCCAGGGTAATCACGGACACCCATTGCTTGGGTAGTCCGGACGTCGCCCCTGTCTCCGGCGCTTCGGACGGCTGCTGCGCCGGTCGGTCCATCGGCGCGGTGTCCCCCGGTGGTGTTTGCTGCGCCTGCTGATGCTGGGGCTAACCCCCAGTTTCCTTCTGCTCCTGCCACTCCAGCGGCTCCTTCTCCCCCTCCTCCTGCGGCCGTGGCAGCTCCGCTTCTTGCAGGGCCCCCTGCTCCTGTTCCCTCCGAGCCTCGAGCTCGCGTAGCCCCGTCGGCCAGGGCCTCCGCTCTCCCGTCGAGGGAGGAAGGGCTGCGGTCTCCTCACCCTCGAGGTCCACGACGACTACCTCCTCTCTCGGCTCGTGGCCCTCGGGGGCTCCCGCCGTGGGTGCGGGGATCGAGGCCTCCGGCCCGCCAGGACTGGAGGCTCCCGGCGTCGGGGCACCACCCCCCTGGTGCCGGGCCGAGCTCGAGGGCCGCAGGCGACGACGTCAAGGAGGCGCTCCCTCCCTCATGCGTCCTCCCCGGCTCGGAGTCGCCGCCCGCCGCGGCCCCCGAGACGCTCGACCCTGCAGCAAGAGTGGAACCCGTCAGTGTTCGGAGATGACGCAGCCATCCTTCTCGTGCGTAAGGTGACGCAGCTGATGGTCAGTGATAGACGGATGTCCAAGCACGGTCGTGCGGATCCCTGTAACTGTCGCTCGGGAGTTGTTGGAGTGTTGACCAGTGATGACGAAGTCCTGCTCGAGGGGGTGATCAAGGGGGTCGAGGCCCGAGCGAATAAGAACGAACCCGAGAATTACGGGAGATGTGTCGACGAACGCGTCTCGAGGGAGTGCCAAACGGGGCACAGTGCACGGCATAGAGTTACAGTGTGGTAGGACCCGCCAGATTCCCGGGTATGGGAGGTAAAAGTAAGATTTGACCGGTGCACTTATAAATGTTACCGTCACTGTGGCCATGAGGATAGGCGGGAGCAGGTATTCGAGGGGTGTGTCGCACTCGAGGGGCGCCCGTTCGAGGGGTGTGTCGCACTCGAGGGGCGCCCGTTCGCTCGGACGAATCTCCGTCACCGAGGGGTAGGTCGAGTGGCACTCTCGAGTGATCTACTTTGCCTCAAGCGGGGTATGTTGGATAGGTAGCCGCCCGGACCACCAAGGCCCGTTCGTGGGCCGGCCCAGTATGGCCTGGCATTCTTGTTTTCGTGCTAGGCGAGGGCTAATGATACCGGGTTTGGTTTGTTGATGAAAGGGGTTAATCCCCTTAGTCGAGGGTTAAGGGTACCCCTTTCTTAAGTATCCGACACCCTTCACTGTTCTCACCTGTGGCTACAACTACGAACCTAGCTGCATACTCAGTCACTTGGTCATTTACCAGGTCACGTGCTATGACTTCCCGACAGTTGCTCACTTCGTCATACTCGCAAAACTCAACTGAAGTGCTATACTTGGGGAAAATGTTGAAATGGTCGACATAGGCATCGACATACCTCACAAACTGTTCCCTAGTGATGTATTTAGGGGAATCACTTGGATATGACATGTAAAGAAGCTCACTGAACTCCTTGGCAAGATGGAGCTTAAGATGATCATATGTGCGTTTGCGCCAAAGTGAAGCACAAAAATCCTCGCGTTCGATGATGCGATACGGGATGCTGTGCTCACAGAGGCATGTTGCTGCAGCAAGACCCGATGGACCTGCACCAACGATCAAAACTACTACCTTCTCCATTGATAGTTTCTTAACTAGATGATTTGAAGCAATGTTGTTGGAGAGGAGATCTTGGTTTGCATATGATGAGTTGTTTGGGGGCTATGTGGGTTCCATTTATAGTAGTAACGGAAGGGGTATCACTACCGGATTCAGGCGATTTGCCGAGTGCCTAATGCACTCGGCAAAGACTATATAAAACTCGGTAAAGCCTTTGCCGAGTGCAACACTCGGCAAAAATCGCAATGGCAAAGACTCATTGTCAACGGCTTTCTGTTGGGCACTCGGCAAAGGCTTTGCCGAGTGCATTTTCCGGCTCTCGGCAAAGGAAAGGGGCCGTCACGGCGCCAGTCCGTCAGCGTATTCTTTGCCGAGGGCCGAAAATGACACTCCGCAAAGATTTTTTATTTTTTTAAATAAATTCTTTGGCGAGTCCCACTGTGCAGGGCACTCGGCAAAGACATTTTTATTTAAAAAAATTGATGCAGCCTTCGAAGCACTGCAGCGTCAGATATATCGGTACGTAAAATTAATTCATATAAGTAGGCTCTTTAAATTACAAAAATGAACTGAAGCATGCAAATACAATTGTATCATATGCACAAAGATGTACCTTAGAATATCCTAGATCCTAATTGGGCTGAGCAAAAGATATGGTAAAGTAACACCTGGCTGGAAGAAACAAATGAGCATTTTCTAGTAGAAAGGACAAGGGTTCAGGAGAACAGCAATCAAGGTATGGCCATAAAGCAAATACGTTGTACAACAAAAAAATGTTGCAACCAGCAAACTGACTCACTTCTTTTCTAATCCATCTCCCTTTTTTTAGATCATCAAGCTAAATCAATGTATATATCCAGATTTGTGTAATACTATACAATTAATACGTTGTACCATAGAAGCTCAATCCATATTGTACAGTCTGTGCAAAAAGTTGCAAGGAGGAGAAAGGGCAGAGCTGAATAAATTAACCATTTTTTTCCAAGAGAATGAACTGCATATTCATGAATTCCTATTTCAATCTCCAATAAGACTACCATCATCTCCAAAAAAAATAGTAGAAAATAGAAGGAATTAGATAACAAACCACAGTTCCTAACTTAAAGTGGCAAGATAAAATTCACAGTCATATGCATATGCTCGCGAGAGGCCTCAGAAACATGTCTTGCATCATTTGATCATGAACTTGGAGCGTAGGCATCAAAACAGAGAACACATGAGAAGTCAGTTCAGGGGCAGCTAGTAATGATGCCAAGTTCCTCACAAGTTTTGGATCATCAGCTCATATTCTAAAATAATGTATGGAGTTGGACAATTTCATCATTGGCAAAACAAAGGAGAGGAGAGGAGAGGAGAGGGGAGATTTGGCCAAAAAAAAAGCAACAACTGCTAAACAAACATAGAGAGGTGTCAAAAAGCAGTTGCTGCTTCCCAAACATTGAGAGGTGTAGTAGACAGAATAGAGTAGAGTAGTGAGAGTAGTAGAGTAAACCTGCCATATAAGCAGCAGTAATCCTGCCAAATAAACAACAGTAATCTGAGGATTGGCAATTATAGTAAGACAGAAGTGGAACTGAGCATTAAAATCCATAATAAGAGCAATAGTAGGCATCATATGCTGAATTCCAAATAGGACTAGAGGAGTTGGAAACAGCAGCACCATCATCCACCAGCTGAGAAATCCATTAGGCAGAGCTCAAAATTGGATGGACAGTGGACAACCACAAACACAATTAACAGCCATAGGTTGGAGTACACAGTAGAGTACATTAGAGGCATGTATAAGCCACCAGAAAGTCACAAAGATCACAAATATAAGACATTCATCTCAATATAGATTTGGTGTGGACAATTTCATCATCGACAAGTTCCTCACAGTAGTAGTAAGACAGTGAGAGTAGTAGTATGACAGTGGACAGTTGGACAATTTCATCATAGGCAGTATTAGCATTGTTTAGATTCATAATTTGCAAACACAAGGCATCACAGGCAGCAAGGGCAATCAAAATTCAATTCATCTCAAATTTCTCAGTTAACAAAATTACCATAATTTTCATCTCAAATTGTCATATGGGGATAGTGTTCAATTCACGGGCATAATCAGTGCATGATCCAAAACACAAACCATCACACAATCCATCACAAGACCTGCAGAGCGGAGGAATGGAGGAGGGGGTGGGTGTGTACTTGTAGAGCGGAGGAATGGAGAAGGGCTTGGTGCACTGGCACCAGAGGCGTCGGAGGGAGGAGGGGCACCAGCGCCGCTGGAGTAGGAGCACGAGGGCGCACGGGCATGGGAACCATGAGGTCGCCGAGGGCACAAGGGCGCCGGAGTTGGGGCACGAGGGCCGTCGGGAGAGCACAGGCACTGGCGGCAGGGTGCACAGTGACGCAGATCCGGCCTCCCCCACGCGGATCCGGCCATGTTCGTGGGGATCCGGCGTTGGGACGACTGCGGGGGCGTGGGACCTCTCCGTCGAGGGCCGGGGAGGGAATGCCAGTCGGCCACGGGGTTCGCTGGGGTCCGGCGCTAGGACGCGCCGCGGCGGCCGTCTCCGGCGAGTGGCGGCGCGGGGAGGCCGGGAGCGGCAGCATGGTCGCGGCGGCTCGGTGGCGGCAGCGGACGTGACGGCGGCGCATGGCGCGGCTGAGGCAAGAGCGGGGGCGGGTGTGACTGTGTGAGCGCGAGGAGATAGGGTTTCGGGGTGGTGGGCCGGCCGGCTGGGTGGGCTTTAGCTACTTTTTTTAATTATTCTTTGCCGAGTGTTCCATAGGCCCCGCACTCGGCAAAGACACAATTTGCCGAATGCCAGGTCTAGCACTTGGAAATTATTATTATTATTGTTTTACTCATTTT
Organism: Bothriochloa decipiens; assembly: GCA_023333625.1. Lineage (NCBI taxonomy): Eukaryota > Viridiplantae > Streptophyta > Magnoliopsida > Poales > Poaceae > Bothriochloa > Bothriochloa decipiens. The sequence goes on along the minus strand of CM041647.1, from coordinate 28,578,610 downwards.
TTTGTGCAGTATTAGTACATTATTTAAAACTACATGTTCAAATTTGGGCAATTTTTGACTTTTTTCTATATTTAATTCATTTATTTATTTTAGTTGAATTTTTTCGAATAATCTAAATTTGAACTATTGGTGCATTAAATAATATAATCTAGTGGTTTAAAAAATGATATTCATGTTGTTGAGTGTATTTTGAGGCTATATCCAGGAAGTCATATGAAATTTCAAGCATCTTATTCACATAACATGACGAAGACCGTGCGGGGAAAGTGTTTATAAATTGTATAAAATTCAAACGAAGTCCGAAAATGACGAAACTCCTTGAGGTGTCATATTATCGCATGTTGAGCCTATGATAAAAAATTGAAAAGATTTCGTGCAAGTTATGACATCGGATACCAAAAACCCAGACATCATCATATGTGATTAATTGAGATCACATGTGGAGATGTCTGGGTTTTAGACATCCGACGTTGCAACTTGCTCGAAATCTTCTCAATTTTTTACCACAGCCTCCACATGCAATAACACGACGCGTCACCAAGTTTCATGATTTTTGGACTTCATTTGCATTTTATGTAATTTTAAATCACTTCTCCTGCAAGTAAATCGACATATTACATCAACAAGAAGGTCGACATTTCATGTGAAGTCTTGGATATGGCTTCAAAATACACCAAATGTTACGACTATAATTTTTTGAATCGCTGAGTTTCAATATTTCATTCACCTGCAGTTCAAATTTTAATTATGCGAAAAAATTCAAAGAAACAAAATAAATCAATTAAATATAGCAAAAAAAAATCAAAATGGGACCAAATTTTAAAATGGGGCTATATTTATTGTATAAAGGCCTCACAAAAATTGGGTACAAAAAAAGAAAAAAAGAAAAATACTTTGCCGAGAGCTAGCCAAGGCACTCGGCAAAGATAGGCCTTTGCCGAGTGCTAGCCAAGGGCACTCGGCAAAGATAGATCTTTGCCGAGTGCCTAACGGCGAGACACTCGGCAAAGGCTGATGTCAGGTGTGCGACGTGCTGCCGTCGCTCTTTGCCGACGGCCGCCCTTTGCCGAGTGCCAGGCACTCGGCAAAGGCTCCTTTGCCGAGTGTAAATCTTTGCCGAGTGCCGACGGGTCAGACACTCGGCAAAGAGTGCCTTTGCCGAGTGCCCGATGGAATTATCTCGGCAAAGGTTTTTGCACTCGGCAAATTGAGTTTTTCTGATAGTGTATGCTCATTGACGTGTCTCTGCCCCTTACTACAAAACTAGAGTACAATTAATAGTGCGAACGTTAAGCAACATAGATGAATATCTATCCCTTACATTTATGATGTCATTAATGGGAGATGAGTGGAATCTCCCAGTAATATAATTATCATCTCTTCTTCATCATATGCTTCATTTCATTCCAAATTATAAAGACATTTTTGCTTTTCTATTCATAGTTTTTGCTACACATCTAGATTAACAATTATGTCTAGATACGGAATAAAACCTATGTATTTAGAAATGTCAAAATATCTTATAATTTGGATCAGAGGAAGTAAACTAAATTATGTCTACTTTAGATTCATTTTTGAAGTTTCTAATTAATTCAAAAATACTAATTTAAAAATCATACATTTAATGCAAATTACTTTGATGAAAAATGGCATAGTCAAGGTATAACTATGTCAACCGGTCATATGCTATTTCCTTCATTGAGTTATTTTATCATCACAGTTTCACATTCTTTGAAAGCTTAGTATGGAAATTAACCATTATTATAATTTTTCGAAAACAATTTGATACTTCTTACAAGAAGAACCACATATTGTGACCACCTTTAATGTTTGAAATCTCCATTGTAAATAGAGTATTTTGCAATGCCTTATGCTTACATATCAGATTCGGTCATGACATCTTTTACCACTGTTGTTAATGATCCCTTTTGTTATTTTGGAGGCCCAAATTCCCATGGGCCTTAGATAAATTTGTAGTTGTGAAAAACTAAGACAAAATGGTTCCGTTACGTCATGTATAACTTCAAGTAAACGATGCGTGTACTAACCATATACCCATCTAACTGTGTATATATAGCGCCTTGTTCTCGCACGAGCTAGTGCGCTACGACACTTCTCTCCGCCCTTTGTTCAAGTTGATATGGCATTGCATCATCGGCTCCTCTTCGATTCTATGTCTCTCTCTACCCATTCTTATTGTTGACAACTTCTTAGGAATCAACATTGTAAGCAACATGACCATCTATCTTGTGACAGCCCTCACTTATTAATGTTTTCCCTTGCTATTACTTTGTGTTGCTATTCTTATCTCCCCTGCCCCCATTCAGCCCTCACTCACTAATGTTTTCCCTTGTTATCACTTTGTGCACCCATTGCATCTGTAATCACTGAAATCTGGCCTTGCCGCAGGAGCTCAAGAACTCGACATGTATGGTTGGATTTTCAAACAATCAACGAAGAGGGTATAATGTCTAAGAGGAGGATCTCATCATCTTGTAACAGGTTCTTTGTTAGATTAACTGCTTTAGCATTCCTTTACCCTCTTGTATAAAAGTTAAGAAAGATTCAGATTAACAACAATAACGATGTATATCAAAATTATGAAATTGTTGTTTTAAACTAAAAGCTTGACAAAATATGCTTGCACAATATCGGTATTCTGGTCGTTCAAAGTATTGCGTTTAAATGTGTACATGGTATGTAATTATGTTAGTGGTGTTTTAATGTGCTTTTCCTCATATATATGGTTTCTTATTTAAGTTGAATTAAATTCTCATTCAAAAACTAGGAAATTATAATATGGAAATTTATTAATGCGCAAATAATTTTTCGAAGCAACAGAGAGATTAAAGAACTGCTTTCTTCTCGTTGCTTCTTGTATAAAACGTTGCTCCAGAAAAGACAGATTAACACAAAAAACTGCTGCTTTCTGTTAGAGGTGTGTCCATAAACACTGGAGAAGGGATCGATAAGGTTGCCGAATCGATCACTGCTGTCATGCACTAATGCTAGGGAAACGGTTAACTTTTGCTTCTGGGATATTGGAATAAGAAACTTGTGGGGTATCAGAGCGACAAAATTCGAAACTGAATCACTTTACACGTACTGAGAAAACCTTGCTACACACTGTATCTGATCACATTTTTCGCTCTGTATGTAGGTATGAGAGCGATAAAATTCGAAACTGAATTACTTTACACGTACTGAGAGAACCTTGCTGCACACTGTATCTGATCACATTTTTCGCTCTGTATGTAGAGTGCTTCGTTCCATTAGCCTAATAACTTGTCAGTATTTTCTTTTTGTATCATGTACAGGTGTATGGTCTGTTAGTAACTGCGTTTCTGTTGAGTAAACAAATTTTAAAAGGAAACTTCGCGTATACAATTGGAGAATCTCATTTATGTTTTTAGAGTATATAGCATGTAGAATAAATATTAAATCAGCGTGTACAGGTGTATGGCTTGTCAACTGAATGCGTTTCTATCGAGAACGAGTAAAGACAATCGTAACCTAGCTTACTTGTGGGATTTCAGAATCTAGTAATTAGTAAAACAAATATAGTTGGAAACTGATCGAAATATCTTTATATACTACGACACTAATAAACCTGAAAACGTGGAAATGGTGAAGGGGCAGTAATTCAGTCTGATCACATTTTGTGCTGTACATAGACTGATATGCCCTTAGGTAGTTAACCTATTGTCAGATTTGCAATGATTTTTGTCCTTATGTTCTGGTTTATACATATAGCTTGTCAAATGCGTGTACTCCAGAGAAAACTGACAAAATGACTGGTGTTTGCATTGGATTCTTTAAAACATGTAATCGTGTTCTCTGTAAAATCACTCTGCATTGCTACAAAAAACATTTTACTGTAAAATCACTCTACACACCTCCAACAGAAAGCGGCAGCTTAAATGTTAACCCGTCTTTTCTGGAGCAATTTTTTATACAGGATGCAACGGGAAGAAACCAATTCCTTGATCTCTCTGTTGCTTCCAAGAATTTGTTGGCACATTAAATGTCCATAATATAATTTCCTAGTTTCTGAATCACAAATTAAATCAAGTTAAATAAGAAACCATACCTATGAGGGAAACCACTTTAAAACACCACTAACATATTTACATACCAAGTATATACATTTCAATACAATACTTTGAAGGACTACAATATCGATAGTGACTTTAAAGATGTATTTCTAGATTCCTAAACTCATTAAGCAGTGCACTACAACTCCATACCACCCGTACGGGTGTTTGTTGTTGATGGGGCATATGCGAATATGATGAGATGCTTTTCTACATTTAGCCCCTCTTCGTCCCTCTTCTCATATGAATGGATTCTTGTTTCCCTCTTCTCTCACGCGAACCTCAACCTATCCGGCTCCATGACTGTCCACAGGCAACAGTCGCAGTGAGAGATGACGAAAGCAAGAAGAAGGATCGATCTATTCATGCGAGAAGAAAAAAAGAGGAGCTCTCAAATGTAGAAAAATATGCCATGTTGGTATGTCACATCAGCAAGAAAAAAATCATGTGGCTGACATGGACCTGGTGCACTACATACAAATTTAGAGACCTAGAATTGTATTTTAAAAGTTCATGTACCTAAGTGACACACCCTTACAAGTTTGAGGGTCACTGTGGCATTTAACTCTTTTTAGAGGTAGTTAGAATTAGTTTCTAGAGGAACCGCCTTTGTCTATAACTTCTTGGATATATGGGCCTAGGGTACCTTTAGCATCTGTATACTCAAGCATGCTTGTCTACTGAGCCAAAGACGATGAAGGATGAGGCCCATGTCTTGTGTGCTACCATCTAATGAGGAAATGATCTCCATACATATGACTATGCTTGGAAAATCGCCAAGAGACCGAGGAGATCAACAAAGGTGTTCAAAACAAGAGGTCCAAAGCTTATCCCGTTCGAGTCACCAAGGTGGAGGCGACCCAAATCAAGTTCGAGTCGACCAGGAGAAGTCCCAAGTAAAATAAATGCATGTGATGCATACAAACTTTATTTCCTACAATCATGCATGGAAAGATAATGTGATAATCGAACCAATGGCTTTAGTTTCATGTCAAAATTCATCCTGAGTTGATGTAGATCCTACACAATCTTCCAATACATATGATAACTTTGATTGGTGGAGAACTTGATGTTCATGATCTATTCTTCAAACCAAATCTAATTTGGACCCCCACAACCATTACACTATTGTTCGATTGGTTATCAACCATGCACAACGCAATTGACATCATCGAGAGAAGGCTTTCCTTCATGTGAATCGAGAATGCAAAGAAGAAATGATGAACACAATCTAAAATTGAAAGTATGAATGAAGTATATGAGTTTGATAAGAGGTTCAAATCCTTATTCTAAAGGACTAGTCGCCAAAAACCAACAAGATCAAGAATAGGGGGAATAGTTCACAACAAGCAATCTTAGCAATACAATTGCTGCGAACAATGTTTGTTTTATGTGGAAATAAAGAACACAATAAAACCCCAAACCCTAATGAGAGTGATGGAGGATAATTGTAGAGTCTTGGGCATCATCCCATAGACACACCTAATTGGCTCTAAGATGATACATGGCCCAACATATTAACAGACGGTGTTCACATCACCTTTGCAGATTCTAGATGCTAAACTCTTTTGATGATTCACATTGACTCAGGTTGAATTTTGAAGTGAAGTCAAAGCCAATGGTAAGATTATTAAAGTATCTTTTCATGCATACATGATCATAAAAAATGGAGCATGTAGTAAGCACCTTGGGCATTTATTTTACCTAGGACTAGTCCCAGCATTCGAGATGAACTCAAACTTGATTTGAGCCTCCACCTTGGTGATTTGAACCGCATAAGCTTTGGGCCTCCGTCTTGTTTTTGACACCCTTGCTGATCTCCTCGGCCTCCAGATGACTCTCCAAGCATGGCAATATGTAAGGAGGTTGTGTTCTCATCTTCCTCCCCTTACTTCTTGATGAAAAGACATCCTCTGCATCAATTGTTCTTGAAGCTGATCATGTACATCATGAAGCCAAATGATTTTACCAAAATAATGGGAATGGACAATGTTGAGAGACAGAATATGACCATAGGTCTAGATTTATGATATGTTTTCATCTGCAAACAAGTAGTCTCCTAATAGGTGCCTTTCTTCTTGACTCTGCTAGTGAAAGGTGGACCATTCTAATTAAAATTCTTGAAACACTACCTACACTAGCATCCATGATGTAGAAGAGGAACCTAACCTGAAGCAAGAAGAAACCTCAGTCGCTAAATCACTAGCACTCCTACCCAAAGAGACCTTTAAAGGAACATCTTCCAAAACCTCTCAAGAGAGAGGATGTTTTCAAAAGTTATCTAAATCAAAATCTTCTGACCCCTCGAAGCCTCAAGTGGGACATCAAACTATCGAAGGAGTGTTGAGTGAGCTTACAGAAGGAGAGAATCGAAATGTAGGTGCAAAATCAATCCTTTACCCCCTTCCATGCCTGCATCTGACGACACGCCAGATGCATCCTCCTCTAAACCAATCCTTGATCCTGACGAGCTATTTGTCCATGTATCAGGACATGGTGCTACTGGTGGTGGGGGTAAGTCCACCTTCATTCTTGTCCAAAGGGTGATTCTATCATCGTAATCATGACCAACCAAACAACCGAAGGTTGCATTCCTAAAGCCTACCTTAAGGTGCTCTGGCCCTCCGTCCCTTATTAACTACGAAAAAATATATTCAATGTTTTAATCTCTAAATAAGTTTACTATGGAAATATACTCAAATATTTATATACTCATACTAATACTAGTTATGTATTATAAACACTGATATTTTCTTGTATATATTTGAATTAATAAAGTTGATTACGTTTGATATATTTAGAAAAAAACAAGAACACACGCCCTATGTAACCAAAGTTTCCCTGTCCCTGAGAACACATGCCCCACCGCCGCACGACTCTCTTATTTCCGAAGAGATGCGCCGCTAACTTCGCCATGAAGCACGAAACCGCTTCGTCCTTCGGTTCTCCTTTGGCCCCACCCGGCTGACACCACCAACCGAAACCTGACACGTCCACGTCCCCACAGGCCACATGTGTCTGCAGAGCAGCTGTTCTAAAGTGCAGTGCATGGAGAAGCCTGTTCTGATATGCCAAGCCCACCGGTGCACAACGCAAGCACTCCACATCGATCCCGCCGCCGCGCTTGGATTGATCCACCTCCAGTCCACCACCATGGCCCAGGAGCACGAGCACCCGCTGGCGCTGTCACTGCCGCCGCCCGCACCCGCCAAAGTCAAGGAGGAGGCCTCGCCATGCGCGACGACGACAACCGCGGAGACCGAGTGCGCGCGCCGCCGCCACATGTCCAGGCTCTACGCCGAGCTCGGTGCGCAGCTCCCTGGCGGCCTGCCTCCTCGGATCCGTCGTCCGTCCACCCGCCCGCCCGTCTACGTTAATTTTCTTCCTTTCTTCCCCCTCTCCATTCATTAGTTCTTGGCCAGGGTCTCACTCTCGGCACCTTCGTCACCTCACCGCCCACGCGGACCGGCCACACGGTGTTCAGGCAAACAAGACGCGGATCGTGGAGGACGCGATCGCCTACGTCCGCGTGCTGCCGGCCACGGTGGCGGGGCTCGAGGCGCGCGCCGCGTTCGCCAGATCGGCGCGGACCGCTGACGGCGCCGGCGTGGCCGTGGGGAAGGCATCGTGCTTCGCCGTCCGCCTGCCGGAGGCGCGCTGACGCGCGTGCTGGAGGTGTTCCGGCGGCACGGCGTGCTCGTCCTCGCGACCACAGTCACAAGCGACGGCGGCGAGGCCGCGGTTCCTCCAGGGGCTTCAAGAAGATATCAGAAGCAGCATCGCGTGATTGATTAATTCTTCTACTTTCTTAATTCTTATACATATGTTTTCATCTTATCATCAAGGATGGATGCACATGCATCATCTATCTGTCTCGGTTCAGAATCAGAAAAGACTGTGTGTTACTTACTGAATTCCTGGGCAAGAAAGCATCCTCAGGTGCAATTTTGGAGGATCCTTGTATCCAAAAAAAATTAGGCTTTATGTTTCTTATAGAATTTTGGAGAAATTAATCGCTACGAGTATGTTGGTCACCTTGCATTAGCGTTACTGTTATATTTGGAAATGTGATTCACTTGGACAATGATTAGTTTGGTATAAGAGGCTTAGTTGGCACGAGAGGCTTACTGTACTCCCTCGATTTTGAGTTTTTAGTTGACTGACATTTACGATTACTTGTATTATTCTTATACATATATACGAGGTATGTTGGTAGGTTGTTTTAGCGTACATCATTTGTTTGAAGGTATTGAACTTAAGCTATGACGCATTATCTTCAAATTTTGCAGACAGATTGTTAGTGTGTATGTTTTATGGGGAGTTTGAGAATCTGAGGAAGACATGGACCCGCCTACTTTAGTGACCTTATATGTATTGTAATTGAAGATTAAGTATGGTAGCAAGGTGGCATTGAGAGGATGGTTTTATCATACGTGAAAAGGATAAACTCGGAGGCCCATGGGAGGAAGTCCGTAAAGATTGTGGAAGTCGCTAATGAGAGTTCTTTGGAGGAGATGTTAGACAATGGCTGCGTAGGAGCCACTCGTGACGTGCCAAACTACTTCTAACTACTTCTATAAAAGCATTATGAAAGTATGTTTGAATCCTATCAACTAGCATATTGACTAACCAAGGAAGGTAAAACACATAACCTAAGTACTTTATGTAAATACGGAAGCTTGATCGAGATAGAGATGCAAACTCATGTCGACGAATTTGGTATTTATTCTGAGGTATCGAGAAGCTCCTCTCTTCCCCCCCCAGTCCTCATTGGAGCCCCTCGCAAGGACGCCCAAGCTCCCGTTCGACTAACTTCCATGAATAGCCCCCGGGCCTTTCCCATGCGCAAATGGGTCTCCAAGATGACCTTTCTCGGAGCGCTCGCCACCGTCTTCACTATCGAGCTTCTCGCTAAACCGCCATGGGCCTCGTTCCCTCCTATACACGGTGGCGGCTACACGACAAATGCAGTTTGTGTGATCTCTCAAGACCACAAGCTCCTTCGGTGTACAACAGTGGTGCGTACAAGCACTGAGTGGTAAGAGATATGTAAACATCACTAAGTACTAGGCCTAAACCTAGACAGATCACTAAAGTGGTGGTCTAATTAATCCAAGCACTTCGCTCAAAGTGCCAACGCTAATCACCACCAAGCACTTTGGTGGTTAGAGCTATTAATGAAGAGCCTTACACCCTGAAAAGTCTATCCAAGGGGGTCTATATAGACTCTAACTTACAATAAAGTTTTTTCCTCATGTGATCATTGAAGTAGTCGTTACCAATCCTTGGGCTCCTCTATTGCACAACATCGAATGCCTATTATCGAACCAATCTCATGCCCCTCTCTAGAACCTGTCTACAAGTCAATGGATTGGGACAACATTGTCTGCACTACTGTGGCTCAGACCAACGATGCATGCTCCTCTATGAACAACAAGAGTGTATAGTTCCATGCATGTCCTTCCTCTTGTTCAATGCTTGTTTTGGTGCCTTCTAGACGCCTCCCTACAAGAATTTGTTGGCCTATGGTCCGATGCCCTTTAGGGTCCACTCCGATGCCCTTGTGAGCCCTTCTTTAATTTGTTTCTTTGTGGTTTTTGCGTTTGTATTGATTTCATCTTGTGTCCTGGCTTTTGTATTTACTTGTTTTAGGTCTTCAACATAGCTCCAAATGTCCTGCATGAGGTGTTGATGATTTGGATCACAACTTCGCATAAGTCCTAGTACACTTTTCATCCTTTGAACTATATCCAAAAAACACTACCAAAATATATTACTCCAAATGGTCTTATCGATCATCATACACCAAAATAAAACATAAATGGCCTAGGGTCCATTTTGCTTAATTACAAACCTAAGACAATGTCACACACACACAACACTTTTCTATCATTAAACTACATACTATTTTGTGCCTATTACTAGATAGTTATCCATTTGCACCCACATTTCATAATTTATATAGACTATTTTAGTGTCTTCTAGAGCAAAAGATAACTAAGTGTGGCTTTACTTTGACTTAACCGATAACATTTCATTGAGGACAGACAATCCATATGATCATTCCAGATGAGATATATATGTTTCTCTATGGTCTCTTATGGGTTCAATAGACAATCTGATTAGTATTGTCTCATAGTTCAACGAAACTATCAAGGTTAGTCATGTCTAAGGGTATTATTCTGTAGTTGTCCTCCTAGTGTTTCATTGGAACAATGCGAAGAGTTATTTGGAGAGTCTAATATGACTGTCAAACAGCCTGAAGAACTTTGAGGAACATGTGTCTATCTATATTCTTAATGTTCTTAAGGGCTATGGCTCACTATGTCTAAGGTGCGTCCCTAGGATGTTTTGGGGACTTCATGGGGTGCTTGTCTAAGGTGTTAGTGTTGTGAATCTAGGGTATTACAGTTAAGATGGAGAAGCAGAAATGAGTAGTTAAGATCTGTGATTTAGGCATACACACTATGGAGGATGGGGTACAATGATGGTTCCCGGTAGAAGTGGTGAGACAATGTTGGAAGTTAGGACATTAAACACTCACACTTAATTTACGATTGATAGACCAAACAATTGTATAGGGCCAGTGGCCATAAAATTTGGCGCGGCGTTCCATGCGACCGAGGAATTCAACCCCACTAGCACCACGTATATATCAATGGCTCAACCATTGGTAGTAGAGGTTTGCACTATAGGTTCGAGTCTATTCCAAGCCTCGATGTCGATCCATCCAACGGTGGGAGTATCAAACCCTCACCTATGTCTTCTACAACAGTGAAAGTAGCGATAGTGATCGCTCAATCTGTAGTAGTATCTTAGAACCACAGATTATGCAAAACATCTACGCCTACTGTTTTGTAGAAAAAAATAGCTTGTAATTATTGTTATTATTATATTATTTATCTTAATTAATTTCTAGCCGGCATTTCAGTTCTTATGCCCCCATAGATTTTGCAAAACATAGTACTGTGCCCATTGTTTTGTAGAAAAACTGCATGTAATTCTTATTATTATATTGTTTTTCATAGTTTCTACCTGTCATTTTAGTTCTTACCCCCACAGATTATGCAAAACATGATACCGCACCCGTTGTTTTGTTGGGAAAGTGCTTCTGCTTCTTATTATTTTATTATTAGTTTTAATTTCTAGATGTGAAACGCCTATTTGTGCCAGCAAATTTACAACAAAAACTCACATACCTCTCACTATTCTTTTCCTATATAAGGTACAACCATTCCATTCTCTTACAGGCCCAAACATTAGCTCAAACAACATAGACTACTAGTTTGACAATGGAAAGGGACACTATGCCTTCATGGCTCAAAATATTACTTGCAGCACAGTTCTTTATGACTTGTGCAAACCATCTTCTTGCTAGTCGCAACGAGTGCAACCTATTTTGCACTCAATGTGAGACTACACCAGCTGCTTTCTGCAACCATTGTCGTTCAAGCAACCACTCCACTCATCGTGTAATACAGGTAAGAAATAATGTGCAGTTATGTAGTCAATGGAAAGGTAAAACATTTCATCAAATGTCATACATGTCCCCAAAACTTTACGATTTGGATGTTTCTTTTCTCTTGTTGCTTGTTATTCCACCTCGCAATTAAAAAATGTTATAAAAACTTTACATAAATTGTGTTTCTATAAAAATAGATTTCATTCATAGGCCACGGGTCTTTTGAGCAAGCACACATGATCCATGAAAGGATGGTAGTATTTAAGTTTCAATAATTGGATGTTTCAGATAAGGCGATCATCCTACCATGATGTGGTGAGGATTTCAGAGATTGAGGACATCCTTGATATTAGTGATGTGCAAACTTATGTGATCAACGGTGCAAGGGTCATCTTCTTGAATGAGCGCCCACAACCGCGCCCTTCTGGTGTCCCCATTTGTAAGGCACCTTCATCATCAACGCATAGCTGTGAGACATGTAGTCGTGCTCTACTTGATGCATTTCGCTTCTGCTCTCTTGGATGCAATGTAAGTTATCACAGTCTATTTAAGGATGTTATTTTCAAAAAAGTTCAAAAATAAGAAAGAAGTTTCATAATTAATTGATTGCATAGATCTAACAAAATCCTTACCTTTTACAGCTTAAAGGACTAAAAATGGAAGTGAGTACGTCAGCCATGGTCGAACACAACCCCGAATCCATTGATAAGGATCATGTGACTAAGATTGATGACAATGTTGGTTCAAGTACTACAAGTGAGAAAGACGGCTGCAATGACAAGAACGATGAAGAACCAGCACCAAAAAGGGTTGCTCGTCGTCACCGGCGCAAGGGAATACCCCACCGTGCGCCTTTCTTCTAATTAATGTGAAGCTCATGACAACATCCATTAAAATGTTGGGGCAAATAAGATGAGAGTGTATTTGTCATGGGTACAATAAATAAATGAATGAATGAATGAATGAATGGCCCCAATTCTGTCTAGGGTTGATTTCTTCAAATTGTGAGCCTTTCAAAAACATTTACCTAGACCATCTAATGGTTGTTCTTCTCAAAACATGCAATGCCAAATAGATACTTGTTTTGTGGTGATCTCCTATGGTAATGGCACCTCATGCACAACACACAAACAACAAAAATATCATCATCTATATTATTGGACGACATAGGGTACCACATACATGGAACGGTATAGATCGGTCATCATGTACTCATGTGGGCTACCGCTCCATTGTATTACGCATCATCGGGTCTCCTTGGGCCAGTGGGCCACATGGGTCTGCAGAGCAGCAGTTCCCGTTCTGATTTGCCAAGCCCAGTTTGTCCAGTTGTTACAGCGAGTGCACAACGCAAGAACTCCACGTCGATCGCGCCGCTTCACTTGGCACAGCCGCCGCCCGCAAAACGCAAGCAGGCATCGTGGCCGGGGCAAGGCGTCGTGCTTCGCCGTCCGCCTGCCGGAGGCGCGGCGCCGTGCCGTGCTGACGCGCGTGTTGGAGGAGCTCCGGCGGCACGGCATGCCCGTCCTCGCCGCCATGGTCACCAGCGACTGCGGCGAGGCCGCGGTCACGGTCACCACGGCGCCGGTGCCGCCCAGATTCCTCCAGGGGATTCAAGAGGATATCAGAAGCAGCATCGCGTGATTGGTTAATTCTTCTACTTCCTTAATTCTTATACATATCTTTTCATCTTATCCTCAAGGATGGATCAATATGCATCATCTATCTGTCTTTCTTATATTATTCCTGGTGCTTCAGGTCTTCCCCTGCCGTGTTCAGCCATTCCCGGTGGCCTGCCCCCTCCCCCCCCCCCCCCCCCTCCCCTCTACCTCCAGGCTGCCCCGTGCCCAGGAGCAGCTCATTGTCCACAAGGTGGTGGCCAGGATTCCGACTTGAAAGGCCGGCCTCCTGACCACGGTCGGAAGGGCCACCCTCATCAAGACGACGCTTTCGGCGATACCGGTCCACACCTCTAGCTCCACAGACTGAAAACTACGTAAGTATAAGCAATCGTAGGTGTCTATTTCAAAAGTACCTAGTTCATCCTTTACTGTTTTTAAAAAATTTGAAATTTTACACATTAATAGTACCAAACTAGAGGTACATTGTCCCAAACTTTTAGATTCAAACAACTTTTGTAAAAATTGATATGAAAAAAACAAATTTCAGCCACTGGAGGACAAAATTCAGGATGGGTAAAATTTATTTTTTCATATGAATTTTTATAAAAATTATTTAAATCTCAAACTTTGGGACAATGTCTATCTACTTTGGTACTATTGATGTGTAAAATTTTAAAAAAAATTAAAACTTATAAATATGAATATCATAAACACCTGCGGTCGCTTGTACTCACGTGTGTGCTTTTCAGCTCCATTTGTTGTGCTCATTCGCCTTGGGCCATCAACGAGATCGACAAGCGCAGGAGGGCGTTCCTGTGGTCGGCATGGAGTTTGTCTCGGGAGGCAAGTGCACGGTGGCCTAGACTATGGCATGCTCGGCCAAAGACATGGGCGGCCTCGGTATCCCCGACCTCAGGACATGGGCTTCACTCTGAGGTTGCGGTGGGAGTGGCTACGATGCACTAATCCGTCGGCTCCCTGGGCCAACTTGCTAGGCAGGACGGAAGGAGTGATGCGATGTTCAAGGCGTCGATCCGCGTCCAGATTGGTGACGGCAGGCTCACACGCTTCTGGATGGGCACTTGGCTCCTCGGCGGTCTGCTTCACCTGTCTGCACCGGCACTCTTCCAGGTTCCAGGCCATGGGACAGCGCCAGAGCGGGCGGTCGGTCCACGACGCCCTAGCTAACGAGCAGTGGACGCGCGATGTGACTAGCGCGCGCACTGCGGCACTGGTCACGGAGTACGCCTTATTGTCGGAGGTGGTGCAGGGGATCGTGTTGCAGCAAAGAGTCCCGGACCGCTTCATCTGGAAAGTGGACGGCTGACGTAGACTACTCCACTGCTTCGGCCTACCGTGCCTTTTTCCTGGGCGCCTCCGAGCTTGCAGGAGCAAGGGAGGTATGGCGGGCTCCTACACCTCCCAGGATCAAGCTGTTCTTCTGGCTAGCGCTACGCGGACGCTTGTGGACTGCTGAGAGGAGGATGCGCCATGGCCTTCAGCCGAACTCGGACTGCGCGCTCTGCGGGCAGGAGGACGAGTCTTCTGACCACCTCCTCGCCTCATGTGTTTTTACGAGGGAGATCTGGTTCCACATTCTTCAACTCGTGGGGCTACAGCTGCTCACGCCGGACTCCTCTACCACCATTGGTGCATGGTGGCTCCAGGCGCGTGCACAAATCCGGGGGCCTTGCGGCGCAGTTTCGACGCCCTTGTGCTGCTAGTTTCCAGGGAGATTTGGAAGGAGCGCAACTGTAGAACCTTCGTCGGGCTCAACGAGACGATGGCGCACTGCGCTAAGGGTGGGGCTTGGATCGGGGTGGGCTACAGCAAGCTCGCTCTGATTTTTGCTCTTCTGGTGTAGGCGCAGCTAGCCCACTCTTTTAGCAGCGCAATTGGTTTTCTAGTTAGTACAACTTCTCGCTCCACCGTTACAGCCGGTGCCTTTGCTCACCGCGGCCCGTGGCACCTCGCCTTGGGTTTCGGAAAGATGTGTATTAACATTCTATTTTCCCTTCAAACAATACGGGCCAATGGTCCGTTCTCAAAAAAAATTATAGTTTTTCTGGGGAAGAAAGCATCCTCAGGTGCAATTTTGGAGGATCCTTGTATCCCAAAAATTTGGGGCTTCATGTTTCTTATAGAATTTTGGAGAAACCAATCTTCACGAGTATGTTGGTCACCTTGCGTTAGAGTTACTGTTCTATTTGGAAATGTGAATCACTTGAACAATGATTAGTTTGGTAAGAGGCTTAGTTGGCACGAGAGGCTTAGTGTGCTCCCTCGATTCTGAGTTTTGAGTTGACTGACATTTACTATTACTTGCATGAATCTTACATAGGTACAGGGAGAATTGCTTATTTGGCCCCGAAGAAAATTTGGTTACTTATTTGACCTAATTTTTTTAAAGTTGTCTATTTAGTCTCAAAATAAAATTTTGTTACTTATTTGGCCTTCCGTGAGTTTAGAGGCCTTAACGGTGTTAAGTGGCATGTAAAAAGACCATTTTCTCCTGCACGGTGCATGCGTGCATAGCTTTACTACCAAAAAGTAATACTTCTTATTAGTAATAATATTTATTAGTAATAATTCTTATTAGAATTAAAAGTAATTCTTCTTATTAGTAATAATATTTATTAGTAATAATATTTATTAGTAATAATATTTATTAGTAATAATTCTGACAATGCCTTTAATTAAGGAAATTATGGGTTGCGTTGAATGATTACTGATTTTAGAATTATTTGTGGACTAATATATTTTTATAGACTAATGATTCCTGCGCTGTCATATTAAGATATATATTCTCAAATATTCACATCACCCTTGTCATATTTACTTAACATACACATT
Source organism: Bothriochloa decipiens (assembly GCA_023333625.1). NCBI lineage: Eukaryota > Viridiplantae > Streptophyta > Magnoliopsida > Poales > Poaceae > Bothriochloa > Bothriochloa decipiens. The sequence goes on along the minus strand of CM041647.1, from coordinate 28,562,579 downwards.
AAGCAAGACCCTGTTGTTTTTTAATTTTTTTAGCACAGGGGAAAAATGGTCCTTTTACACGCCACTTAGCACCGTTAAGGCCTCTAAACTAATGGAACGCCTAATAAGTAATAAAATTTCATTTTGAGGCCAAATAGACAACTTCAAAAAAATTTGGGCCAAATAAGTAACTGATTTTTTTTCAGGACCAAATAAGCAATTCTCCCATAGTTATATGTATATACGGAGTATGTTGGTAGGTTGGTGTAGCGTACATCATTTGTTTGAAGGTATTCAACTTAAGCTATGATGTATATCTTCAAATTTTGCAGATGGATTGTTAATTAGTGTGTATGTTTTGTGGGGAGTTTGAGAATCTGAGGAGGACATGGAATTGTTTGGTGTCCCGCCTACTTTAGTGATCTTGTATGTATTGTAATCGAAAGAGTAAATTGCATATGAGGTATAAGAACTATACTTGTGGGTGCAAGTTACCCCAATAACCTCGAATCTGATCTATTGGATACAAGAACTTATCATCTCGGTGAATATATGGTTCAAAAGTCATTCTCTCGTGTGCTTGGTAGTTTGGGGCATGGTTGGACTGTATGGCTCGAGCAGCTCTCAGCTCAACGTATACGGCTCATGCCATTGTCACACCTGAAGAATTCAACACCACTCAATCTGCTCCGAAAGCGGCTTGAGATGTGCTACTTCCAGGAGACTTGAATCTTCACCTATGATAGCTACTTGAACAGGAGAGATTCCTTTATTTAGCATTGGTCCCTCTATAGCAGTCATATCCATTTTATTAAGTTTTTTTAGTTATCCTTTGGGATATTTTATTTTAGCTGATCTTAGTATTGGTGTTTTTTATGGATTGTGATTTCAAGTATTGCTCCTATTCACATGTTATACTTGGTCTTTTTTACAAACCTGTTTATCTTTTTTTGAAAGGAAATTTGTTTATCCTTAGTTGTTAATTTTAGTTCACAATTATGTTACATCATTTTATTTAAGAATTATGTTACATTTTAGTCTTGGCCTTCAAGATGAGCTACCATGCATCTTATTTGACTTGTATTTAAGAATTATGTTACATTTTAGTCTTGGCCTTCAAGATGAGCTACCATGCATCTTATTTGACTTGATCCTCCCTCTTTCTCTCAAGGTTGCAAAGAATTATGGGAATCTTTGCTAAGAAAGCAGACCTATAGCTGCTTGTGATCTGAGACCTTGGGGAAGCAAGCTGCAAACAACGGAGCTATGGCCGTATATGTGACACGAGCCATGTATGTCGAGCTGCACGAGATATACGAGTGTGACCGTGGCCTAAACTACGTACCAAGCACGTGAGAGAATGGATTTTGGACCGTATATGCACCGAGATAAAAAGTTCTTATACCAAATAGAGCAGATTACAAGTTGTTGGGCTGATTTGCACACACAAATATAGTTCTTATATCTTAGATGCAATTTACTCCAATCGAAAACTAAGTCTGGTAGTAAGGTGGCATTGTAAGGTCCTCGACGTCCACACCAGGTCGACTTTTGCTGCCGGCCTGCCGCGCTGCTGAACAGCACGCCAAGCTGCCCTTACAAAGAAAATACTAGCTGGAAAAAAAATTTCAGGCTAAACTTCTAAATCAGTAAAAAAGTGTCACGATCAAATTAGAGACCGAACCTTATCCACCAAAATGGATCTGCTGCTGCAATTGCAGGTGGAGGGATTCCACCTTCGTGATGCTGTAGCATGTCTTCATTGAAATACTCACGACAGTACAAGGTGCTAGATGAAGAAGGCCTACTGTACCCAAACTGAAAACTAATCTTCTGTTGCAACCGAAAATTTACATATCTTCCTCGGGAAGGTTTGAAGCAATTTGTATAACAGCACTTTTTCAAAGCATATATTTTGTCTTCCATTCATGCATGGTTGTTGAGCTCAACTCCATTCCATGGCCTGACGACTGAACAACAGCTAAATTTGGTTTCATGAGTTGTCAACATTGTTTTTTTGAGAGCACGGCATGGCACATATTTCATTAAGAAGATAAGAGTTCAAACATAACAATACAAACAGCCTGGTAACAAAAAACGTTACCGCATACCTATTACTACTGGATCCTCAACGATCAGGCTACATGGTGAACCATTTTTAGCTTTGCCAAATGGCTGTTCCCAGATGCGCACCAACGTTAAATCGTTCAGCCTCCTCCTTAATCACGTCAGCAAGCACCGCGACCGCAGTAGCCTGACCTCGAAACGTCCGCGCATTGCGTTCCTACCACAACGACCACCCAATCAGGAGTACCATCGAATTGAAACCTCAACGAAAGAATTTTGGCACCAGCTTCCTTGATCTAACCCACCACTGAAGGACAGCTTCACCCTGCAGCTGCACTTGTATCTGAAGATTCAATCTTGTAAGGCATATGAACCATACCTCACGGCTGTAACCGCATCCTACCATGGATGAGCATTAATTTCTACGATTTGGCAAGCAAATAAAGATCGGGTTTTAAAAAGTGAAGATAATAAGGGGGGAAGAGGTCAGAATAAAGGTGAAAACAAATGTACAAGAAAGTACAGTAAGCACTAAGCGGCGCATACTTCTTTGCCATTAGCCCTCAATACTCAATACCGGTAAAGGGTGGGATGATTGGGATGGACTTGAATCGTGTGCCTCATCACAGCCTTTGCTTTCCCCTCCTCCTCCTCGCTTGCACCTTCAGATTGGAACCATACCGTGACTCGCTGGAGCGAGAGCAGGTTCCCAAGGCCCAAGTCGAAACTGCCGTTGATTTCTCTCGTCCGCAGCACTGGGAAGTCAAACTCAAGTTCCACGAGCCTTGGCATGGCTCCTTGCTCAAACACCACAGGCCCTCCAAATTCTAACAACCCGCATCTCACCAGGCATGGGAACGAGCAAGCACCAACGACAAATTTCCCATGGATCCCTAGATCCTCATGGCCCACTACTCTAAGATTCAGATAGTAGAGAGCAGGCAACCTCCCTAGGATTTCAAGATCCTCCTGCTGCAGCCGCTTCACTCCGATCTGGAGTAAGGAGAGGTTCAGGAATAGGGAGGGATTCACCTTCAACCAAACAGGCAGGGTAGCAAACCAGCATGGGCCACATACTTGCACTCTATGGAGGTTTTCTGGGGCGGTGACAACCCAACCATCCAAGTTGCATTCCCTATGTTGGGTGGTGATTCCTAGACTCTGGATTTTATGGAGCTTGTTTAGGCACTCCACCACAGATTTGTCCACACCGTCGTCGCTCTCCAACTGAGATTGGCGCAAGCGGAGGTCAGACAAATTGCCGGTGATGATCTCAAGATCCAGCACCTTCAGCTTTGTTAGATGGGCCAGCTCTTCTAGCATCTTCCCTTCACAGTCAATGCATAGACATGAAAGCTCTTCAAGGGCTATCAAGCTCCCTATCCCTTGTGTCACTCTTGTTCGCCTATTTATACGTAGGCACATCAATTGTGTTAGCCCAATAATACTCGATGGCAAACTAGGAATTGCTTCTTTCCCATATGATGTCTGTACATCTAACATTTATAGAAATGTTAGGTTCCCTATTTCATCAGGGAGCTGTCCAATCTCAGTATTTCTTAGACATAGGTACCTTAAATGAAGTAAATTACCAAGATACTTAAGGCTATTGCTTTGTGAAAGATCACATCCTTCTAAATCCAGTACACGCAAAATGGTGAAGTTTCCAAGTACCATTGGTATGTAGTCAATAGCAGATTGAAAGACAATAATTGACCTCACATGATACTCTTTGCTCAATATAGCCTCAGGTTGACCATAACTAGCCTTGCTGTTTTGAAAGGATAACCTTCGAACCTTTTTTGATTCAGATGAGTGACCCCTATTTTTTTGTATAGTAACAAAGTTTTCTTCACTTGACAAGGAACAGATAAGATCCATCACCATATCATGTACACGACAAGATTCTATCATGCCACTCCATTCGTCATGCTTGGGTTGGATCATGTTTCTATTTATGAGCTCATTGAGGTAATTCTCCCCTATTTCTAATAAGCTCTTGTCTTGCTTTTCATATTGGATAAAACCTTCGGCTATCCACAACCATATCAAACGATCTTTTTGGATATCACAATCTTCTGGAAACATACTAAAATATAACATGCAAGTCCTTAGATAACATGGCATATCATAATAGCTGAGAGACAAAACCTTTCTCATATTCTCTACACTATTATTCTCTGCTAGTCCTGCACCAATAGAGCTGCACACATCAAACCATTCAAATTTGTTTCTTCCTTTACTTGCCAGCAAACTAGAGATCGTGATAATAGCTAAGGGAACACCATCACATTTCTTTAGTATTCTATTTGATACTTCTTCTAGCTGTTCATCAGGGCATTTGTCTTTGTTCTTTTTGCCAAATATTCTTCTATACATTAATATCTTAGAGTTCTCCAAAGAAAGGGGCTTCATCTTGTAAAGACCACCAATTTCTTTAGCAACCTTGAAATTACGAGTAGTTGTGATAATCCTTGATTCGATACTGTCATTGGGCAGAGCACATCTGATCATTTTCCAGTACGAGGACTCCCATATGTCATCAATAATAACTAAGTACCTGCACATATTGAACAACAGAAGGCCATGTATCATGTATCCCACTAAGAAAACATGTGAGCGCTTACTTGAGAATCAAGGTTACTTAAAAAGTTACTATATATTAGTTCCATTATGTTTAGCATTACGAACTGATTATTCTATCTTTTTTGTGAGTCCGCTTTAACATGAGAGTGAGAACTTACTTTGTAATAATGCGGTTTGGTTCCTCACTTATGAACGAGAACGAAGTTGGATGTCTATTCCATTATCTAAAAAGTATATTAGTTCCAAAAAAGAATAACATACATTAGTATATTCATTTTTTATATTCTTCTTTGTAAAATTCTGCAATCCTACTTTCTTTTTTAAAAATTTAGTATTATGCACAAGTGTTGTATAGATATTCACTAAAAATATGCAAATGGAAGTAGACATTTTGGAATAGTGGATGGCTGTTTTGTTCCCTCCCAGCATTGCATATTGCGGGTACTGCTTTCAAAGTGAAAGGAATTTTTTATTGGCTGTTTTTCCCCTTAGCCAAGCCCCAATAAAATAAAGTTTCTATTTTTTTTTACCTAGAGTTATTAATTAGTCTGAAGGACGGCCCTGGTGCAAGTGGTAGCGCTTTACCTCCTGTGACCAAGAGGTCCAGGGTTCAAGCATCAGCCTCTGGACATTTGTGCGGGAAAGGCTGTTGGCTATTTCCCCCAGACCTCGCAGTGCGGGAGCCTACGGCACTGGGTACACCCTTTTTAGTTATCAATTAGTCTTAAAAAAAAAGGCTTCATCCGCTTCACACAAAAGTCTCTGTTCTGCGTCTCTACAAGGATCTCTGGTTGTCAAAACATTATTACATGGACACGCAGAAAAGAGCTCTAGAGTACCAAACCAAAGACTAGACAAGAGGAAGTAATGGGTTCACACGTGGAAGCAAAACCCCCACTAAAAGAGATTGTATGGCATATTAAAGGAAAAGAGATAAACTTGAGTGACACTGAAGTGAGCTGGACAAGTAATATTTGTTATACTTTCTAAACAAAAACTCCAAGTAATAAATTAGTGAATACTTTTTATGATATTATCGCCCATACCTCTTTTCTCGAAGGAATCCTCTTATCTCATCAATAACATTGATACTTGCAGTACTGTACTTGGCTAGTTGATAGAACATGTCCTTGAATAATCTATCCATATCAGGAATTTGAGACACCGATACAAAAGCTGAGCAATCAAACTGTGCTCTAAGCTTTTCATAGACGGCATTAGCAAGAGTTGTCTTTCCTAAACCTCCAAATCCCACAATGGAAACTATCTTGTTTTGTTCCTTGGACCTTTCATTGCCTTCTATGAGAATATTGATTACCTCATCTCTTGACTCCTCAATACCAACTAGCTCTGTGACATTCTCATACCGAACCAATGCACGGGGATCAATTTTGACGGGTTTATCAATACAGTGGTTAACCTCATACCTGTGACGCCGGTCGTGCACCTCTATCACACGACTCTTGATGTCTCTGATGTCAATAGCCATCCTGCGCCGAACCTTGGGCTGCATCAATGAACCAAGGGCCCTGTCAACAAATTTCTTGATCCCATGCTTTTTGGCCGGCTGATGACGGCCCTTCACTTGCACCATGAATGTGTCGATGCTGTCCTCAATGTCATAGGACAACTCTCTCACATTCCTGGCCCAAATCTTATTCCTGCTCTGAAGCTGATCAGGTGGAGCCTTGGAGATATCCTCAAGGGCCGCCTTCATGCTCTCGAGCTCAGCTTGGAGGAACCTGATCCCTCCTTTGACCTCCTTTTGCAGGTTGTACTCGTCGGCAAGCAGATCAGAGAGCTTGGGGAGGAGACTTGGCAGTGCCCCCAACACGACCTCCATTGATCCTGTTGGCAGTCGCAGGGGAGGGGCGTGGTCAGAGCTGCTTCAGGAGCTATTTCTGCATCTCATCAACCAAATGGACACGAGGAGTCCGTCCCGCGAAACCCGCTGAGAGAAGTGGGGAGATGGAGGACTGGACCTGAAAATCTTAGCTTCCTGTCCTCCTGCTTCTTCGTCTCCGTAGACCTCGGGCGGATTTGCCCCCGGCGCACGCGCGGAGAAGCCGGCCGCCGGGTAGGCACGCGGAGAAGATGGCGGTGGCCGCACCTGGCGCGGGCGCGGAGGAGTCGCCGGGCGATGGGTGCAGGCGCGGCCGACAGGGGTAGCGGGCGCCGCTGCGGGGGCATGCGCGGAGGCGGCGCGGGGCCTGTGGCCTGTGGGCTGTGGCCGCGACGACGGCGCTTGCGAGTCCGGGAGGTGCGAGGTGTGGAGAAAGAGCAGCATCTAGAAGCCCGTTGACTTGCAGTTGCAGGCGGCAGATTCAGCATGCATATTCCGTTTGAGAGCACTCCACTCCACTCTTGTCGCTTCAGTTCTTCATGGCACGCTTGTTCTTGTTCCACGGATCATCACACGATTGCCACAACCTACTCCTACTCGTCAGTAATCACATCACAAAGAAAAAAAAATAAACAGCCTTCTACTTATTATATGCATTGACACCAATTAGCAGTTCTTGTGCTAAATGATGAACCTCTTTTTGCATCCCTGCAGTAGCAGCTCAATTGACGGTGAAAAGGAAAACTGAGAATGGAAACTGAAGATTACAGTTGCAAGCAGTCTGTGTGCCATCATGTTTCCCAAGTATTGTACGTGTCTTCCATGTTGTTGACCTGAATCTTGTGAACCATAGTCTAACGAGTTACCAAATTTTCTCTCTTTGAGTTCTCAATAGCCCCGCTAGCGGGGCGGGTGGAAACAGATTTTTTAGGGCGGGTTTTAAAACGGGTACTATTGGATGGGTGAAAACGGATGACACTGTGAAACGGGTCGGGACGGGTTGGGTTGATGACACAAACGGATTTGGACGGGTTAGGGCGCTATGGTCACCGATTGACGCGTACATCACAGATCAATTTGCGTGGTGACTACGGGTTAGGGCGGGTTGGAGCCTTTGAGCCAATAGGATGGGTCGGATCGGGTGATAATTGGGGCTCTTGAGATATGGGTAATGGCGGGTTTGGGACGGGTTCAACCCCATTAGCAGGCATAGTTCTCAACTTTTGAAGTTGCAAGGCCACACAATTACCAGTTAGCTGCTTGACGACCATCTCTGCTTGCCATCGCTAGAATCCTCTGCACCATGTCTGTTTTTCGTCCAAGGGCCCCATTTCCATTGCAAAAGAACGGAAATACAGCAGAGTTTACAGCAAGTTCAGAGCAGGAAAAAAAAAACATAAAGGAAGATCAGACATGGTAGAGTAAGGCGATAACACTAATGCCAACGTACAGCTAACAGCCAGAGCTAGATCTAACAAAAGAGAATCAACATCACAGGAAATCAACAGTGTCCTCTTTTTTCTCGCCCCTCAGCGATCTGGATCCTGCTCTGAATCACCATCTCCAGCCGGGTCAGGTAGCCTGCTGAACCAGGCGTCGCACTTGGCGCATCTTGGACAGCAGCTGCACTGCGATGTTGATCATGTCTACTCCTTTGATCAGCGTCTCTTTGTCGATCTGCTTCTCAAGACCTGCCCAGAATTTTATTCTACACCATGTCTATTGGCGACCTGCTTGGCTGCTTCAATCATGATGCCCAAAATTAAAAACAAAGTAACGATTGA
>CM041647.1:28527871-28554310 GCA_023333625.1 Bothriochloa decipiens | reverse complement strand
TTCTTATATTTCTAACACAAACTTTTTATCAATATATATAACCTGTATGGTAATTTTGGCTTTTCAGGTCTCCTATAAACAAAGGAAAGAACAGAGTTTTCGGTACAGAAGATGAGATTAGTACTTTTTGAATGTCGAATCTATATTACACATTAGCATAGTTTCCTAGAGTAGCAATAGGAAAACTACATTTCCTTGGCCAAACCACAAAATAAACATGAACATCATTTGAGAAGATATACAGATACCTGTGCAATGCAAGATTGACCTAATTGCAAGGTCAGGGTTGTTGGTACTGTCCAAGGGCAAGCATTTTAGTTCGGCAGCTTTCTTTTAGATAAATGATTCCATTAATCGGAACCCTATATCCACGAGAGATAAACACTTCTAAAAGAAAATAAGAACATTTAGACTCAACAAAAAGAACACACAACCAAAAAAAGAGGGAAAAATAAAAACTACAAACTCGGTACATCCCTACTTCCTGACTTCCTCATGTGAAATAGCCAACTTTGGTGGGCGGAAGTCGTCAAGTCATTGCCGCCCTCAGTGTGCCATCACTGCGAACCTCCGCTAGTGCCCACACTCTGATCTACTCCATCAAACTTCCAATTCTAAGAAGTTCATATGGAAAAAATGTGCCAACACTGCAGTAGCTTAAAAATATTGTGTCTATTATACTCCATCAAACTTCCAATTCTAAGAAGTTAATGTGGAAAAAATGTCAAACGAAAAGGAAAAGAAACAAGAATTGCTAGAGAATAAATATGAAAAATTTACGTTAGACGAAAGAGGACCTTCATGTTTAACGTCACCAATCCAGAAAAAAAGGAAAAAAAAAGAAAGATCTTTGGGTAGAAACAAGTAGATTGGAGATAGGCGACAAGGAACAAGTAGAGTGAGTATTCGACAAGGAACAAGCAGAGTGAGTATTATCATACATATCGTCATCAAAACAGCATGGTACATAGTTAGCTTGAACTTATCAGCCATGTTATAGTGTTTTCCTCTCACAACAAAACAACGTAAGCCGGTTTTCAGTCGCAGAAACATCAGCTGGATGATTGGGACACACTTTAATGGCGTGATCCTAATCACAGACTTTGCTTCCTCTAGCCCCTCCTTGCCGTCGAAACAATCGTCGATTTCGCTCCTCTTGAGCACACCACAGAACTGGAACAACTCAAGACCTTCCATGGTTAATCCTCAAATCTAAGAAGAATCAAAGGACATTTAGGGCCTAAATTTGCATCCATTAGCATTATAACTTAGCAACTAAAATTAGTACCAGTGGATCCAAATTGACCTGCTAATGTACCTACTAACTATTAGTTCCATTAGCAGGTTTAGAGTTGCTAATATGTGCTAATTAATAGTCTATATATGCTCCTTCAACTTATTATCCAACAACTATTATCAATAGCAGATGGAAACATAATAACTGACCTGATATGTTTCTCCATGCTCAATGTAGCATTTTGTTTACCATTACTAGCCTTGCCATTTTGAAGAGATAGCCTACGAACCTTTCCCGTTGCAGATGGGTTACTGGATTGTTTCATATAGTAAAACAAAGTTTTCCTCGCTTTTTTTGACCGAGTCAGCAAGGGAAACCCTAGCCTATTTTTTATTTTTATTTTTAATAATGCAGACCTGTTTAAATTCGCTCTCATGAGGAGTCGAACCCAGATCTGCTGGGTGCTACTCAGGTGCTCTAACCACTAGGCTAGAGGCTTTTTAGAAAAGTTTTCCTCGCTTGATAAGGAACAGATAAGATCAAGCACCATATCATGTGTACAACAATAATATACCATGCCACCATTTCCATACTCAGGTCAGATCATGCTTCTATTTATGAGTTCATTGAGCTCTCCCCCATTTCAAAGAAGCTTTTCTCGTATTTTCCAGATTGGATAAAACCTTGAGCTATCCACAACCATACCAAACGATCTTTTCTGATCTCATAATCTTCTGGAAACATACTTAAATATAACAAGCAAGTCCTTAGATGAGATGGCATATCATAATAATTGAGTGATAAAACATTTCTCATATTATCTACAGTATTATTCTCATCAGGTCCAGCTCCAATAGAGTTGCACACTTCATACCACTCCAACTTACTTCTTCCTTTATTAGACAACAAACTAGCGACGATTGTAATAATAGCTAATGGAACACCATCACATTTCTTTAGTATTCTATTGAGTACTTCATCTAGCTGATCATCAGGGCATTTCTCTTTGTTTTCTTTGCCATAAATATTCTTCCATACATTAATATTTTGGAGTTCTCTATAGATAGGGGCTTCATCTTGTAAGGACAACCAATCACAGTTCAGCAACAGTGAAATTATGAGTGGTTATGATGATTCTGTATTCAACATCACTATCGGGTAAAGCATATCTAATATTACTCCAATGTGAGATTTCCCAAAAGCAAGGTCACTAATCAAATTTTGGAAGAAAAGTCCTTTTTTTCTTAGGGTTTTCCTAATGCTGGAAACCATGACTAGTTTCCATGTTTATAAAACATTATGCTATAAACTCTCAATCCAACCCATTATTTCTTTTTGTGGATACCTATTGAATTCTAGCTAGTCCTTGCACCCCTCTTCTTCCTCGTAGGCTATAAAGGCACGAGAGTAGCCAACCTGGCTTAGCATAGCGAGCGTGCCACGTATCGATGCTAGGCACACACAGGCGGGTTTTTGTCGCCCGCAAGCAGCAGCCATGGGGTAGAACTCGCATTGCCTCACGCTTGGATGATGACAGCGGCTATTGGAACATCTCATGGACTAAGTAGCAATGGTCGCGTTCCCCCTAGTCCTCCATGGAGCCCCTTGCAACATCCTTGCAAGGGCCAAGCCCCCGGTTGGCTAACTTCTGCTAATAGCCCCTGGGCCTTTCCCATGCGGAAATGGGTCTCCGAGATGACCTTTCTCGGACCGCTCGCCACCGTCTTCAGTATCAAGCTTCCTACTAAACCACGCGCCATGGGCCGCGTTCCCTCTTGTACACAGTGGCGGCTACAATATAATTTGTTTCTTCGTGGTTTTTATGTTTGTCTTGATTTCATCTTGTGTCTTGGCTTTTGTATGTGCTTGTTGTAGGTCTTCAACACAGCTCCAAATGTCTTGCTTGAGGACTTGAGGTGTTGATGATCCGGATCACCACTTCACATAAGTCCAAGTACAATTTTCATCCTTTGAACTATATCAAAAACACTACCAAAATCTATTACTTCAAATGGTCTTGTCAATCATCTTACACCAAAATAAAACATAAATGGTCCAGGGTCCATTTTTCTTAATTACACAAACCTAAGACAATGGCAACACGCACACAACACTTCTCTATCATTAAACTACACACTATTTTGTGACTATAACTAGATAGTTATCCATTTACACCAACATTTCATAATTTATATATACTATTTTGGTTAGTCTTCTAGAGCAAAAGATAACTAAGTGTAGCTTTACTTTGACTTAACAGATAACATTTCCTTGAAGGACAGACAATCTATATGATCATTCTTGATGAGATATATATGTTTCTCTATGGTCTCTGGTGGGTTCAATAGACAATCTGATTGGTAATGTCACATAGTTCAAAGAAACTAGGTTGGTCATGTCTAAGGGTATTAGTCTATAGTTGTCTCCTAGTGTTTCATTGGAACAATGTGAGGATTTATTGGAGAGTCTAATATGACTGTTAAATAGTATGAAGAACTTCAAGGAACATGTGTCCATCTATATTCTTAATGTTCTTAGGGGTTATGGTTCACTATGTCTAAGGTGGGTCCCTAGGATGTTTTTGGGACTTCATGGGGTGCTTGTCTAAGGTGTCAGTGTTGTGAATCTAGTGTATTACAGTTAAGATGGAGAAGGAGAAATGAGTAGTTGAGATGTCTGATTAACCATAAGCACTAGGGAGGATGCGATACGATGATGGTTCTTGGTAGAAGTGGTGAGACAGTGTTCGAAGTGGGACATTCAACACTCATGCTTAATTTACCATTGATAGACCAAACAACCGTGTAGGGCCGGTGGCCATAAAGTTGGCTCGGCGTTCCATGTGACTAAGGAATTCAACCCCATTAGCACCACATGTTAATGGCTCAACTATTGGTAGTAGAAGTTTGCACTATGGGTTTGAGTCTATTCCAGGCCTCGATGTCGATCCATCCAACGGTGGAAATATCACACCCTTGCTTATGTCTTCTATGACAGTGAAAGTAGCGACAATGATCGCTCAATCTGTAGTAGTATCTTAGAACCACATATTATGCAAAACATCATACCACGCCTACTGTTTTGTAGAAAAAATAGCTTGTAATTATTAGTATTATTATATTATTTATCTTAATTAATTTCTAGCCGGCATTTCAGTTCTTATGCCACCATAGAGTTTGCAAAACATCATACTGTGCCCATAGTTTTGTATACTTCTTATTATTATATTGTTTTTCATAGTTTCTAGTTGTCATTTCAGTTCTTACCCCCCACAGATTATGCAAAACATGATACTGCGCCCATTGTTTTGTAGGGAAAGTGCTTCTGCTTCTTATTATTTTATTGTTAATTTTAATTTCTAGATGTGAAACGCCTATTTGTGCTAGCAAATTTACAACAAACACTCACATACCTCTCACTATTCTTTTCCTATATAAGTACAACCATTCCATTCACTTATAGGCCCCCACATTAGCTCAAACAACATAACAGACTACTAATTTGACAATGAAAAGGGACACCGTGCCTTCATGGCTCGAGATTTTGCTGGCAGCACAGTTCTTTACGACTTGCGCAAACCATCTTTTTGCAAGTCGCAACGAGTGCAACCTGTTTTGCACTCAGTGTGAAACTACACCAGCTCCTTTTTGTGACCATTGTCGTTCAAGGGATCACTCAAATCATCGTGTAATCCAGGTAAGAAATGTGTGTAGATGTGTAGTCAAGGTAAAACATTTCATCATTGATCATACATGTCATGCAATTCAAAACTTCATGATTTGGATGTTTTTCCATTGTTGCTTCTTATGTCACCTCATAATTAAGAATGTTATAAAGCTTTACATAAATGTGTTCTGAATTTGGGTGTTTAAAAATAGATTTCATTCATAGGCCACAGGTCCTTTGCGGCACACATATATGATCTATAAAAGGATGGTAGTATTTAAGTTTCAAATAATTGAATGTTTCAGATAAGGCGATCATCGTACCATGATGTTGTGAGGGTTTCAGAGATCGAGGACATCCTTGACATTAGCGATGTACAAACTTATGTGATCAATAGTGCAAGGGTCATATTCTTGAACGAGCGCCCACAACTGCGTGCTTGTGGTGTCCCTGTTTGTAAGGCATCTTCATCATCAACGCATAGTTGTGAGACATGCAGTCATTGGATGCATTTCACTTCTGCTCCCTTGGATGCAATGTAAGTTATCACAAACTATGTAAGGATGTTATTTTTCTAAAAAGAAATAAGTTTCATAATTAATGGTTTGCATATATCTAAAAAAATCCTTACCTTTTGCAGCTTAGAGGCTTAAAAATGGAAATGAGTATGCCAACCGTGGTTGAGGACAACCTTCAATCCAATGATATGGACCATGTGACTAGGGCCGATGTTGGTTCAAGCACTACAAGTGACAATGATGGCTGCAATGACAAGAACGGCGAAGAACCACCACCAAAAAGGGTTGCTCGTCACCGACGCAAGGGAATTCCCCAACGTGCGCCATTCTTTTAATGTGAAGCTCATGACAACATTAATTGTTGGGGCAAACAAGATGAGAGAATTGTCATGGGTAGAATAAATGAATGAACGATGACCCCAATTCAATGTAGGGTTGATTTCTTCAAATTGCGAGGCTTTTAAAAACATTTTTATATACCATCTAATGGTTGTTGTTCTCAAAGAATGCATTTTTATACTTGTCAACAGAAATGCTGTAACCACCAAAACTTTATGTGAAATATAAACCCGTTCTAAAGAAAAGCAGCTTGCAAATATAAATATGCCCAAACCCGCCTTGCTACATTTTTATTTGAGCCCCTCCTTGCTACATTTCTATTTATAAGCTACAGTCGCATTCACCACCCCTAAATCAGTCACTGGATTTTTTAAAATAAAAAAACCATCAAACTTTAATACCGAACAGCATGCGCACCTCAACTTTTTAATACTAAACAAAAAATTTATCTTAAACATTTCAAAATGATTTCTTATGTGATTTTACTGACATGGCAGTGGGGACAACATGTCATTTGGTCTCTCCCTATCTCCTATATGAAAAAGTATGAAGTCATATGAATATAAAAACTTTATATTGAAATTGTAAATCACGATACAATCAATAACCTTGTTGTTGATAATTTTGTTATAATCTTTTACCTAAATCAGAGGCTCAAATAGTCATTTAAACTTACAAAATTTTATAATCTTTTTCTAAATGACCTCCGACATGTTGACACAGTTAATACCAAAGTTATAATCTGTAGTAACGTCTATAACTTTATAGTTAAAAACACCTTTTATGTGATATCGTTTAGAGACCAATCGTAAGTTCTCTATTATGTTGATGGCATATTGATCTCGGATTTTGTTTGACCTTCTTCTTAAGTCGGAATACCTTAGGCCTAGGGACGTTGTCTAGCACAGCTGATCGACATTTTTTTTTTGTTGTTGTTGAAGAAATTCAGCTACTAGATCTGTTTACGCCGCTTTGTTGGCTTATCTTGTGCCTCAGGCATTTGTCTGTCATGCTCAGCGCAACAGCGAGCTCTGCTGTGATTCTGTGAACCGTGCATTTCACGATCATTCCTGACCATTCCTTTCAACGAACGCGAGCCGACGACAACATCAGACGAACTTCGAACTTCTCGATACATACATGTTCTACTTTGAGCAGCCTCTCAAACCTTATCTCTCTCCCTCTTGCCTGCCACGAGACGACGAAACGTTGGCATGTGAGCGCCACGTATCCGCCTCCGCCGTACCCATGCAGCCTCCGGTGTCGCCGCCGGTAGCCACCGGAGCAGCAGCCCCGGCCCCTCCAACAGCAGCCATCGTCTACTCCTCCCAGCCGTCACCATCACCATTAGCAATCGCATCAGCAAAGACAGGGAGGCGGCAGCTGCTGGTGTCGTCGGGTCTGCTCCTCGCGGCCAGCACCGCCGCCGGCGCGCGGACTGCGGCTGCTGCAGGAGACGAAGGAGGGTACAGTGGGCCGCCGCCGGTGGTGACGGAGGCGGAGCGCGCGGCGAGCGCGGTCCTGTCGCAGCGCGTCGGGGAGGCCGTGGGCCTGCTGGAGCTCGGGCGGGAGCTGCAGGCGCGCGGCGAGTTCCCGGCGGCGCTGGCGTCGTTCACGCGCGTGGTGCGCGAGTACGCGGACCTGGCGCTGTCGGAGTACGCGCGCGTGGGGCGGGCGCTGGTGCTCTACGAGATCGGCGACCGCGAGGAGTCCATCGCCGAGATGGAGGACGTCTCCATCGCGCTTAAAGGATACCCAGGTCGAGCTCGTCGTCGTCGATCTATCCATTTGCCATCATGTCCAACTGAGATGAGCTATAGTAGCTGATGGATTACTGATGAGGTGTATTTGAATGCAGAGATCCACGCGGCGCTGGCGGCGGCGCTATACGCGGACAAGCACGCGGCGCTGCTGGCGGAGAACCAGTTCGCCATCGCGACGCTGCTGGACCCGCACTACACGGACCTCGCCTACGTCAGGGACACCAAGCACTGGCCGCCAAGCCTCGTTGCATCACTCCACGATTTTATCACACTCTCCTAACTATTAGATGTATAATACTTGTATGTTGTATATAGCTGTTAACCACGTGCAAAAAGTTCCAACTATGAGAATGTTTCAGGCTTGATTTGCAAGTTTGCATCATGCAGTACTCTGAAATAGGATATATTGTTTTCTAACCGTTGTGGCATAAAATGGATAATTTTATTTGGCAACAAGCTGGGACCTATATATAGTTTAATGGATATCAATATCGCAAGAGCTCAAAGAAGTACCGTCGGCCCCGCTACTTCTCCAGCAGTGTAGAGTAGCGTTGTCGGTATAATTGGTTGCTCGTATTGCGATAGCTTTGCATAAAAAGGGTCTAGTATTAAATAGCTTTATGCTTTAGAACAGTGTTTCGTTGTTGTGCGTTTGGATTTTGCATGCTCGGTTTGGTTGCCTGCACTATGTGCTAAAATGCATAATTGCTTTTGGTCACTATGTGCGTTTGGTCGTTTTGCATAACTTGCACATGGTCACTAATTCTCAAAGATCGATAGCATTACCAGACTCCATTAATGACCCTAAAGCCTCTCACATGCACTCTCGCAACTCTCCTTTTTTTTTTGCGAGTTCGCTCACGGCTATCTTCATCCTCTCAACTTTCTCACTAGACTCCATTATCATGGAAGGCGCAACCCTCCTAAGGATGACTTTAAGAATTAATCACTCGAGGAGGAGAGACTCTATTGCAAAATGGTCAATCCCCTCTTTCTCTTCCTCACTATTCTCATCAATGTGACCATTGTGCATCGCCTTGTTGACATCGATGGGCCAGACCCCAGGTGTAGGCCAGCAGATCAGCCACATCCATTGTGTGCATGCCCCCATGCTTCAATACCAACCTCCTTTTGCCATAGCGGTATTGACACCTTCCCCAAGTGTCATGAATCATAGGCTCGTCCATTGTGTTCATCCACGCTGTCAGTCTTGGTATTACACCTGCATGTGCCTCCTAGAGGTCTTCCATCGCCGCACTGCCATACCTACTCACTCATCGAGGTAGTATGGCCTTTCCTGCACTGCCAAACTTGGTAGCATGTGTCACTTCAAACTGCACAATCAAGATCATTACTAATTAAGATGTTAACTACTTTACTACAACGTCAAATCCAATGCCACTTGAACCAGGTTTTTAAAGGGGAGCCTTGACGCAGCAAAGCTCTTCAACATTGCAACATGTCATAGAAGCCCACAACTCCTAAAATTGGCCAAAGCATTCAATTCTTTGTGGCATGGGACAACACATCATAAAGCTTCTCAATGCATATGGCTACCCTACCAAAAGTGAAAATGTATAAATGGTTTCTTCTCTAGATCGACCGACTATAATCAAACCAAATCTATGAACAAAGGCATGTGGATGAAGACAGAGAGACCAACTTACCATCCCTAGAATCCAGAGGCGGATTTGGGCCTATCTATTTAGGGCCCCTTTGGATGATAGGAATTATATAGGAATAGGATAGAAAAACCATAGGAATCCACATGTCTTGCTTCTCAGTTCCTATGGAATTCAACCCAAACCCAAAGCTGAAAAAAGTGCCTTTGGCAGGAGCAGGCGAAACACAGGATTGGTGACGTCCCAGGCCCAATGGTGAATGGCCCATCCCACTGCCATCAGTAGTCTTCTCTCAAAAAAAAATCCCATCACGTAGCCCCAGGCGCTAGGCCCCCCAGCCACAGATGCTCCTAATCTCTCATCGTGCTTGCTCAACAGCGCCTCTCCGGCATCGCACCGCACGCCCCCGGATCTCCACACTCCGTGCCGCGAACCTCCGGCTCGGCAGCTTGTCGGCTCCGTGTCGCGACCCCCCACCGCCTCCGGAGTTCGTCGGTTCCGCGCCTCCAACGACCGCCCGCCTCGCGCCAACACCGGGAATCAATCGGAGGCAGCGGCCCTGCCGCGGCGCGCCTGTGCCTGAGCCGCCGAGCTACTCCAAGTTCGCCACAGCGGCGTCGACAGCAAGCACGGGACGACGGCGGCGAGGGTCAAGACCTTCTCCAACAAGCTCATTGCCGTTCGAGAGGATTGGAGATCCATAGCGGCAACTGCAGCAAGCCTGGGGCGGCATCGGCGAGGGTCAAGACGTTATCCAATTATCTTGTTGCCGTTCCAGACGAGAAGGGCAAAGCAGTGCCGTCCCCGCAGGAATTTTTGCATGAAGTCGGAGCTCATGGTTTTTTTTCGTGTGGAATCTAGGTATAGGATGCTATTCCTATGGAACAATTCCTTCAATTTTCTATCAACCAAAGGGCAGGAAAGGAAACATTACTGTGACATTTCTACCCATCCTGTGAACCAAATGGCCCTTTAGTTTTCTGACTCAAATCTCTTAGATCCTAGCCCAACAATAAAAAAAAGACAAAAGAGTTAATCTCAAAGAAAAAAAAAAAAGAAAGGTGACTCGCTAAGTCAAAGCGCGCGGCGCCTGTCCTGATAGTGCGACTCCCGTTCTGCTTCTTCGGATGCCTCATCGCCGGTGCGGCGGTGCCCGGTGGTAACCCTACCCGCCGCCGCCGGAGTTGGTGGGTCGGAGCGCCAAGCCGCCACCGCTCTCCTCCTCCTTGCCGGTCCTCCACCTCGCAGCCCCTTGATGCTCGCCTTCGCCAGACCGCCACACGCCCACACCGGCACGCCGCCACTGCCTGTCTGCCTCCCGTCCCGGCGTGCACCGGCTGCCACTGAAGACCGCCTCGTCGCCTGGTCTGGGAGCAGAGCGTCCTGGATCCGTGTGGGCAGCCGGCAAGGTTGTGCGGACAGCCACCACCCGCTAGAGCCGGCCAGAGACAGTCGGCAGGAGATGAGAAGACATGCTGACTGCTGTCACCTGCTGACTGCAAATTTGCAATAGAAGAGACATGCTGTGGATTGGTAATTTCTTGTTCTCAAATCTAAGTTCTATTTTAATGTTGAACTCTTTCCGGTCTAGAAATACCAAATTTATGGGTAGATTTAGGTTTGTACGATGTTGTTGATACAGATATTAGAGGCCAGGATCAACTAAACCATCATTTGTCAAATATTTTTAACCACTTTCATGTTTCAACTAATTAGTTTGTCATGGATTTAAGTATGGAATTGAGATTTTATCTAAAGTTATGCTTATGTGATATAATTTTGTTATCGGTATTAGAACCAGTGTAGGCAGTATTTTGATCAAGTACCGATGGGTATACATTTAGATAGCGGCCCTGCCTAGTGGTCAAAATTGACGAGCTCCGCCACTGCCGGAATCCATGGTAAATGCAGGTGGTGCCCCTCTTTAGATAGTGGCCCTGCCTAGTGGTCAAAATTGACGAGCTAGGCCACTGCCGGAATCCATGGTAAATGCAGGTGGTGCCCTTTGCTCCCCAGGGATTTTGGCAACCCTCTTTCCATTTTTTTAAAAAGGCCTGCACATGTTGGTTTATTTATTTGTATATGGTTCTCGCCTTCCACACAAACCAACAAGCAACTACAGAGGACCACCAAAACATTGTTTTGTGCACCACCTCATCATCAGGGAGACAAGAAGCTAATAAATTAAGATGCCAATCCCTATTAGCAGGAATGAGATATGGTCAGTTCGGTCCAATGTTCACATGCAGAGACCTGACAGCGAATTAGAAAATTCTTTATGGTGCTATTACGTTTGACTAACTGCATGTGGTAGAGATATATATGTCACTTTCCATGACCATTTCATCAGAATCATGACTGTATGTTGAATTATCATATACATAGCATCGTGTGGCTCACGCGAATGCAATACAAGCTGCCAAGTGGCCACTTGGATATTGATAAATACAGCAGTCAAGTCATAGCTTGTTTCCTTGTCCACACTCCACAGTTTCCTTGTCCACACTCCACACTAGTACAGCTTTGTTCCTACTATACTATGAAATCCTGTGGAAGATGAGCTCGAGCAGCTCCATCCATGGCTACCGCCACATGCATTTCAATCGTCCTACTACTAGCTCTATCAGCACCTGTAGCTTCATCATCTCCTATTCTGATCAATAGCAATGGCAATGGCAGCGACACTGACCTTGCAGCGCTGCTGGATTTCAAAGCCCAGCTCTCTGATTCTCTCGGCATCCTCTCCGGCAACTGGACCACCACCGTGTCCTTCTGCCACTGGATCGGTGTCTCCTGCGGCGTCCAGCACAGGAACCGCGTCGCTGCCATGCAGCTGCAGCATCTTCGCCTCCATGGCACCATCGCTCCCCAGCTCGGTAACCTCTCTTTCCTCACCGTCCTCAACCTCACCAACACCAGCCTCACAGGAACACTCCCAGACGATCTGGGAAGACTGCGCCACCTCAAAACCATGGACCTCACGTTGAATGGCCTGTCAGGAAGCATCCCTCCCGCCATAGGTAACCTCACTAACCTGGAGGTTCTTGCCCTCAAGTTCAACCAACTGTCCGGTCCAATTCTGGCAGAGCTGCACAATCTGCAGAGCCTGAACTGCATATACCTCCAGAGAAATTTCCTAACCGGATCGATCCCAGACAATCTATTCAACAACACACCCTTGCTAACCTACCTAAACTTTGGCAACAACAGCTTGTCCGGATCGATACCATCTTGCATTGGCTCCTTGACATTGCTTCAGTACCTGAACCTGCAGGTGAATCACCTTTCTGGTGCAGTGCCTCTGGCCATCTTCAACATGTCCACTCTGCAGATTCTAGCGCTCACCTACAACCACGGATTAACCGGCACGGTTTTTGGAAACACAAGTTTCAGTCTCCTGATGCTGCAAGCGTTCTCCATTGGGCGGAATAGTTTCACCGGACAGATTCCGTCAGGGCTCACGGCGTGCAGGTTCCTGGAACGTGTTGACATGACTGAAAATCTGCTCGAGGGTGTTCTGCCAACATGGCTGGGAAGTTTAACGCGTCTCACTTTCCTTTCGTTGGGTGGGAACAGTTTCACTGGCCCGATTCCTTCAGAGATTGGCAATCATTTCGTGGAGCTCGGAATCCATTCCTGTGGAGCTCGGACGCATGAGTCAGCTCTCTTTGCTGCTGCTCTCTTCCAATCAGCTCAGTGGATCCATCCCAGCTTCTCTTGGAAACCTGTCTCAATTCGGATACATGGCACTGGATATAAACCAGTTGGTTGGTACAATACCTTCAGCACTCTGTAACATGAACTCCCTGTTTCTAATCAGTGTTTTAGGAAATAACCTACAGGGGGATTTCAACTTCCTGTCATCTCTTTCCAACTGCCAGCAACTTTCTTACCTTGACATCTCGATGAATCATTTCGTCGGTAGCCTCACCGCAAACCATATAGGGAATTTGTCTAGTGACCTGCAGACATTCCTTGCGATTGGAAACAAGGTAGTTGGTGAGCTTCCAGCTGCAATCTCAAATCTGACTGGTCTCGTTAGGCTAGAACTTTCAGATACTCAGCTACGCAGCGCAATTCCAGAGTCTATGGCTATGCTGCAGGGCCTCCAGTGGCTTGGTCTTCAAAGAAATAACATGTTCGGCCCCATCCCATCAAATCTTGCCATGCTGAAGAATTTGGAAATACTCTATCTTCTAACAACAAATTCTCTGGCTCCATACCAAGGGACATTGGTAACCTGACAGTGGTACAATACCTTAGCTTGGCTAATAATAGGTTATCCTGGATTATACCACCAAGTCTATTTCATATTGATAGCCTTATCTTGCTAAATCTTTCTCAAAACCACTTGGAAGGTGAATTGCCAGTTGATATAGGTTATATGAAGCAAATTAATGGCATGGATCTCTCTGCAAACCTCTTGGTTGGTAGTCTCCCAGATTCGATCGCGCAACTGCAAATGATGGCCTACTTGAACCTATCACACAATTCCTTCTCTGGTTCAATCCCAATGTCTTTTGTAAATCTAACCAGCTTGCAATTTCTGGACCTGTCATACAATGATCTTTGAGGTACTATACCAAATTATCTTGCCAACTTTTCCATCCTCACTAGCTTGAACCTATCTTTCAATGAGCTGCAAGGTCAGATACCTGAAGGTGGTGTATTCTCAAACATCACCCTGCAATCCCTGATTGGGAACACAGGGCTTTGTGGTGCTCCACGTCTAGGGTTTTCACAATGTCCAAGTCCAAGAGGCTCTAGAAGAAATAATGGTCACATGCTGAAAGTTATCCTACCTACTACCATCATTGTAGTAACTGGAATTGTAGCTTTCTGCATATATGTAATAATTCGAAAGAGAAATCAGAAGCAGCAAGCTATGATGATGGTTTCTGCCAGTTCGGTTATCACTTATCAGTTGGTCTCCTACCATGAGCTTGTTCGTGCCACCGATAATTTTAGTGAGAGCAACTTACTTGGATCGGGGAGCTTTGGAAAAGTCTACAAGGGTCAACTAAGGAGTGGTTTGATTGTTGCCATAAAAGTTCTAGACATGCAACAAGAGAAAGCCATAAGAAGCTTTGATGCCGAGTGCAGTGCGCTACACATGGCACGGCACCGCAACCTAATTAGGATACTCAATACATGCTCCAACCTGGACTTTAGGGCGCTAGTCCTTCCCTATATGCCCAATGGAAGTTTAGAGACGCTTCTACACTGCTCTCAAGGCACAACACGTCAGCTGGGATTCCTTGAGAGGCTAGGCATCATGCTTGATGTGGCATTAGCAATGGAGTATCTGCACTATGAGCACTGCAATGTGGTCCTGCACTGTGATTTGAAGACTAGCAATGTATTGTTCGACCAGGACATGACAGCACATGTGGCTGACTTCGGCATTGCAAGGTTGCTAGTGGGTGATGACAGCTCTACCATCTCTGTGAGCATGCATGGAACTATTGGGTACATTGCACCAGGTATTATCTTCTTGCCCAATCAATCTACTTCTTATTGGATCATTGATTAACTAAGATTAATCAGTCAAGGACTCATGGTTTGATTTTCTTTTCTTTTCTTTTTTCCTTAACCAGAGTATGGGGCACAAGGAAAAGCATCACGGGAAAGTGACGTGTACAGCTTCGGAGTTATGCTCGTGGAAGTCTTCACTAGAAAGAGACCGACGGATGCTGTTTTTGCAGGAAGTCTAACCCTGAGGCAGTGGGTTTCTGAGGCGTTTCCGGCAGAGCTTGTCCGTGTTGGTGATGATCAGCTACTACCATGGTTGTCTAGCTGCAATCTGGAAGCCTTTCTTGTGCCGGTATTCGAGTTAGGTTTGCTGTGCTCCAGTGACTCTCCTGACCAAAGGGTGGCAATGAGTGAAGTGGTCACCAGGCTGAAGATCCTCGTGGATTGCAACAAATCGGTAGCAGCAGCTCTCAAGACAGCAGTGATCATGCATGATCGATTAACAATGATGCTCCCAATGGAGAGTCGATCCTAGAGAGTGCAGCTTTGTTTACTTTGTACCTGTCAAATAACCTGATGATGGAATTGTGAGAGTGAGACCCTTAAGTATTGTCTGAATTTTGTCTCTAATAAAGTGCAGCCAAGGAGCACTCTCGGACCTCTTTATTTTATAAAGAAAAAAAAAGTCCAAACTTCTACCCTTAAATTTGGTCTATGTCCAAATAACCCCTAAACTAGCATACATGGTACAATTTACTCCCTCCCAACAGTTTAAGGTGGTCGAATTTACACCTTAAGAAGATTTTTCTATTTTGTTTCGCTATGTACAAAGTGTATTTTAGCTTCAAATTTTTTGAGGTGATAGAGGACATATGTTTTGTATAAAAGTACAGGAGAGAATAATTTGGACTTTTTCATGATGTTTTACGGCCAGCATCGTGGACTTCATCTCCTACATCAGGCAGCATGCTTCACAGAATACAACAATGGTTATTCTTTATCACCAACCTTTTCCTTTGATACATACGCCTTTGCAGGTTGTATATCCTGTAACTCTGCAGCATGAAGGAAAAATCATACAGAGAAGATATATTAAGTAACTTTTACCTGAACAGAGCAAATCTGAAGTTTATTTCCTGCTACCAATCTCTGTCCTTGTTTTGTTTTCATATTTGTGTTAACCCAGTTAAATTAAGAACTTATACTTGCAACTCTGATATGACGGAGCTAGCAACTCTGATATGTAGGTATTACACGCATACACATGATACACCCATCCCAAATTTATGTTCTCTGGTTAAACTGAAACCTCCAATAGCTCCTATAAGTTCAGGCGTTCAGCATAGCTTCATTAAGGCACCGACGCAATGCTGCTTCTGATGTCGTCTTGAATCCCCTGGAGGAATCTGGGCGGCACCGACGCAGTGGTGACCGTGACCGTGACCGTGACCGCGGCCTCGCCGCCGTCGCTGGTGACCGTGGCCGCGAGGACGGGCACGCCGTGCCGCCGGAACACATCCAGCACGCGCGTCAGCGCGCCTCGGCGCCGCGCTTCCGGCAGCCGGACGGCGAAGCACGACGCCTTCCCCCAGGCCACGCCGGCGCCGGCGCCGTCAGTCGTCCGCACCGATCTCGCGAACGCGGCGCGCGCCTCCAGCCCCGCGACCGTGGCCCGCAGCACCCCCACTTAGGCGATCGCGTCCTCCACGGTCCGCGCCTTAGCTCGCCTGCACGCCGTGTGGCCGGTCCGCGCGGGCGGTGACGAACGTGGAGAGAGTGAGACCCTGGCCAAGAACGAATGAACGAATGGGGAAGAAAGGAAGAAAATCAATGTAGACGGCGGACGGACGACGGACCCGAGGAGGCAGGCCGCCGGGGAGCTGCGCACCGAGCTCGGCGTAGAGCCTGGACATGTGGCGGACTGGCGTCTTCGTCGCGCATGGCGAGGCCTCCTCCTTGACTTTGGCGGGCGCGGGCGGCGGCAGTGACGGCGCCAGCGGGTGCTCCTATGCCATGGTGGTCGGTGGAGTTGGATCCAATCCAAGCGTGGCGACGCGATCGATGAGCGAGGAGTGCTTCCGTTGTGCACGGGTGCTCTCCCGCACTACTGCAGAACTCTGCAGACGCATGTGGGGACGTGGAGGGCCTCAAGGCGAAGTTAGGGGTTCCCTACCTTTTGTAGGTAGATTTTCAAATCGGTCATAACAGATGGAGTTGGTTGTATAACAATCAGCATGCTTTGAGAAGAACAACCATTAGATGGTCAAGAAAATGTTTTTGAAAGGCTCGCAAATTGAAGAATTCAACCCTACACAGAATTGGGGTCATTCATTTATTCTACCCATGACAAATATTTTTTTTCATCTTATTTTCCCCAACATTTTAATGGATATTGTCATGAGCTTCACATTGATTAGAAGAATGGTGCACGTTGGGGTATTCCCTTGCGCCGGTGACGACGAGCAACCCTTTTTGGTGTAGGTTCTTCATCGTTCTTGTCATTGCAGCTGTCTTTGTCACTAGTAGTACTTGAACCAACATCGTCATCAATCTTGGTCACATTTTGGGGGTTGTGTTCGACCATGGCTGGCGTACTCATTTCCATTTTTAAGCCTCGAAGCTGTAAAAGGTAAGGACTTTGTTAGATCTATGCAGTCCATTAATAATGAAACTTCTTTCTTATTTTTGAACTTTTTAGAAACTAACATCCTTAGATAGTTTGTGATAACTTACATTGCATCCAAGAGAGCAGAAGCGAAATGCATCAAGTAGAGCACGATTGCATGTCTCACAACTATGTGTTGATGACGAAGGTGCCTTACAAATGGGGACACCAAAAGCGTGCGGTTGTGGGCGCTCATTCAAGAAAACGACCCTTGCACCGTTGATTACATAAGTTTGCACATCGCTAATATCAAGGATGTCCTCAATCTCTGAAATCCTCACAACATTATGGTAGGATGATCGCCTTATCAGAAACATTCAATTATTTGAAACTTAAATACTACCATCCTTTCATAGATCATATATATGTGCTTGCTCAAAGGACCCATGGCCAATGAACGAAATTAATTTTTATACACCCAAATTTAGAACACATTTTATGTAAAGTTTTATAACATTTCTTAATTCTGAGGTGACATAAGAAGTAACAATGGAAAAAACATCCAAATCGTAAAGTTTTGAATTGTATGACATGTATGATCTATGATGAAATGTTTTACCTTGACTACACAACTACACACTTCTTACCTGGATTACACGATGATTTGAATGATCACTTGAACGACAATGGTTGCAGAAAGCAGCTGGTGTAGTCTCACACTGAGTGCAAAATAGTCTGCACTCGTTGCGACTTGCAAGAAGATGGTTCGCACAAATTGTAAAGAACTGTGCTGCCAGCAAAATCTCGAGCCATGATGGCAGGGTCTCCATTTTCATTGTCAAATTAGTAGTCTATTTTGTAGTTTGAGCTAATGTTGGGGCCTACAAGTGAAAGCAATGGTTGTACTTATAGGAAATGAACAGTGAGAAGTATATGAGTTTTTGCTGTAAATTTGTTGGCACAAATAGGCGTTTTGCAGAATCTATGCTGGTAAGAACTGAAATGCCAGCTAGAAATTAAGAGAAACAATATAATAATATGAAGTGTATTCACTTTTCCTACAAAACAGTGGGCGCAGTATGATATTTTGCATAATCTATGGTGGTAAGAACGGAAATGCCATCTATAAGTTTAGAGAAACAATATAATAATAATAAGTGCATGTGTTTTTCCTACAAAACAGTGTGCGCGGTATGATGTTTTGCATAATCTATGATGGCTATAACTGAAGTGCCAGCTAGAAATTAAGAGAAACAATATAATAATAAGAAGTACATTCACAGTTCCTACAAAAACTGTGGGCGCAGTATGATGCTTTGCATAATCTATGGTGGTAAGAACCAAAATGCCAGCTAGAAATTTAGAGAAACAATATAATAATAAGAAGCGCATGCATTTTTCCAACAAAACTCTGGCATAATATGATGTTTTGCATAATCTTGATGGCTATAACTTAAATGGCAGCTAAAAATTAAGAGGAACAATATAATAATAAGAATATCTGCGTAATTTACAATGGCACGAAACTGAATGCCAGCTATTAACATTGTCCCCACAATCATAGTTCTTATTATATAATATCCCGGTGCTCACATAATAGGCATTGTGCTGTGACAACGTAAAGTTGCTACAATAAAACTTTGAAAAAGCATGTTCTTCATCCAAGACCCAGTTGTCTCTCCTCTATTCTTGAGCAGTTAGTCTGGTTACATTAAGCCCAGAAGGACCTCTATTGGGATAGGATATGGCTCGTTTGCCCTCTAGTTCAAACTATGTGACCTTGTCATCATTAGTCCCATTCCTAAACCTAGAAGGTTAACATAGTTCTATGCTCGATCATATGCCAACCACTCAACACTAACTATAGGAACCGTGTCTAGTCTCAAGCAATCCACCAATTCATGTTTCTGTCCTATGAAAATATTCCCAAATGGCTGTCAAAGCAAAGTGAAGCAAGACTAAAACCGACATCAGATGCATGACTAAGACCAGGAAGAAAGTTGGACTACAAAACCTTCATTAGGACAAAGTGACTCTCACAAATGGAGAAATGTCCTAGAGACCGTCTCTCTTTGTTTGGCATCAAACTAAAACACCAATTGAATCCATCGATTTTCAACACTAACAACTTAGACAAGCACCACATCAAGTCTTTAACACATCCTAGGGAACCCTCCTTAGATATAGTGAACCGTAGGCCCTAATAACATCAAGAACATAGTTGAACACATGTTTGGTCGAAGTTCTTCAAACTATCTGGCAGCGAGCAGGTATCCGACTCTCAATAACTTCTTACAATGTTCCAACGAAACCCTAGGACAACTACAAACTAATACTGAGACATGGGCAACCCAGTTTTGTTGAACTATCTAATGTTACTAATTAGATTTTCTGATGAACCCACCAAAGACCATATAGGACATATTCCCTATCTGTCCTTCAAGGAAAGATTATCCATTAAGTCAAGGTAAAGCCACACCTAGTTACCTTTTGCTCTAGAAGCCTACCAAAAATTGGGGTCATGTCACGTGCATAATGCTAAGCTAGGCTGGCTGCGGCTGCGGGCTTCTTCTCCTCTTCTATCTCCCTTCTTTTTTTTTTTTCTAAAGTCTTTCCTATTCTTGTTTCTTTCTCCCCAAGTCTATACTTGGATATACTGATATACCTATACATGTATACACTCCTAGGGTGGGTCTACTAGGTCAACCTTATGAGGTTTGCCAATCTAGGGTCTCAAGCACATAAAAAAGTTCCTTCAGTTATAATATTGATTAATTAATTATTAACCAAACACAAGAACCAAGAAGTGGCAAATCACATGTTGGTAATTAATGCAATGATCAATCATGCTAATTAAGGTTTACCTAGTGCATCCAGGATTGGCTTTCTTGTATGTCCACTCACCATGCATGGTTTTGGGAAAAAGATTTTAAAAGTTGGGATTTTCTTCCCACGGTCAAAATTTTCATTGTAAAATTAGTAGTCTATTATGTTCTTTGTGCCAATGTTGGGGCCTGTAAGTGAAAGGAATGACTGTACTTACAGAAAAAGAGTAGTCATAAGTACGTGAGGTTTTATGTGAATTTGCTGGCACAATTAGGCGTTTTGCGTAATCTTTGGTGGTAAGAACTGAAATGCTAGTTAGAAATTAAGAGACAATATAATAATAATAAGAAGTACATGTACTTCTTCTACAAAACAATGGATGTGATATGATGTTTTGTGTAATCTATGGCGGTAAGAACTAAACCGCCAGCTAGAAATTAGAGAAACAATGTAATAATAAGAAGTGCATGCATTTTTCCTACAAAACAGTGGATGCAGTATGATGTTTTGCATAATCTATGGTGGCAAGAACTGAACTGCCACGTAGAAATTAGGAGTAATAATGCAATAGTAAGAAGTGCATGCACTTTTTCTGCAAAAACATGGGGCACAATATGATGTTTTGCATAATCTGTGGTTCTAAGAATTGAAGTAATAGCTACAAGTGACATAGAGACAATAATGAGATGCACAATCTTTTTTCCTATAAAACCAATGGTGGAGTGTGAAGTTTTCATAATTGCAGTAGTTCTTTGTCATAATATGTAACACTAAGAACTTACTACTAGAGAAAAAACCGCTAGGAAATAAGAAGTTTTACAAAATTTGTGGCACAAATTAAGAACTTAAATTCCAGCTATAGATATAATAGAAGTGCATCCACTTTTTAATCAAAACCACTAGCGCAATAAGAATATTTGCATAATTTGCAACGGTATTAAACCGAATGCCAGCTATATACATGGTGCCAACAATCACACTTCCAGACTCCAGGTTTTTCTGACGGCCAAAAACCGTCAGGAGAGCCAAAAAAACATTAAAGCCGAAAAAACATTAAGAATCCAATTTCTAACGGGCAACGGGCATGAATATACCGACAAGAACGTCTCAACACCAAAGATGAACTTTTCAGCCTGAAGATGTAGGCCGAAGCCGTCTGCGTGATGTAATGCAGTCCGTCTGTGACATACACAGAACACAGACAGACCGCGTAAGCCGTTTGTGACTGTCCGTCTGCATGATGTAATGCAGCCTGACGAAAACTCAAGATGAAAAAAAAAAAAAATAAGTAACAAATTTCATTCTTCCTCGCTCCAAAAACTTAGTACAGGTGAGTTATATACAAAGAAACACAAACTTTTATCAAGTTCAATGGCCATTTTTGCAACGAATTGATAGTTCCAGTTCAGTTTCTACCTACATTTGCAAGACCCAAACTTTTATCGGGTTCAATGGCCATTTTTGCAGCAGATTGATAGTTCCAGTTCAGTTTCTACCTAAATTTGCAAGGCCAAACCCGTAAAGATGGACTGACAAGCTTCACAAAGTCAGCTGATTTTCTAGTAAATTTCAAATTCATGTTATTACATCACGAACATGACACAGCTACAAATTCGACACAAATGCAGCACATAACAAAGCGAGCCACAAGGTAGAAACAGAGAGCGGATACTAATAATGCTTATCACATTTCATTTAGTTCTAGTTACAATAATTAACAAACGACCCAAACAATACAATAGCCTCTGCTTAATATTGCAGAGCACTGAATTACCGAGTTCACCACGAGAGCAGCAGACACAAACGAGAGCAAAGTAGCAGCAGAGCACATGGCTCACAAGACACAAGAATATACCATTACAGCGGACCTTTATTAAGGCACAGCTATAGGGGACCAGCAACACACAACAGCCAGTCCACGGACTCACTGGCGGACGAGGCAGCCTTCAGCGACAGGCAGAGGGGTAACCGGGACAGGAGCAAAGGTGGTGGTGCCCTCGCCCTCGCTGGTTTCCTCCTCTTCCTCGTCAGACTGAACCAGGCCAGCAGCGCTGAAGATGTAAGCCTTCACTTCCTCGAAGCGCTCCTCAGAGAGGGAGACCTCGGCGAGGAGTTTCCAGGCGGAGGTTTCAGATGCCTCCTCATAGTCGCTCCTCCGCTTCAGCACTATGTGGCCACTGATTTCCCACACAGCTGGGTTCACCTGAGTGTCCAGCAGCTCCTGGCTCACTTCACCCAGAGCCTGTTTCTCTGCATAGCACTGCATTATTCAACAGGTAGGAGTTTGTTAGAATATATCATAAAGAGATTTCCACCAACTCAGTCCAGATCCGGCAAAACTCAGAAATTGTGTAATGATTTTACCTGGGGGAACAGGAAGACCCTCTTGCCACAGTCAGAAATGAGCACATTGTAAGGCACATTGTTGTCTTGCAGCCAAATGCAAGCCTTCGAAACAACATTTGCCAGGTCATCTAGTGTGTTTCCTCCATCAAATACCAGGCCTCTCACAGGATAATTTATCAGCTTGGACACAGTCACCCCATTCTTCATTGTGTCCTCAGAAAGAGGAATCTTGTGGGTAGCTGCCTTCTCAACAGGGAATGGCACTGACAAGTAGTATGCCTGTAATGAAAAGAAGATACTATCATTCAGTACTAAACACCATTTTTCAAACAAAAGTTACCACAATAGCACCATCTTCACAATACTGAATATGCTCCTATTTGCTTAGGATTTTCTGTTAAGTAAATTTAGATACCATCAGAAGTTTAATACCTGAAAGTGGAGGTGATTGATGGTGGCAAAGGCACCCAAGCTATTGTAACCAAGCCTGAAGTACGGGCTAGCTGCCTCAGCTGCCATTTGCAGTGCAAGCAAGAAGCTCTCTGGATCAATCATCTGAGGGAGGCGGTCCAGAACACGAGGAATGAGAAGCACATGTCCATATTCAATTGGGCTCACCTGCAAACCATAGCAAAGTCATTGGAAACAAGAATAGGAGAGATAGAATGGAAGTTCAGATTGTGAGTGTGAATGAGAGATGTACATTGATAGCAACAACATTTGGAGCACGATCAACAGCAATGATTGGAGCATCATTCAGGAAATAGCTGTCATCACCATCGCCATTCTCAAATTGGAAGAGAACCTCTTCCTGGCCAACTTTGGTGAAATTGAACTTGGCAGGGTCAAATGGCTGGAGCACACGGTCCACACGAAACTCAGTAGGGCGCTTCTTAAGGTGGCGCCCTTCATTGAGCTGTGCAACAAACCCAAGGTTGCCAGGGATGACCTTGGTCTCACAGGCAGTGACATCATAGCGGAATAAGCCTCGGGTCATCCTGTCTTCCCACTGTCAAAATACAAAGCAAAATACTAAACTGAGAATCTGAATTTCAAAAGAGAAATACGAGAAGTATACTTCGCTATCCACCTATTTCAGCGAGCATTCACAATAAAGTATTACCTACTTTTATAGAATGTGTTACAGAACAAAACTGTCCATATATCATTCAAAAGCAGAGTTCAACATTTAGATTGACAGTGCTGGTTCTAGTGCCATTGTGTAAGGTATATACTAATAAAATAAGAATGGTCCATATTTGAAGATATTAGACACTATACTTGCAGCAACTATCATCTTACAGGTCATAAAAGCATGCATTTGCTACTGCTCAAGTGCACTTATGTCTCGTTTGGTTTGTGCCTGGCAGGTTTTCCACTGCTCAACACTGTGCTTACTAGAATGGTCCACATATGTTTCCCCAACTTTTTAAGAGATTTGCATACTTCTTACTAGACTAGATGTAGATAGTTGATTCCTAATAAATCTCACAACTAGCACAGCTGAAATTCCAAAAAAAAAAATCAAACGCTTTTATTTACCTCGCTAAGGAGGATATCAACAAGCAGCTTGGTTGAAGCAGCATCCTCCTGCGAGCGCTTTGCCGGATTCAACTTGAAGGCGTAGAGGGGAAGCTTGGAAGCTGCTCAAACAAAGATGTAAATGTTAGTCCAATAAAACTTAAGAATAATTTGCTACTTCCATGTCAAGTGAAACAACTAATATAGTTTTTTTTTGTACGCGCAGAGCTGATGTTTCAGTGAGGTTTCTACAGAATTATAAAACATACCATATTTTCAAGTGAGGGATACAATAGACACAGGATAATAATACAAAAGAAAGGCTCTCCGTTTTGCTTGCGTTAGTTGTGATGGCCTGCGGTTCAGAATGAGAATTGAAGATATAAATATCTACAAATTAAGATGTTTGTTTTGTATATCCTTATTTGTTTATTATAAATCCTTATTTAATCCATCCCAATTCGAGGCGGGGTAAAAGCCAGTTGGTCCCCGAAAACCACTGGCAGTAGCAATTTTTAACCGGAGGGATTAAAAATAGCGTACATAGATAAAGAAAGCAACACCCTGTTCCGACTGTTCAGGTGGAAAGGCCACCAACTTTGTGGAGGAAGCACAAACGGCACCTTTCGCTGTACAAGATTTGGGAATTTTCTGAACGAAGCATGCACGAATCTTCAGGGGCACAATTTAAAATGGGACAGGATCCAATCCAAATACTAGTAATAAGTGGTTAACAATCCCCAGATTTTCAACCGGATTTCGGACGAAAACGACGTCAGATTGACAGTAAGAAAAGAGAAATTGAGTCGGGGCGGCGAGGGGGGTTGGTAGGTGGCTCTTACCAGGCAGGCAGCAGTCGCCGAGGCAGTTCCTCCCACAGCCGCCGCGCGGCTTGTCGGCGTCGTCCTGGTAGTTGGAGACGACGGTGGGCACCCTCTTGATGGTGAGCTTCATCTCCATGGCGGCGGGTGGGTCAGTTACTCTCGCGGCGAGAACTCGTTCGTCGGGATCGGGGGATGGGGGTCAGGAGAAGAGACTAGTATTCGCTAGGCTAGGAAGAGAGAGAGGCAGAGGAGTGGCTCAGAGACGGAGGGTCCGGCGACGACCCCCGCCGGCGAGGAATAGGAGATCGGACGGGCTCCCTCCGGCGCTGGGCAGCGCCCCGCGGCCGCCGTGCGGGGCGGGGCTGGCCGCGACGGCGGAGGCGATTGTGGTCCCCGTGGGCTCCACCTGCGCAGCTTGGGGGCCGCGCCGGGGGGCTGCAACGCTAGCCGTGATGCCTACAACTCGGCCACGCCCCGAGGGGAGGGAGGAAGGGGGGCACAAGGCTGCTGGTGGATCGACACGAGGCGGCCTGCGCCCCGGGGGGGTTCTTCTTCTCCGGCGAGGCGAGCGGCGGCGGCGCGGTGCCTTGGGGGTTGTGCCTGCGCTGGGTTTGGTTTGGGAGGGGCGCAAGACACGGGGTGGCATTAAATAGGGGGGCGGGGGGGAGGGGGGAGGCGATTGCGGTGGCGGATTTGTGGTGCGGCTGCTGGAGCTCCTGTGTGGTTGATCTGAATTCGGAACGGAGGACGGACACGCCCCGAGCCCCCGACCCCGATCCTCTCTCCTCCTACGCCAGATGGCCACGGCCACGGCGCCACGCTATACCGTGCGGTTATTTTTGTTTTCTTTTCCTTCTGTGAACTGTGATGATGTGAAAATACTCGCTGTGTTCAGTTTTCTAACCCGGTGGTGGATCACGTTTCGATTGCGGTGGTACGGTGGTTCACGTTTCGCGTCCTGGTTTGGTTCCTGGACCAGGAGGAGAGGACCATGTGCTGTCTCAGCAAACACCCCGTTTGTTTTCTTTTCCGATACATACACGCTACATATACACCCACATGAACACTCACATGTATCGCTAGCGTTAGGACGTCCTAACTATAGGACGGTCACGCGCTAGCAAGGCCCTGCCCACCTCCGCTCTTGACCAACGATAGCTCGCGTACGCACCCCACTCCGGCGCCTCGCGTACGCGCTCACTCTGTCACCGCAGCATGCGTCTCGCGTTTTCCTGCTCACCATCGCACGGGCCTGTCCCACCTGCCCCTGTCGGCGATCCGCACGGCCCTGTTGCTCCATGACCGGCCCTCACGAACAAGATCCGCCACCGCCTCCAAACATCACCGCCGCGTCTATGAAACAAAAAGGAAAAAACAAAAAATACCGATACATAAGATTGAATGCAACTGAACCAAAATGATTAAATCAACTGAAATAAAAGAAAAAAAATCCAAATCAAACAAAGAAGAAACAAATAGAAACAATAGAAAAACAAAATCAAAAACAAAAACTGAAATACTTATAGAAACAACAGATCTCAGCAAATGAACCAAGCCATTGAATAAACCGAAACAAAATGGGATATGTTGCAGAAACGCAAAAACAAAATAAACTAGTGAAACTGAAACAACAAAAAAAAGAAAAAGCTTGAGACACCGACAAGGTTGTAGTGAACCAAAACCAAAACAATCATTGAAAC
>CM041647.1:28357753-28527861 GCA_023333625.1 Bothriochloa decipiens | reverse complement strand
TGATGAAACACCGACAAGGTTGTAGTGAACCAAAACCAAAACAATCAATGAAACATCACCAGGGGAGTAGAAGCTGCGAGAAACATTCGGCAAAATCCTGATGAAACACTGACAAGGTTGTATTGAACCAAAACCAAAACAATCAATGAAACATCCCCAAGGTAGTAGAAGCTGTGAGAAACATTTGGCAAAACCCTGATGAAACACCATGGGGTCTATGCTGAACCAAAACAACCCCGCTTGTTGAGAACACTCCGGAAATGATGACGGGGGGAGAGGGAGCTCCTGCTCCACAGAAGCCTAGGCCCTCGCCGGAGTTGGGGGGGAGTGAAACAGGGAGAGGTGGAGAAGAGAGAAGAGGCCTACGTGGACTATTGTAAGGTTCTAGATGGCTAGAGGGGGGTGAATAGCCTATTAAAAAATCTATAAACCACTAAATAAAACTTAGTAGTTGTTGGTATTTATTAAGTGCAAATAGAAAACAAAAGATTCCGCAAGTGCACAGAAAATACCACTGTAGCATTTTACCGAGAGTATCCAGGTATCGTTATTTATATTTTACCACAGGGAAGCATGGGTTAAAGAATCTGATAATTCACCATCATGTATCTACTAACTTAGTAAACCAACTAGACTAAAGCATGGGGTAAATGATATATGAATAGAATAATAACTCACATAGGAGAATTATATGATAAATGAGTGGATAGCTATAGCGAGAGGACAACGGGAGAGATCAAGGTTCCTATGCACTGCTCTATGACTTTAGTTCTATGAAACTAAGATATGGGTAGATATAGCAATCACACACATGCAACTTTGGAGCAACAGTACCTTTCTGACTGTCGAAGAAGACTGGGAAGAAAGTAGTCAGGGGAAGGCTTCCAAAAGCTCTATGAAACACCAACCCGACCTCGGTGGAATACAAAGGCCATACAGAGCTCTCACCTCTGGGGCTACCACAACTAACCGTAGGATTAGGCGCAACCTCAGGTAACCTATAGACTAAATACCATGTCTAATCTATCGATTACTACTCTAATCATGACCTATGACTAGAGCACTCAATACGAATAAAGATCCCATGCCAAGATGTAACAACTATATTAATCATACATATGAAAGGCACAAAATAAATAGAGAAGATGAATATATATGATAAGCACAAGTCTTGCAAAGAGTAAATACAAAGACATACCAAATCCCTGAAGATTTCTCTAGAACCAGAGCGCAACTCCGCTCTCCCTAACTCTCATCTAGAACTAATCTACTACATTGGAAAGTCTAGCCCTAATTCTCTAGAGATGAGAGATCATCCTTTCAAGGGACGCCACTACATCTCCACAATGAGATATGAATAATGAATTAAGGTTTCTCCCAGGGCCATGGGCCTTACTTATATAGCCCCCTAGGATGCACCACGGTCGTCGAATCAAACTGACCTTAATCAATGACTTAGATTGGACCTCAAAGGCGGTGGGAGCAGGATCCGCGAGCCTGGACCTGATTGGTCCAGGTCAGCGGGTGGGCGCCCAAGATGGTTCGGCGGGCACCCTGCCACCGTAGCAGATTGGCCTCATCTTTAGTGGGCTCGTAGATATCATCTTTAGCTTTCCAAATCATCTTGAATCACCCCAAACGGAGTTCATATGTGTCCTGGGCGTCCGTTTTACTCTAGACTGCTCCTCGAGCCTATTTGCAATCTTCTGGAAGGCGTAACATTCTCGTCAGGACTCTGATTTTAGTGAAACAAAACTCCATTTGATGTGTCTCGATGAGCTCTACTCAATGGTTCACTTTATTTTATCATTTGATATACTTCTATTTGATGATTCTGGTACTTTTCTACTTTAACCCCCACAAAACATAGATTCACCAAAACTCGTGGAATCCTGTCAGTGTAACCCCTATATCTAGATGGTAATTATGTTTAGGTCCTTTTTCATGTCTCGTTGATAGTTAAAAATTGATATTAACTACCATCAACAAGTTCCCCCAAGCTTAACCTTTGCTCGTCCCTGAGCAAAGCTAAACTCAACAATGGATCAGGAATTGCTGCAATGCTTTCACGCCCCAAAAGTACACATGCGTTCAAACAAGAACTCTCCTTCGGATTAGAGTCAACCATCCTGACTATCAACTTACCCATATTACCTTCAACCATGGGGCTTATAGCCTTCACTTGGGTCTTGAGCAATTGAAAGACAGAACGATCAAGTCAAGCACTATGTCTTGAGTTCTTCGATCAACCTTCATTCTAGAGTTTTTGTAAGTTTTCAAAATAAAACTCAGAGATTCTTTTATATGACTCTCTCAGGTCTCTCATATGTGGTATTTTTGGATCCTCACCAAGGCAACAACGGTGTTTTGCCTCCTTCTCTCAGAATATGTGGTATTTTTGGAATAAAGCAGAGTAACATTGTGCCTCATCTCTCTCACCCTATAACTAATAAAATTATGTGGAGTTCATAGGTGCGAAAGAAACAGCTCATACATACTTGCAATACATATGTTGCCTAATTCAACTATGCATCTAGAGGAACTCGTCATACAATCAAATCAAGATGTGCATGTGTGGTTTCAAATGAGTAAACAAATAGTATGGTAGAGAATTTTGGTGGAAGGTAAAAAAGGTGAAAGCCTAATTCTACAATGCTCCTTTACAAAAGGTAACTTCTCTCAGCTTGGAACTTGGAAAGATTTGAAAAACTAGGGCTTTGCTCTCTCTCTCTATATATATTTTTTTCAGACTCTCTATTTTTTCTTTTTTTTTCTCTTCTCTCTCTTTTTTTTCTCTTTTTTTTCAAAATAGCCCACTCTCTGATACAATTGGAACTTTTGAGAGGATAAAAAAAAATGATAAAAACTTGGAGCATTTATTTTGGAACTGGGGGTAGCAGACAAGGAAAACCTATGGGAAATATTTTTGGTGTTTACTCCCAGTGTAGAATATTTTTTGGAATGAGTCTAAATGAGTAATATGGTGGTGCGTACTTCTAGGGTAGAAGTAGCAGGGGTGCAAAGTGTGTGTGTGAAATCTTGATTTTAACCGCATAAAAAGCTCCTAAGGGTCAACACAACTGGACCAAACTCAATACACACAAGCAGTAGATAAATGTGAAAGTTTTCCTATTCTAGCAAGCATGCATATATGGCTATGGCAGGAATTTAAGCTCTCGTCATATAGGAACTCATCATGTAGCATTTTTATATTTTTTAAAAGATAAATCTCCAGAACTCTAGTGTCACTAAGAACAAGATAAACAACAGCTTAGACCTTCTCATATCATATCCATCAATTACCTAGACTTAGATCAAGCATTCACAACCCACAAGTTTCAAATTCAGAGCAAATCTTAGGCCAAAACAATTTTATACAAAACTCGGAAGAGTTCGAGGCTGAAAACTAGGTACTAGAAAGGAATTACGGCAGAGCAACTATTCATCATTTCCATACAAAGGGATTATCCTTAGAATTCATTTTATTAACAGGCAGCACTTTGCACACTATAACTTTTTTATTTCAAAACTAAAGATCATATAAGAAATATAGCTATAAAAAGAAATCTTTATTTGATTTTATGGTTATGCATCTTTTTATTATTTTTGAACAAAGCAAACTCAAAACTAGTACTTGTAGAGGGAAAGAAATACTTAGCTGGATACATGGGGGATGCCCTCCCCCAAGCTAGTTTTTGACGTAGTCATTCACTGTTGAAGTGTGACAGACTGGTAGTGGAGTTGTACATCCTCTCGTGGAGTGTCAATGTTGGTGATTGTTTGAGACAACACTCCAACAGGGGACAGATAATCCTCCTATATGTTAGCTTCTTTTGATCCTTCAATTCAAATTCTGTGAAGCTCAAATAGACAACAAAGTTTGTGGAACTGATTAAGTGTTAGTGATAAAACTCTAAGCCTTGAGCATCTAGAACCTCATCCCTTAACATGATCTCTCTTTTAATATTTTTGCAATTTTACATTTTAAATGATGCAAGAGTCAATGCAACGAGATGAATGCATATTTATTTTTATGCCACCACGATGAAATATCTCTGTGGGTTGTTACACACCACATAATTACTCACATGGGGCTTTAATATTTTTTTTGGATGCAATGCAATAACATTTTTTATTTTATTTTCTAGTGCAAATGTAACGTAGTAAACATGCAACATGAATTGATTATGCTAAAGCGGCAAAGAAAACATGCTAACATAAGAACTTATGCAATGTTAAAAAGGAAAATATGGATAACTACCAAGTTTACCTTCCTGGCGAGGGTTCGATAATTTAAGTCCTTCTTCCTCGTTTCTTTCATTATGTCCTGACCTTTTGCTCCACTCTCATTGTTTCTTTTCTGCAAAGGATTAGTGGACAACACATACCCGAAGGAATGTACAAACAAAAACAAGGTAGAGTTGTCATA
The DNA here is from genome assembly GCA_023333625.1 of Bothriochloa decipiens. NCBI lineage: Eukaryota > Viridiplantae > Streptophyta > Magnoliopsida > Poales > Poaceae > Bothriochloa > Bothriochloa decipiens. The sequence continues at coordinate 28,523,432 of CM041647.1, read as the reverse complement.
AGGATAAAGGTCACTTTCTATGCTATAGAAAAGTTGGCTTGAAAATTTTAATTAGCATAGAATATTTACTTAACATTACTTCTTCTATCTAGGATTGATTTTATTTTGTTTTATATTTGTATATGTGAAGTAAGAATCATTCAACTTGTAGAGAGACAGTAAGAGTGAGTAGAGGGATTGCAAACCAGCATGCTGGAGCGACGAGGGCGTCAAAGGAGGAATAGCATTGTTGGATTATCTTTAGAGGAATCATCAACCTTCCTCCCCCAAGCTTGAACTTTTCTGTCACTTGATGCTGTTGGAGAGGGCTCTTGAGTTTAGGTCCCTTGAGTAAAGACCTCTCCTTTCATCTTTGAATTATCTGATCCAGCATGTAGACAGTTGCATGCTCTTCTTCATCAACCTTTCTTGATTTTCTTAAGTCTTGGTTGATGAGTTAATGTTCATTGGAGATGCATACTTGAGTTCCTCCTTGATGGTCTTTGTCTTCTAGCGGCATGGCGATGAGTTGTTCTGTTAAATGATACGCCTGCCATCTTGATGGTTAATGGAGGAACTTCATCGAGAATTGAATGAAGGCTTTATATCCAATGACTTAAAGACATCATCTTGCGACCATAGTTGTTTATGGTCTTTCAGGACTTGGCTTGCAATCAACCCTTGATGATTTGTTGCCACAAGGATGCACGCCATGCTATAATGAAATCTTGTCATCCTTGTGCTTGTTGTCGGTGTACAAGATGGTATCTTCAAGGACAATGAGAGCAGGTCTCTGATTGGCTAATATGAGGTGAGTTTCACCTTGCTTTTCATTGGCATCCTAGCTTGAGTTTTGGCAAGACTCAATGCTATGATGTCTTCACTTTCTTCATGGCTAGTCACATTGTTCATCCACTTTCTTTGGGTGAGTGCTCCTGATGTAGATCTTCTGTAAGGCACTCGTCTCCTTTTTATTCCACCACTAAAGTGGTGCCTTGGCAGGTTCATGCCAAGCCACGAATAGACATAACTTATATTTTTTTTTATGCAAAATGTTAGTGGACACATACCCGAAGGATTTCAATGATTTTGAAAGACGATTGGTTGTCCATAATTTATAAGAATTTCATCTATGCTAATGAAGGGATAGTATTTTAGGAAAAAGTTAGCATAGATGCTGTTTATCAAGTTTTGTAACATTTTTTTTGTGGCACTGTAACATGGTTCAAGACAAAGGTGACTTGTAGCAAAAGACAAAGTGACTGATATTTGATACTTACAGTTCTTCCACCTATGATTGATGGGAGCTGTCTTTTGCGCAAAGTTGTTGAAGTTCATCGCATGCCTTGCTTCATCTCTAATGTGAGTTCATCTCCTGACTTTCCCATATTGGATTTGAGTGTTTTTGCAGGGGTTAGTCCAACAAAATAACCGGCGTCTACACTAGCACTTTTAGTTCAATAACCAAACCAGACTCCATGTCTAATTTGACTAAAGCAGGCTATTTAACCTAAGCACCACACTTAATTTAAAAGCCTATAGAAGTATGATCAGTACTTCCAAACCAAAGCATACTATGGTAAACAAAGGTAGGAAGATCAACACTGTAGAGATTTACTCATTTATTAGAGATGAAAGAGCATGATCATGGTGAGGGTTTTTTTTCAATTTAAGATGCAGACAACAGGAATGCAACTAATTAAACATGCCACGAATTTGAGAAAACATAAACTAAATAAAGTGGAGAGGATGCAAGATGATTTAAAGTAAACATGCAGTGGATTGATGTTAAAATCTAAACTAAAGGGAGCACATGGAATATTGAAGCAAACATGCAATGTGATGCAAGAATTCAAAAGATAACCACTCATAAATTTAAAGTCCATGAACAAGACTATCTCACCATTCTTGATCATACTTACCATGACTCACATGATGGTTGTGAGTAGTGCAACTTCATTGTTCGTCATTTGAGATGTGATTATAATTCTGGTGACGACGACCTTTTCTCCAATCTACACATGGTTAGAAATATATATGTATATGCATACACAAACCTGTGAGATGGCGAGGTTCCAATATTGATGAATGTTGAATGTTGGGGCACCCTGGGTTCGTCAATGTCTCTTCTTTTTCCTGTGGAATCTTGTTGGAAGGTTGAAATGGCTTCTTTTGTCCTGCCTATTCCACAACTCAACAGAACAAGGGGTGATCCTACTAAAGCTAGTGATATACTAAATTAGCAGACATCAAGATCATTATCAAAATCTTTACGCCAAATGCTTCCCCGGTAACGGCGCCAAAAATGCTTGTTGGTATTTATTAAGAGCAAATAGAAAATGAAAGATTCTGCAAGCGCACATAAAATACCACTGTAGCATTTTACCGGGAGTATGCAAGTATCGTTATTTATATTTTACCACAGGGAAGCATGGATTAAAGAATCTGATAATTCACTATCATATATCTACTAACTTAGTAAACCAACTGGACTAAAGCAGGGGGTAAATGATATATGAATAGAATAATAACTCACATAGGAGAATTATATGATAAATGAGTAGATAGCTATAGCGAGAGGACAACAGGAGAGATCAAGGTTCCTATGCACTGCTCTATTACTTTGGTTCTATGAAACTAAGATATGGGTAGATATAGCAATCACACATATGAGACTTTAGAGCAACAGTACCTTTTCGACTCTTGAAGAAGACTAGGAAGAAAGTAGTCGGGGGAAGGCTGCCAAAAGCTCTATGAAACACTAACCCAAACATGGTAGAATACAAAGGCCTTACAGAGCTGTCACCTCTGGGCTACCACAACTAACCATAGGATTGGGCACAACCCCAGGTAACCTATGGACTAAACACCATGTCTAATCTATCGATTACTACTCTAATCACGGCATGTGGCTAGAGCACTCAATACGAGTAAAGATCCCATGCCAAGATGTAACAACTATACTAATCATACATATGAAAGGCATAAAGTAAAAAGAGAAGATGAATATATATGATAAGCACAAGTCTTGCAAAGAGTAGATACAAAGACATACAAAATCCTTGAAGACTTCTCTAGAACCAGAGTGCAACTCCACTCTCCCTAACTCTCATCTAGAACTAATCTACTACATTAGAAAGTCTAGCCCTAATTCTCTATAGAGATGAGAGATCATCCTTTCTGGTGGGCACCCAAGATGGTTGGGCGGGCGCCCTGCCACCGTAGCAGATCGGCCTCATCTTTGGTGGGCTCTTAGATATCATCTTTAGCTTTCTGAATCATCTTGGATCACCCTAAACGGAGTTGATATGTGTCCTGGGCATCCGTTTTACTCTGGACTGCTCCTCAAGCCTATCTGCAATCTTCTGGAAGGTGTAACATTCTCGTCAGGACTTTGATTTCAGTGAAACAAAACTCCATTTGATGTGTCTCGATAAGCTCTACGCAATAGTTTACTTTATTTTATCATTTGTTATACTTCTATTTGATGATTCTTGTACTTTTTTGGTTTAACCCCTGTAAAACATAGATTCACCAAAACTCATGGAATCCTATCAGTGTAACCCTATATCTAGATGGTAATTATGTTTAGGTCCTTTTTTATGTCTCGTTGATAGTTAAAAATTGACATTAACTACCGTCAACAGTAGTAACACAAATGGCGTAATGAGCGGTTTTGCCTAGCCTAGACGGTGAACAAGCCTCCTAATGAAAATTCTAGTATATCTTATGATCTCTATGTCACTCAAAGGCTATTTCACTACTTTCTGTTATATTGAGCTAGCAAGAGAACTAATTCTACACAAGCTACACAAAATAATCTAGAAAGTAAATACAAGGTAGAGAGGTGATTTCAATACCGACGGTGAAGAGAAGATGTTGCCAATCACCAAGATGATATCCAATCAATCACAATGACAACAATCACAATATGAAGAACCAATCACCAAGAGAAGTGAACACAATGATTTTTGTTCACCCGGAGTTCACTTGTGCACCGACAAGCTAGTCTCTGGTTGTGTCGAACAACACCTAGATGGATCCTCGATGTTGTTGATGGTTGCTAACCCCTGTTTTCACCATCAAGATTTCACTAAATAAATGGCAAAATAATCCGACAATGTCCAAAATTGCTTTGAATTTTACCTAGTTCCACATGTACTTGGAGTTTATATTTGTATGTAGAAAAAGTACCAAAAATAAGTACAAATGTACCAAGAGGAGGCAATGGAACATGACATGGTGGCAACCAGGCCAAGTGCCAGGGCGCTCACCCCGGAGTCAGGGTGGCCGCCCTGACCAGGGCGCCCACCCTGGTCGTGTCGGTTCCCGAACTCAACCACATCACCGATCCATGACAACACCTTCCCATGTCTCCTAACCATCAAAATCAAGTCTGTTTGATCCAAGGGCTCATGAGTTATGTCACTTGGTCCTTAGGCCCATTGTCATGCACTCAAGGTGGTAAAGTTGGTTGGAACCGATTTCATACCGACTTAACCAGCATGCAACCAACCTAAGGGGAGGAGCCACGGCCGTTTGATCGTGAGGCGGTGCCAGGTGGACGGCGCGCACCCTAGCCAGGGCGCCCGCCCTGGTGATGATGGCAAACTGACCTCCCTCTTCCCCTACAAGTACCCCTTGGTGTTCCCATCACTATATAAAGGGCACCTTGGCCATTGAAGCAATCATCCCCTACATCACTACACCTCTACCTCAAGGCATAAGAAGGCAAAAGCCTTAGCTTAGAAAGCTCTAGCTATAGTGCTTAGTGACCTCTTACTCTAGCTCCAGCTTAGCTAGAGTAGCAGTCGCTTGCAAGAGGAGAGGAGTCGGGTGAAGTTCCCGCCTCGAAATCTAGAAGAGTCTTTCGGAGTCTTTGAGTTCGGTATACTTCTTTGTAATTATACATTATCTACTTAATACAAGTACTTTACTTCAAGTATTTCATTAAGTATTTACTTACTCCTTTACATTCAAGTCTTACTTTCTAGCTATTTATTAGTAGTGAGGTTAAGCTTTGATTATAGGCATAGGTTTACCAAGTTATCTTACTGATAGTTATATTTATCTGGTATTGTCTGTCATCTGGTTAAGGTGTCTCTACTTCAAGCTCAAGTAAGTGCGTTGTAGATGAAGCGCGGTGCTTAGGCTATAACTTACCTGCAGGTGTGGCTAGGTATCTGGAGGTGGTAGCAATAGGCGGTGACAGCCTATTCGCCTATGTAGTCCACCACGCTAGAACTAGTTTTGTAAAACGTAAGGCTCGTGGTGCGTTGTGTCCTGTTTAATCTTTCTATTCACTCAACTACCTTAGTTACCTAGATTACACCCAAGTGCACACAATGAGAGTGAAGTAGCGATCATCACCTTAGGATTATCTTAGGGTCTAAGTTATCCTTAGTTATCATCCCATTTACCCCCTATCACCTATCGCCATTTAATTCGCCATACTCTACCCAAAGATACACCAACACCAAAGGTACTCCCAGGCGAAGTGCTATATGATAGTTCTGTGCACTTCTAGAATCCTTTCCTAACCTGCAGAACCGTCGTCACGTGTTTTTAGTGTCGGGACTGACAACACCGTGAGTGACGCTAACAAATACCAACAAGCATTTCTAACACCGTTGTCGGGGACTGACAAACCTGGTAGCGACGTAAAGAAGTGTCAACAAGTGTGACTCGCAAGCCACTTGCCTCGTAAGGCATTCCCTTGCAAGGGAACCACAAGACACCATTCTCATATGAGGTAGCTCAATGACACGCACATTCCACTAGAGTTACTTTTGGCTCTCCGTCAAGGACAAGCACAAGAACCTCTTACAATCAATCACAGGAGGTGGGCAATAATAATCACCAACTCTTCCCAGCGCCTCCAACAAAGATGGCTAGGAGCGGTACTCTCTAAGAGTAATAAAAAATCCACTGGCCAAACGATTCACAAATGCCACTAGATGAATCAACTCATGCAATGCACTTTGAATCACTCAATCTCACTTATGATGTGCAACCAAGCAAGAGAGAATGAGTAAGAGGGAGTTTTTTAGCTCAAAGGATGCTCAAGAATGAAAGAATGGGTGAGGGACCTCGCCAAGGGCCGGCCACCACGTATTTATAAGCCATCCAAGCAAAACTAGTCGTTACCCTTCGATTCTCCCAAAAATGTGACCTTAGGACGCGTCCTGGGATCACCGCAGGACGCGTCCTGCACGTGTAATTTCGCGCAGGAAACAACTTCATTCAAACATGAACTATGGACACGTCCTGCGCCCTTCTCCAGATGCTCATGAGTTACTGTGCAGTGTCCGGGGTGTTCATTTCACAAAACCAAAGAAAACTAGCCGTTACACCTCAGGACGCATCCGACACACACCTCCGGACGCGGCCACCCCGTGTTCGGCGCTCCGCCTGACCGCCCGACCTCTCTGAGTGGCATTCAAGGATGTCTGGACGCGTTCGGCGCTCCTTCCAACGCATAGGATGCGTCCTGCGCTCCTCAGTGGATGCGTCTAGCGCTCAGCGTCCTACGCTCTACAGAGCAGCAGACTACCCCACACTAAAACAGGCATATCTCTTTGCTCTAAACTCTGTTTTTGATGTTCTTAGACTCGTTGGAAAGCTTACTCAGAGGACAACAAATCCCACACATCCTCTTGATCCTAATAATTAAGGATCAAAGCAGTTTTCCAAATCTTTCTCTCTTCTCCAAGTTGATCACAATCAACTTCAACATCGTCTCCCTTGGAAATGTGTCAACATCACCAAGGTACATCTCCATATTCTTGTGTGTTAGCATTTTCACAATCATTTTCAAGGGTTTTCAATTAGCACAATAGATCCGAATGCATCAACATGAAATGATATACCTAGTGGCACTCATGAACCGAATTGCTGAAGACTTCCCCTCTTCATAGTTCGGCAATTGATCCTAAACCACTCACACCTTCTATGGTGTCTTGAGTGCAAAACAAAATGGCCCTACATGTTATACCTTTATCTTGAGCCCATTTCGATTTTCCATCAACCGCCAAGTCTTCACATGATACGTGACACTCTATGTCATCATGTAACCATCTTGGTCCATCCATCTCGATCTTACTTGCTCTTCACCGTTGGCCGGTCCATCAGCACCAAGTCTTGCCTAAGCTTCACCACGTATGGTCCCTCGCTTCAAGCCTCGACTTGCCCTTCACACTTCCACACGGTCCATTGAGCCAAGCCCCATCTTGATCTCACCTTCTAGTTACACTACTCCATGTCATGACCCATTTACAATGAGCTCCACTTGGCAAGGACCACCTTATCTAAATCATCCACTTAGATCAAAGGTTAATCCTAGGTTTCACCAATTATCCAAAACCAAACTAGGGACTTTCAACTACCCCAACTCCCGGTGCCGGAAGCCGCCGCCCCTGGAGGAGATGGAGGCTCGGGTGCAGCCGGATCGGCCGTCGCCCCTAGATCCACGCCTGCCTACGCCAGATCCGGCGGATGACCTGCCGCGTAGTCGAATCCGAAGGCGCACGAGGCGGATCTGCTGTCATAGGGGATGGCCCCCCCGGCCATGGCTCCAGTGCACGAGGAGAAACCCGAGGGAGGAGGCGCGTGATCACCTGGAGGAGGAGGCGCACGGAGGGGAGGAGGAGGGGAGAGAGAGTAACAGCTCCCCGGATCCCGTGGATCCATGGCCTCCGGTGTCATTTCCATGGCTGCTCGAGAAACCATGGAGGCACATCAGGGGGAGAGAGAGGGCGGAGGAAGGACCGGGCGCGCGCGAGGAGGATCCCCCGGAGCAGTGCGCGGGAGGGAGCGGTGGCGCGTGACGGTGGCAGCGGCGTGGCGACGGCGTCGACGCGGAACAGTGGCTGTCAGAGGCGGAGCGAACATGGGAGAGAGAGGGAGAGAGAGTGTGTGTGTGGAGGAGGGAGTGGGGAGGATTCAGCGGAAATGACGAGGACGCGGGGGGGACGGGTTGGGGGGCGAGGAGGGGTACACGCGGGCCACCGCCCAAACGACCCAGTGGGCGCTCGACACCTTGTCTGATGCGTCAGACGTACGAATACAAGCATTATCGCATGTATTGCCATAGTTCCGGCGACGACAGCATCGGGAGCGGGCCTAGGGCCGCGACAATACCTGAGCAATTTGCGGGCTAGGATTAGCTAGAAAAAAATCACGGTTATTTCAGGGCGAACAAATCTTGCCTATGATAGGTCCACTGGCCAACTCGGCCTTATTTTTTGGATCATGCTTGGGCTGGGTTCGGGTCTTGAGGGCCACACACACATTTTATAGTGTAAAATAGCTAAAAACAACATATCGTGCCAAGTTTGGGTCAACAAAATTTTTTTGCGGGCCTGCAAGATCTGTATCCAGGCCCTATAAGTAAGGTTTATGGGCGGGCCAAAACCCGTCGAGCTCAGGCCGGGCCTGTGGGCCGTGTTGGGCCAGGTTCAATTTGCTTAGGTATAAGTGCGACGGTGGAACCAACGGCGGCAACAGATCCTCCAAACCCGGTTGGGTTGCGGCTTTTTTCTTTTTTTATTTTTTATTTTATTTACCATGACCTTTCAATTGAAATGGTTGTAATGCTCGGCTTGGTAAATTGAATACGTCCACATGAAATAATTAATTACTAGAGCAAAACTTTATCCACAAAAAATAAGTCAATTTCTAGAGGATGATGCAATCTACCAAGTTGTTTAATACTCCTCTATTAATTGTTGCATCTCCTCCCCATCTCCAATACTCTTTCCTTTCTTCACAGATTATTGTGCATTTAATGGTGGGACTCAATTAAGGGTAATATAGTCATCTGACAACTATGCTAATCTGCCCAAAACTTGCTAAGAATTCTTTCAGGAATAGAAGGAGCAGTGGTCTTTAATTACTGAGTATATTATACAAGACAGTCTCCACAGGTATGCATCATTGATCAATACTTAGATGTAGCACACCTCGCTTTACAAAAAATATATGTCCCATGGATCAAGATATCCATAGACGACTTTAGTTGCCAAAGCCCTTTGGATACTCGAGGTTTATTTGTGATTAGAGATGAGCTTTTGAACAACACGATTGTTTGTTCTTCTATTGGGAACCAAAGCAACTAGATGAGGTGCAAGGTCACCTAAGCACTGCCCATGAATCCTTCTATCAGACCAAAATCAGTTGTCTCACCCATAGGGAGAAGATCGGTGTGAAAATACTGTGCTACATTATGTGTTGGCAGCGTTGCTCGCTATAAACGATATAGTTAATGGTCCTGAGTGGACAATGGCGGATGATTTAGCGACATTGTGATGTGAAGATTTCAAGTTGCACATGCTTGTTGGAGTGCACAATACAATCTGATCACACTTTGGTGGGGTCGGCGGATCGTCTAGTGGTACTGTACAACAACTAGTTCAAGTTTTCATTACAACATCAACTAGCTCAAGTTGAACATAGTTAGTGATATGCACCTCATATATGATCTGCTAGTAATAGTAGCATATCACCCAGTAATTAAGAAATACACTCATGAATTTTTAGGAGTGACCATTGGAAAAACCAAAAGAATAGGATCATCAAATGATCCCAGTGCACCTCTATGAGGCACGACAGATAGTCCAATATTCACTTTCTTGGCAGCCTTTTGTAACGGTTATTACATCTCCCTTGGCACAATACATTTGTTACCTATATTTGTGACTTCACTACTGGAAACTGGGTCTTTGCCGTGTGTAATTATACACGGCAAAGACTGGAGTACACACGGCAAAATATATAGAAACTTTGCCGTGTGCAAGGTCTGGCACACGGCAAAATATTGTGATCACATGTGAGATGTCTGCGTTTTAGCAGCCCGACGTCGCAACTTCCTCGAAATCTTCTCAATTTTTTTTTTTGTAGACTACAAATGCGATGACACGACACCTGGCCAAGTTTCGTGAATTTTGGCCTTCGTTTCGATTTTATATAATTCTAAATCACTTTTCCCGCACGTATCTCGACATGTTACGTCAACTAGATGGTCGAGATTTCATGCGAGCTCTTGGATACGGCCAAAGCATACAACAACAATCATGAATATCATTTTTTAAAACACCGAGTTCTATTATTCTATGTACCTGCAGTTCATATTAGAAATATTCGAAAAAAGTCAATGAAAAGAAATAAATTAATGAAATATATCAAAAAAATTTAAAAATAGACCAAATTTTAAAATGGAGTCATACATACTGTCACAGAGCTACATAAAAAAATTTGGGGCTAAAATCTTAAAAAAACAAAAATATTTTGCCGTGTACAGTTGGGGGCACACGGCAAAATAATCTTTGCCGTGTGCCTTCAACCCCGGCACACGGCAAAATATAATATTTTACCGTGTGTAACAGCTTCACACACGGCAAAGTTTATTCGCACACGGTAAAATATAATATTTTGCCGTGTGCCTTACCATAGCACACGGCAAAATTTATTTTTAAATTATTCAAAAAAACTTTGCCGTGTGTCATGGCGTAGCACACGGCAAAATATAATATTTTGCCGTGTGCCTTACCATAGCACACGGCAAAATATTATATTTTGCCGTGTGCCTTACCCTAGCACACGGCAAAATTTAATTTTAAATTATTAAAAAAACTTTGCCGTGTGTCGTTCTATTGCGCACGGCAAAATATTATATTTTGCCGTGTGTTTGTCCTGGCACACGGCAAAGTTTGACGGCGGACGGCGGCCGTAACGGCCCGGCCAACTTTGCCGTGTGCCTTGACGTCGCACACGGCAAAATATCATATTTTGCCGTGTGCAATATTTTGCCGTGTGCGATACACACGGCAAAGCCACCTTTGCCGTGTGCAATATTTTGCCGTGTGTCACACACGGCAAAATATAACTTTGCCGTGTGCCACGATAAATTACACACGGCAAAATCGCAGGCACACGGCAAAGTCCAGTTTTCCAGTAGTGCTTGCAGCTCATTTATATTATTGCCCACCCCAAATGGCTACAGACCTTGCAGGGCTAAGAGAAGGGTTTAAGGGCAGTTCATGTCAAGAGCAGTGCTTGTGTCTTTTCGTACATGTTTGTGCTATTGGATTAATTGGAGTTTGATCTAGTGTAGATTGAAAGCTTATTATATATTCTTATTGGTGTTTTCTGGCTCTTAGACATCCTAGTAAAGGACTAGATATGACCTTTCTAGTGGAGTCGATCATAAGAATGCTCCTAACGATTAGGTTCTATTTAACTATCCTACTGATTCATAATGCCCAACAAAGTTATGAGATTAGGAGATACCCAGTCCACCCAATTTAAAAGGGAAAACCCCCCCCCCCCCCCCCCCCCCTCCCAAGCCACCGAGCAATAATGGACACTTGTTAACAAGGGAGTCGATCATAAGAATGCTCCTAACAGTTAGGTTCTATTTTTTCAACCATAACTATCCCATTAATTCATAATAATGCCCAACAATGTTGTTTGAGATTAGAGATACCCAATCCACCAAATTTAAAAGGGAAAACCTCACCCTCAAGCCACCAAGCAATCATGGACAATTTTCAAATTTGTCCTTGCTCTCTAGAGAAAATCCCTCCATATTTGTCAATAGACTCGATTGCCCAAGGTGGAAGGCCTATGTCCATACATTGACCAATAATACCCTTCTAGTATCCCTTGTTAGCAAATCTGCCTTTCTGGCCTGAGATAGTTTATCAACAATCCCCCCACGATTTTCACATGATAAACATTTTCTTCTACATATTTTTGATGCGGTGAGCTTTCGAATGGCTGAGAGATAACTACAAATGTCTGGTTGGATGATGGCGACGATGAAACAGCAACCAGTAGCACACAAACACGTACAAAACCGCAATACGGTACGGGTCATTACGGACCAATGAAGTAGGTTGGGATGTTGTTAGCAGAGATTAATGCAACACCAGATCGGAGTAGGCAAAATGGTTGGAGGTGGACGACGAAGCGGTAGCCATCCATCCAATCCAACTACCAAGCAAGCAGCAGAAAGAACGTGTCGATTGAGGTTTGAGGCCGGCAACCATAGTCGACTAGATCGCATCTAGTCATCAAGTACTTCTTCGTACTGAACCCCATCGAGGAGTCGTTGCTATGCTAGTGAGGTCGACCGCGCTGCTGGTACACGTAATTGAACACGCTAACCTGGCCTTGACGGCGATCCCTCCGGTAGATTCCCACGGGGCCGGGACGACGGGTGGACGACGGAGCAGCGGCAGTGCTTGTGAGCCAAGTAAAAACGAGAGCTGGGCGCTGACCCAACGTGGTGAGATGGGGAGCCCCGTGGTTTCGTGCGGCTGTGGCTGCCGTCGTTTTGGGCCACACACAAAGGGTCACAGGCATGGTGCACGGCTAGTCTAGCTACCACGGGAAGGGACCACGTTGCCGCCCACTGGCTGCCGCTCTTCAGCGGCTGCTGTTGTCGTCGTCGCCTCTGATAGCTAGTGCTAGACTGCTAGTATAACTAACTTGGCTACTTGCTGCTGGTGATTAAGATTTAAGAATAAATTTGTCGCTTCTCTTTGTCTCATATTACATCAGATCCAAGTGTATAGCATAACTAACTTATTAGCTTGTGCCACGCTGGCAATAAGAAAGGCGAAATGCATGTATACGTGCATGAGAGGTGGCCGTACATATCAACCAAAAAATATATGGACGATATTTATAGGTATCTTCACGGATCAGTGTGCGTGGGCACCACGGATCAGTGATTGGCTGCGTTGGATTAATGCATCAGCTCTCCAGTGGCCCATCCTCACACAGGAGGCTGAAAAGCCTCTACTGTGAATTCTTGCAAAAATAAAAAAAGGGTCCGAGTACAAAGTCATGAAAAAAAAAAGATTACAAAGAAGATAGCTTCTAGCTAGCCACGAGTCAACTGCAGGATACAATTTGCTTCTTTTTGCCCTTAGCTAGAATAAGAGGCAAATTTCAGACATGAAGGTTGAAAGACATCTATGGACCGATGCAAAAACCTCTAAAGATCACATTATTTCTAACTGCCCAAGTTGACCAGCACACAGTGATTTTAATCTCCATGAAAAAAGGGAGGCCAAGATGTGTTCTGAAACTGACCACAAGTTTGAGCATGCCACCTGGATCTGTCACAATCAATTGGAGAGTATTCCAACACGCCATAAAAAAAGAACAACCAAAGAAAAGATGAAGAAGAGTCTCCAAAGTATTGCGAGGGCAATGACACAACTTGTAATTATGTAAAAACATATTCCCGTGCTAAAGAAGGTCCCTGGTGCACAGACTATCCGGCCTTGAGAAGTAACCAATAGAAAAAATTCCTCTTGTTTTAACGACAAGATTTCAAAGCCATTGATAAGCCTAATGCACAGCTTGGTGACCTCAACGGTTTTGTGAGCTTTGCTCGAAGAAAAAGTTGATGAGCCCCATAAGTAGGACCATTGATTCGATTGAACCCGAAGGTTTTTTGTCATGAATAAGATCCACAACTTCATGGTACTGAGTATAGGCCTCAGTTGTGAGTGGCAAATGGAATAAAGAGGTAGGAGGCTGAGTGGCAAATGGAATAAAGAGGTAGGAGGCTAAGTATTCATAGCTGAGTGGGATGCAATATGATTGTTCTTAATTAGCAAACGAGTGTAATTCCGGATAGGCCTGCACCAAGATTGTACCATTATTCTAGCTATCCAACCAAAAGAAGCAGGATTTCTCTGATTATTGCAACCAGTGCCAAGTTCTTATAGGTATCCAAGAGCTTTAAAATGTCCAACCACTAAAATGAACCTTTGGGATTATTAGTGAGGCAGGGAAGATGGTATGAATAGTATCAGTCCCAAACTAATTGAACCCAAATGGCAATTTCGAGCTCATCACTAGCGGGGTGGCGTTTTATTCGATAATGATGAAGAGCAATCACCGCTAGTGTGTAGTGTTTGATTTAACAGTGAGAAGAAGAGAGGAGGGGGTTGAGTATCAAGCTCTTTCAGCACCGGTTCAAATCCTTATAGTTGTAGTGAAACCTCTTCTTCCGCTGGTTGTTAGTTGGTGGTGTAGTGGTGCCACCTGCTCGAATGATGATTCGGCGGTGGAAATTACCATGGTTTTTTTCGTTTAATCATTCGGTGATCCGGTGGTGAAAACAATTTTCATTGCTGGTTTTTGTCCCATTTGCGTCCTGTTTTCTTTTGAACTATTGTTGAAGTATTACCATCACTAGTTCTAGAAAAACTGGCGGTAAAAACCCTATGATGAAATTGAGATCAATAGTAGTCACAACTTATAGGTTAAACAAAATTAACTGAGTATGTCATCTCTCAAACCAACAAAAGAAATGTTGTGACAAAGTTCGAAATAGAAAATAGTTAATAACTAGGAATGCAATTGCCAAATATTTTTTGTGTTCATAACATTTATAATTTACATATCACACAAAAACGTCATATATGTGAGTTGATCATAGACTAGTCTACAAAACAGCCTATGCTTAGCCCAACTTGGATACCAAATTTTCCAATAGCATGAAGAGAAATTAAACCCTCTAGTTTTCATCCGATTTATGAAACTATGATTACGAGTATGATGACCCAAATATGGAGGTACCTATTAACAACCTATTAAAAAATTGAATTAAAGAAGATATGAAAATGGAATGAAAATAAATCAATACGCAATTTACTCACATCAAGAACTACAGGTGTTGTGACGTTAGTCGCAGAAACATGGAATCGGTATCTAGATGATCACGGCTTGATAAGAAACAATCTCAGTAATGCTTGATTTTGTCGGTACACTATTATTGTTGGGTTCAGAAGAATACTAATGTATAATATGTAGCCAAGGTTCAGCTCCTTTGTTGGAGATGCACTGTTGTGTGGATAATTGAAATTCAACGAAAAGATCTTTGTTTCTTTCGAGTTCTATGTAAAACTAAACCAATGACTGTAGTGAACAACTATACCTAGTATGAGAAACAAACAAACAAAAAAAAAAAGCATGTCAAAGAAGAGTGGACAAATCAATAGTCTAACTTAACCAACTAAAACTAATGGACAAATCAATAGCCGCCTGTTCACAGACATATATATCTTACTATTACTAATTATAAGCTTCAACGGAGGCACCACATTAACTCTCACCAGATATGCTAGGAAAAAACATAAATTCTAGAAATTCTCACAATAATCAGAAACATCTAGCCTTTAATTTGGTAGAATCCAATCATCATCTCTAATAATAGCCATAGGATCTATTGTAATTTATATAAAAATTACCCACCTCTGCCATTATGAAAACTACTAAAAGTAACCCCTAATTATGTATATAAATTACCCACCTCTGCCATTAAGAAAGATAATTAAAAAATAACTACTAAATTTGATAATTAGCAAACACGCTGAAGTATATCCATTGATTCTTACTATTACTAATTAGAAGCTTCAACGGAGGCACCACATTAACTCTCACTGGATATGCTAGGAAAAATGATAAATTCTAGAAATTCTCACAATAATCAGAAATATCTAGGCTCGAATTTGGTAGAATCAATCATTATCTCTGATAATAGCCATAGGATTTATTGTAATTTATATAAAAATTACCCACCTCTGCCATTATGAAAACTACTAAAAGCCTAATTATGTATATAAATTACCCATCTCTGCTATTAAGAAAGATAATTAAAAAATAACTACTAAATTTGATAATTAGCAATCACGTTGAAGTATATCCATTGATCGGCCAAACTCACGTTCACACAGTACTGTTAAAATCACGTTGGCCGCCATTATTAAAAATATAATATATAATTAAAATAATTGCAAAACAGAAATCCTGGTGCTCTACGTGTGTATTAACAGAACCCATCTAACCTAGCACATCGTTGCTTTTTCTCACCTTCTCAGCAACATGGTTGGGCATGCGTTGTCACCAATCCGCCACTGCTTATCCCTCGCTACGCCACAATAGATTTATAGGGGCGGCTCCACAGCCTCTATAGGGGCGGTTGGCCTAGCCACCCCCCAATAGTGTTCTTACAAATTAAGGCACTATGGGGCGGCTGGGCCAACCGTCCCTACAAATACCATTTTTGGGCAGTGAATTTGGTAAAACAAAAAAAAGCCCAAATGGGCTAGGATCTGAGCGTGGATCCCGCCCCGCCGCCGAAACCCTAGCGCCGCTGGTGTTGTGGCTGGCCACCCGTGGCGTCCTCATGCACACCGGATCCACCGGGAGGTGCACATGTCGAGGTCGATCCGCGACCCCGACGTCGATCCGTCACCAGGAGAAGCGCCATCGCCGGATCGAGCCACTGCACCACCGGATCGAGCGCGTTGGGTCCTCCACGCCACCGGATCTACATGGGAGGAAGCATGAGGATGAGGGAGGTACTGAGAGAGGAGATAGAGGATGAGAGACAGACATACCGGACCTCGTGCCGCTCGCGGCCCGACGCACCGCACTGGCCGCTCGCCGTGCACGACCGCCGCTCGCCTTGCGCCGCCCGCCGTGAACAAGGCACCGCCAGCGAGACCGCTCGACGGTGGCGCGCTCAGCCTTGGGCGAGCGCGCACGCTTGCGAGTGGGCCCGCGACGGCGCCGCCTCTCTCTGGCCGCCATGGGCGGCTTGCTGTCTCTAGCGGCGGCGGCTACTGCTGAGAAGGCCGGGGGTGAGAGAAGGAAATGAAACCCTAGGGTTAGGGCAACAGGCAGCCTGGGGGTTTTTATTCCTCTGAAAAGAGTTCGCGACCATTTGATTGAGTTCAAGGGAAATCGACGGCCGAGAGAAGCTGGACCGGATTAAGCCCATGCAGTGCGCGAGGCCGTCCGTGGGCCGATTTTGGCACTGGGCCGAACGGTTAGACTTTAGGCCCATATGAATAGTATAATTTATGATTTTTTCTTTATTTTTCAGAAACTTATTTATTGAATAATTAAATAAATTTAAATTAGATTTTGATGCAAATTTCTATGCAATTTTTGTTTAAAAATAATTTTATTTTGGAATTGATGAGTTATGTCTCCTTTTTATTCCAATTTTTTTCATTTGAGGCCATTTAGTGCCTCATTTGACCAAGTTTGACCAAGTCAAATCTTTAATTTTTAAAAAATATAACTTAGACTATAGTTTTTGAAGCCCTAGATTGTCTCAACTTAAAAAGTCATGAATAACGAGATTGGTCCACTCATCAAGATCTATATTTAATACATAGGCTATTTTTGTATTTGACAAAGCTTTCGTGAAGTGTAGTTCTAAATCCACAAGTCTCATATAGTTTCATAAAGTCTATGAGCTTCAAGATTTTATGACTAATGTTTACTAACACTTTCTTAAATGCAAAAAAGACCTATGTATCAAATATAGATCTTGATGAGTTCTACAAATATGTTATTCAAAAGTTTTTCATTTGAGGCCATTTAGTGTCTCATTTGACCAAGTTTGACCAAGTCAAATCTTTGATTTTTAAACATGTGCCTAGTGTTTACTAATATTTTCTCAAATGCAGAAATGACTTATGTATTAAATGAATATTTTTATGAGTTTTACAATCTTGGCATTCAAAACTTTTTCATCTGAGGTCATTTATTGGCTCATTTGACCAAGTTTGACCAAGTCAAATCTTGGATTTTTAAAAAAATAACACTTTGACTATAGTTTTAAAACCCTAAATTGCCTCAAATAGAAAAGTCATGAATAATGGGTTTCTTAAACTCATTAGTATCTACATATGATGTTTGGGTCAACTTTGCAATTGATAAAGTTTGGACGGTTTAAATTATGAATTTTAAAATTTTCACAGCTCAAAACCAGTTTTCGGAGCCCCAGATGGTCTCAACTCGAAAAGTCATGAATACCAAGATTGGTCCACTCATCAAGATCTATATTTGATACGTAGGAAATTTTTGTGATTGACAAAGTGTTAGTAAAGTGTAGTTCTAAATCCATAAATCTCACATATAGTTTCATAAAGTGTGTGTGAGATTTAAGATTTTATAACTAGTGTTTACTAACACTTTCTCAAATACAAAAATGACCTATGTATCAAATGTAGATCTTGATGAGTTCTACAAACATGGTATTCAAAAGTTTTTCTTTTGAGGCCATTAGTGCCTCATTTGACCAAGTTTGACCAAGTCAAATCTTAGATTTTAAAACATATGACTAGTGTTTACTAATACTTTCTCAAAAGCAAAAATGAATTATGTAGCAAATATATATCTTGATGTGTTCTACAAATATGGTATTCAAAATGTTTTAATCTGAGGTCATTTAGTGGCTCAATTGAGGAAGTTTGTCCAAGTCAAACCTTAGATTTTAAAAAAAATATGAGTAGTGTTTACCAAAACTTTCTCAAATGCAAAAAAGAACTATATAAAAAATATAGATCTTGATGTTTTTTACAATCTTGGTATTTAAAATATTTTTATTTGAGATAATTTAGTGTCTCATTTCACCAAGTTTGACCAAGCTTGACCAAGTCAAATCTTGGATTTTAAAAACATACGACTAGTGTTTACTTACACTTTCTCAAATACAAAAATAAACTATATAATAAACGTAGATCTTGATAAGTTGTATTCAAAAATTTTTCATTTGAGGCTATTTAGTGTCTTATTTCACTAAGTTTGACCAAATTTAACCAAGTCATTTTTAGGGGCGGCTGGTGATTGAGCCGCCCCTGAAAATCAACCCCATTTGTAGGGGCGGCTGAAAACACCAGCTGCCCTTACAGTGCTATTTGTAGGGGGCGGCTGGTTTGATGGTGCCCGCACATCCCACTATAGGGGCGGCTTAATCATAAGCCGCCCCTGTAGTACCAGGGGTCTGGCTCTTACAAATCATCTTTCACGTAGTGCCTATCCTTGACCCTCTTCCAATCTTCCTAATTTGAGACCAATGGTTACGTGCTAGGATGTGGGGGCGAGGGCACCGGGGATGATACCGGCGGTCGGTGACGCGGAGATAGATGAAGGAGCTCGCCGGGGTGGTGTGTCTCGAATGCTAGATATCAGCTGAAGCTGCGGCACTGGGGTTGACAAGACCTACTGCATCTACGTCGTGGGTACTTCACATTTGTCACAGGTGAGCTGCTGCACCATAGTCTCTCTGGCAGTCTGCGGATAGATACAGGTACGATGTATATTGGTCGATTGATTTCCTGAAATAAGTTTCGTCGCTTAAATTGGGTTCCCAGTACAGGCAAAACATATGTCATGCAGAGAACACAACATGTTCTGATACGTAGTATTGGAGTCGGGTGACAAAAGGGTTCCACATAATTAGAAGAGTAACACATGATGTTTTGGTAATGCAATCTGCCTTTTTTGTCTCACATATATTTCGTATATACAAAGCTGTTCTGAGCTGATGCATATCTAAATTTTGCAGTGTGAATATATCTTTTTTTGTTTTGACAAACCCTTAGGCTGTATGTATCTAATGTACATAATTAGTATAGATCATTTGCATGGGTATTTGAACTTGGTTTTATGTGTTGTAGGTATGGGAAAGACTGTCCATACGTGGCTTGCTGAGTGTATGAAAATCTTGTGAATGCATATTAGTGTTCTCCTCGCGGAGTTTGCATTGCACAAGTTGAGAGGCACGCATATCCCGGGAGGCCTAGAGGAATCAATTTCCAAGAATTTCCACTCGCAATTAATTGTCTTCAATCTTCATCCAAGGCAGCTTTCTATTATTTATTTGTCAAAAATCATCTGCTACAGAGATGCTTGATGCACTACATCGACCTAACATCGACCGTACCTCCAACATTGGCATGATCCACTAATATGCAATGGCGCAAATTGCGAGCTCGGTTTGACTAAGAAAGACCATCTAATTTTTTTCTGGTGCCTTCCTCTTCTGTAAATTGTTTTTAATATAAATAACATGCTATATTACAATTTATGTTTTTTCTATCCAGGCAATATCGACGCAAACCTGATGTAAGTAGGAAGATTAGCACTTCGGACTAGGATATATAGTCCTTGATTTTCAATGAGTATACGAGGAAAAACATCAAGGTAATGCAATCATGCATCTCTACATAAACAATGTAACTGAAGTATTCCATTTTCTACTTATTGGGGGAAAAGGAAATAGGCCCTACCTGGCTACCTATGAGTTATTGGTAAATAACTATAATCACCTAGAGGATAAACAACCTAGGAAAAAAATGTCTTTACTGATCTATCGCTTAACAAATAGTTCAATGAGTCCTAAGCCCAAGTGTGTAGGCAGAACATCTCCAATATGGGTTCCCTATATATCCAGCCTCTTACTTCCTAAAAAAAATATATCTAGCCTCTTAAAGCCTTAACGTCTATGCAATCAAAATCACCCTCCAATAGTTTCTCAATCCAACATACTATATTTATTGTTATCTTAAACCTTCCTTTTTGTCCCTTCAATTTGGGGTGATAGGGACATGTTATACACCATATATATTATTTGAGATAGAGGAATGTTGGAGAACAGAAATGTTTAAGCGAGAATTTTTGTTAGGATGGACTCTACGGAGGTTAACTTTAGAAAGGCTCTTGGATGTGAGGAGATCTAATCATTCTGTTTTATTTGAGGCCTAAGATTATAAGTACACGAATTAGTCAAACCCAATTATTATCAAACACAAAACATATGGTCGTCATTGTGTTATTTACCCTATATATATGAGGGGTATGGGAGCCTAAATTTAGGATGACTCTTGGGTTTACAAAGATATAAAATAATTTCAATTTATTAGTGGCTACAAATTACAATACAATGACAACATGCATATGACGAATCTAAATATTTGGTCTTAAAGCAACTCCAATTTATATCCTTCCTATTTTATAGGAGGAGGAAAAAATATCCTCCAGAAACGTCTTTAATATGATCTCTAGATATAGACGTCATCCATTATGTATCTGCATGCCTAATATAGAGAGCGAGTATTGCTCTCTGAAGTGCACACAATCTATATATGCGTTGATTTGTATGGTTTGAAGAATGCTAATAATTTACAATTATTTCCTATGATTATGATTTTTTTCATCATTCAAAATATATAATAAACTTAATCACAAAGTTTGTGAGCACTCTCCATGAACAAAATGTAAATGTGTTTACTTATATTTTTTGCCTATTTGAAAATATGCACTTAACCTTTACTAGAGCTAGATAGAGCATAAGGTTTTACGAATTGATAAGTTTATTTATTTAATATAATTTCCAGATGTGGTCTTCACAACATTCTAAATTGTAGTCTATATCCAAAATTTGTGAAAATTTAATTAATTTATAGAAAAATTGAAGGTATCTAAATTTACATTTGGTTAGCCTGTGCGGCTGCACGGGTTGATTGACTAGTATATATAATTATACAATGCAATTCATATATAATGGCAGAAATTGTTCCATAGGAGTATACTATATCCTAGGCAGAGCATGCGGACAAGAACCGACCGTCCAAGCAACAGCGGCAGCACATATGCAAGATCGTTTGGTCATTTTCCCTCCGTGGCACACAAGTGGCCTGCACAGCTGGGACGGTGCTTCCGAACCGTCGGTCGCCTCGGCATGGGCGTGACTAGGGCCGGCGTCGTCTCTATTGCCCTTTCTAGCTTGGACGGCACACAGTAATGATTCCTGGATATCTGTGGAATTTTTTTATTTTTAATTTTTTTAAAAGAAAATTTTACAATTTTAATTTTTTTTCGAAATATGACAGAACTAGTTGTCCACAGTGGGCGTTTTTTAAAAAACGCCCACTGTGTGGGCGTTATATGTGACGTGGCACAGGGACCGGCCCGTCTGTAAAAATGCGCGCTGTTTTGCAGGCGGGCCTCGGAGCAGACTGTGTGGGCGTTTTTTGGCTGCTCCGAAGCCCGCCTACAAAACAACGTGTACTTTTACAGGCGGCCCCCTCGCCACTAAAAACCGCCCATGCAGTGAGCGTTTTTTAGGCGCCAGGAGACCGCCCGCAAAAGCCGGCACCGGCGGCGGCCGGCCCTGTATCACGTCACATATAACGTCCACACAGTGGGCGTTTTTTAAAAAAACACCCACTGTGAGCGACTAGTTCGGTCATATTTCGAAACAAAAAATTAGAATTATAATTTTTTTAAAAAAATTTAAAAATAAAAAAAAATTCGATATCTGTGTGCCAGCGAAATATATTGCGAAATATATTTTTGGTGTCATCGTTTCCTCAGTCTCGATCGTCTTCACTAGTACTAGGAGCTACGTGCCGGGTGTAACTTTGTACGGAAGTAGTATGATATCTGTATACTCTCTACATATATAAAAAAACAAGTCACATCTTTGCTTTTCGATTTAAATATATTTATTAAAAAATTATTTCATTATTGGTGTAATACTTATTACGCACATCTATACCCATCTATAAAAAACAAAAAATTGTTCACCCAATTTTCTTTCATCTCCGTGTTTGGATCGGTGACGGTAGGTTCCTCTGCTCTACGTCCAGTCTGTACAGAATTAAGATTATATTTAATTTTCTGCCTCTCCTTCCGTTTGCGTCTAGAGTACATTTAGAACTAGAATTATTTAATTATGGCATCCGAGCTTATATTCGGATGGTGAAGATTAGGTAAAAGGTAAATCCAAATCCAATAAGAATAGTACGCAACAGCAAAGATGAAATAAATATTAAAAAAATTGACATGAATGAGAATTGCCTGTGTTGTTGTCGTTTAACTTTGATACTTATCATTATGGATGGTCTCCCATCCAAATCCAAGTTCAAATGAAAATAGCTCCGAAAACACAAATAGCTTATGAAATCAAACCAATCCACCCATACACAAATCGATTAATTTGGAAATCAGATCAAGCCTCCAGGTCACCTAAAGTGCCCATGACGTGCCTCAGCGCCGCCATCAAGATCTGCTTGTGCAAGCAAGACGACGAGCTTGGCTAGCACGAATTAATCCAAGTGGAAATCAGATCAGACTCTGCGCCCCGACTTTCACAGTATGCACTGCCAACCAGGTCCATTTGTTCAGGGAAGACGACGAGCTTGGCTAGCTGACGCTGTGAGAACCTCGTCCGCGTTGGACTGGACGTGAAAGGCCGTGACTGTGGTAGCGAGGCACACAAGGCCAAATAAACAGGAGCCACCACTGGCCTTAGCGCCGTTGTTGAGGGCAGCTGCTGTCACCGCACACTGTAAAATGAACATGTGACGCCGCTAGCCATAGACATAGCCGTCTATACTCATGATTTATATTCATGTGAGTTAGATAGCATATGACCAACCAACGTACGTTATATGATTCTAAAGTATATTAAAACAAATGATACAAGTTATAATTCCCGTTGTAACGCATGGACACGTTTACTAGTTATTATAAGTAGTGTAACAATACTTTTGATATATCTAATTAAACTTAACAAAAATTAACTTCTCTAAGATGTATATTTTACGGACTGAGTAGTAAGTTCTTTTTTTAATTTCACCGTTGTTGTTCCCCTTGTCAGGGAAGATTGTGCTTCCATCATATCATTTGCAGGCAGTACTCCCTGGAGTAGTTTGATGGAAAGTCTTTAACAAATGATCTGACGGCCAGGATCAAGGGAGATGGACGGTTCATATCCATGCACAATCCACCCACACACAATTTTAACTGATCCAAATGGAAACGGGAATGCTATGAAAAAAGAAAAATCTATTCTCCCAGAATATGTTGAACTCCAAAATCATATGGTACATCTTTTTTTAGACGAAAGAAGAATTATATTAAAATATAGCAGGGTACGTCATCACGTTACAAGTACTCTGAAAAAAAGACATCTATCCTGAAACTAAAATTCATCTGTATTGTACCCACGCTGTAAAAGACTCAAAATCTTAAATCCAAACTATTTGACGCTTTGTATGGATGACCGCACAGGCAAATACTCGGCAATAATTGTTTTCGGCCAGACAATAGATGCCCAACTGACGACCAACGTTTCTGCAGGCGGAGTTGAGAAACTTCTTCTTCCATGTGTCTTTCTTTTTCTTCTTTCTGTCACCGAAGAACGATGAAGACTGATCTGAAAATTATTCTCCCTAGTCCTTCATCATGGCCAGATCCAATCACAACAAAACGAAGAAGGGACTAGAGAAAACTGTTCCATGGCGGCAGCATCATCTCCGCCTTGATGCCGCCATTCGAAAACAAAAGTCTCCATGTCGTCATGTCAATGAAGATGCAGACGCCGAAGTTGTCGCCTCCATCTTCAAAGAATCTGCCCTGGAGAAAACGATTCCAACCTTCTCCTTCACCGTCACCGGAGAAGAGGAGGAAGACATAAATCTTCAATACCACGAAACTTGGCATGAAAAAACCTACCCCAAGACTCAACCTAAAGGAAAAACTTATTTAAAAGCGACGTATCCCCATTCCCTCCGGCCTCCGGTGATGTACCGACGGAGGAGGGAGGGGGGCCAGCGGTGGGCGGAGCGACGGCGGTGGTGGCTGCGCTTTCGAGGGGTTACCCGGCTCTATCGGCAGGCCCCGCAATCATTAGAGGACTAGTAGAACCTAGCACATCTCTTGGCCAAAATCACATGGTACATCCAAGAGAACATCGTAAGCCATGCGTGCAATATGTTTACTAGCATCAAAGAATGTATCATCTGCAGCATTGGTTTTAATTTGGGATAATTTTATACTGTGAAAATAATGGCATGACGTATTTCTTATTTTATTTTGAAAGCAGTTATAGCAATAATACTAGTATAATGCATGCCCGTTCTTGCTTTCTTCTGCATATAGTATATCGTCTATTGAAAATCTCATCAGATAGAGATGCGTATCTGAATGCGAATACTGACAATAATCGATAGCACCGCAAGATCGATTATATATATATATATATATATATATATATATATATATATCTTGTGATCTTGTTATCTTAAAGCAACTCCGAGAGAGTTGATAAGAAACTTTTAAAATAGAAAACTTTACAAAAAAAACTAGAAAACTCTAACGGTCTCGCAATGCTAGATGATAAACGATACATGTAAGCTATATTTATCATGTGAGAGTTTAGGAATAGCCAACTTGCTATTTTAGAAAATAAGATAACATATTTGTTGGAATTTATTTTTGTCTCTAAAATTCTAAATATAACATACAGAACAAGGATAGCATATGTTTTTTAAGATGTTCTTAGCTATGGACAAAATAGCCGCCGGGACCAGCGGTGACCATAATTTGTCTTAAGCGGCCCCACATGATGTGACAGATCTGATGGCTTGTATGCTTCCATATATGAACTCGACCACAATCCTGGGGAAATTCATTGCAGAACAAAAATAAAAACTCATCCGGTTTTGTGTGTCAAAGGATTCCTGGCTGCTAGAGTTTCTAGCATAGGTTTTTATCATCATTTCGTCAAAAAAGAAGTACACGAAAGATATGAGAGGTGATGAGCTAAGCGACTTTAGCTTGATGAAAGTTCGAGGAAATGGGGTCGATTTCATTTTACGTGGACGACAAAACTGTAGCACTGAAGTCGTTTTCTGTCGAAGAAATGCAAATGTCTTTTTGACCACCTTGTCATGATCCTCACTTTCAGGTTTCTGTATGCGGCCAAAAACAACCAAAGGATATTCCGTGAGAATCTTTCTGAAAAGAAGATTCTTTTTTTTTCTTCTAAACAGGGCCGGGATTTATTCCTATTTTCTCTGTTCTGAAATTGTTGAAACGGATGAATCGGAGACGAGTACTCGTACAGAACAACATTCCTATGCATACATGACAGATTTGAATCAAAAGTGAATTTGTTATAATAATTAAGTTAAATTCTTTAAACAAGTAGGGGGAACTTTTACTCAAATTCAAACCTCTAATCGAAACTGGTTGGATTAACTACTAGCCTGACATTTCACTTGAAAATTTCAACCCCTGCCCTACCCAAAAATAAAAGTTTCTAAATGAAATGCCAAAGAATTTTTCTATGTGTGAGAAGAAAAGGGGAACGGCGGCGCATGAAGTAGAGGAAACCAATCCTTTTCGCACTAATACTGTTCACACATGGCTTTTTGGTGTTTGGCTATTGTAACATAATAATTCATTTTTAACGATAATCAGGATATATAGGATTATTAGTCTTAAGATCTAATTATTAGAGGTGGAATACATATATTTTGTAAATTAAGCTATATAAAGTTCGTTCCATTCATTACATCGTCACGCATAATTTTGTTGGTGTGCAAAAGCATTTTAAACACACTTAAGTTCAATTAGGTTTTGGAATCCTTTCCAAAATTTACTCGAAAACATTACAATTTTCTAAAACTCCGCTTGGGCTCAATCTTCTAGCAAACTGCAGCTACTCTTCGTTCCCTTTATTCTTTTAGTCTACACGCTCTCCTTTTCCGACGAACCCGACTACTGAATTACGTGTGGTCTATATTTCGATTTTGTCCTTGAATTTAAGTGTGACAGCTATGATGTTCGATCGTGTAGACCGCAGTAGCATTTTGAGAAATTTATCATCATGTGGCCATGTTATCTCTTTTAATCCTTCGTCAGAAATGGTTGCACTTCAATTGATGAACAACAATCCGTCATCACACTTACAATTTTCTATCGAATACGAGACCCTTCGACTTTAGGTTTCTCCGCCAGCCTCTGCCGCCGTCTCCAAGGGCGACTTCGCCTCCGCGCGCCGCCGATGTCTGGCCCCGTTCCTCTCGTCTCCGGCCTCCTGCCGGTGGTGAGGAGGAGCAGGGGTCCATCGTTTTTAGCAGATCTACTTTTTTTGTTGTTTCTCCGTTTGTTTTCCCTTTCCACCATAATAATTAGGGTTAGGTTTTAGTTGGCTACTTCGATGTCTTCGATTCGACTTCCTACTTCGTACCAGATCGTTGGTGGATACGTCGTCATCTACGGTGATGGCATGCTCCTGAGATCGAGGTATGTTGGAATAATTCTTCTCGATGAGGGAATGGATTTATTTTTTCCCCTTTTGTGAGATCGTTTTTCCAGCCGCCGGTGCTACTGGCCGTAACGGATCTGCCCTTTCGGTTCTTGGTGGTGATGCTAGCAACGTTGGATCCTATGTTCAGAAGATGCATCCGATGTGCTCTCGGCGCCCTTTACTCCCTATAATGATTGAGCATACTGCGACTCTTATGCTGTCTCTATGTTCGTGGAGTCTTCTGTTGATAGAGACTGTGGTTCTCGGGTCTAGATCTGGTGAACTTTCATGGAGTTTTCTGAAGAGTATTGTTGGCGCTTCTTAGCGTCAGCAGAAAAGTCCGCAAGCGCACGGAAGTACCATTGTAGCGTTCATCCGGAAGTATTCAGGGTATCATAATTTCCCAAAGGAACAGTCTTTGTACTTAGTCTCTTAGCTAGATTTACCCAGAAGAGATCAAAGAGATAGCTTGGGTAGAGAGGTTCTTCTAAGGCAAGAGACCCTTAAGCGATGGTAACTTTCCCACTACTTGCTTGCTTCAGGCCCACTGACGCACTTGGTCTGCCAAGCGATATCAGTATCAGCTCTACTCCGTGGCCGAATGTGGGGGAATGCAAGTACGAGTGGATAGGGCTGTCACCACCTGCCACCTACCCCTCTGCCCGTGGGCGCGCGCAACTTACGAAGGTAGACCCCAACCTAGACACCACATCTACAAGGGCGACTACTACTCTAGCGTTAGCTAGGAACATCCATCTTTATCAGGAGTCCTCTAACTAGAGCATCCGTCCAACGGACGAGCGACAATCCCACAAACAAGTAGCTTTATGAAAGAGACATGCTTAATGAATCAAACCAACGTTGAACACGAACTTCTTACTTCAAGTGGCAAGACGATCGTAGAGGTACAAGTTGGAGCAAGAGCTAACAAGTCTAGCACTTCATCCACCCGGAGGTAGAACTGCTTCGACTCCGCTCTTTCTCCAGCTCTTTTCCCCCTCGCTCCCTATACTAATTTAGCTAGAAGCTAATGGAATGGGACTTGCTCTTCCTCTCTACATTGTGACCTCTTTGTGTTGATGAATGAATGCTTGTGTGAAGAGAGGATGCCTCCTTTTATAGCTTGAGAGGAGGGGGAAAGGGGCCATCCCCACATAGAAGGACCCAAACCGACCTCCAAAGGGCGGTTTCCACCTTCCATTTGCACTGATCGCAGGTGGGACCGCTTTGAGGGAACCGCCATGCGCACCTCCTGAGAAAACTGGGCCCGAGAGGCCCCACTTGGGGGGGCGGTCGCCCCCGAGACCGGCTGTTCCCCTGGTGGGCCCGTTTGGCCACCACCTTCGCGTGGTTGGTTCTCTTCTGGGCCTGGACCTCCCCTATGGTTACGATTGGGCCCAGATTTGTAATAGAAGTGGGCTTCTTTGTTATTCTTGGTTGCGCATTCTCTGAATTCACATTTCTCCTTTACGCTTTCCAATTGGTGTTGTGCACTTCCACTTGTTTCACCATAAATCCTGTAAAAACATAAACACTAGGTTAAAAGTAGAATTCCGTTAATAGCATAATCATATGTGTTAAAGTATGGTTGTTTCTCTCCTTTTAGGCATAAGTTGGCGGTTAAAAATGATCCGTAAGGACCGCCAACAAGTACGTCGTCGGACACGAGGAAGATGAAGTTTCAAGACCTAGTGGTGTGCTTCAATGTAATTTTTTTTATATTGAGGTCTTAGTTATAAAAGAGATTTTAATTTAATGAAAGCCAGTACCTTTTAAAAAAGCAACAATCCTTTGTCTTAGTCGCAAGGCCCACTCTCATTTGTGATTTTCCTCTTTCTAAGGAAGGGAAACGAAACTTTCAATCAAAACAAAACTAAAAGAGGATGCCTTTCGTTGCGAATCTAATATTTTAGTCTACTTTTGAAGAAAGTCTAAATATAGACACGTCCTCAAACACAAAATAATAGCTAAACTTGATGCCTAAGAATAAATAATGAAGATTCAAATGACATGATATGGAAGGTATCTTGTTGATTACAAGAAAGAGAAGGGAAATTGTATTGAAGGTTGGATGAATCAAGATTTTACCTATAAATTAGAGGATGGCAAATGTCTTGTCGTCATGTCTCCAGTTCATCGAAATAGGGATGTGAAAAAAAAATTAATGGTCATGAGTATGAGCTCTGCTGGCTCATATAGTCATATATATGTTACTCGAACAAATGAAGTTGAGCTTCCTACTATCTAATTCGTTTCATGACACGTTGGTTTGTGTGCAGTTAGAATGACTCAATAGGATTAATAGATATTCAGCACCGGACTTAGGTCTATCAATAAAGTGCTACTAGTAATGCCCGTTAGGCAGTGCTGGATTCAAACACTCTTTGGGGACGGTGGGAACGCGGGCTCGTGGGTCGGAGGTATGGATGAAAATAGTACCGATATTTATCCGACTGTCCGTTTAACCGAACAAATATGAACACTTAAATGAATAATTATACGGATATCCGAATTTTTTTCTAAATATGGATACTAAAACGGATACTTTATGCGGATATCAAATACAAATATGATATCATCAGTATCCGACGGATACGCATAATCCGGGTAAAAATACGGATATATTTGACCTACACATGGCGGATACTATCCGTTTATAGCAGTCCGAGCCATGATTAGCTGAATTGCCCTATTATCGTGCCCCTTTAGTTACCTTCCTCCACGCTTAGCTCTGGGTGGCCTATATAGTAGTTCTAGATTGAGCCAAACAGATTTTATGCACATATTTATTAAAATAATTCAATTTCATGAACTCAAAACATGATTATGTCTTTACCATTACTTTTACTCAATATCCGAAAAGATATTTGTATTCGACATCCTCCGAATCCAATTCATACCGTATTCGATACTCATTATTCGTATTCATAACCGAGACAATCCGTATTCGTATATGTATCCGGTAGCTATCCATGTCCGAATCTGAATCCGACCAGGAACATAAAAATAAATATGGTATCGATGATTTTCGTTCGTATCCGACCCGTTTTCATCGGGAGTTGGAGGCGTGGAAATTTAATTGAAAAAAAAAACTGCAGGTGGCCACGTGAGAAAACGTCATCCATGGCGTAGGAGATGACCTCATCGCTCGATCCATGTCGGTACTGCATAATGCTCTCACCTGACGAGTACAACAGCAGTTTCGTTCGTGATGGATGGATGCATGGATTATGCTAAACGAGCCGGCCCTTCCACTGAGCAGACTGATCGTGATCGAGCTAATATAATCTATATATCTTCTTGATCTTCGCCGTACCAATAAACTAGTAGGGCAGCCGAATATGTAAGGAAGCTTCCCAGGTAGGTTCAACAGTCAACTGCAAATATGATTACCTTCAGCACATGAGACGTCTCACATCAGCAAGTTATATCTTAACCCTTGTATATAACTGACAAATCAAAGTTTGTAAATGTCGCTTCTTCTTATATAAAATATTATTATCATTTCAAAACAGAGGAAGTATTTACTTAGTAGTAGCTCTTTATTTATATAAAGAAAAAAATACTACATCATTTAGTAGCGAGTACCGCTCCTCGTTTTATTGTCTTTGTTTACAAGTTTCAGTATTGGTTAATTTTATTTTCAACGTCTCTCGACATAAAAAAGTTTCATTAAATGGTTAATTATTTTGGATATGTGTGTATCATGTGACTGTTGCTCGACATAATGTGGACCTCGTCTCTCGATCTAGCACGTTTTACATGTGACCCAACTGTAGCCGAAGTCCCCCTATCCCTTCCCCAACCCTATTATGAAGCCGAACCGAATCTGCATTACTGTAGCATTATCTATCAACCACAAGCCACTACTGAAAAACTGAACGTTACCGTGTGCCTGGTACTTTGCCATGTGCAATTCATCGGGGCACACGGTAAAGCTATATTTTGCCGTGTGCCGTATACGGCAAAAAATTGCACACGGTAAAGCTGATCTTTGCCGAGTGCTACGGCACACGGTAAACCTCCCACTCGGCAAAAGATGACCTGCCCGTCACGGCGGTCACCTGCCGTCAGATTTTGCCGTGTGCCATGGCAAGACACACGGCAAAATATCAAATTTTGCCGTATGTCAGCCGTTAGGCACATGACAAAGTTTTTTTTTATTTTTAAAACAAATTTTATCGTGTGCCATGGTCTAGCACACGGCAAAGTTTTTTTATTATTTTGAAATTTTGCCGTGTGTCTTACCATGACACATGGCAAAGTTTTTTTACTATTTTTAAAATAAATTTTACCGTGTGCTATAGCATGGCACACGACAAAATAGTGCCAAACAAAGGCAAAATATTTCTTTTTTTATTTTTGGGCCTAATTTTTTTTTATGGAGCCTTGTCATAGTATTTAAAACTCTATTTTAAAATTTGAAGCAATTTTAATTTTTTAATATATTTCATTAATTTATTTCGTTTCGTTGACTTTTTTGAAATATTTCAAATCTAAACTGCAAGTACATGGAATAATGAAATTCGGTCATTCAAAAAATGATATTCATAATATTTGGAATATGTTTTGACCATATCTAGGAGCTCAATGAAATCTCGAGCATCTCATTAACGTAACATGTTGAGGTAAGTGCGGGAAAAGAGTTTGTTAATTATATAAATTCCAAACGAACTCCGAAAATCAATAAACTTATCAAGGCATCATGTCATCGCATGTGGAGGATGTGGTAAAAATTAAGAAGATTTCGAGTAAGTTGCGATGTTATAGTGAGCGCTGTTGTTCACGCCATACGGACAGAGGTATGTTGTCATTGTTTTATTTTCTCTTGTTCATGCCCGAATGTTGACGTTGCGGTTGCAAGCTTCTTTTTTTATTTTCCTATTTATTTTTATTTCTTTCCTTTTACTTTTTCTTTCTTCTTATTTTTTTATTCTTCTATATACATATGATGTTGTAGGACTTTTACTACGATGTTATTGTAGTGTTAATTTATGTTATAGGTTTCTTTCTTCTATATTTTTATAGTGCTAGTTGGATATTTTGGATTTTTCTGCGATGTTCGTATAGTGTTAATTTATATTCTAGGTTTCTTTCTGCTATGTTCTTGTTATAGTGTTAGTTGGATGTTCTAGTTTTTTTCTATGACGTTCTTATAGTGTTAATTTATGTTCTAGGCTTCTTTTCTGGTATGTTCTTATAGTGTTAGTGTATGTTTTGGACTTCTTTCTACTATAAGATAAATGTTTGTAAAATATTTCATGAGAATATATCCATGTGGGGTTTAGTTTTAAAGAGTTTATTGTAAAGAACATAGTATTACAGTCGTATTTTGATTTGGCCACTTAATTTAGGAGCTATGACATTTTTTTACTTCAAAAAGAGTGGGGATGTGGAGTCGTCACCCATGTGCGTTGGTTGTTCGCGTCGAGCGTCTGAGGAAAAAGTCTACTTATAGTCCCTCAATTATCGCAAAAGTTCACTTTTGGTCTTTGAACTCTAAAACCGGATAAAACACGCCCCTCAACTTTTGAAATAGTGCATATTACGTCCTTCGGCGTTTTTTGATGGCGGTTTTGCTACAGTAACAGGGGTTTTATTTTTCTTTTTTTATTTATTTCGGTTGAATTTTTGAAAAATCATAGTAAATCATAGAAAAATCATAAATATAGATCTACAAGTGAACATATAATATGATATACTTTAGTATAAAGTTTTTGTTGTGGTTTTAGATCTAAGTTTTTTCTATAATTAATTAGAATAATTCATAGATGCAGCTTTTATAATTATTTTGTAGGACTAAAACATACCATATTATATGTTCATTGTGTAGATATGCTCACATGGAGTCTAACAAAACTGGATTTTTCATTTTATGATTTTTCGATGATGTATTATGTTTTTTAAAGATTGAGCCAAAATAAAGAAAAAGAAAAACACAAAATCTTTATACGCAAAATCTTTATACTAAAGCATTACCATATTATATATTACTGTATAGATCTACTCATGTGGAGTTCAACAAAATTAGATTTTTTATTCTATGATTTTTTTGTGATGTACTATGATTTTTTAAATATTCAGCTAAAAAACCTTTGTTACCGTAGCGAAACCGCGGTAGAAAACCTTCGTTACCGAAACGAAACCATTGTCACTGTAGCAAAACATTCGTTACTGTAGCCAAACCGTCATCCAAAATCACCGAAG
Organism: Bothriochloa decipiens; assembly: GCA_023333625.1. Lineage (NCBI taxonomy): Eukaryota > Viridiplantae > Streptophyta > Magnoliopsida > Poales > Poaceae > Bothriochloa > Bothriochloa decipiens. The sequence continues at coordinate 28,490,326 of CM041647.1, read as the reverse complement.
GACGAAATCTGCATAGTTTTAAAAGTTAAGGGACGTGTTTTATCCGGTTTTAAAGTTAAGAAACTTTCGCGATAGTTGAGGGTTGACTTTGTAGGTAAAGCAAACGAACGGCCCAGTAAAGAGTTGAATGGGCCCATTCTATGCTACGTGTACGATGCAATTAGATAATTTAGATTAGATGGTGGTCGGAGGGTTCCGGCATTTGGGGTGATCGGCGTGTAGCACGCTCGGAAGCAAAGGTCTAGTCTAACTCTCCTAGAAAAAAAAGGTCTAACTCAAAGGCCCGGTTTCCTTCTCGTTGCGGTCCCAGCAGAAGCCCACTAGCTGTCCTCAAAGGCAAAGGCCACGTCTGAAAGAAATGTGAGCGCTAGCTCGTTTGGCAGTGCGCTCCAGGTGTGAGCGGCGCCTCCTGAACCTAGCGCCAATAAACGGGGAGTTTTTTTTGTTTTGTTTTCTTCTGCGGCCTCTCTCCGCGTGACGAAATAATGGGACTACCACATACTCATCGTTTACGGAGCCATAATGGTTTCGATGATCTGAACAAAAACGTGATCTTTTGATGTGTGTAGTTGTAGGTCTAGTTGTGCATATGTGTGGTGTGAATGAGTGTGTGTGAGAGATGTGTATGTGTTTGTGCATGTGCCAGCAACTGTACCCAGGTGAGAAGAAAAAAAAAAAAACGTCTGGGCCGGACCGATCTGACATCTTGCAATTGCGTCCCCTCTCACTCGCTCACGGCCATGGCGAAGCCCCGCGGGGCGCCGCCGCTCCTCCACCCGCGCCACCGGCGGCTCCTGCGCTTGCCGATCTCGCGCTGCGCCTGCCTGCTCCTCTCCTTCGCCGCGCTCCTCCTCGTCTCCTCCCTGCACCAGGTCGTGCGGGTCGACCTACCCCGACCAGGCCCGGACCCGCCCCGCCAGGCCCGTTCCGCGATCCCTCTTTCTCCATTTTGGTTACTGGTAGCTTGTTGCTTATTGAGGGTTTCACTGCGCGAGTTGGTACGCTAGGCGTCGGTTCTTGGTGCAATGCAGTTGCTGAATGCCCGAATTTTGCCTGGTTTGTGCTCACGTTGGTAGTCGAGTTAATCTCATTTCCCTGGTTGTTGGTAGAGAATAGCTGTGTGTGATTGTGTATGCAACTCAACATACCTATTGATCTTCGTGAAACTAGTACCGACTGCAGGACAGACTGTTGGTGTCCTTCAAGCAAAAAGATTTAGCTGTAAAGAGCAAATCGTTCCTGAAATTAATGCCAGTATAACACTAGTGGTTGAGAGAAGGGTAGACCAATCTTAAGCATTCATGCCATCTTGAGACTAAGGATAGGCCAACTCTGAATGCTGTTGCTAGGGGAAAGTGAAATATCGTATCTACGGAGAGCATATAAAAAATGCGCATCAGAAACTTTAGAAGGGCATGATTGCAAACTTTGATGCTTGCTTTTGAGTTTTGACACCCTTATTTTGGATGACCAAGTTAGAAACTTGATATATAATTTATTTATTTTTCTTTAATGAAGTTTCTTATGCTACTAATGTTTTGTATGCACTAACATGTGCAATAGAAGACTCACAGGTCAATACAGGCTTATATATCATGGGGTATTAGATATGTAAAGTCAATTTGCATGCTTTCCATTCCAGTGAAATGAAACTGATATTAACAGATTTATTCATGAAGGGCAGTGATGCCCAATCTTAGAAATCCAATTGTCACTGAATCGAAGCAACGCCTGATGTTCAGGTGTCAAGCGATCAAATGTGGGCTTCTAATGGCTATGGCTTTCATGCTTGTGTTACACCAACATCTAAATATAAGGGTAAAGTTAATTTTCTTTGACCATTTTTCTTTTTAATATATATAGTAAATCAAATTCACCATGGTCATTTTATTATTATGAAATGCTTGAGGTGTCCATGATACCAAATGTTAGCTCTTGGCCGCAGTTGATTTTAGGGTACAGTTTAGTGGATAATCCATCTCTTCTTGTTGACACCAACTTCGTGCATATGATTCAGGCTCCTGATTTCATCTTTACCCGATTTTCTGAGATGATTATAATATCTTCTTTGGTTTTAGTGGCTTTGATTGTACAAGCTAGTACATTAAACAAGAAGGTTCAATTTGACGCTTTCTTACTTTATTAAAGAAGTTATATGTAGGTTATCTGTTCTAGGAACATATGAACAACACAACAATGAGCAAATTGGAACTCATTTTTGTAACTGTACTATACATGGTGAAACATATGTATCCTTCTTTGTATATATGCAATCTGATAACAGTACTTATGCAAAAATGATGCATATTTGTATGTGTAGACTGGTATTGCGATAAGTTTTTGCATCTATCATTATCATTTCTGTTGATGGCTCTCACAATTGCTTTTGTATTGTCAGTTCAAGGCAAGTCAGACAGCTACATGACTGTTAGAAGTAATGGAGGACTCAACCAAATGCGCACTGGAGTAAGTCCATTGAACTGCACCAAGACTTAACTCTAAGCTTTGTATTTTTCTATCTTATGTGAGCATGCTTTTGAAGGGCGGCCCTGGTGCAAGCGGTAGAGCTTTACCGCCTGTGACCAAGAGGTCCAGGGTTCAAGCCCCAACCTCTGCACATTTGTGCAGGGATGGCTGTTGGCTATTTTCCCTTCCCTAGACCCCGCAGTGCGAGAGCCTATGGCACTGGGTACGTCCTTTTTTTTATGTGAGCATGCTTTTGTAACTATAATTATATAGTTGTACTTGTTAAAAATATAGCTTCCTGGTTTTTTTACTGGTGTCTTCTGATTATTCTGTGCTATGTTTGACTCAGTTATTGTTATCAATAATTTCTGTATGTAACTCCAGAAAATTATGGTTTCCTATATATAGTCTTAGCCTAATCTTCCCTCTGCAGATCTGTGATATGGTCGCAGTTGCCCGTTTGGTGAATGCAACGCTTGTTATCCCTCAGTTAGATAAGCGATCCTTCTGGCAAGATACCAGGTTCCGAGCATTAGATTTTATTAGTGTAGCTATTGCTATATATTCTGTCTGATTGGTCCTTAAATTTTTTTTAACAACTTGCACCACTGTCTACAGTACATTTAAAGACATATTTGATGAGCCTCATTTTATTAAAGCTTTGGAAGGAGATGTCCATATTGTGAGTGACTTGCCTGAAAGTTTGCAATCTGCTCCAAGAGCCCGGAAACACTTCACCTCATGGTCTGGTGCAAGTTATTATGAGGAAGTGAAAGAGCTCTGGAAGAATCAGAAGGTAGTTCAGTTACATTTCAAACACCAAACTGAGGAGGTTCTCTTTTTGCTGCTTATTATTTAATATGTTATGATATGATATGGTGGTTCTAGTTCATGCAAAATGAGTTGAGAATATCACGGTAGTAGTTATTGTTGCAATAATTGCCTTATGCTATAGGGAGAAAAATAGCATTGCCTTGCCTGTATGCAGTATCACGTTATACTTTCTCATGGATGTGCTTATTAGGATTTTCTATGCTTCTAGTGTAATTGCCTGAAGTAGCTTTCCTCAATACGATATTTTGAGATAGATTTGATATAAACTGGTTTTGAGCATTGTTATTAAGCCATAAAGTCAAATTGAGTCACCAAATAGGTGATGAACTAGGCACATGGAAGATGTAGTACAATGAGGCAGACACGGCATGCTGCCAGGGTTATGGGTCTGTACTCTGTAGTAATTGGATACCCTGCTGTGTTTCTTCCCTCCCAGAAAACCATCGGCTCAATTGCTCCAAGAAGCAAGTTTGTTCTAGGAAGTGTAGCCTCTGCCGTTGTGTCACCTGCCTTGCGTTGTTTTGCAAACCTTCCTCCCTCATGTCTTCATCTCTCATTTGCTCCCATGGTGCTGCCTCTCCTTCTGCTATCTCCCGTGATCTGCCTTGCAACAAGTTGGTTAACAGCCATTCCCACAAATAGTTAACAGTTGAAAGATGACTAGTTACTCCCTCTGCTGACAAATGAGTGATGTCCTGATGTTGTCTTAAGTCTACTGTTCTAACCTTTGACTACTTTTATGGAACTATCTTTCAAGAGTCATAGACAAATCTGCTTGTCACACTTCTGAATAGTGAAACTCCATATGCAAAAAGTATTATGTAGTCAAAAGCTTAAAGCAAATGACTTAAGAGAACCCCAAAACTGCACTTAATTGGGACTGGTGGGAGTACATAGTAGCCTATTCTGAACCTCTGTTCTGCTGTCCAGTGAGTCAGTCTCTCCAATCCGCTGTTTCCAGTGGCCGGACCATGTACAATAATGGTTCATATTTTTACTTCTGCAAACTATGCTCCAGTCATTATCTGTCTTAATGTGAAAGTACTATTTTTGCCTGGATCTGATGTCTGAAATTATTATATGATCTCACCTCACACTGCCTTGCAGGTAGTTCACATCCCAAAATCTGACTCACGTCTTGCTAACAACGGTCTTCCAACTGATATCCAGAGATTGAGATGCCGCTGTCTTTACCAAGCACTGCGATTTTCAGATCTAATTGAAGACCTAGGAAAGGCATGAATTCTCTTGATAAACTGTACATATCTTTAACTCAGAATTTACTATCTTCAATTGCAGTTGGAGATTTATAGCAGTCTCTAAATTAGGTTCTGAGCCAACATAACACTTACAAAACAGAAGCTAGTAGAGCGTCTAAGGTCTCGTGGAAAATATATTGCTCTTCATCTACGATATGAAAAGGATATGCTTGCATTTACGGGATGCACTTACGTTCTGAGTGATTCAGAAGCAAATGAGTTGAGAATTATGAGGTACGAACAGCCAAAGCACATCCATACAATTCCATTTCTACATGCTGGTTGTATTTATTTGCTTTCTATTTCAATAGAGAGAGAACAAGCCACTGGAAACTGAAGGATATAAACTCAACTGAACAGAGATATGAAGGCAACTGTCCACTGACTCCAAATGAGGTGGGCATTTTTCTGCGTGCTATGGGCTATCCTGAATCCACATGGATATACCTTGCAGCAGGTGAAATTTATGGTGGTGAAAAGTATATATCAAAATTGAGATCATACTTCCCAAATTTGGTTAGCAAGGTATATACACACTTCTTTTTTGTTGATTGTATCTACCACATCCTTGCTATGCTTCTAGAATTTCAGTTTTGCAGGAGATGCTAGCGACAAAAGAAGAGCTTGAGAAATTCAATAATCATGCTTCTCAAGTTGCTGCCCTTGATTACATAATTGTGGTTGAAAGTGATGTGTTTGTTCCATCACACTCTGGCAATATGGCAAAAGCTGTAGAAGGCCATCGTTGATTTCTAGGGCATCGTAAAACTATCACTCCTGACAGGTAAACATGGGACTTCTCCTGAAAGCCAGCTTTGTTTTATCTGATCTTGCTACTTCTCTGATTTCTAACTTTAAGTAATTTCAATTTTTTTTTCTTCTGAAATGAGTCTAAGATAAGTGCACATTGATCTTGGATCTATTTTAGATCCCAATATCTTTTTAGATGTTTGTTTTTCTATGCACATTTGCACATGTGGTTGGATTTATATGTTCTTTATTTGTACTGTATCCTTTTACTTACAGTTTTTGTTTTTACTTTTGATATTCTGGTCTATCAATCTTAGCCATGTAACTAAGTGTTTGTTTAGTTCCCTTTCTAAATCTTAGTTTAATCTGCAGGAAAGGATTGGTGGAACTCTTTGATTTACTGGAAAAAGGGGATCTCATGGAAGGTCCTAAGCTGTCGTCACTTGTTACTGAGATGCATAAATACAGGTAATATTTATTTATAGTTATACAGTATTTTTCTTTAATTCATAGATTGTATTAAGAATTCTCTGTTTGCAGACAAGGGGCTCCAAGGAAGAGATAGGGTTCCTTGCCAGGAAGCAAGGGCAGAGCACGGCTTAGGACTGAGGAATTTTTTTTATGAAAACCCATTTCCTGAGTGCATCTGTTTGACTGGGAGGTACTGATGTGCAGCTGATGTATAGGTATGATTTTATGGTTCATTACGCAGCATGATACTGTCTGTTGGCTTCAAGAATTGAGATAATGCGGTTGATTTAAGTGTATTGTCCAAACCATAGCACCACAAAGATCCTTTCCAGATGAACTGACATGTATTCTTAATTGCAGCTTTGTATGATGACACGGTTCACTCGTAATTGGAAGTGCGCTAATGCTTCAATTTGGTCAATGGAGCTCTACTGAGACTTTGTGATGAAGCTAAACTGGTACTCAAGGATGCAAGTTAGTGAAGAATGTCTTCCTTCTTGTGATCAACATACAATGACCTTGTTGCGCCAGATGGCGGAGTGGCCACTGCAACCAAACAACTGTACATGAATTGTTTTGTTCCCACACACAAAGTGGAGATATTGACATGTATGCTTAGCCACGAAAGTTTCTAGATATATACATTGGCAAGCATCTGTACCCTTCGAGGCAACATCAGAAAAAAAAAGTTAATAGTAACAAGCATTTAGCCTTTAACGAGCAAGTTTACACATACTGTTGAGCTGCTGCAGCTTTCTAATTTTGAAGTGATCATCAAAAATGATGCTCACTTATCCTCTCTCCATAGTACAATCCTCATGTCCTCTAATCATATTAACAAGAGCCAGGCCATATTAACAAGAGCCAGAAGCTTAAAAAAAAAAGTAGTAGGAATTAAAACCCTACACGACTCGAAATGATTCTGCTATTTGTTTCAGGTCCTTGTAGTGCCTCTTCCATTGCAGACCTGCAAAAGATTCCCAGCTTTGTTCAGGATAAGAAGTGTGACAATGAGATGTCTTACATTTCTGCGATTATAAAGAACAATGGCTTTACCGTTTGCAGTTACACTGAACAGGTAGAGCCTGTTCCCAGCTGCCGTGGCGGTAATGAACACATGGGGTGGCTCCAGCTCAAACTGGTAGTAAGTTCTTCCTGAATGCTCTGCCATGGCCGTGGCCAGGACCTTCCCTTCCACATTCTCTCCAATGACCTCTGGACCAAAGGCGGTGATCACCTTCTCTGGGTTGCCGATCTTCTCGATGGTCGCATCATCCAGATCATCTGTGGGACAGAATTGGCAGTGAACATCACATATTGTTACACCCAATGAAGACCTCAAAATTCAGCATGTTCTGAGGTTTCAATTCCCCACCTGCGAACCGGCGAACCGGGGCAACGATGACGAACAACCGGCCCTCCTTTGAGTTTGCAAAGCGCAGGTCGATCTCTGTGCCGCCAAGATCAGCAATCGACACCGGGACCTAAGATGGAGCCCATGATAAAAGCAAGAGTAGTTTTACATCAGAAGGAATGGACTGTGTTTAGTGAACAGAAGTTCTGTCAGCAGATTCAGGTGTCGCTCACCTCATCCCAGCCGTCTGGAACTTTGAAGCTGTAGGGGATGATGGGGCTCCAGCCAACTCCATGGCCACCGGACTTGTCGTCTGGCCTACGGTATGTTCTCCAACCTGTCTGAACAATCAGCATCATGAAAACAATTCAACAAGATTTCTGTCTGAACCTCAGCTGTAGTTTTAATTTTCCACATCAGAAGCACACAATTACTCATCCAGACTATGCAACTGAGGACTATTGCAAGAATTTCAAAGCATTTGTTTGTCTCTATTAACTATGAACTACTCCTACAAACCCAAAACAAATGAACCAAATTCAGTCAGTCACCAAAGAGAAAGAAGAAGATTTTACCATTTTCATCAGGTTCAGACAAGCCGGGGATCCTCCCTGCCAGCAGGCCCTGAGTGGCCGCCAGACCAAGGCCTGCAAACCCAAGCACTGGAGCGCCACAGACAGCTGCTGCTGCAGAAGCCAATGCTCGCCTCCTCCCCACCATTGCTACACCCTTCCTCTCCCTCTCTCCCTCTTCTTCATGTCCCACTGACAGGGAGGGCTCACTGCTGCACCTCACAGCCGCCACCGGCGTCCGGACCTTGGCGACGGGAGAAGGTTTGGTGAGGAACTGGGAGGAGGAGGCCGGGGAGAACAGCACTGCCGTGCTGCTCATCTCTGCAAGGTGTGTTTGTGAGTTCTCTGTGATTCTTCCCTGTCTGCCTCTCTGGTTGTTCTTGGTGTGGGCTGGTGGCGATTCTTGTGTCACCTAGAGCGATTTCTCTACTACTCATTTGCTGGGAGCCTGGGATCCCTGCTCCATAGGCACTTTTGGACCACAATACATGGGTGGATAGGATGACTTTCAGAGTTCAGACACGTCTCACCTAAATTTTTCTTTTTCTTTTTTGTTAAAAAAAAGATACATTTATACTAGAGAAATGGTTTTTTATTTATTTGGAGGAGAAGAAGATGACTCTTGTGGTGCATCGTGGAAACATGCTTGAGACGGCTCCGTTTTGTAGAGTTTTTGACTGGTTCTAGCTTCGGTTTCTCCATGTATTTATAAAGTAATAATAACATGGAGTTTTTTTAAAAAAACAAACTACTCGCTCGGTTCTAAAATATATGATATATAAATAATTTTAAAACTAAATAAGGAGTCAGATAAAAGACTAACTTACCTCACACTAATTAGTCAATTTGTTTATTAACTTGCTTAATTTCTCACACTAATTAGTCAATTTGTTTATTAACTTGCTTAATTTTCTAATAATCCATAGTTTAAAAAGGGCATGTATGCATGTCACTAATTTCGATTGCCAATATAGAAGTGTTTGAAAGGCATGTACCAATGAGGTTTAAAGGACAAACATACATGGATTGTATTTTGGAATGGAGGGAGTTGGAGCCAGTGAATCTAATATTTTGGTTTCATCTGTTTGGAACACTTGCACACAATGTAGCAAGGAGTCAGCCAAATAAACCATGCCAAAAAGACGAATGAAGTTTTCGACCACAAGACATGGGTGGACAGGATGATTTTCAGAGTTCAGACACGTCGCACGCCTAGATTGAGCGTCTCCTCTTGACTTCGCTTAAATGTTTTTTTATTAAAAAGGTCAGATTCATTTTTTACTAGGAAAATGATTTTTTTGCTTATTTGGTGGATAAGATGGCTCCTATGGTGAATTGTGGAACGTGCGTGAGACTATGGCTCCGTTTTGGCTTTGGTTTCTCCATGCATTTACACATCAGTAACTAGAACATCTTTGGACGCCGTACAATAATTTTGAGGAAAAAATAATTTATGATCAATAGTTATGGCTAAGATACGAAGCACAAATATCACTAATATTTTTGCAGTAGAAGAGTAAAGACATCGTCTCATCTGATACCTAGCACAAATGATGCAGTATTCACAAACATGAGTTGTATTGCGATCCCTAATCGTTATGGTTTTGTTCCGCCATAGAATACTCTGATCCTTCACTACATGTATGGCTATTGTAGCCACTATGGTTCTATCCGGCCATTACATTATGTACCCATCCACACTATAGTTCTCTGGAGGCCTTGACAATGCTGGTGGACACCCTCTCACCACCGTGTATGGTCTAACTCAACTTCACAGATGGAGAAGTGTTAGGGGTAGATGGTGAGGATGCTATGGTTGCGGCCCCTTCACCGTCGGCTGCACCTGCTATTGAACCACCTGCAGCTCTTGCGCATGGCTTGCCCACAACAGCTTCGGTGGCAGCCTTCATTGACTCCATGACGCTGCTGATACAAAAGCCTCTAATCAGGGCTCCGCCTCGCACCTGAACTGCAAGGGCCATCGACGACGACTGGATTCCACGTCGTAGCGAGCAGTTGGCAGCCAAATCGGCCTTCCACGGCCCTCAACCAGAGAAGTAGGCGAGGCGTGTCATGTCATGCTAAATAAGTGGGCCGGGCGACCCGATGACGTGTGGTGACTAATACATCGTACACCACAATCGCCACCAAGTTCCATGAAACATTCACCGATATGACCCCATCTTCAAGGCATGAAGCCATGCGTGAGATGTCCCCCCTCCTCGGTAGTCGCTGGTCACAGACCATGGCGACACTAGAAGAAATGCATGAGACTTGAATAACTATGCGCGTCGCTTTAGTCTCATAATAACTTTCTCTCTTAGTACAACCCTCTAAGCACGGTCGTTTAAGCTAGTGATTGTTGTTAGTATTCAGCCCGTGTGGCTTATGGCAACTAGTTGTTAGTTCATGGTTGTAATTCACAGCTACCGTACACTATAGTTGGTAGCTTAGAATGCTAATCCAAATACTCGGTGATCATTAGTAAAAACAAATTGTAACCAGTAGAGGGAAAAACACCTGCTTGACCTTCCTTTGCTAATTAGTTATCTTTGGTTGCTACATTGTAAACAGAAGAAGCCATGACGTGTGATGATATTTAGAGTCACAAACAAAAGCAAGATGAGAATCTCCTTATTGCAAGTGGTACATGGCATGTAAATACGAAAATACCAGCATTTCCTATTTTTTAAGATAATACTTACAGATAAAACTTTATGAAGATAAATCAATAAATTCAACTGGAACATAAACAGTGTAGTGAGGTAATGATAAATAATCTGCACTTGTGAATACCAGAGGCCAGATGTTACGCAATAAACTTCTGAACAAGGATGGAATGCTAAATATATCACTTTGTAAAAGGAAGGCAATCTGCTCCAGACATTCTGGATTTTGCAGTTCTACTTAGAGAATCAGAATTCAGAACTGAGGTATTGACAGCCGCACACCATCATCATTGTCATCTGTGAAAAGTTTCTTTGCGACTCTTTTGGCGATGGACGAGTCCTAGAATTAAACAGCCACATGCGTACATATAAGGATACCATGTGATAGGCTTGTAAATATATATCTTCACACCCAGCTTGACAGTCTGTAAAATCTGGGAGGTTGTTTTGCGCTGCTTGCGCATGTAACTCTCTATTCTCCTTATTAATATAAGCCGGAATTGCTCCGGTTCTTTCAAAAAAATATATATAATTTAGTTTTCAGCAGTGCTAACGTTTTCTTAGTCACACTTTTCTGTCTTGGTTTTAGTATTATAAGGAATATCTGTGTTAATGTCAGAACTAACAGCAACCTAAGGGAGCACAATCTAAGAAACCAACAGAGATGTTATAACCTAGTAAATAGGTAGGCTGGAAAGGCATGGATGTATGGGTGAGGTCTTTACATTAGGTCTATAGGATTTGGAGTAGCCGTCGCTGAGGTTAAAGCAAAAATGGTGTCCTCATGTAGAGCATTCTACACATAATATAGTTGTGTACTAAGCTAATATTGGATAATAGACAGGAAAATTACATGTACTGAAACGAACATGCACAACCTACCTCAATCACCAAAACTAAAAGTTGATCATGGCACTTACAACCCGATGATCCAACAAGGTGCTTTCTGGTGGCATTGGTCTTCATGGTCTTCTACTATGGCAACTCTCTAATGTTCACCGGATGATCCACTGGATGATTATTCTCTTCACCATATCATCCAGGCTGACTTACTGGACTCTACCAATGATCTTGATCGAAGGCATGATCAACTGATTTGGTGAGGAATCTTCATAGTGTTCTTCTATGTTCCAACAACATGGATCTTCATCAAACTTTTAACTTGCATCCTTAGGACCTATTATAGCATGTCTAACATATCTTTAGCACACATGTTAATTCTAGGCATATGGTCTCATCTCAATCACTAAAACTAAATGATACTACGATCATGAGCTCATGATCCTAACATTGTCTTGGTAGATTCAATCGAACAACGTGGAGATAAATGGACAACTTGTTGTAAATACTAATTTCTAATAGTATAAGATACGTTTTTTTGGGCAGTCATAAATTATTTTGAGAACTTTTTGAAATCCTAATATGTGTTATAAAACCACTCGGTTGGTGCAATTAAGGAAAACTGCTGACAGTCCGTTGATTCAGGAAGCAGAGAAAAAAATTTTAGGTATGAACGTAGGTAGAATTAGTGGACATGCAATGACTCAAGCAGGAGTAGTTTCTGCTAAAAGAAGTACAAATGTGACCCCAATCATTTAATTGAACAATGAATTTTGAGCAATCCATTGTTGTATATCTCCACGTGAAAATTCATCTTATTGTTGTGTTTCCAGGTGAAAATTCAACTCATTGTTATATCTACATCTACATGTGGAAGTATCCAAAGCCTCGTTCTCATTGGTTGGCGCAAGGCAAACTGTCGGTTGATTCAGCAAACAACAAAAAGTTTTAAATATATATCTCCATGATCCTACTACAACTTTGGAAAGAATAGGAGCGGAGGAATCCTTTCTGCTAAGAAAATATAAATATTAATTACCCAATGCATTACAAACCTCTGATTCAAATAACAGCTATCCCATACGCACATTTCAATCAAAATATAAAAAATGTCTTTTGTTCTAGCCTACTCTTTCTAAAGTAGTGGTAAGATATAGTTCCCAGTGACCCATTGTTTTAGGGCGTGCGTGTACAACAATATAGATGACTACTGCCTGTAACTCAAGGTAAAATAGAAAACTTATGCAATGATTCATGGCTAGTTCCTCACATTTATCTTAGTCAAATCGTGAATTAAGAATTTAGTATAAGTTGCCCGGTCCATCAGATGGTTGAGGATGCAGTCATGGATGAGACATCAGTGAAGAACCCGGGGTAAAACTGCAGACGGAGGCCAGGCCGTCAGGGTGCCGCCGTCGGTGGAGGAAGTGGCGCAGACAAGGGGGCAAGTGGAAGGCAATAAGCCACGCCGCGCCGACATTCAGAATCAGTAAACCGCAAAAAAGAATATTATCTACAGTATCATATCTTTCCTTGATCTGATCCTTGTGCTTAACATGCACATAAAATGAGGTCAACCGATGATAATGGCAGGGTTCTTGTGTCATATGGTATAGAGCTGTTTTGCATATGCCAATTTTGGAGCCTATAAATAGCACCAAATGCCTTACCGTATGAGGCACCAGTTGAGAACCTTCTTGTCGATCACATCTTCCTTCATATAGTAGCTTCCTCTTAACAAGCTACTAGTTGTGCATCCACAGAAAGATCACAATGGCTTTCCGTGCCTCTGCTCTTAGTAAGGGAGCCCTTGTCGCTGCCATTTGTGTGGCCCTGGTGCTATGCTGGGTGGGGGAACCAGCACAAGGGTCGCCATCCTGCACCATCGATCGTTGCATCTCGGAATGTCCTTCGAGGTGAAAGGAGAAAGCTGCGAGCTCTTGCGAGGGTGCCAAGAGCTCAGATATAGACAGGTGCAAGCGCGGCTGCTTTAAGCCTGCACTGACCTTGACATATGCCATAGAGAAGGGGAGACTCGTGATTGCGGCAGCAGATGCGACAGTTACTGCCAGGACACTCCAGGCGGTACCCCTGCTTACGATGGGTGCGTGGCTTTAGTCTTCAATTCGTGCAAGGACTCATGCGAAAAAGGCTGCAAGGGTGATAAAATCAGTAACTGAATAATTCGATCTAGTGTATTATATATACGCGGCTGCATGATCGAATAATAATGGATAGAGTTCATATGCATTTGCATTGTGTGGCTAGTTTATATGTTTTATTTATACTGCATAGCTTGGGTCAAGTATGTGTCCAGAGACCAGCGTGTTTTGGTTTGGATCCTTCGCTTGTTGTTTTTCAGTTGTAATTGGCATCTAATTGTAATCTGAATTATGCATATGGTCATGTTGGGTCAAAGCCAAATTGCGCAACTGCACGATGATGGTAGTCAAGCCTTGTAAGTTTCCCAATTTTTGCTTTGGAATAAACTCCTATGGTTCTTTGTGTATATCTATACTAGGTAAATGCCAGTGCGTTGCAACGGGTATAATACGAAATTTCATGAGATATTTTCTGTTACACAAAAATCATCAAGTCAAAATCAACATACAAATGATTCAAAGTCCATGTGTTGCTAGTAGGGCATGCCATCTAGAAAACAAATTGTTGTTCAGAGTGACATGCTGATTAAGGAATGATTAAAGTTAGATTGAACCACATGATTCAACAACAAAATTATAGGGATCGAAGCACATTCTTTGCTAAATAATCAGATTGATCAGAAAGGTGATAAGGAAGGCTTGTTTTAACATGGTAGAAACACAGGGATCTTTAAAAGGCATGGAGAGAATCCATTGCTTGTACATACAAATAATGAAATGCAAACATCAATCTTACCAAACATTTGGCTCCATGTCTGGTTGATGACATCCAAAAAAAAAAATAAAACATACCTCATCTAAAAGTGGTTAGAAGGTAGATCATTATTCTTTAGCTACAACCGTGGAAGCTAAAGACCACGATGATCAAGGAAAAAAAGAATCTAAACTTTCTACACAGCCAATTACAATTACTCTTCTCTTGGATCTAAACTATAATCAATTAATATAGATAGTTACAAAAATAAATCTAGGATACAGTTCAAGCTCCCTTGATGCTTTTTCTGAAAATTTTGCATGAAAGATATCATGTCAGGAAAAATAAAACCAATGATCAAAATCAAATAGATTAAAGCAGCACAATAATTTTATTTTTTAAGCTCACCAAAGAAACCATCGCTAAGAGGCGAATATGCAAGCAGGGGAATGGATACATAAATTCTACACTATAAGAATTAACAAATAAAGCCATAGCTACCTTTAGCTCAGCAGCAGATTACTGGATACCTTGATAGACTTCGACAAACAAACAAAATATTTGTTCTTCAAAAGAAAGCTGCAAGTCTATTTTAATAAAAAACTGCAAGTACAACATGTTGCTCACGAATAAATCTGTGTTATGGTACATAATTGTACACACATAAAAAGTTTTGAAACTGTAGCAAGCAATGTGTGTTTAATTCCTCAGATCATACTTCCAATGAAAATCAGAATAATTCACCTGAACCTGGAACATTACAGAGCTCTTGGTGCTGTTAACTCAGAATGAATTTGGAAGCGTGTTTCCTCTTAATTCAGTTCAAAATAAAATGTTCAACCTCCTTTCCGAGGATAGGCAAGATAAGTCTTTAGGTTTTCATCTCAAACTGATAGTTCATATTTAGTCAGACCTACTGTGTCAAGAGTTAAGGTCCAATTCCCACAGGCGAAGCTATCTGTTGTTCTTTCTTCTTCTCCTTATCTAAAATCTTTACAACTTTCTACATAAAAAAATTCAAAAGTTACTGAACTTCACTCTGTGTAAGACCAGTAAGACACACAATATAAGGGAACTAAAGGGATCACAACTAAGCATCATATTATGAATCCAACAACATGTCAATATTTTTTTTAGGTGATCGGGGGAGGAGTTAGTCCCACCTTTTCATTGCATTGGAGCTGCAGAACCACTGCAGATCAGTTAGTGTAGGCTTACATTATGCGATAACTAAATTACACCAATGCTCAATTACTGCACGTTCTGTGATCGAAAACCGATGCGACCACATATATCAATATATTATGACTGACAAGAAAGGCAAACAAGAATGGTTCTAGCATGATAGTATTAGACTGATCCAGATTGGCAGGAAAATAAGCAACTAATTGTCAAGGCGCTAAGGCACACGGTAACCTGCTTCTCTGCCCCTCTGGCTACATAAATCAAGAAAATACGGGTTCAGGGATCAAAGAAAATTAAGTGTAGCGCTAGGGCAGTAACATCTATTTTCAATTGTATTATAGAAAAAAATAGAGATAGGAATAGCATCTGTTTTTAGTTTTGCATGAGAACAAGCAGTTTACCTCCTGTGCAGTTGAGCAAATAATTCACAACAACTTTGAGGCATATCAAATCCTATATATACAGTTCATAACTATTGCATATATCCTCGTTCCCTGGTAATACTGTACTAATGAAGAATGTCAAATTACACATGGGCTGCAGAATGAGTAATCAAAGTCAAACACATGGCATTGCTGCTGGCTACCGGGGTTCACGGCCATGGATATCGGATATGTGTAAGGAGTTTTTTTTTTTATTTTTAATTTTTTTTAAAAAAATTTACAAAACTAATTTTTTGTTTCCAAATATGACAGAACTAGTCGCCTACAGTGGGCGTTTTTTAAAAACGCCCACTGTCTGGGCGTTCTATGTGACGTGGCACAGAGCCGGCCGCCGCCGGTGCCGGCTCTTGCGGGTGGCCCACTTGCGCCCAAAAAACGCCAACTGCATGGGCGTTTTTTGGTGGCGAGGGGGCCGCCTGCAAAAGAGCGCGCTGTTTTACGGGTGGGCCATGGAGCAGTAAAAAACGCCCACTGTGTGGGCGTTTTTTGCGCGGCAGGGGGCCGCCTGCAAAACAGGCGAGGCCGGCCGCGCTCATTTGCAGGCGGCCCCCTCGCCCCCAAAAAACGCCCACACAGGTGCCCCTACATATACCCAGCCCCCTCTTCAGATTTTCATTATATTCACTAAATTTTTCCAGAAAAAAAAGAAAGAGGAGAGGAGGGAGGAGAAGGAAGTAAACGGCGAAGCCCTGTCAGTTTGAGACCTCGGCTTTTAGGTAAGTTTCTCATACATTACAAGTCTGTTGCTATGCATTAGTAAAATATAATGTGCACTAGAGTTGTTTAGTTTTTAGTTGACTCTAGGTAGATCCGTGAGTAGTATGTATATTAGATCTATAAATAATGATGTTAGAGCATTGCAGTTCATGTTAGAAATTATGATGTTTCTTCTATGCTTTAAACAATGGATTGTATTATTTGAAATGTGACGAATATCGTATTTTCTCTGAATAGATATGTCAAGCAACGTGATGTTTCGGTTGTTCCATGGTAGTGGCACTGTCAGATATGGCCCGTATGGTATAGATCTGTCTGAATTTGGGTCAACACTAAAGGGGATAGATAGGCCAGCGGAAAAAAATTTTGGATCAGTGTGCAACTGGTTAATGAGGGCATTTTATATCAACCCAGAGGTTAACATAATAAAAGTAAATGTAGTAGTCAACCGTGGCAACGAAGAATGGTTCTGGGAATTGATGTCAGTAGATTGCACCAAAACATGGAAATGGTACGTAGAAAATTCATTGCAGCGGGGCTGGGAACCCAGCATTTTCATGGAGGTGCACGATAAAGACAATGCAACCTTGCAAGATGTGGAGGGTACAAGCATGGTTAGGACTGATGCTGAAATGGAAGAGGGAAATGACCGTGCTCAGCAAGGAGAAGAACAGGGACATGATGTGCAGGAACCAGAAAGAGAAGGAGAAGCCAGTGAGCCGAGAGGCTTGGTAGATGAGGGCGAGAGGACCAACTCCATTGTTCAGGCAATGGAAAATGAAGATGCGGTGAATGAGGAAGTGGATGGTGATGAATCTTCTGATGAGGAAGGATGCAATGTGAATCCGTGGCAATGGTCTAATGAAGACTTCTCTGGACTTGCTATTTCAGAGGGATACCATGTTCCATGGGAGTATAAAGAGAATGAGATAATTGAGGGAGCGATGTACGTAGAGAAGGAAGAATTGATGGAGGCAGTCAAGCATTGGGCTGTATCACTGCAGAGGGAGTTCTGGATAGCAAAGTCCACAAAGTGTGTATATGAAGTTAAGTGCATGAGATCCAGCGATGGTTGTCCGTGGAGGGTGTATGCATTCAAGAGAAAGTGGAAGGATTATTGGAAAGTGTCAATAGTCACTGAGCACAACTGTCACTTGGAAGGTGTACAGAAGTACCACAGAAACATGACATCTGCATTTATTGCTGTAGAGATGTATTCAGATGTTGTGCATAATCTGGGATACGAGCCAAGGTCAATAATAAGGCATATCGAAGATAAATTCAAATACACCATTTCATATGCTAAGGCGTGGAGGGCAAAACAGAAGATTATCGAGATGAGATTTGGCACATTCAAAGCCTCATATGATAATTTACCATCTCTTCTTCAATGCATAGCCGCCAGAAATCCAGGGACATGTACAGATCTTAAAATATGCCTAACCATGGAGAATGACCGTGCAGTATTGGTCTTGCAACATGCTTTCTTTGCACTAGGTGCTTGCATCAGGGCATTGGTGCATTGTCGTCCAGTACTCTGTATTGACGGGACATTTCTGACAGGTAAATACAGAGGTCAGATACTAACAGCAATTGCTGTGGATGGGAACAATCAAGTTGTACCACTGGCATTCGCTTTTGTGGAGAGCAAGAATACCGATAGTTGGTACTGGTTTCTCAAGCAGGTGAAGGTTAGCATTGTTGGTATGAGGACTGGTGTATGCCTAATTCATGACCGTCACGCTGGCCTTCTTCGGGCAATTGAATATCTGAAGAACGGTGATGTAGAGATGGGATATGGTAAAGATTGGCCAGATGTTCAAAGTCGGTGGTGTATGCGTCACATGGGTGCTAATTTTTACAAGCAGTTTAAGAGCAAGAGCTTGATGGATCTATTCAAGAGGCTATGCGGACAGAATCAAGAGAAAAAATTCAACGAGCTTTGGAGGAGGTTAGACAAGCTCACAACAAAGCAAAGGGAAGAGCACTCAAGCCGATCAGCACCTGTTGGTGAGGATGGTCCAGAGGCCTTAGGACCGCTGCCCACAGATGGTCCAAACATCAGAAGAAGATCGGCATCTGCTGTGAGAAAATTTTCGCACTGGATAGAGAATGAGCCTAAGGAGAAGTGGTCCTTGCTGCATGATGTTGGCGGAGCGCGGTTTGGTATTATGACAACTAATTTGGCCTAAGTTTACAACTGGGTGATGCGTGGTGTTAGAGACCTTCCCTTGGTTGCCATTGTTGAGTTCATCCTGCATGGAACATGCAGATATTTCAGAGACCGGTACCAAGTCGCTACCCTATCAATGCAAGTGCGAGATGTTTTCTTCGGACATATGCTGACAAATTATCTGGAGGAAAAACGTAAGAAGGCAAAGGAGCATAGAGTTATAACTCAAGGTACTAGAGAGCACCGATTTAAAATCTTGTGTGCTGATAGGGCCAAGCGTGGAATATATAGAACAAGAGTTGTGCAAGAATGCATACTTAAAGAGGATGGGTATTGCGCATGCACATGCCACAAGCTAAGACTCTACCACAAACCATGTTCCCATGTTATTGCAGCGAGCTCGGAGTGTGGAATACTTGATCATACTTTTGTATCTCCCTATTTCACCAAGGAAGCCATATTGCATACATGGTCACATGAAATTTATGGTTTTGGCATAGCGGGGAATTTTACAGGTACAGTACCGCAACCTAGCTATATTCCAGACCCAAGTAAGATCAGAGACAAGGCTGGGCGTCGAAAGACAAGACGTATTCGAAATGCCATGGATGAGTCCGAAGCAGGTGGAAGGTACAAACGTTGCAGCAAATGCGACAAGGAGGGACATACTTACAAGAAGTGCCTGAAGGACTCAGACATGCACACAACAACAGAAGCCCCGCCATCAGGATCCAGATTGGATGGTACCGCGCCAACAGGAGAAGGGACAACTTCTAGGCCCACCAGGCCAAGGCGTGCACGCGTGCCTCGTGGTTCGGTCGTGTAGTGATGTGTAGTAAGCTTGGTTAAGATTATGTAATGTACGGTTTTTGCTTTGTTGTAACTGAAGTGAACAAACTTGTTGTTTCAACCTATCTTGCGGATGTAATGTTCATAATCTCAGTCTTGTATTTGAATATATTTCTGTTACATGTTTTATGTGCATTCTTTATGTTTTAAATTCGATCATTTCTTGTTGTACCTTAAATTTATTGTTGTATACTTTTTTACTTTCTATTTGCATGTGTCATATGTGTTAACTGTGATAATGTCGTGCAGGGATGGCGGACGACACACTAGAGCTGCTAGATCGAGGGATCGATCTGCAGCACCGCTCGTACCGTATTGCGATGCAGAACGCCAATCTGCCCGTACTTCGACTGCGACCGTCTAGACGTCTACTTTCAGTGGACCCTCGGTTCTGTTCCAGGTATCTGTTGACTCTTCGAGGTCTCCCAATTAAGTACACATGGCTTCTTAATAACATAAAATTTTTATGTGCAGGTTACGTGAGGCAGGCCTCCTCCCGGTGTGTCATCTTATGGACGCTCGAGCTGGTGAGGCCGATAAGACGAGGAGGTGGAGTTTCGATAGGTCTCTTCTAGCCGCCCTGGTCGACCGATGAAGGCCGGAGACACACACGTTCCACCTACCGTGCGGGGAGGTCGCACCGACGCTTCAGGACGTTGCGTTCTTGCTTGGCCTTGCCCTCGCTGGCGATGCCGTCGGGCCAGTCGACGGACTTCATGATTGGCGAGACGACATTATGGCCCGCTTCAGCCACGTACAGCGTCACCCTGCACTTCCAGCTATGAGCAGCCTCCCTCCGTACACGACCATGGGCCCGTCGCAGCAGTGGCTCATGCAGTTTACCGTAAAGCCTATTTTAAAAGAATTTTATCAATTTACAGTTCTACTCAACTTTATTAACTGTATCCTTTTTAGTCCGATCAGCTACACCCAGAGGCTGACGTGTACTCTGTGCAACGGAGCTTGGAGGCCTACTTGTTGTGGCTTTTTGGCTGGGTCATGTTCACCAGCAGCGCGGGACATGCCGTCGACAAGGTCATGATCCCCTACGCGCGCGCGATCGCTGATGCTGACGAGGCAGCAGTGCCACAGTGGAGCTGGGGATCTGCAGTACTGGCGGCGACGTACAGGAGGCTTTGCGAAGCGTGTACCAAGATAGAAACAGGTTCTTTGCTCACTGGTTGCCCCCTCCTTCTACAGCTATGGGCAGCTGAACGGTTCGTGATTGGTCGACCTGTGGTGGATCACACCGCCTACGAGGAGGACCTGTACTTGCAGCATCCGCCCGAGGACTTCCCCACCATGGGTACAGTCTGGTGCTGTCATCAGGTTCGTGTTCCTAACTGACGTATATAGTTAATTCGTATCATACCTTCTAACCCATTTATTGTTATATTTCAGCGACGATGGGCACATGTGCAGGTCACGCGGTCGTACAACGAGTTTATGCTGGAGTTCGATAGGATACAGCCGACCGACGTGATCTGGGAGCCTTACAGCCAGGAGGCTATCCATGCACGAGCTCCCCTTGGGCTGTCCACGTTGTGCACACGTGACCAGGCCTTCTGGCTGACGCTCTGACCGATGGTGTTCGACATATTCGTCGAACCGCACTGCCCAGGGCGTGTTTTGCGCCAGTTCGGTCTCATGCAGCCGTCCCCTGTCCCTATCATCCGTACCGTCCCTACAGATGCTCATAGGTAAGTACTAGTAACAACTGACTTTGATAAATTAATCGCAGTAGACATGTCTTACTCAAATTTGTGTTCAGGGTGACTCGGAGGGGACAGGTCGGCGGCAATTTATGGGTTCCACGTCTGCAGCCATACATGGACAATTGGTTGCTTGCCACAGAGGACGTCGTTGATGAGTACCGCCCCCACACCGAGGACTCGTACATGATGTACCTCCGGTGGTACCAGCCTCGTACCCGCACACGTGTCACCTTCGTTCGTCCGGAGCAGCAGCCACACGTCGCCGCCGTGGGTGACGCTTACCCTGCGCACCGTGATCAGGAATACTTCTGCGCCGTGAGTACTTGAATCTCTCATATATATCAGTAGTTCATTACATATATCTTTCATCTTACTTAAAACTGAAATTAGGTCAATGGTACGCAACTACTTTACACGGAGGTTGACTCCGTGTGTCGCCGCTTGGAGGGTGGCTTGGCGTTGACAGTGGACGAGCAGCGCACCTCGTACACGCGGATGCGTACGACGCTTAGATCCGTGCTGAGGGCTCTGACTTGTTGGACCTCTGACGCAGTGCCTCAAATTCCTGCACCGGCACCCGCAGCACGTCCTCCTGCACCCCAGAACAGAGGTAACTCCGTGTACCGCACCTCGTCTACCTATGTTTTTGCAATCTGGATGACTGTGTGACTTACGACGACACCTTTCACAGCGTTCTCTACGCCGTACCTTCGTTCCTCCGGAGCGGGGTCCTCGGTGCACGGAGCAGAGGCATCCAGGCACTTCACTCATGCTCCACCCAGCGCGTCGGCCCATGGTGAGGGATCCTCCGCTCAGGGAGCAGCCTGGGGAGCCTGGCCTTCGCCCCATGGAGTGGGTACCTCCTCTCAGGGAGCAGCCTGGGGAGTCTTGCCTTCGCCCCATGGAGTGGGTACCTCCGCGTAGGGAGCAGCTTCGACGTCGGGCCAGGGAGCCGGCACCTCGTCGCGGACCTACCGACTACCTAATGACCCCCCACTGATGCATCGATCAGCGACGAGGAGGTCGAGATCGGCCCTTCACAGCTTGCAGGAGCACCTCCGCCCTACACGCAGGAGTTATCACAGATGACTCCAGTGCAGCACGTCCGCGCGACTCGAGGTGTTCCACCGGATCGCCACACCTACTCGTCGGGGCACGTGCGACCGAGGAGGCTGAAGAGGGGTAGGGGGCAGGGGCAGGGACAGGCTCAGGGACAGTAGTACCCTGTACGATGTAATTACTGTCTTGATGTATGATACGCACTATCCTTTTGTGAAAATTTACCCTAAACCCTAAACCCTAAACCCTAAAAACCTTAAACCCTAAAAACCTTAAACCCTAAACCCTAATCCCTAATCCCTAAACCCTAAACCCTAAAAACCCTAAACCCTAAACCCTAATCCCTAAACCCTAAAAACCCTAAACCCTAAACCGTAAACCCTATACCCTAAACCCTATACCCTAAATCCTAAACCCTTACATGCTTGCATTACATCCGTTATAAAAGTCCATTACAGCACAGTTAAAAGTCACGGAAATAGTTCATTACAATTAAATTATAAGTCCGCTAGGGCGATGAGCTACTAATCCGAATTCATCTAACAAAATGGCCCTAATAATCTGAAACATAACCGGGAAGCAAGTCTTCATCTTCAGAACCACTATCCTCTCCCACAAACGCATTGGTACGGCTACGCTCAGCTGCGTTGGTCTCTTCTTCCTTTTTTTGTAGTAAGCGGCCTCCAAGTCATCAAGGGCTTGGGTGAACGCTTCATCATACTCCTCTTCTTCCTTTTTTTTGTAGTAAGCGGCCTCCAAGTCATCGAGGGCTTGGGTGAATGCTTCATCATACTCCTCGTCCTCGTCGTTCATCGGCATCTCCGCCTCCGCCATCTTCTGCTTCATCTTCGCATCAGCACTCCTCTTTTCGGCCTCCCCCATCTTCTCCCTCGCATGCAAGGATGCTTCCTCTTCTCTCTTCTTTTTCCATGCATCACAGTCTTTCTTCCACCGAGCAGCACTTGGGGTTTGGACACACAATCGTCAGGCATAGTCAACCTGCGCTCGCTTCCGCATCTTAATGTAGTTGTCCACAAGCGGAGTACCAGACCTGAACTTCAGGTCCATTAGTTGCTTTTGCTTCAGTGTATCCATGTATTCCCTGCGGTCTTCAACATGGGCAAAAACCTTCCACTTGCATTTCCTAAGGCTCTGTGATCGAACGGAACAATTTAAAGTCAGCAAATACAAAAAGTTTGGATATCAAGTGAGCAACAAGTGGAACAAAAGGACCTCATCGTAATCAACCATATGGCCGCACCAATAGCCTATTCCAAGCTCCGATGGTAGTAGGCCATACTGTGCTTCGACACCACATTTGCACAACACAGGAGGCTTGGGGTAACCACTTTTCTCTTCTTGTCCACCTTTGGCTCCAGCCATTTGTTCTTTGGACCCCACAGCCACTTCCTGAAGTTACACTTCCGCAACAAGGTATACCCACCCTATAATGTAAAATGTTAGTACATGCACAAATACTAAGAAAGCCATGACCGCATACAATTTGCACTTACTCCGGCGGGGTTAGGACATTCGAACTCGTTAGGCCTATCTGAACTTATTACAGAATAATCTCTGCATTTTCAATGAGGCGGAGATTCAAGCCGTCTCAATTGGGCTATTTTCTTCTCCTCGTCTGTCATTGGGGGGGGGTCAGGGGGAGGTGCCACCCACCGCTCGAATTGATCAGGTGGATTATGCTTCCCTTTCCACCATTCGTCAAACTGAAGATACCATGGGTCGAATTTGTCTGCACCGTCAATCCACTGAAAGAAAAAGCACGGCTCATGGGCCTACAAAACATGATTGCTAACGACATTGTTAGAGATGCAAGAGCTGCAATTACTAGCAATGAATAAAGGCGCAGTGGCAGAGGTGCAATTACTTACATTGAATCCACCGCATGTGTAGTAGCAACGGGCAGCTGTGTCCTCATGGCGAGATTGGCCAATATCAGCCGGTTCTCCACAGTCACAATTTGGGACAGGAACTGCAGGAGGAACAGGAGCATCCTTGCTAGACACGTCGGGATACAATTCTCTAGGGCGACCTCGTTTTTTCCAAAACTCCGTCCGCCATAAGTTTTGCATATCTATTCAGAGAAAATACGATATTCGTCACATTTCAAATCATGCAATCCATTGTTTAAAGCATAGCATAAACATCATTATTCCTAAACCCTAAACCCTAAACCCTAAACATATCTATTCAGAGAAAATACGATATTCGTCACATTTCAAATCATGCAATCCATTGTTTAAAGCATAGCATAAACATCATTATTCCTAAACCCTAAACCCTAAACCCTAAACATATCTATTAAGAGAAAATACGATATTCGTCACATTTCAAATCATACAATCCATTGTTTAAAGCATAGAAGAAACATCATTATTTCTAACATGAACTGCAATGCTCTAACATCATTATTTATAGATCTAATATACATACTACTCACGGATCTACCCAGAGTCAACTAAAAACTAAACAACTGTAGTGCACATTATATTTTACTAATGCATAACAACAGACTTGTAATGTATGAGAAACTTACCTAAAAGCCGAGGTCTCAAACTGACAGAGCTTCGCCGTTTACTTCCTTCTCCTCCCTCCTCTCCTCTTTCTTTTTTCTGGAAAAATTTAGTGAATATAATGAAAATCTGAAGAGGGGGCTGGGTATATATAGGAGGACCCCAAAAAACGCCCACTGTGTGGGCGTTTTTTAGGGGCGAGGGGGCCGCCTGCAAATGAGCGCGGCCGGCCTCGCCTGTTTTGCAGGCGGCCCCCTGCCGCGCAAAAAACGCCCACACAGTGGGCGTTTTTTACTGTTCCGTGGCCCGCCCGCAAAACAGCGCACTCTTTTACAGGCGGCCCCCTCGCCACTAAAAAACGCCTACGCAGTGGGCGTTTTTTGGGCGCAAGTGGGCCACCCGCAAGAGCCGGCACCGGCGACGGCCGGCTCTGTGCCACGTCACATATAACGCCCAGACAGTGGGCGTTTTTTAAAAAACGCCCACTGTAAGCGACTAGTTCTGTCATATTTGGAAACAAAAAATTAGTTTTGTAATTTTTTTTAAAAAAAACTAAAAATAAAAAAAATTCTATGTGTAAGAGCATATTGTCAGGTACTACCATGGTTAGGCCGTCATACGGGCCGTGGAGTTTGGCCTATTGAAGGGAGTGGACTGCTGGACAGCCTGCATCGTCTACAAGAAGGCACCGGGGCTGCAGTAAAGGGAATTACCGATTATCGAAAAATATTGTATCGAGTGTTTCGGTGAGCAGACGGCCACCGTGGTTATCGAGATAGAGGTGGGAGTAGGAGTAGATTGAGTTAGAGTAGCAGTAGATCGGTCGCCGGTGATTGCGGTTGCTGACAAGTGGCATCAAAGCCGTCGATTCTCGGCGCCATGGATCCCGCCCTCGAGTTGGCCTTCAGCGAGATCCTCAGGAAGTTCGACGAGCTCGAAGCTCGATCCGCGCGACGCTGGGCTGCGCTGGAGCGGCGGAGCGCCGCCATGGAGCCCCGCACCGACGCCTTCAAGCAATCCGTCACGACGGAGCTCGTCGTGTCCGACTACTGGGGCGGTCTCTTCGACGAGACGCCCGAGCTGGTCGCCGCGCACGACTCCGCTTCCTTCGTCTCCGCGTCCGACACCTCCTCCCGTTCACCGGTGATGGAGCAGCTGGATGACGTGCTGGTTCCAGACAATTGGGGAGGATTGTTCGAGTCGCCGTCCCACTCCTCGGAGGCGAGCGGCCTCAACCCCTGCGCCGACATCATCTTCACTGAGCCCGGCCAGATTCACAGCGACAGCGGCCTCACCTCCTCTGACTCCGACACCGTTCCCTTCGCGTCCACCCTCAACGCTGCGGCCACCGGGAGGATTGATCCCAAGG
Source organism: Bothriochloa decipiens (assembly GCA_023333625.1). Taxonomy (NCBI): domain Eukaryota; kingdom Viridiplantae; phylum Streptophyta; class Magnoliopsida; order Poales; family Poaceae; genus Bothriochloa; species Bothriochloa decipiens. The sequence continues at coordinate 28,464,214 of CM041647.1, read as the reverse complement.
AGCTCCCGCTCCAGATCCAGGAGCGCGAGTAGAAGCTGGAGGCGGAAGGGGTGGACGAGAAGGTACTCAAGGCCGTCGACCACGTGCTAGCGTCCTCTCCGCTCGCCCAGCGCGCCCGCGATTCGCTCGCCCAACACGCTCGTGACTTCGTCGTGGGTGACGGCTCATCTCCAAGCTCGCCGCGGCGAGCTCCTCCGCTCCGCCAACCGCGGCGTGCTCCTCCACTTCACCGTCCGCGGCGTCGCCCTCTGCGTCCGCCTCGGCCACGCCAACCGCGGCGTGCTTCCCCGCGTCGACGCGGACGGCCTCCACGACTCCCGATTCGAGGTCTCCATCCTCAATTCCGAGCCTGCGCGCGGCCTCGTACCAGTCCTCGTCAGGGAGCCCCGCGAAATCGCCTCCGTCGCCGCCTTCCTCTTCAGCTTCTCCCACGCCGCCATATACGATGCCGGCAGGGGCGACTTCCAGGAGCTCGTCCGTGTCTCGGCCACCAAGCAACTGAGGTCCGGGACCCCAACCCGGTGTCCGTGCCTCCGCGGTCATCCTGGACCACCACCTAATCAGCTTACATTTGTGCAACTAGTGATCAAACACACAAATGGTTCAGTCGCATGTGTGTTTCAGCTATCTGGCAAGGCCAAGGAGAACTTTGTGCAACATGGTGATTTGCTTCTCAGCTTGCAGAGTTCAGCGGGAGATCTTTCTGCTCCTTGGGATTCTATTGGGTGGTCATCGGGTATGGCCAAGGCTTCGCAGCACGGGGTTACAAGTGCTCTGGGCGCCCCCTCGTTTACCAAGAACCGGGCATGGACTCTGCTGGCGGGGACTCCACATCAATGCTTTGCGTGATGCTGCTGTTCGACCTGCAGCGGCTGGCATGGTACGAGATCCAGAGCTACCGAAAGGAATGGAAGTGTGCAACGTCAAGAACATGGTCTAGGAGGTTTGCCAGCCCACCATCAAGAATATGATCACTGCAGCGGCTCGAGGGCAAGCCGCAAATCAAGGAGGGGGAAATGTCAGGTACTACCGTGGTTGGGCCGTCATACGGGCTGTGGGCTTTGGCCTATTGAAGGGAGTGGACTGCTGGACAGCCTGTATCGTCTACAAGAAGGCACCGGGGCAGCAGTGAAGGAAATTACCAATTATCGAAGAATATTGTATCGAGTGTTCCGGTGAGCAGACGGCCACCGTGGTTATCGAGAGAGAGGTGGGAGTAGGAGTAGATTGAGTTAGAGTAGTAGTAGATCGGTCGCCTGTGATTCCGGTTGCTGACACATATATGAAGCATAGCAGATCGCACAGGCACGGCGCTGCGGCTTCGACCAAATGGTTGGATGCTGGGGATAAGAGGCGCTAGAAGGGCAGCCGTGTGGCTCACACCTGATGAGCGGTGAAGGATTCAGAACACCCGACTCAAGGTTTTGGGGTTCGGACTGCTCACCAGTCGGTGCGGTGAAGGATCCAGAACACATGCCGCAGAGCAGGGACGTCGGAACGGCATCCTCGCTTTCGCGTGGTGTCATGGCCGTGGAGAGCATCTCGAGGACGACCGCAACGGAGCAGCAGTGTGTCGTGGTGGCGGACGGTTGGCGGTGTAGAGCACGGACGTTGGAGTGGCTTGTTGATCGTGGCCGCCACGGCTGGCTCGAGCATGGAAGCGATGTCGACACGGCGAGGCAACATTGGATCGCCGATGTGGTTGCTGTGGGAGAGGACGAGGAGGGAGGGCGAGAGATTTTTGTTGCCTGATTCCGTCCTGATTCAGTGGGGATTTTGTCGAAGGTCATTTAGATGCGTGATTGATGCTGGACAGGCATGCAGCGAGGGCGCACCTGATCGAAAATCGTCGGGCGGGGCCTGGGAGCGCGGTGGTTTGGTGTGGCCCGTGTATGGAATCATTTGACATGTTTTAGACCAAATAGACCTTATGGCCCTGCTTTATATTGAAAGCATATTGTACTGCTGGGATTACTAGCTTACATAGTACGGTACTTACATGATCGCATGCAGAAAACATGCACGCAAACTCTAAACAACTTTTGAACTACTTGGGATACAAAAGACACATTCCAAATTCTCTTAACGTAAGCTAAGCAGCTCTCTTGGCATTTGCTTTCATTGCTTTTCACACGATCAATCTTGGGCGCTTGATGTTAAGTGTTGAGATAGCTTTTCCATCGTCTTCAAGATCCAGTCTTTTTTCTTTTCCCTAAGTAGCACACTCCATTTCTGCATGAAGGATATTGAGCGATGAACAACAGCGTTAGGACCTATGACCACTCTGTTATTGAAAACATAGTCATTGCGAATGAGCCATATACTCCAACAGATGCAGGCCAAAATAAAAATCATCATAGGTTTTGGTGAGTTGCCAGGCTAAAGATGAGGTATTGTGTTAAAGAAGTAGGGGTCAGGGGCCAATGTAGAGCATCTCTGAAAGTCCACCAGCAAAAATTTGCTAAAAATCACTCAGAAAACACATGTTGGACAGTTTCTACTAGTCCACACATTTTGCACTTCTCATCACCTAGCCAAGCTCTTGTGACAAGCTGCTTTGCTGTTGGTAGACAATCAGAGTAGATGGAGCTAAGGAAGAATTTTATTTTCATAGGGATTTTTGCTTTTCATATGGTCATGATCTCTGTGTTAACCATTCCACGGAATTTGAGCTCCTGATACAAAGAGGCTGTTGTAAATACTCCTTTTTTATCCAAAGCCCAGATCACAGTATTTGGTTCGGCCTCTAGTTGTATGTTTTGAATACTCTCAACAAGTTCCTGCCATTCTCTCATTTCATTTTCTCCAAAGGATCTCCTAAAGGACAGATTAATCTCATTGTTTTTAAGAATCTCAAATACAGTTTTATCCTGTTCATTGCAGATATTGAACAAGCCTTCATAGATCATTTTGAGTGGGCACTGTGTCTAGCCAAACATCTAGCCAGAATCAAGCTTTTTTGCCATTTTTGATGATGTAGATTAGGCCTCTCTCACAGCAATTCTTGATTTCATGAAGACCACTCCAGAATTGAGAGCATCCTCTTTGCTTTGAGCTGAAAAAAACATTTGTCTCCCACATATTTATTCCTTAACAACCTACAGCATGGGCTATCATCTCCTCTTTCCAATTTGTCTATCCATTTTGATAGCAAACATTGGTTCATCTCTCTAGTATCTGTGAAACCTAAACCTCCAGCTTTCTTTGGTGTAGCTAATACCTCCCATCTCATCATTTGATACTTTTTCTTATGCCCAGGACCATGCCAGAGAAAATTAGCTCTGACAGTCTCCATTCTATGGTGGGCTTCACCTCTCAGTTAAAAAAATCCCATGACATAATTGGGAACAGAGCTAAGGCAGGATTCTGTTAAAATCATCTTTCCTCCATACGAGAGGAGACAGCTTTGCCAAGTAGGTACTCTCTTTTCCACTTTTTGATAGATATATGCAAAATCTGCAGAACTCATATAGTACCAATCAATCATCACTCTAAGATATTTTAGTGGAAACGCTCCTATATTGCAGTTCAACATCTCAGCTATCTCTCTTTGTTCCTCAATTGTAGACTCCAGGACCAAAACTTCACTCTTGTCATAGTTGATTTTGAGACCTGACATTGACACAAAGCAGTATAGCTAAAACTTTATGTTGCAGATTGTCTCTTCATCCATATTTAGAAACAATATGGTGTCATCTGCGTATTGGAGGTGTGTTAGTCCACCCTCTACTAATTCTGGTACTAATCCTCTGATACAACCTAAGGCTTTGGCTCTCTCAAGCAACATTGATAGAGTATCTCCCACTAGGTTGAACAAAAGCGGAGAAAGAGGGTCGCCCTGCCTTAGACCTTTAAATGTTCTAAAAAAATTTCTAGGTTGGCCATTGATCATGATTCCTACCCTGCCTCCCTCAATCACCTATTTCATCCAGCCTATCCATTTTTCTAGGAATCTCTTGTGTCTCAAAACCTCTATCTTGAACTACCAATTGACCTTGTTGTAGGCCTTCTCAAAGTCATCAGAATCACTCCTTTTTTATGCTATACTCTGAGTTGGTGTAAAACCTCATGAAGCATAACAATTCCATCCAAGATGTATCTTCCAGGGATGAACTCTATTTGGGCTGGGCTAATTACCTTAGGAGCACATTTGGTGAGTCTCAGAGTTAAAACTTTAGTAAACCATTTATAATCCACATTTAGGAGATAAATAGGCCTATATTGTTTGATATTGTTGGCTTCTTTAGTTTTTGAAATTAATGTGATCATGCCATAGTTTAACATGCTCATATTGAAATCTCCATCATGGAGTTTGTTAAACATTTATGCTATCTCTCCTTTAATGTAAGGCCACATTCTTTTGTAGAAACCTGCTGGTAGACCAACTGGTCCCCGAGCTGAATTTGAGTCCATTTCTTTGAGAGCACTCTCAATTTTTGCCAAGGTAAATGGTTGTATTAGTTCAGTTGCCATGTCTTCTGAGCGTATACCCTGTTCTAGCCAGAAATTCGCTTCAATGTTGACATATCCTGTCTCTTCATGCCCAAAGAGGTTTTTATAATATCTCTCAATATGGTTCCTAAGATTTTTCTCACCTGAAATAATATTATTATCTCCATCTTCTAGTTGAAAGATAGTACACTTTTTCTTTCTCCCATTAGCTTTACTGTGAAAGTAACTTGTGTTACCATCACCTTGTAGAATCCATTTTTCTCCCCCTCTTTTCTTTGCCATTGGGTTTCCTCAAACTAATAGATTTTCTCTAAAGCAGTTTCTTTTTCATACTTATCTCTCCATTGGTCAGGACTGAGTGGTCCCTCCTCTACCAAGTCATCAACCTGTCTTAGTTCCTCTATTAAGTTTTGCTTTTTTCTTCTTAGTTCCTCTCTAATATTGTTTCCCCTCCTTTGCGGAAAGTTCTGATGTGTTTCTTGATACTCTTCCAATGATCTTGTATACCATTGTTTCCTCTAATTGACCAATTAGCCAAAAGCTTCTTTTGAAACTCTTCATGTAGGAACCATGCCATTTCAAACCTAAAGACATATGGGTGACTGACTCTGACATCTTCTGTATTGACTATGATTGGATTGTGATCTGACCCTACTCTAGTCAAGCTCTCACATGTAGCCCAGGGAAAATGGGATTCCCAGTCATAACTGATGAACACTCTGTCTAGCACACTCGTAACTGACTGTTCTTGTTTGTTAGTCCATGTAAATTTACTCCCTTTCCTTACCATTTCTTTGATCCCCGTATCTGAGATGAAACTGTTAATCATGTCCATCTTCTGTTGATCCACATTCTGAGATGATTTCTCTGTGGCATACCTGATCAGGTTGAAGTCACCACCCATCACAAAAACACACTGAATAGTATTTATTTTGCATGTAATACCCGGTTCTAAGGACAAAACCAGATATACACTATATGTGAGTCTTAAAGGACAAATCTCACATATAGCTACAAATAGTATCAATTACAATGCTTTAAATATAACGTACATAATATATAAAAGATCACCTAATGAACAATCAGCGGAAAGACAACTTCAAACTCCGGGTGTAGACTTCACTCCACTAGATGCAACTGACCGGTTGATCACAAGCCTAAAACTTCTCCTGAGGTGTGGGAGGAATAGCAAGAGTGGGTCCATGTCGAACTCAATAAGTATAGCAAAAGTATAGGTCCCATAACACATGATCAATGTAACATAAATAATATAATGCATAAAACGGTAAATTATGACATGTTAGCAAACAAAAGTCATCATCTTAATGTAAAGATTCCAAGGCTGCTCGTGTCCTTGAGCAAGGCTAGTATACCAGTTTAATAAACTCTGCGTAGAGGTGTACACTTTTACTGTGAGCCATGATTTACCCTTTCACCCGAGGTGATCAGCCCCTTAGCCCACTACCAAGGAAGACCGGCAGGGTTCACTATGAAGCCTTTCAAAGTTTCGTCTAACATGTTAGGGCCGCTAAGGTTTCTGCGCCTACGAATGTAGTATCCCCTCTTCTAGATGGCACACAACCGCATCCTATACACATATAGACAGGGGTCCAACTACACCCAACCCGGACACACCCCTCTTACGCCAGTTGGTAACCACTAACAAGCTAGAAAAGGTCCTCATACTGAGCTAAAACCAGAGCCATGTAGCCCTCACAGCTGTACTGTAAATTCTGGAGGTTCTCTTACAGATAAATCATCAAGTTGCTAAAAAGTCATTTTTATCGTTTATTACTTAAACATTAATTAAGTCACAAGATCATGGTAATAGAAATAAAACCCAAACTATACTTACCTCAAACACTTGCTTTTCCACGGGTAGTCAACTCCTTGTAGAATGGTTGATCTTCTAGTCTTTCTGACTCCAGCACTTACTGACAACTCTTCTACACGTAGAACGAGACATGCCAGCAAACATACAAGCAAACAAATAACACATTTGAGAGCAGTACATCACACTAGACAAAACATCGTACTAAAAGATAGCTATAGCTATGATCACAAGAAAGGCATACCGAAAGGCTTTACGTTATAAAAGAAACAACTATAAGCTTTATTTACTTTATTTAAAGAAAATCATGAACAAGTTATTAACTCAGATTACATAAAACCATAATTTATTTTAAAAATAAAATTAAACTAATTCTGTTTTATTTATAAACATATCTCACATTATTAAGACCTTTAAACTTTGCTTTGGAAATGACATAAACATACGAGAGCATCTATGCTCTATTACATGTAGCATATTCAATCTAACCAAAACATAATTAAAAACACATAGGTTAAGATTAATTAAATTAACATGTCGTGTATAATTATGAAGATATGAAACGGATATTGTTTTTTAACTAATTACAAGCATACTAAACAATTTAATATTTAGCTATATATAGAAAAACATGAGACATGATAAAAATTAACTCTACTGTGTAGAGCACGACGATACAAAACTAAAGAAACTTGAATGACTCAATTCGGAGTTAAAACGGTGAAACGGCGGAGGATTAAAGATCAGTGGCAAAGTCAAAATTATGTCATCTTCTACCTTGGTCATTTTTTCCTCTGGTTGTAGACTGTGGCCTCCATGGCCACATGGGGCTGCTGCTGCGTGTGAGGGGTGGAAGACCTGGCTGGGCCTTGGCCGACCAGCCGGGAGGCATGGCGGCGCATGGCCGCGCGGCGCTGGGGCCTAGCGAGCGGAGCAGGGCAGGCCTGCGACCACGCTTGAGCGGCGGCGGCCTGCTGCTCTGCGCGCAGACACGCGCGCGAAGGCAGGGTGAGGCACGAGGTGGCCCAGGGCCATGGGGGAAGGCCTGTCGGGTGACAACGTGGCCGCGGGCTCGAGATGGAGGACCACCGACTTGCTGCAAGGAAGGAGATGATTTCCATGGTGAGTTCGCCGAAAAAGAGAGGAGGTGAAAGGGAACGCGACCAAACGGACATGGATTCGCAAAACGATAGGCGTGCTGGTGTAAAGGAGATCGATACGAACCTTCTAGAGGTGACGGTTCTCGCGGAGGACGGAGGAGATGGCCGAAAAAGCTCACCGAACGTTCGCCGGAACCCTAGTCGAGATGAACTTCGGTGATCGATTCCGAGAACTACGAGTGGCGGCTCGCGAAGGGGTTTTCTGATTTGGAATCAGCGCGTCAAGGGCTACGCCGACATATATATATATGCCTAGGGTTCAGAGTCAGAAAAAATTGAGCTATTTTTATTAATTTTGGGAATTATAGAAAAACATTTTTAGTGCAAAAATATTCCAGAAAAAGCTCAAATAATTTTAAAGCCCTGAAAAATATTTCCTTAACTCCAAAAATTATGAAAAAAATATCCAAAGGTAGATTGGGGCGTGATGAATCTAATAAAATATTTGAAGCACATGAAAATGATATTTTAGAGCACCAAAAAATTAGAAAATTTCTCAGATAAATAGGAAAATATACCGAAAATGTCCAGAAAATTCCCGCAAAGGACCGAACGATGTCTAAACATGTTTTCTATAACTTAGCGCTATAAACGCAGAAAATACAAGATCGGCTGCTTGGCCATGGCTGGCCATGGCCGGCTGGGAGTGGCCAGCGTTGGCCAGGGATGGCCAGAGAGGGCTCAAGGTGGCCGGGGGAGGCTATGGCTGCTTGCGGCCTGCTACGGCTAGCTGCTGGGCTGGGTCGCGGCCTAGGCTGGCTTGTGGCCGCTGTGGCCAAGCTAGTGCTGGCTGTGGCCGGCCGAGAGTGGCCACAGGTGGCTGTGGCTGGCCAGATGAGGCTAGGTGAGGTCAGGGCCCAAGCTAGTTAGGAGCTGGCAAAGCAAGCTGTTACGTCTTAGAGGATGGCAAAGGGTTGCTAGACTGGACTGCTGCTGATGGCCAAGTTTGGCCACTGGTGGACGGCTACCGCTACTGCTGACCTGGCCGGGGTGGCCATGGCCGGCTGGGGCTGGCCGTGGTTGGCCAAAGCTAGCCAGTTGAGGTCAAGGGTGGCTAGAGCAAGCTAAGGAAAGCTATGGTTGGCTAGGGCAAGCTAGGGATGACTAGAGACTGACCTGGGCCTGCTAGAGCTAGGTAGAGGATGATGTCTAGCTAGAGCGATGGCCAACATTATAGAGGAAAAAGAAAAGGCTCTTCCTCTATCTATGCAAGAAAAAGGATTTTACCGAAAACGTTTTCTCAAAACCTTCTTGAGGCAAACTTAGGTTTCCGAAGCTTTATTTTTTACACTGAAAATGAACCTAGTCGTGTCTTGTTCAGGTTTTAGAAATTCTTTTTCAAGCACTAGCAAAACAAAGCAAGGTACCAAGCACAAACCCATCTTTTATTATCTTCATAAAAGTTTTAAAGCCACACTTTTCATCATTTTATAATGATAACAAAAGAATAAAATCTTGGCTAATTTTAAAGAAATTAGTAAATCCTTTAGTTTATTTAGTGTTTTCGGTTCACATCCCAAAATAGAGATTTTTGGGGTGTGACATTGCATATAACTCATCCATGAACATCTGTTTTCTCTCATTTTGTACTAGGCCATAAACGTTGATTACCTCCCATTCAAAATTGTCCTGCCTATTCTTTGCTCTGATACTGGAGAAGAAGAGACCCTTATCACATTGTAAGATTTCAATATCTTCGTCTTTAATACCTATAAGAGTTCCACCAGAGTGACCCTCTGCCTCAGTCCAAGTCGAAGTAAAGTCTTGTCCATTCACTAAATCTTTCAGGATAGTAGAAGTATAGTGTAATAACTCTAAAAATCCAAACACCAAAAATCACAACCAACAAAAATTTTTCTAAAAGTATCCCATTATTGGTGTGTGTCATGTAGGAAACCACCTAGTTGATGCACAAGTAGCACCTAATGTTAGTAAGCATTTGCATTTAATTTACAAGAGTTTGATTCGCTTCTTATTTGATTTTATTTAATGTCTAATAAAACCAAATAACATATTATCACATGTATATATGTAAGTATACTAACATTGACATGGCTACCATCCTCACCATGAGACCTTAGTGGACCTACCATGGTGTGTGCACCATGGTCAATAACCTTGTTGATTTAAGACCATAATTTTTTTAGTTGCATAGTTATGAAATAGAAATAGAAAAGCAATAGGAAAAGGAGAGGGAAAAGAATAGAGCAAAGTAGCCCACAACAGCAACCGGCCGGCTCGACCTGCTAGACCTGCAAGCACCGTGGCCCAGTCTACCGCAAGCCACGCAATCGGCCTGCCACCCCGCACCGGCCCAGCAGCGGCCCAGCATGGGCCTGTGCCACCCCCGCACATGCGCCGCTTGCCCACACACGTGGCCTGACGGCCCAGCAAGCACCACGGCCCAACATGGGCCTGCTCATGCCCCCGCGCCGCGCGCTCTCCCGGCTACCACTGCCAGGTGGCCCCAACATGTCATAAGTCCCGTTTCTTCTTTTAGGAGCTCCCCTGTCTCGTTCGACCGGCCGAAAATGGCACGACGATTCCCCATTGTCCAACCGCGCCCATGACAGCCCAGATGCCGTCCGTCTCTGCCTGACCGCGCCGCGCTTCCCCAAAACCCTAACCCTAACCGGTGAGCGTCCCTGGCCGCTCGATCGGCATCTTCGATCTCCACTGTCCGCCATGGCCATGGCCGCTATAACAGGGAGCTCGCCCCAGCCGCTAGGGTTTCCCTGTGCCGCGCAGTCACCTTGGCCGTGTCGCACCTGCTTGCTGCTGGGGAGGAGAGGTGAAGTAAGGAGAGAAGGAGGCGGGGTAGGAGCTGTTTGCTGGAACAGAGGAGCCGCGCGTTGCCATTGCTGCTCGTGCGTCGGAGGAGGAGGACCCCCACGACCTTGCTGCCTGCTTCTCTACTCCAACGCCGCCGTCCGTGCTGCTACTCCGAGCCAGGACGACGAGCCACGCCACCGCCATCGAAACAAGCTCGGTGAGCTCGACCTCCATGGCCGCCTCCAGTACACCAGCCGTGTTCTCTCTCTCCCCTGACTCTTTCTCTTCATCAGCTTCGCCGCCACGTTCGCCTAGTCCTAGAACGCCTCTTTGGCAACCTCTTCGGGAGTCGGCATGGGCCACAGTTGGGACCACGCAACTTTGCAGTCCCGGCCGTCTCGAACTCCGGCCGTCGGAGCGCCGCCATGGCATTCTTCGCCACGTGCGCCTGCCATGCCCCCGTTAGTCGCGCCATAGAATCTTTGAGCTCCGAGCTGCTTGAGACAGTAGGAGGTGTTGAAGATGAGGCCCCACACCGTGTCAATTTGGAGCTCCGTCGCTCGCCGTCGACCTTCGTCGCCGCCGCCGTCGTAGGTTCTCTCATGAGTCTCGGTCCAATTAAAGTACGTGAACGTGTTCACCATAGCCTAGCGACCCCAGGGCACTAGTCAAAGCTGCTCCACATGCGCTGCTGCGCCCCGCAGCCGAGGCTCACCGTCTGCCGCCGCCGCCGCGCGTACGCCATCGAGCCGGAGTCCTGTGAGCGCACCGCGTCCCCACCAGTGTCCTTGCCATGCCCATGCGCCACCTTAGCCACTGCCCTGCCTGGCCCTTGCCGCCCGCAGCCGCCGCTCGCTTGCTTGCCGCCGGCAAGCCGCCGTGCCCGTCGCGCACGGGAAAGACAGAAAGATGGGGAAATTTCCCCAAGTCCCCGTGTGGACCTCGTCCACAGGCCCACAAGACGCCAGGGTGGACCAGTCAGAGGCAGCAACCTTGCCCCACTGTCTTCGGTCCACCATGCACCGAGCCCATGGACTGACCAGCCATAGACCGAGCCCAGTATCGGCCCACAGCGCGACGTGGCAGCACCGTGGGGCCAACACGTGTCTGGGCCGGGCCGGCCTAACCCGGCCCAGATCCAGCCCTACCCGAGCCCATCCAGGCCCAGTCCAGACCCGTCAGCGTTGACCGTTGACCGGTCAGCATTGACCATTGACTTGGGTCCCACATGTCATTGACTGAACTGTCTCGGGCCAACCACATCACGCCATGTGTCAGCATCAGGATTAACTTGCTGTTTTTCTTTTTCAGAATATAGTTTAAACTTCTAAAATCCGGTTCTTGAAAAGACTGAGAAGGGGTAACCGGGAGAAGGAAGCCAAAAGCTCTACGAAAACACCAACCCAAATATGGTGAAATACAAAGGCCTGGTCAGGTCTGTCACCCCCCGGGGCTACCACAACTATCTGTGGGGCTGTTCGCAAACTCAGATAAACACTCTAACCTAGACACTACGTCTATACTAGCGGTTACTACTCTAATTGCATATAATAACTAGAGCATTTGGTCGAACGAAGAACCCATGCCAAAGCGTGAACCACGATGCCTGTACCACCGTTCGACCTCATGGCTAGCTGGGCCTTATTGCCGGCAGCTGGTCAACCCGTAGCCCCCACCTTGCCGTGCGTGGCAAAGGCCCAATGGCCAAGCCTGTCGGTGTTCCTGCGTGGGAGGCAAGTGGGTGCCGTCCCTGACACCTTGCTGGCTGGCTATTCTGCTCCTCACGCTCGTGTATGTGTGCTGGGCTGGTGCTACGTGGCCTGAATGTGTTGCCGGTTGGAGATTTCAAATGTCCTACTCGTCGTGTATTGGCTGATACGAACGTGAGAGCCAGCTGCGTGCATGGCACGGTGGCTACAACCGATTGACTTAGGTGCTCACGTCAATTGATGCCTCTTTTATCTTGCTAATTTCATAACATTCTCATCCAATCTCCAAAATATACAAATAATATATTCGTTTTGATCAGTCCATCGATGAAACCTTCACAATGGTGTGATCTAAATCTTTATTTGAGACTGTTTCGATATGGCATAAATTTCGAATTTCTTTATGTATGATTTTTGTCCAGCCGTAGGTTTGGCATTTAATATGCTTTTCACATGTATTTGGAGTATATCCTATAAAATAACTTGGAGCACCAAAACTTGTGGAAAGATATTAGATATAGGACCTAATTCTAAGTTTTGATATTCATTTTAGTTGTGAGTTGACGGTAAAATGTATGCAATAAGGACCGTCAATAAGTTTCCCCACTCTTGCTCTTTGCTCGTCCTCGAGCAAGGTTATAGATAACTATGGAACATGACTGTGAAAGATATGATGCTAGCATAAAAGATATTCCATGTCATTCCTTATACCTATGGATTTTTAAAGTGTCTACTATGTTGCCTTGAGCGATTGAAGTGTGGAACGGCTTTGACACCAAGTCATCACTTTCTCCCTATGGAGCATATTTGGAGTTTTTTTTATAATTTTTGCAAATAAAAACAAATAGCTCAAACTTCTCCTTAAATGGTACTCTCAAATGGCTCAAAGTGTATAATTCCTCACCAAAGGCATTTGAAAATTGTGCCCTTTTTTTCATGACCTACATCTAAAGCTGTGAGTAGAGTTTTGGGTAGGTATGAAAGTGGGCATACTTGCATCACACATATTGCTAAGTCAAAGACCGAACCGCAAGGAGATACGAGTCATACACTTTGATTAAGACATGCAAATGTATGGAAATATGGTGGATATATAAGGTGTCTATCCTAATTCTACTATGCTCTTTTAGAAGCACATCTCTCTCTTTATTGAGAATAAAATTTATGAGGCATGCGCTATCTGTAGTCTTTTTATATTTTTTCGTCTATCCATTTTTTTCTTTCCTCTCTTTTTTTCTCTCCATCTCTTATTTTTTTCTCTTTTTTCACTCTCTTATTATTTTTTTGCTCCCTTTTTTTATCTTTTTTTCTCTCTCTATTTTTTCTTTTGATAGCCTTATGTCCCTTGTTGCAATGTAAGCATTTGAGAGAGATGACATCATGTACATAGAGCATTTATTTTGATGGGACCTAACAACCATATGTATTTTTTCTTATTCACTCCGACTGTAGGAGTAGAACATTTATTTGGTGGGCGAGAGGATGCATGTTGTGCGCAACTCTCAGTGTAGGAGTTGATAATTTATTTGTGGGTGTAATTGTGTCTCAATCATGGTGCATGACCATAATCTCACTTAGGTCACAAACAATTTGACGAAGCTCAATGCTCAAACAAGTAGCATATGACTAGGGTTTTTGTATGTAAAGCATGTCATCATATGGCTTTGGTAGGAATTTTAACCATTGAGGAGAAGTAAGACTATTAATTTTATGTTTTGTCAAAACAGAAATCTCCAAGAGCTTGCATAGAAAATATAGGATTTCTTTAGTCATACCATATCTCACTTCATAGCAACTTAGTTGACATGTTTTCCTAATAAAGATGTATCCACAGGTAACAAGTGTATGAACTAGGAATAACGTTTATACCGGCCAATCTTAATAAAGTCAAGCTTATCGTTTTGCAAATTTTATTTCTCATTTTAAGTTTGATTATCATGTATAACATTTCTTAAATAGAATCAAACTTATAAGAGAAAAATATGGGTGAGAAATTTGGAGTGCAAACCAATATGACCTGAGTGGCAGCATGGAAGGGTCGGTTTCCCTACACTTGAAATTTTATGTCATTTGACAATAGAAATCAAATGTGGATGTTGAAGCATCTCCTTAGCATGTATTGCATTACCCATGCTCGTAGACATTGTTCATCCTCCGTTCCTGAAATTGTTAGTGGCAAAGAACACCTGAAGGGAACTGTGTCTAGCACCAAGATTTTTTATTATTGTGGGAGATAGGAAAATTATTGCTTTATTCTAGAAAATATATATATGTTTAAACAAGTTAATTATGTTAAGCAAACAAATATTATTTTATTTTATTATTAATTGAAGAAAGTGTTGGGAATATGCCCTAGAGCTAATCATATAGATGATGATATTCCGATTGTATCCATGATTAATAAAGTGTTCATTGAATATCCATTATAGACAACTTGTATTGATTGGCGATTATGTGAATCGTTTATGAAACTCAATTACTTTAATGGTTATTTTAAAGTTGTCTCTAGTCGGCGTTCTTGTGAGAACACACTTGAATATTATACCGGCACATGTATTAGTTGATGGCTATGTTTCACAAGTCATGGACATGGAGATGTCAAACTAATAATGTGGGCACATGTGAGACATGTAGGTTGGACTGACCTGACATGAGAAAGTCTCTATTCACGTCATGTACGTTATGTCCTTAGACCTAAGATTGTGGTATGTACTCAAGATGTGAAACGGCCTACTTAGAGACTATCAAACGCTGCTCCGTAACTGGGTAGTTATAAAGGTGGTCTTCGGGTGGTCAGGAAGCATGCTTTGAGACATAGACAATCAAGATGGAATTTGCCCCTCTCTACGCGAGAGAGATATCACTGGATCACTCAAGTGATTGGATCAACAAATGCATGGCCATGCTTGGGTTAAGTGTTAACCCACGAGTTGAACCATATATCGAGTGGCAAAGGGAATAACTTGTATGTGGTCGTAGTGGCTCATCTGATATGATCTTTGCATGCACATAGGAGTTGTCACGCCTTGCTAAAGGCCGCTGTCAACTATTGGGCGAGTAGGAGTACTCAGCCCATGTCAATGTGTGCATGAACCCATATGGTCGCATACTTAAGGGGCTAGAAGCCTAATTCGGGTTGGAACCGAATTAGATAAGGCTTAGGGTTACTAATGGGCCTCTAACTCATGAGCTCATTGGGGACGCCTATATAAGGAAGGGATAGGGGCATGATCAGGGTTACACACACGCCTTTGGTAGCCACCGTTGCCCTCCCCATGCTCACACCTTGTTCTCCTCGCGGACCTAGCAGTCCAGAGGCGCATCGCTTCTTCCCTGCACGTGTGGGATTCCTCGGAGGTGCTGCATCTGGAGCACTGGGACGAACCGCACGAGAGGATTGAGGTGACAGACGACCACGCAACTGCACTGCCTGCTACAACGCGTACGACTACATCGAGTCGTCTTTCGCTGCACCTGCACATCTAGTGGTAATCCCGTAACCTGTAACTAGCAGTAGATCCTGGTTTATGAGGTTAAAAATTTTTGTTTTCTGGCTAGCGTAGCAACCTCATAACCCTACAGTGGTATCAGAGCCGTTACTGCCTTGTTATAGGTTCGGTTTTGTGCATATGGTGATATGTGTGGTTGTAGATGAGTCTTTAACCTTGGTTCGTCATCTTGCCATGTTGGTCTTGAAACGATCTACTCGTACCGGTCGGAATTCCGCCATCCGAGTTAAGTGATTCTTGTAAATCCAGTCATGGCGAGTTAGAGATCAATCAGATTGATTGAATTGAACCCTAGGTCAAGTGCCAAGCGTATATGATGCACGGCGGTGGTAGAAGGAATTTACTGCCCGGCGTCGGTTTGCCGAGAAAAGTGTTGTTCGGTAAAACAGCCGTAACTTTTGAACCGTAACTCAGATTGAGACTAACTCTAAACGAAAATTATAGAGAACAAAATTTTACATTCTAAATAGAGTTTTCTGCATTGCAAGATTAGATGTCGGATTTGAATAACTCTATTTTGCAGGTATTGATGACTGGTATAACCCTTATGTGTATGTGATGCATGTATGTATTTAATTCATGGCTTGCATGTCATGAGGACAATATAGGCGGGAGCTACATACATATTGTCAAAATTAATGTAATGGCCTGTGTGCCAATCTATGATGATCTATCCGTGACTATGTAATTTTATTTTACTTGCTCTAGTAGTAGCTAGTCTTGGCGGAATCATCACTTAAGGATGTCATACTCGAATCATGGAGATGAAGATCGCCATGATGCAAAGATTGAAGGAGATGGAGATCCCCAAAGGAATAATGGGCTATACCAAGTCATGTCTGTGTTATTCCGTTCTTACTATATTCTACTTTCACATGCTATTATGTTTTTGTCTAATTGCATGCGCTAGTGAAGTAGAATGATCCCTCAGCAATGTTTAAGTTAAATACTTCCCCAAACCTTGCACTGTCATAAGTCTTGTACAATTAGTGGTGGGTCTATGAAATTAGGGTGCCACTGGTTTTCCTCGACTAGGCAGGTTCATATCAGATACTTACTGCAAGAAGGTTTGGTTACTTAAACAAGGTCATCCTAACGGTTAGGGACCTTGGAGCATGGGTAGGTTGAGTGTAGCATAGAGATGCTGCCCAACAATAAGAGTCATATGTGATATGATTAGCAAAGTGTTGCTTACCGATCTACCATGTCTTCTAGCGGTGATGCTAAAGCTCACTAGTTGACTTGTTAGTTGTGGGTCTTGAATCACTAAGTATCAATTGAGGGATATTGATTTTAGTGGGAGTAGATTTTATTTTGATATAATTTACTCTTTCATAGATACATTGTCTTAGTATTTTACGTTACTTTTGTTGTAGATGGCCGCTGGCAATCAACCATTTTCTTTGCGTACAATTCTTGAGAAAGATAAGTTGAATGGAACAAATTATGCAGATTGGATCCGCAACCTAAGAATTGTTCTCAAGGTTGAGAAAAAGGAAGAAATTCTAGACACCCCATTACCAGATGAGCCTGATGAAAATGCAACTGCTACTGAGAAAAATGCTTACAGGAAAGCATGTGATGCAGATCTTGAAGTGAGTTGCCTCATACTTACTTGTATGGAACCTAATCTACAGATGCAGTTTGACAACAATCATTCAGCGAACGATATGATCGTGGCACTTGAAGATATGTTCTAAACTCAAGAGCGGACTGAAAGGTTCAATGTCTCTAAGGCGCTTGCAGAAACTAAGCTAGCAGAGGGCACATCTATTGGTCCACATGTAATCAAGATGGTTGGTTACACTCAGAGGTTGGAGAAGCTAGGCTTCCCAATTGGTGAAGAGTTGGCTACTGATTTCATTCTTGCATCGCTTCCCGCCAGCTATGGAAACTTCATCTCGAACTACCATATGCACGGAGCGGAGAGGGGCTTGAATGAACTTTGTGGCATGCTGAAAACAGCAAAGGCCGACATCAAAAAAGGTGCCGGCAGTAGCCAAGTGTTGGCAATCCAGAACCAACCTCATTTTAAGAGGAAGGGAAATTCTTGGAGGAAGAAGAAGGGCAAGGCTAAAGATGAGATCTCTAAGCTAAACCCATCTGCTGCCAAGACTAGACCATCTACAAATTCAGATTGCTTTTATTGTATGGGAAAAGGTCACTGGAAAAGAAACTGCAAGGAGTACTTGGCGTCCTTAGAGAAGGATGGCGGTGGTAAAGGTACTACAACTGCTTGTACTCTTGTTGTTCATGTTATAGACATTTTCCTCGCTAACTCTTATATCAATTCTTTGGTATTTGATACCAGATCGGTTGCTCATATTTGTAATACGATGCAGGGAATGATAAGAAGTAGAAGCGTGGAGAAAGGAGAAGTTGATTTCTGCGTGGGCAATAATGCAAGAGTTGCTGCATTGAACGTCAGGACTATGCAACTTCCCTTGCCATCAGGATTTATTTTGAAATTGAATAATTGTTATTTTGTTCCTAGTTTAAGTTGAAACATTGTGTCACCTTCATGCTTGATGAAGGATGGTTATTCATTTGCGAGTAAAGACAATGGTTGTGTGATCTCAAAGAATGATGTGTTTGTGGCTTTTGCATCCATTATGAATGGGTTATTTATTTTAAATCTTGATGATGCACCTATCTGTAATGTTAGTGCTAAACGACCTCGGCTTAATGTGTTAAGTCCTACCTATATGTGGCATTATCGTTTGGGTCATATAAGTGAGAATCGCATGAAGAGGCTCCATGATGAAGGTCTTCTAACTTCGTTTGATTTTGAATCATACGAGACATGTGAGGCTTGCTTCCTAGGCAAGATGACCAAGGCGCCATTCAAAGGATTTCCTGAGAGGGCATCTGACTTGTTGGAACTTGTACATACTGATGTATGTGAACCAATGAGCACGACAGCTAGAGGCGGATTTCAATACTTCATAACTTTTACTGATGACTTTAGTAGATATAGATATGTCTACCTAATGAAGCATAAGTCTAAAACATTTGAAAAGTTCAAAGAACTTTAGAATGAAGTAGAGAATCAATGTGGCAAGTAGATCAAGGCCTTGCAATCTGATCATGGAGGCAAATATCTAAGTCATGAGTTTAGCAATCATCTTAAGAGCTGTGGAATTGTTTCACAGCTTACGTCACCCGGAACGCCTCAGAGAAACGACGTGTCTGAGCGACGTAATCAAACCTTGTTGGACATGGTTCGGTCTATGATGAGCCAGTCAGACTTACCTTTATCGTTTTGGGGATACGCTCTAGAAACAGCCGCTTTCACATTGAATAGGGTACCATCTAAGTCTGTAGTTAAGACACCATATGAGATGTGAACTAGTAAGAGTCCCAGTTTGTCTTTTCTAAAAGTTTGGGGTTGTGAAGTTTATGTTAAATGACTTATATTAGATAAACTAACACCCAAATTAGACTAGTGCTTTTTCGTGGGATATCCGAAGGAAACTTTAGGGTATTATGTCTATAACCGGTCAGAGGGCAAAGTGTTTGTTACTCAAAACGGTATTTTCTTAGAGAAAAAGTTTCTCAAAAGAGAAAAGAATGGACAAAAGGTTTATCTTGAAGAAGTTCAAGATGAGCCTGTAGGGACTGACTCTATGAGTGATGCTAATGTAGCAAAGCAAGTTGAGACACCCGTGGCAGTGGAGACACCGCCACAACCACGAAGATCAGCGAGACTTCACGCATTGCGTGGGGATTTGTTATTGTTAGACGATGACGAACCTGCGGATTATGCGAAAGCTATGATGGATCCAGATTTTGAGAAATGGCAAAGTGCCATGAGATCCGAGATAGATTTCATGGGATACAATCAAGTTTGGAACTTGGTTGACCCACCTGATGGGGTTAGACCAATAGAGAGCAAATGGATCTTTAAGAAGAAGAAGGATATGGACGAAAATGTTCATGTTTATAAAGCTCTACTTGTTGCAAAAGGTTTTCGGCAAGTTCAAAGAATTGACTACGATGAGACGTTCTCGCTGGTAGCGATGCTTAAATCTATTCAGATCATTCTAGCAATTGCTGCATATTTTGATTATGAGATATGGCAGATGGATGTTAAAACAACCTTTCTAAATGGGTATTTAGAAGAGGACATGTATATGATACAGCTCAAAGGTTTTGTTGATCCTAATAATGCTGGAAAGATATGCAAGCTTAAGAAATCTATTTATGGGTTAAAGCAAGCATCTCGGAGTTGGAATATTCATTTTGATGAGGTAGTCAAAGGGTTTGGCTTCTGTCAGAATGAATAAGAACCTTGTGTTTACCAGAAGGTAAGTGGGAGCGCTATTTTGTTTCTCATCTTGTATGTGGATGACATACTATTGATTGGGAATGATATTCCTATGTTGCAATCTGTAAAGACTTTAGTGAATAATAGTTTCTTTATAAAGGATTTAGGAGAAGCAGCATACATCTTGGGAATTAAGATCTATAGAGATAGGTCGAGAAGGCTAATAGGATTAAGCCAAGACATGTACATTGATAAGGTGTTGAAACGGTTCAACATGGAATAGTCCAAGAAAGGGTTCTTGCCTATGTCACATGGTATGCGCTTTAGTGACAAGCAGTGTCCTTCATCAGATGAAGAGTGCAACCGCATGAGTAAGGTTCCATATGCTTCAGTCGTTGGTTCCATCATGTATGCCATGATATGTACTCGCCCAGATGTCTCATATGCTCTAAGTGTTGCGAGCAGGTACCAAGCTAATCCAGGTGAACCTCACTGGATGCTTGTTAAGAACATCCTAAAGTACTTACAAAGGACTAAGGATGTGTTCTTAATCTATGGAGGTGAGGAGGAGTTCGTTGTAAACGGTTACACCAATGCTAGCTTCCAAACCGACGGGGATGACTCACTATCTCAATCAAGTTTTGTGTTCATAATAAATGGTGGTGCAGTTAGTTGGAAAAGTTTCAAGCAGGAGATGGTGTCTGATTCTACAGCAGAAGCCAAGTACATTGCAGCTTCTGGTGCTGCAAAGGAAGGTGTTTGGTTGAGGAGGTTCCTCATTGAGCTTGGTGTGTTTTCGAATACGTCAGACTCATTGAATTTACAATGTGATAACAATGGGGCGATTGCACAGGCTAACCAGCCTAGGGATCACCAGAAGAACAAACATGTACTCTAAAAGTTTCATCTCATTTGAGAGTTTGTGAAATGAGAAGAGATCAAATTATGCAAAATACATACGGATTTAAATGTAGCAGATCCTTTGACAAAGGCTCTTCCACAGCCTAAGCATGAGGCGCACATGAGGTCTATGGGGATTAGACATCTAAGAGACTAAATTTAGTGCAAGTAGGAGACTGTAGGGAATATGCCATAGAGCTAATCATGTGGATGATGATATTCCGATTGTATCCATGATTAATAAAGTGTTCATTGAATATCCATTATAGACAACTTATATTGATTGGCCATTATGTGAATTATTTGTGGAACTCAATTACTTGAATGGTTATTCTAAAGTTGTCTTGGTCGGCGTTCTTGTGAGAACACACTTGAATATTAGACCAGCACATGTATTAGTTGATGGCTATGTTTCACAAGTCATGGACATGGCGATGTCAAACTAATAATGTAGGCACATGTGAGACATGTAGGCTGGACTGACCCGACATGAGAAAGTATCTATTCATGTCATGTACGCTATGTCCTTAGACCTAAGATTGTGGTATATACTCAAGATGTGAAATGGCCTACTTAGGGACTATCAAACGCTGCTTCATAACTAGGTAGTTATAAAGGTGGTCTTCGGGTGGTCGCAAAGCATGCTTTGAGACATAGACAATCAATATGGAATTTGCCCCTCTCTACACAAGAGAGATATCACTGGATCACTCAAGTGATTAGATCGACAAATGCATGGCCGTGCTTGGGTTAAGTGTTAACCCACGAGTTGAACCATATATCAAGTGGCAAAGGGAATAACTTGTATGTGGTTGTAGTGGTTTATCTGATATGATCTTTGCGTGCATGTAGGAGTTGTCATGCCTTGCTTGAGGCCGCTATCAACTATTGGGCGAGTAGGAGTACTCAGCCCATGTCAATGTATGCATGAACCCAAAGGGTCACATGCTTAAGGGTCTGGAAGCCTAATTCATGTTGGACCCAAATTAGATAAGGCTTAGGGTTACTAATGGGCCTCCAACTCGTGAGCTCATTGGGGATGCCTATATAAGCAAGGGGTAGGGGCGCGGTCAGGATTACACACACGCCTTTGGTAGCTGCCGTCGCCCTCCCCACGCTCACACCTTCTTCTCCTCGTGGACCTAGCAGTCCGGAGGCGCATCGCTTCTTCCTTGCACATGTGGGATTCCTCGGAGGTGCTGCATCTGGAGCACTGGGACGAACCACGCAAGAAGATTGAGGTGATGGACGACCACGCAACTGCACTGCCTGCTACAACACGTATGACTACATCGAGTCATCTTCCGCTGCACCTGCGCGTCTAGTGGTAATCCCGTAACCTGTAACTAGCAGTAGATCCTGGTTTATGAGGTCAAAAATTTTTGTTTTCTGGCTAGCGTAGCAACCTCATAACCCTACAGAAAGTTGGTAAATGAAAGAGGTAATATTAATTCATTTTGAAACAACCAACATGAAATCAATGAATGAAGCTTGTCATGAGATACTTACACCATGCTCACGCCCCACACTTGAATTTTTGCAACAATATGCAAAATCAAGTCTGGACGGTAACCACTACCCCTTTTGAATGTGCTTCACTATTGAAAAAAAATGTTTGGTCGGATACACCTTTGCATTCCAGTCCTTTATTCTTTTTGCTCAAACCTGTAAGGTTAGTGACAAAAATACCCAAAGGACCAATATCGCAGATATGGCCTTAAGCTCATTTCTCAAAAGTCATGTTATTATTATTATATAAGAAAAGCATTGTCCATTTTATTTTAATATTATTATTTATTTATTATCAAAATGATTTTTGTTTCAAAATAAAATGTTTTTTATTGATGCATTTGCAAATTTGAAAGATATGGTTAAAACAATTTTATTATGCAAAACTCTTTTTTTAAGTAAGTTGTTTTTTTTTGCAAAGTGTATTCTCGTGAGGAGGTAAACATGTAGAATTCAAAATCAGAAGTTGTTTCGAAATCAAATATGAGATAACTACTGATTTACCTTCGGCAAGGACTCACCATTTTAAGTCTGTTGAGCAGGGATATCTCCATGACATTCGAGCTTGAATTCGCATCATCTCATCTTGGAGATAGATGAGGATGATTGCACTTCTTGTTTTCGCCATGCCATCGGGATCTTCATGTAGTTTTGTCTTGGCGTGTGTGTGATTCATATTTTTTTCTTTTCATCAAGGTTCATTCAAGGTTCACCAAATAGAATTTGAATCACTTTCATTATGAATTTATCTCAAAGATTTACCGTTATGGATTTGAGAAATCCCTACAGAGGTTAGTCCAGGCATACAACCATATATTGGTAATTTTTGGTTCAATTAATCAAACTGACTCACTATCTTATTTGATTAAGGTAGGAAGCTTAACCTAAGCACCACACTTATTTTAAAAAGCCTATGGAAGTACGATCATAGCTATTGACCAACACTCCCAAACCAAAGCATACTAGCATAGATAAAGGTAGCATGGAAATGATAAACATGAGATTGATTCAAATGGGTGTATAAACAATGAATGATGAACTAGAGAACCTTTTTTATATGCAAGGCAATGCAGATGAGGTGGGTGAATGTGATCTATCAAACATGCGATGGTTTCAGAGGAATTGAAAAGAGTGATATGCATGCAAATCTAGGCTTTAGCTTTTTCCGTAGCGCTGACCATCTAACAATATCATCATACCAATTTGGCAAAGCCAAAATATGATGCCGAGATGGTCCCGTTTAACATCCGTGTACTATGAAGCTAGACTAAGAGCATTGAATAGATAGACAACAATAAAATTGCCATCTACCTAGACTAGGCATGGCGCCCAAATACAGCTCGAAGACTTGGAGCTACCCAAAGAAAACACTAGATATAAAATGAACGAAGAAACATGTAGTGGTGAAAATAATATTAGGAAAAATCAAATAATTTTGGTTGGTTCTGCCAAACCATGATTGGTTCGTCACTCACAATTTGTTATTGAAGTTGTTTCGCCACATTTGATGGGTTTTTTGACAACGACTTTTCTCCATCTGCATAGAGTTAGTGTGCACATATATATACCTATCTATGCAATGACAGGGTGGAGAGTTGATTGCTCATGAAAGATCAGGCACCCTGTGAAACATCCTCAATTTTCCATGAAGGGAAAATACATAGAATGGTGAATAATACAATAGTTCAAAGCTCAAACCATCACATTATCCAGCAATAGTTGATACAGAAATCCATACTTTGAACAAAAGAGTACAATTAAGGAAAAATTACATAAAGAGTTCACCGCCGTACTGGCGGAATCATCAGAGTAGCTGCAGTGTTTGGATTAGCGGCGGAAGGCGGAAGTACAATAAATCTCCAAAAAGAAGCCTAAGCGTAGGAACGAGACGTTTACTCCTCCTCGTCATCATAGTCATAGTCGGGCTCACCTGCCAAATAATTTTCAGTACGGTTTGTACTTGCCACATCTCCCACCCTATGCTTTGCTTTAGCTATGTAGTATTTGGTGGGATGTATAATATATGGCTGTGGTTTCCTATGCAAGTAGTGACCAATATTATATAATATAATTCATCAAGTTTTAACCCATCTCATCCACATATCCATCCCATTCCATCACCATCACACACATCTCACCCTCTCGCACTCAGTCGACAGGTCCAACTCCCTCTCGGAGCCTGTCTCAGCGGCTCATAGCCGGAAGGGTAACAACAGGGGGAGAATAGAAGGACTCATCTCACTACTCTTGAGAAGCGTGGGTCTTAGGAAAAAGCCATACTAGTGGCTCGCGGACTATATATAGATTCATAAACTCTGAAGAGTATGTACTCCTATAACCACAAGATCACTATCATCGGCGGTGCCCCGCCTAAGCTGATTCTGGCTGCTTTCTAACCGGTGCGATGCCACCCTACCACTCAGTACTGGGACATCCCAGATAGGTACCACCGACACACTGAGACTGTGAGACATAGTACCAGGCCCCTGAGGACACTATGCTGTCTAAGGAGGGTGTGGGTCTCCATGCCCGTACCTCCAGACACTATCTGCTATCAACCTAGTAGTAGTGGCACCGTCCTAGCTAGTCAGACATCCGTCTCCCGCCCATACAAGAGCGAGTGGTGAGCACGTAGGTCCCAAGGTTCTGGTCCTCAAGAGATATCAGGTCCTAGGGGGATCAGACAGGATTATCTTCTCTTAGGGACTACAACAGTCCGTGCTATAACAGCACCTCCTACCTGGGGCCTCGCTCCATGAAGGCTCTCACCCCCGGGATCTCCATATACTTCACAATGTGCCCGCCACAAGCACCTCACACAGGAATGCCCAGAACACATCCCCCGGCAAGACTCACCCACAAGGCTCATCGTAGAATCCTATCCAATTGACTCAACCCTCACCACACACCCAAGACGCACGCAGCGCTCACCCTGAGTAAAGTGGCACCATGTGCCTTAACCATATAACCATACTCTCCACCACGCATCACATCACACAGATATAAGTAAAGCATCATAAGTAAATAAGCATGCGTCTAGCCAATCAGCAGGTGTGCAGGAGTAAGGTTGCGACAAGGTAAAGGCTCATCAAGCAAATCTACCATGCAACCTATCATCAGGTGATATTTATAAATAAAGCACTAGCAAACTAGATATTATGCCATGCATAATAGGATCTACGAGGTTGGATGGGGTGTGGCACTTGCGAAGTCATCACCGAGGTCCTCCTCGTACTCGTAGTCGTCCTCCTCAAACTGCTCCTCCTCTGAAATGAGACATATTAGCCGCGTTAGCGGCTCCTATAGAGTCAACACAAAGGATCAATAAAATTTAATAACTCCAAATGCACTCATACATAAGCCTATGATGTAGAGCTCATTTTTATAAAAATTTGGACACTTGGTTCATATTTTTGGAGTTCGTATGAAGAAGTAATGAATTTCTGAAGTTTATTCTATTTTCTAAAAAAGAAAAAGGGCAGATTAACCTGGACGCGATAGGTGGTGTGTTCTGATTGGTTCACGTGGCGCGCGGGCACAGTGGAGCTGGCGCAGGGCTGACGCAAGGCTGACGTCAGGCTGACATCATGCGCGGGTCCAGCGGCTGAGCGACTGACAGGTGGGACCCATGGCTCTGGTCACTGACATGTCGGGCTAGGTCAATGGTCAACGTTGACCGATCAACACTCAACGCCTACCGGGCCCCAACTGGGCTTTGGCGGGCCTGGGTAGGGACGGTCTTGGGCCGGGTTGGGCCGGCCCAGCCCGGACATGTGTCGGCACATCAGCTGGGCCATGTGGCACTGCGGGCTGGTATTGGGCTCGGTACACGACGGCTGGTCCATGAACTCGACTCACGATGCACCAGAGACAGGGTGGCTAGGTGGCGCTGTGCGGTTGGTCCAGCTGGGTCCATGTGGTGGACTCAGTGCATGACGATAGGGAAAATTCCTCATCTCCATCTTCATGCGCGCGGGCACAGCCGGCCGGATTTCATCGGCGGCGAGCAGGGCGTGGCGGCTGCGGGTGGTGCGGGCCAGGCAGAGCTATGGCTAGGGCTGCGCAGAGGCATGGCGAAGGTGGCTGCGGGGCTCAAGCTGGCTCGCGGGCCCTTGGCTTGTCGGCGCACGCGCTTCGGCGGCGGCCGACGGTGAGGTCACGGCTGCAGGGTGCTACGGCGCGTAGGAGGTTGCTTCGACTCCTGTCCTAGCTTCGTGGTGCCACGGTGAACGCGGATGTACGCTTAATTTGAGGAAAGGAGCTCCCAGAATGTGACCAACGTACGGCGGCAGAGGACGGCGGCTCTCGATAGCGGCGGCGATTCCTCCCATTGGAGCTCCATCTTGGCCTTCACCTTCTCGATTGGAGGAGCTAGGACCTCCATTTTCTATCTACCGAGGCTAGCGGGGGCTCGGCGGAGCGCGCACAATAGTGAGAGTCATGGCGGCGCTCTGGCGGCCGGGGTCCGGGTGAACCAGAGCTCGCAAAGGTGCCAAGCTCCCCTGTGGTTCATGATGGCCCATGAGAAGTTGCCAGGAACGTGTCCCAGGCCAAGGCAGGCTCAACGGTGTAGTTAATGACGCCTAAGGCGGATGGGAGTGCGAGAACGTGGAGGTTGTACTCGCCGGCGGACATCGGGTGGAGCGCGGGTGAGCTCACCTGCGCGGTCGATGGTTCGGGATGGTCCGGTGCGACTGCGTCAGCTCGGTGGAGAGGAAGAAGCGCAGGGCGATGGCGTGGGCATACTGGGGCTCCGAGTCCTCCTTCTTCGATGGCTCGCGCAGCAACGACAGTGGTGCGTGCGGGTCCGGCTCCAACAGCAGCAGCTCTTCCCCGCCTCCCTCTTCTCCTCTTCTTGCTTAGACAGGCGAGCGATGGAGCGGCCGGTGTCAAAAGGCTATGCGACATTGGGAAACCCTAGCGCGCTAAGCTCCCCTTCTTATAGTGGCCGGCAGCCATGGCAGACGGCAAGGATGGCAGATGCCAATCCTAGGGCGGGGTGCGGCCGTAAGTTAGGGTTAGGGCTTCGGGGGTGCGCGGTGCGAGCGGACGGCATCCGAGCGGCGTGACCTGAGGCAGCTTGAAGTAGATGCTGACAGGTGGGGCCCACCTGTCAGCGTCTGCGGGCGCGCGCGCTGGCGAGGCAGCAGCCTTGCTGGGCCATGTCGGTCTATTGGGCCGGTCTCGCGGGGAGCAGGTGGGCGCGCGCGGGCGACAGTGCTTGTTGGGCCGGCCTGGACAGCTGGGCCGGTCGGGCTAATGCGCACACGGAAGGGGCAGGCCGCGCGGTCGACTTGGACTGGGCTGCTGCGACAGCAGGCCAGCAGGCCGGGGCGGCGGGGAAACGGCAGGCCGGACTAGGCCGATTCTGTTGCTCGGGCTGCTTTCCTTCTTCTTTTCCTTTCTATTTTCTATTTCCTTTTCTATTTCTTTTCCATGCACTAAACCAACTATGGCATGATTAAATCGGCAAAAGTGTTAGTGTCCATGATGCATACCTCATGGCAGGTCCACAAGGGTCTCATGGTCATGATGGATCCATTTCCAAGGTTAGTCGACACATATATATACATGCGATAATAAGTTATTTGATTTTATTGATCATCACATAAAATCAAATAAGAAGCAAATCAAAATTTGGTAAATTAAATGTGATGCTCATGCTAACATTAGGTGCTACTTGTGCAACTAAGGGATGGTTTCCTACCTGACACTCACCAACAATGGGATACCTTTAGAATTTTTTTTAAAGTTCGTATTTTCGGTGCTTGAATTTTTGGGGATGTTACAATCCTACCCCCTTATGAGAATCTCGTCCTCAAGATTCAAAAGTGTAACTTACCCTTCAAACAGGTAGGGGTAGAGCTTTCTTATTTCTGACTCTTTCTCCCAAGTTGCTTCTCATTCGGTGTGATTGCTCCACTGAATCTTCAAGTATGGCGTGGTGGTGTTTCTGGTTTCCTTGGTGGTTCTATCCATAATGCGGATGGGGTGCTCTTTGTATTCCAAGGTGTCCTAAATATCAACTGCCTCTGCAGGTATCGGATGCTCTGGCGGTTGTAAACACTTGCGTAGTTGCGACACATGGAACACTGGGTGCACTCCTGCTAGTTGCATGGGTAACTCAATTCTGTAGGCAAGCTTGCCAATTCTTTCACTGATTCTGTACGGTCCCACATACCTTGGTGCTAGCTTTCCTTTCACATGGAATCTGACGGTCCCTCGAAGCAGAGAGACCTTGAGATAGATGTAGTCCCCAACTTCAAACTCGAGGTCTCTACGTCGGCATAGCTCTTCTGATGGCTCTGAGCAATCTTCAGATTTTTTCGCACTTGGGCGACTCCTTCTTCGGCCTCCTTGATGGTGGCAGGGCCAAAGAATGATCTTTCACCTATCTCGGACCACATCAGGGGTGTTTTGCATGGTCTTCCATACATAGCCTCGAATGGTGACATCTTGAGACTTGCCTGGTAACTGTTGTTGTAGGAGAACTCTGCAAAGGGCAAACTCTTCTCCCAATCAGTTCTATATTTTAGAACACAAGCTCAGAGCA
This sequence comes from Bothriochloa decipiens, assembly GCA_023333625.1. Classification (NCBI taxonomy): domain Eukaryota; kingdom Viridiplantae; phylum Streptophyta; class Magnoliopsida; order Poales; family Poaceae; genus Bothriochloa; species Bothriochloa decipiens. Next base: position 28,435,552 of record CM041647.1, on the reverse strand, counting down.
TGTCTTCAAGGATCTGGTTCACTAACTCTATCTGACCATCTGTCTGGGGGTGGTAAGCGGTACTATAATCTAGCTTGCTCCCTATTGACTTGTTCAAGGCCTTCTAGAACTTGGACGTATACTGTGGCCCACGATCAGATATTATGCTCTTAGGGGCTCCATGCAGCTTGAGAATGTTCTCAACATACAGCTCTGCTAGCTGGCCAACTCGGGCATCATTCTTGATGGCTAGGAAGTGAGCTACCTTAGTCAAGCGATCGACTATCATCCATATAGCATCATGGCCCTTCGAGGTTCGAGGTAAACCCATAATGAAGTCCATATAAATGCTATCCCATTTTCATTCAGGTATATCAAGTGGCTATAGCAGTCCTGGAGGTCTCTTGTGCTCAGCTTTGATGTGTTTACAAATGTTGCATCTAGCAACATGACCTACGATATCTGACTTCATGTTCTTGCACCAGAATTTCCTCTTCAAATCAGCATACATCTTAGTACTGCCTGGGTGGATACAATACTTGGAGTCATTTCCTTCTGATAGAATCTCATTACGGATAGCTCCGTCTGTAGGCACACAAATTCTGTCCTTGTACCAATAGGTACCTTGCTCATCTTCACTAAACTCTGGGCACTTGCCTTGCGTCAGGAGCTCATGTATCTCCCAAATCTCTGGACAATGGTGCTGGGCTTCACAGATCCTATCCATGAGGGTGTAGTGTACACGAAGCTCATTCAACAGGCTATGGGGTATCACTTCCATCTGTAACTCATCAATGCCCTCTTGAAACTCCTTGGGGAAGGTGGTGGTGAACAGAGCATGACAATGGCTTTTGCAGCTAAGAGCGTCAGTGACCACATTGGCCTCCCTCGGGTGATAGATAATCTCCACATTGTAGTCATTGATTAACTCAAGCCAATGACATTGTCTCATATTCAGATTTTCCTGGGTGAAAAAGTACTTTAGGCTCTTGTGATCGGTGTAGATTTCACACTTGTTCCCAATCAGATAGTGCCTCCAAATCTTCAATGCATGGATCACAGCTGCAAGCTCGAGATCATGGGTGGGGTAACGCTATTCGTGCTCTTTAAGCTGGTGGGAAGCATAGGCAATGACTTTCCTATTCTGCATCAGAACACAACCAAGCCCGTGGTGAGATGCATCACAATAGACCACAAAGTCCTGGAGGATATCGGGCAAGGCAAGAACAGGCGTTGTGGTGAGCTTCTCCTTCAGGGCCTGGAAACTCTGTTCGCATTGGGGCGTCCATTCAAACTCATTGGCTTCTTCAGGAGGTTGGTCATGGGGCGAGCTATCTTGGAAAAGTTCTCGATGAATTGGTGATAATAACCAGCCAATCCTAAGAAACTTCTCACATTGGTCACATTCTGTGGCTGCTTCCATCCCTTCACTGTCTCAATCTTGGACAGATCAACAGCTACTCCGTCAGCATTGAGTACATGGCCTAGGAAAGTGATCTCTTCAAGCCAGAACTCACACTTGCTGAACTTGGCATAGAGCTGATGCCTTCTCAACTTCTCTAGCACTATCCTCAGATGTTTTTCATGCACCTCGGCGGTGGCAGAATAGACAAGAATGTCATCAATGAAGACCACCACAAACTTATCTAGCTCCTGCATGAACACTTTATTCATCATATTCATAAAATAAGTTGGTGTGTTCGTAAGACCGAAGGACACGACGATGTACTCATACTGCCCATATCTGGTGACAAATGCTGTCTTGGGAATGTCCTCTTCTCTGATCTTCATCTGATGGTAGCCTGATTTGAGGTCGATCTTGGAGAAGTACTTGGCATCGCGAAGCTGATCTAACAGGTCATCTATCCTCGGCAGGGGGTACTTATTCTTTATGGTCATGGCATTCAAGTTCCTGTAATCAATGCACATCCTCTGTGTTTCATCCTTCTTCTTAACAAACAGAATAGGAGATCCTCGAGGCGAGGCACTAGGCCTAATGAACCCTTTTTTGGATAGCTCCTCAAGCTATTTCTTAAGCTCCTTAAGCTCATCAACTCCATACAGTAGGGTCGCTTATAAATAGGACTCGTACCAGGCAACAGGTTGATCATGAACTCAACATCCCTGTCTGGTGGCATCCCTGGTAGCTCTTCAGGAAAGACATCGGGGTATTCATGTACTATAGGCACTTCCTCAAGTGACTTCTCTTCAAGGGCACATAGCATGGAAACATCTGTCCCTTTGTTCAGCTCACATCTGATCTGACAACCACTTGGATGGGTTAAATCCACAAATCTAGGTGAGCAAGATATCACTCCTTTGTTCTGGGTTAACCAATCCATCCCTAGAATGACGTCTAGGCCTTCGAAGGGTAGCAAGGTAGATCAGCAAGAAAGGTAAGACCCTTGATCATGATATTCATTCCCTTGCATCTTTTGGTACAACAAACATTGCCCAAAGGTGAACTAGTGTATAAGGCTTCTTTTCATGGAGTGACAGGTATATGGTGCTCTCGTGCAAACTAGGTGGATATATAAGAACATGTAGCACCTGAATCAAACAGCATGGATGCCTTAACTCCATGCACTAAAAACATACCGTACACCACGTCGGGGGCAGCCTGGGCAGTCTCTACTATGATGTGGGTGAGGCGGCCTCGGGGTGCTCCAGACAGCACCTGCTTGTACGGGGTGCCCTGGTTCTACCTGGCAGGCGCTGGTGTAGTAGGCGCAGCCTTGTTCAGGCACTCGACTTCCTTGTGACCCAGCTGGCCACAAGCGAAGCAAGTGTAGGTCGTGCCGCCTATGGGGGTTGGCGCGGTGGACCTCCACGTGCTACCTCCTGGTGCGGCACGAGCGTACGCTTGGCGGTCCTGAGCAGGGTGGGGTAGTTGTTAGTGTGGGTACCACCGCCCCGGCTCGAACTGTGAGCAGCTCCCTAGGCGAAGTGAGAGCAGGGAGGCTGAGATGCCTCACCACGTGACCTCCGTGGGGCAGGTGCGTAGGAGGTGCCCTCAGCACGGCGCTTCTTGGTGTTGCCAAGTGTCTCCCTCTTTGTGAAAACCTCATCGCGGTCCTTCTCTCCATGCACCTGTCTATCAAATCACGCAGGGTGTGGCTCTTAGTGCCTAAGAGGGAGAGCCTGATGCGGCTAGACAAGCCCTTGTGATAGTAGTACATCTTCTCCTTCTCAGAATTCACCACTGAGGCAGGTGCATAGCACAGCAGGTTAGTGAAGCAGGTGGTGTACTCATGCACCTTATCACCTCCCATGGAGATATTGCGGAACTCATTCTCCTTCTTCTCCAACGCACCCTCACGAATGAAGAACGCAAGGAACTCCTCCACGAACTCGTCTTAGGAGATGTTAGCAGGGTCCGGGTGGGTCTCATAGAGGCTGTCCCACCAAGATCGCCCAGCACCCACAAGCTGGTGAGTTGCCAAGCCAACACACTCCTCATCAGTGCAAGTGGTCAAGTCCAGCTTCTTCTCAATCTCCGTCAGCCAGTCATCAGCAGCGATTGGGTCGATGCTGGTGCCATCGAACGTTGGGGCCTCATCTTGAGAAAGAACTCTAGCTTCTTATAGAAGTCATCGTGCGGCTCCCTGTGCTGGGGGTGTAGCACGTTCTCCGCTAAGACTCAAAGAAGCTCGGTCTGCTGGGCCATCACATCCACCAAAAGTGGCACGGGAGGTGGTGGCAGAGCTACATCTCCTCTAGCAGTAGGCTCAGGCTCAGGCTTAGCAGCAGGCTATGGTGGTTCTCCAGCCGTGCCTCCAGCAGTTGGTTTTGGCTCAACAACCGGCGGTGGCAGTGGGTGTGCAGGCCATGGGGTGGTAGCGCGGGGTGGCTCCTCAAGGTCGAGGGGTATGTGACCAATGCGTCCATGACCACGACCATGACCGCGTCCATGGCCCCTGGTGGGCGCAGGTGAAGGGGAGCAATTGCTCAGGCGGATAGCACGACGAGTGGACATCCTGTTTTAAACATAAGACTTGGGGCATGAGTGCATGTGATATAACTTTGACATTAATGATGTAATAATTAAGCTAGCTTAAATGATTTAAAAACATTTAAATCTATCCAACACTCATACAAAGAAGCATGAAGATCTAATAAGATGCGATAAAATCTGAATCATCCATTACATCAGGTGGGTACATGGTGATATCTCTAGCAGCTATGCTAGGAGACTCGCGAGAAATGTACTACATGCAAGTGGTTCTAGCAAGGGGGGTGAACAACTACTTAGCATCATGGTGAGTCTGGTCATTCGGCCACGCAGGGCCCATCATCTCCCGATCCTACACTACACTAAACCATCCCTAGGGACTGGTCCAAACTGTAAGCTGTGGGAGGAATACTGATGCTAGAGGCTTGGATCTGCTCATCAGTCATCCAAAGATGAGAGACGTAACGATGGGCCTCCTCGAGCTGAGGGGTGGACACTAACTGTCCGCTGAGTCCCATGGTGGGGCACCCACTCAAGTTGATGCAAGATTGCCCCAGCTCAAACGTCTCAACTCTGACCTTCTTACGAGCTCGTAAGGGAAGCTCGTCCTACAACTCCTCGTACTCTCTGACTCTTGCGATCTGACCTCTTCCAAGCCTCCATGGTGCATTTGAGCTTGTCCATGAGGTATGTTGTCTTATGGATGTAGTTAATCAGGTGTCCCTGGTTGTAGCTAGCAAGGGTGTATTCCTGCAGCAACTTCTCGCATTGAGCCTTGCACTGCTCAACATCTTGACTCTTCTCCTAGAATCTCTTTGCAATGTCTTCGTTCTTCTCAACTATAGTGGTCTCAAGCTCCTAGATCTTCCTGTTGAGATGGTTGTTGTGGATCTGAAGCTTATCAATCTCGTTCATCAGATTGGTGATCTGGTCCTGGTGAGTGTGCTCTTTGCATGCTAACTCACGCTCTAGGTCTGCAATCTTCTGCTTTCATGCTGCCTCCTTATCTTCCGACTTGCGGATCCTCTCATCAACCTCCATCAGGTAGCAATGATCACGGCGTCCCTTTCGCTCCAACTCGGCAATGTACATTTCCTGACACTACAGGTACATCACGGAGGTGCGGTGGCAATGGTTACGGTCAACTCTAATATTCTGCTCGGTGTAGGAGATCTCCTCCCAAGTACCCTGCTAAACGTCGAGGGTGAGGAAGTAGATGAAAGCGACTCTCCTTCAAGTAGTCAGCTCCGTTGCGTAGCACAGTGCGAAGTTCCTGGCGTGAAATGGTCTGAACACACATGCCGGTGTCATTGTCGAAGGCGAAGTCGGTGAAGGCGGCAACACCAGGTAGGTTCATGCTTGCAGGCATGTTGATGTGGACTGCCTTGTAGCCCTCGATGCCTCCTCCAGGGGTGGGCTTGCCGTGGCAAAGGTACTCGATGTTCTCCATGGGAACACCAAGCTCGGTGAGAACCTCGTAAAGCACATGAGCGTAGCCTCCATACTCTGTCCTGTCGAGTCTGATCCCCATGACATCCATCAGCGGCAATGGACCAAGCAGCAAGTTGGGGTCCATCTACAGATTGACACGAGAATGGAATTAGAAAAGTTGCAGAGAGAGGTAAGCCATGCATAAAAACGTATGCAGTGGTCGGTGTATAACCGAGAGATTTCAAGATTCTCCTAATTCTATAGTCCAATCCTATGGGTCTTGTCCTAGGGTCAAGCATGGCTCTGATACCAAACGAAACATCCTCATTTTTCCACGAAGGGAAAATACATAGAATGGCGAATAATACAATAGTTCAAAGCTCAAACCATCACATTATCCAGCAATAGTTGATACAAAAATCCATACTTCGAACAAAAGAGTACAATTAGGGGGAAATTACATAAATAGTTCGCCGCCACACTGGCAAAATCATCAGAGTAGCCGCAGCGTCTGGATTAGCTGTGGAAGGCAGAAGTACAATAAATCTCTAAAAAGAAGCCTGAGCATAGGAACGAGACGTCTACTCCTCCTCGTCATCATAGTCGTAGTCAGGCTCACCTGCCAAATAATTTTCAGTACGGTTTGTACTGGCCATATCTCCCACCCTATGCTTTGCTTTGGCTATGTAGTATTTGGTGGGATGCAAAGGATATAATCAAATCGACCTAGTATATGGTTGTGGATTCGTATGCAAGTAGTGACCAATATTATATAATATAATTCAACAAGTTTTAACCCATATCATCCACATATCCATCCCATTCCATCACCATCACAGACATCTCACCCTCTCGCACTCAGTCGACAGGTCCAACTCCCTCTCGGAGCCTGTCTCAGTGGCTCACAGCCGAAAGGGTAACACCAGGGGGAGAATAGAAGGACTCATCTCACTACTCTCAAGAAGCGTGGGTCTTAGGAAAAAGCCATACCAGTGGCTCGCGGACTATATATATAGATTCATAAACTCTGCAGAGCGTGTACTCCTATAAACAACCTTCTTCTTTATGTCATGCATAATAAATAAAAAACCATTAATAATATATATACATATAATACTAATAAAAAATAAATAAATAAATAAATATATAATAATAAAAATAAAACAATAAAAATATATATAATAAAAGTGTTTTACAATAAAGTAATAAATCAATTAAGTTAGACTTTGCATTAATCATCGTAATAAATAAACAAAGAAGAAATATCCAACAAGAAGGCATTCCATCCCCACGAACTAGGCAAGCTTGGGGGAAAATTCCTTTTCCCCACTAAGGTATGGCATCTAATCGCAACTTTATTTATACATTCCTATACATGCCTATATCTTCTGAATAAATTGCCTGCTAAGTTTGAAAGCTCATTGCCATCATGAATGTGTTGATTGACTTACTACTGCTAAGTTTTGCACATGAAGAAAGGATCACAACTTGAGTCAACACTATTGTGGGTTGCAAATGCTAATAACTAAGCACATGCTATGATGAGATATGTTGTGATAAGGAAGAGGAATTATTTTAACTTGACTAAGGGACGGTTGGAACGGATATCTGAAGTTTTATTTTTAAAAATCCCAAAAAATTCTCGCACATTTGTTCCTCAATGGTTTCAAAAATACCTAACACCATGCCAAGTACAAGCTTTATAGATAGGAAACCTACAAAAGTTCCTTGCTTGTGTTGAGCTTAGTTAGACCTTATCGATCTAAGTAGAGAAGCTGGTCATGCTTTGTTTGGTCAAGATCACTTACACATGCACCCCTTTGCAACTTCTAAGCTGGAAGTGTGCAACCAACCAAATATCTCTTATCTCCCTCCTGCTATTCTCACTCAGAGAATATGCAATGTTGCTCCTAATTATCATGAGACTGTGGATACATATCCCTAGAGAGGAGCATGGTTTACTTAAAAAAAGAGAGGAATATGGTAAAGAGAGAGAGAAAGAGGGATATAATCCCCAATGAGAGAAAAAAGAAGCCTCAATACCTGCTGAGGAAGAAAAAAAGAGAGAAAAAGAGAGATTTCAGTAACCATGCTTCCTCCGCTTGAAATCAGGCAACTATTCAAGTCTCACGGAGTTCCACTAGATATCTCTACACATGCATAATCTTGACCTTTTTGCATGACTTGTTTTCTCCTAGTGATCTAAGTGTCTAGCCTAGCAATATATGCAATTCAAGTCGATCATGCTTTGACCACCTACCAAATTCCACAAAAGCTTTAGTGGTAGAATCACAAGTGAGTACACCACCCACCTCTATCATTTTGAGATACTGAGTGTGCCATTTGAGGAACTCCTGCAAGAATTTATTTTTTTTCAAAAATATTGAAAACCTCCAGATGAAATTCTAGCTGAACTAAAGCAAGGGACAAAGTTTCTGCCTGTTACACTATCTTGCTTAAGCATGCTGCAAGGTGAAAAAGCTATAAGCCTCATGTAGTAGACCTGAGATGGATCTACATCATGTTTGTTACAAAGCATGTATAAGGTCTTTCTCACAATTTGTACTCTACCATGCTCAACCCGCATGTTTTGCTTGAGGACAAGCAAAAGGGTAGCTTGGGGGAGCTTGTTGATGGTCATTAACTACTATTTTACCATCAACATTTCATTAAATACTTGGCAATATAACCCGACAATGTCTAAAATTTCTTTGAATTTTACTTAGTTCCACTTGTACTTGGAATTTATTTTTGAATGCAGGAAAAGTACCAAAAATAAGTGCAAATGGACCAAAATGAGGCAATGAAACATGATAGGGTAGCAGCCGGACCAAGTGCCAGGGCGCCCACCCTAGAACCAGGGCGCCCACCTTGGAACCAGGGCGCCCATCCTAACCAGGGCAGCCACCCTGAGCCCAGGGCGCCCACCTTGGCCGTGCCAGCTCTCGGACTTAGCCATGCCACTGATCTGTGACAACACCTTCCTATGTCTCCCAACCGTCGAATCCAAGTCAGTTTGATCCAAGGGCTCCCGAGTTTGGTCACTTGGATCCATGGGCCCATTGTCATGCACTCAAGGGGCGAAGTCAGTTGGAACCGGCTCCAAACCGACTCAACCAGCATACAACCGACCTAAGGGGATAAGCCACGGCCGTTTGATCATGAGGCAGTGACAGGTGGACGGTGCCCACCTTGGCGGTGCTGGCAAACCAACTTCTCCTTCGGCCTACAAGTACCCCATGGTGCCCCCATCACTATATAAGGAGCACCTCGGCCATTGAAGCAAGCATCCATCAATTCCTACCATCACTACATCATTGCAAGCATTATAAGGCAATAGGAAGCTCTAGTGCTTAGTGCTCTCTCGCTCTAGCTCTAGCTTTAGCTCTAGCTCTAGTTTAGCAAGAGTAGCAGCTGCTAGCAAGAGGAGAGGAGTCGGGTGGAGTTTCCGCCTCGGAGTCTGGAAGAGTCTTCCAGAGTCTTAGAGTTCGGTATACTTCTTTGTAATCATACATTATCTACTTAATACAAGTACTTTACTTCAAGTATTTCATTAAGTATTTACTTACGCTTTTACATTAAAGTCTTACTTTCCTACTATTTATTAGTAGTAAGGTTAAGCTTTAGTTATAGGCATAGGTTTATTAAGTTATCTTAGTGATAGTTATATTTATCTAGTATTGTCCTATCGTCTAGTTAAGGTGTCTCTGCTTCGAGCTCAAGTAGAGATAGTAAGCTTGTAGATCAAGCGCGGTGCTTAGGCTATAACTTACCTGCAGGTGCGGCTAGGTCTCCGGAGGTGGTAGCAATAGGTGGTGACAGCCCTATTCGCCTGTGTAATCCATCACGCTAGAATTAGTTCAGTAATTTGTAAGGCTCATGGTACGTTGTGTCCTGTTTAATCGGGAGCACGTGCGCCTCTTTACTAGATATAATCTCTCTATCCACTTAGCTATCTTAGTTACCTAGATTACACCCGCGTGCACGCACTAAGTGTGAAGTAGCGATCATTACCCTAGGATTATCTTAGATTCTAAGTTATCCTTAGTTATCATTCCACCCATCCATCCATCCATTTTACCCTTCGCCCAATAACTCACCATACTCTACCCAAGGATACACTAACACCCCGGCTTCCTTTGGGAATAAATAAATCGACACCTGGTACTCCCAGGCAAAGTGCTACACGATAGTTTTGTGCGCTTGCAGAATCCTTTTCTACCTATAGAACCTTCGTCACGTGTTTTTAGTGTCAGGACTGACAACCCCGTGAGTGGCGCTAACAAATACCAGCAGCATTTTTGACGTCGTTACCGGGAACAAACAATCTTAGGTACCAATGTTAAGAAGTGTCAACATTTACTTAATTCTTTGAGCTTATTTTAATCATGTCATTAGGGCTTAATTAATATTTATTTTATTTTTTAATGAACTTCATTAATGAAGTAGTTAACCTTAATGGAACCCTAGACAGAGGTTAGTTGATGATGTTGGCTTGCAACTTTATCATGAAGGAAAGTTGTACTCAAGTTAATAAATCTTATTTCTTTGTCTTGCTTCAAGTTTACAATTCCATCTTGTGGAGTCATGTCTTGTATCGTGTAGTACCTCATTGTGAAGAGTATCCCATCGATCTTCCAAAAATAAGAAATGACAAGAAAGTTCTATATGGATAAAGAAATAGAAGAAAATTACAAGTTTCTGAGGAAATTGTTGTCAAGCCAACTCCAGTTTCTGAGGAAGTTAATCCATCTTTGGAGTTTGGTTTCATATCTGTGGTACTTCGTTGAAGCCCGTCTTCACCGACTTTTGAGGCAAGCCCCGGATTCATTAACCCATTCCTTGGTTTACGAAACTTTATATTACTTATGCTTATGAAATGTTGCATTAGGTGATAGGAGTTGTGTGATAACCTATTTGATGCATTACCTGCCTTGTTACTTAATCATCCTTGAAACCTATTTTGTTTAAAAAATGCTTAGTTATGCTTAGCCATGCTTGTTGAGATAGGCTTTGAATCAAAACTTTTAAAAAAAAGATGAAGTTGGCTTTACCTGTGGAATCACCATGATAGTTAATAAGTCAAGTCCGAATGGGTAACTTGCATTGGGAAAGAAGTCCCTATGTAGTGTTTCTGTCTGTTGATGACCTAGGACTGGTCCATTGGTGAACTGCGTGTTTCAAGACTAGATAACCACATACATGGTGTGATATACTTGTGGGTTAAAGTCCCACGTATGTCAATATGCTTAGGAGTTTGAGTCTCCTGTATATCATGTGGTTGATATACTTAGGAGTTGAAGTCTCCTGTATATCATGTGATCTAATATGCTTAGGAGTTAGAGTCTCCTGTATATTGAGATCTAGGTCCTAGTTGGGTATAATCGATTCGAATCGTCGTTGCTCCTCAGAGAAGGAGACTCGATCATTGTTCATCATCATAGTTAACAACTAGAATTTTGGTTAAGAAATAAGAAGGAAGTTGTATTGTTAATCTTGATCTAGTAAGGATCACTTTACATTCCATTCGTAACTAATGATGAGTTAAAATTTGATCCATAAGAGCTTTTTCGCAAAATACTTTGATTCTCGCTAGACCCTCCTTGTCCCACTAGCCTGCATTCCTGAGTGTTCTCCCCTCTTTTCATCAGTTGTCTTGTTGAGTACTTTTGTACTTAGGGTTTGTTAAACCCTTGTTGCAGGTGAGTCCCATGCATAGGTTTGCCTTGCACCCTATTGCATGACAGTCGTAGCAGAGAGTGACGACGAGTGGGATGTTTGGCTTTTGGGCAGAGCACTTTGTTTGGGTGTTGTATAAGTTATCTAATGCTACTCCACTACTACTATAGTTGTAAAAATAAAGCTTAAGGTATTGTAAGGTTTGAAACAAAATGGTTTGTAAACTTATGTTACTATAAGACTTTCACTCTTTACTCTGATGTATATTATTTATTGTAAAACTATTATAATACTGCAATGTCTCCTATAATGATTGATCCTGCTCGGGAGAATCGTGGATGATTCAGGTTTAACCTGACAGACTTCTTAAGTTATATGGAACACATGCATAGCTGTCTGAGGTTTGTTGAGACAATGATAGATGTGTGTGGGCTATATTACTTAGGAGGTTCTGCCACAACATAGGAGTTGTCACGCTTTGCTAGAGGCCGTTGTTAACTATTGGGAGAGTAGGAGTACTCGGCCCATGTCTATGTGTGCATGAACACATAAGGTCGCAAAGGGCTGGAAACCTAATTCGGGTTGGACCCGAAATTAGACAAGGCTTAGGGTTTCCTGATGGGCCTCCAGGTCGGGGTTGCATAGAAATGCCTATATAAGCAAGGGGTAGGGCACAACAAAACTTGATCTGATCCATGCCTGTTCGTAGCCATCGTCGCCACCCATGCTCATGACTTTGCATCTCATGGACCTAGCAGTCCAGAGGTGCAACACTTCTCCCCGCACGTGTGTGATTCCTCGGAGGTGTTGCATCTGCGGCACTAGGATGCATCTCGCTGATCACGGTGGTCGGCAACTAGTCGCGACGAGTTGGACTAGTTGGTAACGTGCTCGGACGATCCGCAAGTGAAGGACATACTTGACGGACAACCACACAACTGCACGACACTGTTGTGACGCGTTTGACTACATCAAGTCTTTCGCTGCACCTACGCATCTAGTGGTAATGTTGTGACCTATATCTAGAAGTAGATCCTAGTTTATGAGGTAGAAAAGTTTTATTTTCTAGCTAGCGTAGTACCCTCATTACCCTACAGAATAGAGTAGGAATAAGGACCACCAGTGGGACCCACAAGTGGGCTGGCTAGCCCCACACTATAGGCCAACCGGCCTGCCTCTCCCTCCTCTATAAATTTGCATCACCCGCTGCCTTCTCCTCCCACACCACTTGGAGACAACTTAGTAATTTGCTAGGGTTTGATTCCGATTGTGTTCTTAATCTCGATGTTGCTCTTCCTGACTTTTAGAAAGAGTAGTTTTGGTAGGAAATTTCTGATAAGGACATTTGCTACAGACCGAGAAATAGTGAACTTCAACTTCCTACCCTTTGTTTTATCCATAGATTTATTTCTTTGACTTTATTCCCTAGACCAGAATCACAAACCATTAGAGAAGATGAATTAAAAATACTTTTTGCAATTGTGAATAGGTGCAAGGTTTCTCCTATTATGGCTATGATGTACCAGTGGTTAGATGTTTTTGGACCAATCAATGGAGACGTTAAATGTACATCCTTGGTTTTTTGCATAGCCACTATTGGCATTTCTTAGTGCAATCACCAAAGATAGACAAGAAGCCAATCTCGGCAACGGTGCCACAAATGCTTATTGGCATTTCTTAACAATGCTACTAGAATTGTACTCTAGCAATGATGTAAGATATTCCAAGGTGATAGATCGTAACCTTTAGAGATAATATCCGCAAGCACACAGATCTATCGTTGTAGCATTTCACCCAGAAATAGTTCAGGGTATCGTTATTTATATTTTCTCACAAGAAGGAGGGGGTACAAATACCTCTAGCATAGATATGTTATGACTTCATGTCATTGAAATATGGCCCATAGCTATGTAGGGGTTAAACAATATGATTTGTAGATAGTGGACACACATAGAGCAACCTCAAGGATAAAGATAAAATAAAGAATAAAAGAATAGCCTAAGTGGAGCAGGTATATCTTATACTTTTGCATAGAACAAGTTAGTGTCATATGATAAACAGGTTAAGATCCAAGTCAAGGTCAAGAGCAATAGGGAGATCCCGGCAGCTAATCTGTCAGCTGATGGGGACATTTAAGAACTCCTACACAACATACGAACATGGCATGCCATCATATCCGAAGGCTCCCTCGCATTTAGACACCACGTCCGCATACTAAGGAACTACCTATATCCCCCAAGGACTCCCACCCTACGGATGGCTGAGCTAGGATATAAGTAAACCCGAAGGAACAATGAACCGTTACTCTATTCCTATCATCTTCTCTAAGGTTGTAAATCATATAAACAATGAAGAACATGTATGAGCATGATGAACTACTCTCATATGGACTATAGTCTATTTCATAATCATAGAATATATCATGCTCAAAACTATACTCTAGTTCATATGCAAGATTGTAAATAAGAATAGGGAACTTTAATAAGGAAGAACTCATCATAGTATATTACTAAGAGAGTAGCACTTCTTCCTAGGAGACAAGCCCTCCAAGTAGCTCAACCTTGCTCCAAAATATTCTAAGTAGCTAAGCCTAAAGAACAAGTGTAGGGAGTGAGGTAGTGCTCCAAATGAGTGTGCGTTGTGGGGGGTGCTCCTCCTCTCCTTTTGTAGCAGGTCTAAGGCGGTTCGGGGGTAGGATTGGAAATCCGAGTGTAGCGCACCGTCCTCCCCTGCATTAATGTTACCGACACGAGCTGGCTGAGCTTGAACCACTGTTGGCAGTCCTTATCGATGATTTTATACCGCTAATATTAATCCAAAAAGGGAGAAACTAAATACTTCTATGCACATATACTTTACTATTGACCGAATTCCACTTGTACTGGAAGTTGTGACACTTTATAGGAAATACACCAAGTACAAGGAATATCTACACTAAAAAGGCGCCTTTCAAGAAAGCGTATTTGCCAAACCAAGGAAAGATAGCCCAACCGAGGCAACCTCGGGCCAAATCCATGATGCATACTTTTCTCGAAGTCAAGTGTACAGGGTCAGGGTCAGGCTTTTATCTTAGCCTTGTTTGAGTTCAAATAGAAGTTGGTGGAACAATGCTTTAGTGATAAAATATATAAAATAAATGAATATCATATGGTTCTCTTGTTCACCTTTCAATGTCTTCACCTCTGTTCGATTAATCTTATTAATCCTTTATGCTTCCTTTCTTTATGCTGGCATGTTTGGTTTGGAAGTATTAGTTGTCCACGGTGATCGCACTTCCATAAACCTGCTAAATTAAGCATGGTGCTTAGGTTAGCTATGTCTACCTTAATCAAATTAGACATGGAGTCAAGTTTGATTTCTGAATCAAAGTTGCTAGAATAGATTTTTGTTGATCATATGGACTAATCCCTGCAGGAACATATAAATTTAATAAGGGTAAGTCTTGAGATGACAATGGAGATAAAACTGTTTGGTGAATCTAAAATAACAAAATAAAATAAATTAATTTTGATGAAAATAAAAGAAACCTTTCAACCCAAAGCATGTTGTCCTATTATTTCAATGTCACCACAAGACAAGCTTGGGGGAGGGAAGCTCCCCAGCACACTCAAAGGATGCCACGAATCATATGCACCAGCTAGGAGCATTCCAAGCTAAATCACTAAAGGTAAGTCAGAAGCTAGCTTGGGGAAGGACTCCCGCAAAGGTAACTCATATCTCAAACTTCTTTGAATAAATTGATTATCTTATAGAATGATGAGATAGATAAAAGAAATAATGATATTCCGATCTATATATGTGTTATGGAAATATTTAGTTCTATCCTTGTTGAAATGATGAATAGTTGCTCTATCTTATATTTCACTTGTACCTGTTTTATAATCGAGCTTTCTTTAAAGTTTGGGTTTATCAACTAAAAATGTCTCATCCCTAAAAACTTGAACTAGTGGGTTGCACATGCTTGATCTTGTCTAAGTTATTGCCTGATATGATATAGTGACATGGGCTACGCTGTGACTTTGTTATGAGTGAGACTTGACATCCGGAGTTTTATTTCAAAAATTTGAAATACCTACCAAAGCCATAAGACAAGTTTCAATTCTACAAACTTTTAGTCATATGCTGCTTGTGAAACATTGAGTTAAGTCAAATTGTTGTGACCTTAGTGAGATTATGGTCATGCACCCATGATTAAGATTCACATGCACCCACCAAATAAAAATGCCAACTCTCACCCTAAGAGTTGCGCACAACATGCACCCTTCCATCCACCAAAAAAAATTGCCAACTCTTATCCTGAGAGTTGCGCATTCTTTTCCACCAAATAAAAATGCCGACTCTTACCCTGAGAGCCGCGCATTCCTTATTTAGAAAATGTATTCCTCGCATTACCATCATGATGTCTCTCCATCCAAAAATTCTTCATATGTCAATAAAGGATATGGGCTATGTCAAAAAAACAAAATCCATGCCAAGGGGCATAAAAAAAGAAAAAAAGAAAGACAAAAAAAAAAGCATCCATGCCAAGGGGCATGAGAGATAAATGCAATAAACAACGGGAATTTCAAATCCCCGTTCAAACAAAAAAAAAACATATGTGCACCTCCATTCATAGCCCATATTCCTCCAAAGATATCATCCATCCAATAAAGAGATCATGATGTGGAGTACCAAATACTTAGAATTAGGATCCATCTTTCATTCCACACACTTGCACATCTCAATCAAAGTGTATGACTTGTATCTCCTTGTGGTTCAGTTTTTCACTTAGCAATATATGTGATACAAGTATGCCCACCTTCATACCTACCTAGAACTCCACTCAAAAAATTTAGCAGTAGGTTATGAAAGAAAGGCAACTCTACAATGCCTTTGGTGAGGTAAACATACACATTGAGCGATCAGGAGAATCATTTGAGGAACTTGGTTTTCTTTTGCAAAAACTTTCAAAACCTCCAGAAAGATAGTTGATCTAAGGATAAATGATAAGTAATGTCCATGAATCTGTTCTATCTTGCAATCACCCAAGACTCGAGATAGCTTAAAAGCCCCATTTGTTTCGAGATAATAACTGGATGGATAGAATGCTAATTTATTCAAACTAGGGTAGAAAACTTTGTTATAAATCTGGTACACTTGAAATGTAATATGCATAGAAGTATTTAGTTTCTCCCTTTTTGGATTAATATTGGTGGTATGAAATCGTCGATAAGGACCGCCAAAAAAATCCCCCAAGCTTACCCTTTGCTCGTCCTCGAGCAAAGCTAGGCTTTGGTTGTTGATCAGGAGTTGCTTCTATGCATATATACTTTACTATTGACCGAATTCTACTTGTACTGGAAGTTGTGACACATTGTAGGAAATACACCAAGCACAAGGAATATCTACACTAAAAGGTGTCTTTTGGGAAAGCGTATTTGCCAAACCAAGGGAAGATAGCCCAACCGAGGCAACCTAGGGCCAAATCCACGATGCACGAACAGGCCCGGGTAAAATGAATGCCTCGGATGCATCCGAACTCCAATTTGGACGATTTACCAGGTGTTAGAAAGCTAGTTGAAAGGCCCACAAGCCAATGGCAAAAGATAAGGCCAAGAAAGCCCACAAGTGGGCCGGCCAGACCAGGTGGGTCAGCCGGCGCACTTCGGAGTCAGTTTGGGCCTAGCCTTGGCGAGGCGGTGCAATCAATGCCCAGGAGGGCAGTGCGGCGCTGGGTTTGCCCATTCTACCCCTGAACCGACCTCGACACACTATAAGAGGAGGAGAGGAGGCACTCTCTCAACACACACCCAAGACAAGAGCCTCTCTCCCTCCACACTTGTACTTTTTTTAATAGTTTTAGGTTATGTAGTTGGAGCTAGGAGGAGCTACCTTAGAGAGCTAGATCAACTCAAGGTTTTGGTATGAATAATGTCAAATGCTTCCTTTTGTATTCACTCTCATAGAACCTTATGCTTATTCTTTCATACAAACATGTTAGAAATAGAGCTAAGTTGAGGTGATGAGTTCTATCTTAATTTAGTCTTGGTCAATGTTCTCTTGCGGGATCGACGGTCGTCCTTGTGGCGGATGCTCTGGTGAAGGGCCCTCCTAGTTAGGCAACCCTTTATCACACTAGAGTAGTAGAGGTTGGCATAGACGTGGTGTCTAGGCCAATGTCTACCGTTGTTTGCCTCGTTCATGTATGGTTGATGTGGTAGGCGACAGGTGGTGACAGCCCTGTCCGTCCTTTGTAATCCCCCACGTCTGTGTTCGATGTAGAGCCGTAAGCCGGAGGTACCTGGTACACCAGGTATAAGCCGATGCCCAAAGTAAGTTAACAGCGACGAGACTATCTTATCTTAGAATCTCTGACCCTATATAATGACATGTATCTGTATGATCATCTGCTATCATAACATAGCTATACCTGCTCCAATTTAGGTTATTCTTTATTCTTCCTTTTATCTTTTATCTTTATCCTTGAGATGGAGATGGGGAGAGGGAGAAGAAGAGAAAGGGAAGAAGAGGAAAATGAGAGAAGAAGGAGTAGGAGAAGAGGAAAAAGGATAGAAGAAGGAGAAGAAGGAGAAGGAGGAGAAAAAGGAGAAGGGAAGAGAGAATAGGAGAAGGGAGAAGGGAGAAGGGAAGAGAGGGAGAGGAGTACTTCGGTGCTGCTCAACCTCGCCGCAGGAGAAAGTGACTCTCGCACCCCGACGCCTGACTCCACCGTGACCCAAGGTAAAACTGCTCGTTGTCAGCCTTCGTGCCATTGTGCCAGGCAGCCTTCGTGCTGTGGTGAATGTCGGCCTTTGTGCCATTGTGCCTGTCGGCCTTCGTGCCGTTGTGATTATCGGCCTTCGTGCCGTTGTTTTTTTTGCAGGTTTTGGAAACCTCGCCGTGCAGGGGAGGTGCTACCAAAATTTTCAACTGACCCTAATCTCCTTGTTTTTATTAAGGAGAAGGGCCTGTCGGAGTGTAGCCGGATCACCTCGGTGACCCCGATCGTCTTCGTTGGCGTTGCGGATCTGTCTACATAACGTCACCTTGCCACTACATCGACTCACCACAGCCCCACTAGCCTGAATCCACCGGCACCCTAGGTATAACCCCTCTTTCCTTATCATGATGATACATCTCGTAACCTAGTTAGGCCTGTCCCCTTCGAAAGAGATACGGTTGGAGGAATGCAGATCTTTGCATACATATGACCGTATCTGTTTCGGATTGTCTACGTTTTTGGACAGCCCGCGGATGCGTAGATTGTTTAGTTTCCATGGCCCGCTCGTGTTTGAGACGGAGTTTCGGCATCATCTCACTGTTGTTCTCCGGATACACACTCTCATCGAACATGGCCTCATACTCCTGCTTGGTCTCTTTTGTTGTCCTTCCTTGGAGTAGTCCCAACCGTTTTATAACGAGGGCCTCCCTGCGCTTGGCGACCGAAGCTTGGCGAGCAGTTGTGCCGCTATGCGTGTGCTCCTAGGGGGAAGTTTGGATGAGGAGACCTAGACCCTAGTCCGCAGCAGGGGTGTAGCGGTCTTGGTTTGGACAGGCATCGAACTTTCTAAGTTTCATCGCCACTGGCTAGATCAATCTCTTCGTCACTGGCAGAAAGAAAATTTAATTAGGTATGTAGATATGCAGAATTAGGGGACTATCACGACTTAAGTAGGACTAGTTTCTGCAAAACAACTGCATTAAAAGTAGTTTTTGCAAAAAAACAAGAATGTACAAATGTGATCCCAATCATTTAATTTAACAATGAGTTTTGAACATGTTGCATCTCCACGATAACATTCAACTCTGTTGTTCTCATTCGGTTGGCTCAATGCAAAGTGTCGGTTGATTCAGCAAACAGCGAAATCTTTTAAATATATATTACACTACATGATCCTACTACTACTAGTAGTTTGGAAAAAATAGGAGCAGAGGAAATCCATGCTGCTAAAAATATATGAATATTCACCAATGCATTTATTAACCTCTGTTTCAAATAACAGCTGTATACGTATACCTGCCCCATACATACTTGTCAAAATATTGTTTTAGGGCGTGCGTGTACAACAATGTATGACTACTGTCTGTAATTCATGCAATACAATGAAGGTAAAACAGACAACTTATGCAGTGCTTCATTGTGGTAGGCTGGTAGAGACTACCACTTACATCATGCAACCACAAGGCTAATTCCTCACATTTATCTTAGTCATATCGTGAATTAATAATTTACATATTATACTAGGCTGCCAGATCCGTAAGCTGGTCGAGGACATCAGTGAAGCCGGGATGTAAAACTGCAGTCAGAGGCCAGGCCGTCAGGGTGCCGTCGGTGGAGGAAGTGCCGCCGACAATCAGAATCAGTAAACCGCAAAAAAATATTATCTACAGTATCATATCTTTCCTTGATCTCATCCTTTTGCTTAGCTTGCGCAATGGCAGGAGGTTCGGATCCTGTGTCACATGGTATAACTAACCAACAATTTTAGGATGGGTGACCGACCGAAAAGTCTTTCGGGTGCGTACGAATAAGGACAAAGTACGCAAAAAAGACTAGCGTTGGTCTGTGAGGTCAGTCTATGTTCTAGATAAACGGCTAGATATAAGCGGACCCGGCCTCAAGGAGACGAGACATTACAAATGGTATCAGAGCTATGTTACTAGGGTGATCTGCTTGCCATGTCTCCTGTCCTGAACGACACTAGCCAGCAATCAACACTTTCTTGCCAATGCAAGAACACGACTCTACTACTGCACTGACTCTGAAGAACTGATGTGCTCTGGTGTTTGTTCCCTGCGTTCCCAACACCTCTATTTATAGGCGTTAAAGGCAAGTGTCTGAACTAGTTCTCATGTGTAAGAAAGAGTATCGTTTACAGCTTGCTTTCTACTTCTACTGGCTATTTACTATGGGTGTGTTGCTGGCTTATTCTGGGCCAAGTATTGGTAAACAAATATTACTATTTACTGTTTAAGTAGCCAGGTTCATGTATGGGAGACTAGACGAGAAGCATGTATGCTACATTACTATTCCTTGCCGACACGTATACTGTAAATTCTTATTTATCCTTGCCGACATGCATACTAGTACTATCTTGATCATTCTCTGGTTTGGACAAGTGACCCCAAGTCATTCTAAAATCTCTTCTTTATCTTCACCCAAAGTGTTGTCGCCTACTAATTATTGACTACTAATCATTAGCTATCAAAGTATACTAGAACCTCACATTTACAACCTCGACAAACACAAATGTTGATTAGTATCAGGCATGGTCTTTGATTAATAAATGATCACTAAGTCTCACGTGATACTCAAAGAATAGCATAAGTACTAGTACGTCAAAAGAGTAAGAGTGCAAAACTGCATATGTAAACTCTTTTAGACTTTAATAATTCAAGTGTGTCAATTTTATAAGTATTATAATAAACTAAAAAAATGTTGGGTATTACATCCTCCCCTCCTTATAAAAATTTCGTCCTCGAAATTTACCATGTGAGATCAGGTAGGGAAAACTCGTATACAAGTCTTTTTTTTTTCCAAGTCGCTTCTTCTTCAGAATGATTACTCCACTAGACTTTCAAAAATCGAATGGTTCTCTGTCTCATAACCCTTTCCTTGGTGTCCAGTATTTTGATTGGGTATTCTTCGTAAGACAAGTCTGGTTGTAGTTCCACCATTGGCAAGTCAACTTTCTCTGTCGGTGCTCTCAAGCACTTCCTTAACAATGATACGTGAAAAACATTGTGTACTGCAGATAAGTTTGATGGCAAATCCAGCCGATATGCCACTGGTCCAACTCTACCGGTGATTTGAAACGGTCCTATGTACCTTGGACTCAGTTTACCTCACAAGCCAAAACGCCTTGTCCCTTTCTTGGGAGACACCTTTAGGAAGACAAAGTCTCCAACTTGAAATTCTAGTTCCCGGCGTCTAACATCTGCTTGTTTCTTTTGTCTATCTTGTGCCGCCTTTAAATGGGTATGGATCACTTGTAATTTTTCTTCGGCTTCTTGGACAATTTCTGGTCCTATAAATTTTCTTTCGCCCATTTCTCCCCAATAGATAGGAGATCTACACCTTCTTCCATATAAAGCTTCATATGACGCCATTTTTATACTAGACTGATAGCTGTTGTTATATGCAAACTTCACTAGAGGTAATAATTCATCCCAGCTTTCCTTAAAATCCAAGCTACTTGCACCTAGCATATCTTCCAAGATCTGAATAGTTCGCTCGGATTGTCCATCCGTTTGCGGATGATAAGCAGTACTAAATCTTAATTTGGTTCCCAACGCTTTATGTAAACTTTTTCAGAATCTAGAGACAAACCGTGGGTCTCTATATGAAACAATGTTTTTAGGAATTCCATACAATGCTACTATCTCTTTGATATATAACTTTGTTAACCTCTGAAGTGAGTACGTTTTCTTTATTGGGATGAATTGTGCAACTTTGGTCAATCTATCAACAATGACCCATATGGCATCATATCCTGCAGGTGTTCTGGGAAGTCCACTAACAAAATCCATACTAATTCCTTCCCATTTTCATGTTGGAATTTCTAATGGTTGTAGTGGACCTGCCATCTTTTGATGGTCCACCTTGACTTGCTGGCACGTGCTGCATTCTGAAACATATTGAGCAATTTCCCTCTTCATGTTAGGCCACCAAAATACTCCTTTTAGATCATGGCACATTTTTGTGCTTCCACGGTGTACTGTGTATGCAGAGGTATAGCCTCCTGCATTATTTCTCGTTTCAAGGCCAAGTCTCTAGGAACACATATACGATTCTTAAGCCAAACAGATCCATTTTCTCGCACTTGAAACTCTGATAGCTTCCCTTCTTCTATATTTTTCTTTATTCCCATAAGAAATGTGTCTTGTCCTTGCTTTATCCTAATCCTTTCATGGAGATCTGATTGGACATGTAAAGCAAAAGCCTTCACTGATGGTTCTCGTATATATACCTCTAGATCCAACTTCTCCATGTCTTTAAGAATATCCTTTTGACTTGTCATTAAAAATGCTAAGTTACAATCTGCTTTCCTACTTAGGGCATCAGCCACTATATTTGCCTTATCTAGATGGCAATTAATATTGACATCATAATCTTTGAGTAACTCTAATCATCTTCGTTGCCGCATATTCAGTTCTTTCTGTGTAAATATATACTTTAAGCTCTTATGGTCAGTGAAAATTTCACAATGCTCACCATACAAATAATGCCGCCATATCTTTAAGGCAAAGATAACCGCTCCCAATTCCAAGTCATGTGTTGGATAGTTCTTCTCATGTAATTTTAATTGCCGTGAAGCATAGGCAATTACTTTGTTGTTTTGCATAAGAACACATCCTAAACCGATCTTTGAAGCATCACAAAAAATAGTATAACCTATCCCAGAAGTTGGTACTGTCAAAACTGGGGCAGTAACAAGTCGGCGTTTCAATTCCTGAAAGGATTTTTTCACAATCCTTAGTCCACTCAAATTTGATGCCTTTACGAGTGAGCCTTGTTAGTGGTGTAGCTAGTTGCGCAAATCCTTCAATAAATCTTCTATAATATCCCGCCAGACCAAGAAAACTTCTTATCTCTGTGATAGTGGTTGGTCTTTTCCATTCTACAACATCTTGTGTCTTTTTTGGATCTGCAGATATCCCTTCTCCAGAAATAATGTGTCCAAGGAAAGATACTTTGCTCAACCAGAAATCACACTTAAGCTTTGCATATAATTTATGTTCCCTTAAGGTCTGAAGTACTATTCTTAAATGCTCAGCATGTTCCTCCTCTGTTCTTGAATAAATTAGAATATCATCAATGAATACAACCACAAATTGATCCAAATATGACTTGAATACACTATTCATTAAATCCATAAAGGTTGCTGGTGCATTTGTCAAACTGAAAGGCATAACTATATATTCATAATGTCCATATCTTGTATGGAATGCAGTCTTTGGAATATCCCCCTCTCTGATTTTCACTTGATGATATCCGGATTATAAATCAATCTTTGAAAATACTCGTGCACCTTGTAATTGATCAAAAAGGTCATCAATCCTGGGTAGTGGATATTTATTCTTAATGGTTACCTTGTTCAATTCTCCGTAATCTATACATAGTCGAAGACTTCCATCTTTTTTCTTCACAAATAGTACTGGAGCACCCCACGGTGACATACTTGGACGAATAAATTCTTTTCTTCCAACTCTTTTATTTGATTTCTCAACTCTTTTAGTTCTGCTGGTGCCATTCTATAGGGCGCCTTTGATATTGGAGTGGTTCCAGGAATTAGATCAATACTAAACTCAATTTCTCGGGTAGGTGGCAGCCCAGGTAATTCTTTAGGGAAAACATCAGGGAATTCTCTAACCACTGGAATATTGTTTATGTCCTTCACATCTACCTCTAGGTTGGTCAGAAAACACTCAACATTTCTCTTCTTGCCCCCTTGATATGATATTTTCCGCTGATTTGGTGTATGCAAGGTGACCTTTTTCTTATGCAGTCAATGATTGCATGGTTTTTCACTAACCAATCCATTCCTAGTATTATATCAAAATCATGCATGTCTAGCACTATTAAATTTGCCAAAAAATTTCTTCCCTTAATCATTATTGATATATCATGGCATATTCTTTTCGCTATCATACCAGCCATAGGTGATTTAACATGAAGTCTTTTTCTTAATAAGTCACTCTCTATACCATGGTTATTCAGAAATTTGCATGAAACAAAAGAGTGTGTTGCACCAGAATCAAATAAAACCTTTGCATCATGAGAGCAAACTAAAAGTGTACCTGTCACCACATTGTTCGCTTCATCCATGTCCTCCTGAGTTAGATGATTCACCTTAGCATACTGCATGGATTTCTTTTTCCCAAAATTATTGGTTTGCTGGAAAGATGCATTCTGCTGGATGGTGGTGCTGGTAGGTACAGGGGAGCAAGTGGTGCTGGTAATGGCAAAGAGGTTCCAGGAGGGAAATTTTTGTTCTGAATAGTAGGGCATTGCCTAGAGATATGGCCCTCCTTTCCACAATTAAACATTTCCCATGACGATGTTCACACTGGAAAGCTTGATGGTTGCCATTACAGATAACACACTTGTTGGTTCCTGATTGCACATTATTTTGCATGTTAGAATACCAATTTTGCTGGTTCTTCCTTTGTCCATTTCCTGGATATTGATGTTCTGTTTTGATCTTTTTATGCCTTTGTTCGCCTTCTGCTCGCTCCCTAATGAAAGCTTGTTCAACTGCCAATGCCTTGTTAGCAACCTCACGAAATGTCTTCAGTTCAAATACTTCCACTCGTGCTTTAATTGGTTGTCTTAATCCCTTCTCAAATCTTCGAACTTTGACCTAGTCATTTTGAACATAAATAGAAGCATATAGTGCCAGTCGGGAAAATTCAATCTCATATTCAGTTACGGTTTTCTGTCCTTGCTTTAATTCTAAAAATTCTTTCTCCATTTTTCTCTGGACACTTGCAGGGAAATACTTCTGATAAAAGTCATCCCTGAATAATTTCCAGGTGACCAGAACTCCAGCTTCATATTTCTTCTTGTGTGCATCCCACCAATCAAAAGCTCCTCCCTGTAACTTAAATGTGGCCAACGTTACCTTCTCTTCATCAGGGCAGTTCATGGCGTCAAAAATTTTCTCAATTTCAGTCAACCAATCCTCTGCCTCTAATGGATTTGCAGTGCCAACAAAAGCAGGTGGATGCAACCTTAAAAATGAACGTAAACTATTTCCTTTGCCTCCTTCCTTAGGTGACTGGTGCATGAGTTGCTCCAAAATCTCAGTCTGCCTCCTTTGAGTTTCCTCTTGACGATACAAAATATTCAGAAGCATTGCCGTTACTTGAGGTTCAACAATTTCTTGTCCTTGTGGAGCCCCCGAAGATTCCTCACTACTTGCAACGTTGTTATCAGAAAAATCTCCATTGTCAGCCATCTAGAATGTATATAAGAAAACACAGAGTATATTAAATGCTAAAACAGTAGAGTTTTTCTTATTTGAACATTATTGCTATATATCTGGATGACAGTGTTACAGCCAAAATTTACACATC
Source organism: Bothriochloa decipiens (assembly GCA_023333625.1). Taxonomy (NCBI): domain Eukaryota; kingdom Viridiplantae; phylum Streptophyta; class Magnoliopsida; order Poales; family Poaceae; genus Bothriochloa; species Bothriochloa decipiens. The sequence goes on along the minus strand of CM041647.1, from coordinate 28,410,453 downwards.
CTAACAAGTTAGCAGCGTTACTGTCAGTTCATAGCTAGTGCTATTTGATCTTTCTCTTACTTCCTACTACATCACAGCTAGTAGTGTGACTACAAGCAGAGTACGACCCTACGTCTACAGGTTACATCCAAGCATTCATAACATGCCATCATTATTTTATTATAATACTAGTGTTTGCTGCTTGAGTTATTTCAATTCAAGTGCGGCTGGTCGCATCTAAATTGTCCCTGATATTTTGTTCAGCTATCTTATGACGCAGCTCCTGGTTCTCCTCCATCAACGCCTGAATTTGTTCTCCCTGCCTGCTCTTAATTTCTTCTAGCTTGTCAAGCTCTTCATGCAGCTTCTTGTTCTTGAGTTCCTCTTGATGAAGCCACTCATCCTTGTCCTCTATCTCTATGTTCAGATCATGCTTGATCTCCTACACATGAGCTTGATGGTCCTGCTCCAGTTCTTCAAGTTCCTGCTTTCTACGAGTTTAATGGTACTGCTGCAGTTGACTGATCTCATAGGCATGTTGTTGTTGCTTCTGCGCCATCTGCATCACCTGGTCCCAGTACTCATGTGCGTGCATGTCAACGAATGCAAAGTTCAGAGTACAGAACAGAACCTTCAGTGCTTCTTTAGCAGTATAGTTTATTGCTTCATCCTCATTTAAGCCAAAGGCATACACCGTGGTAAATGAGGTTGGATCATGTGGCCTAAGCTGCACATGTGCTGCTCCCTTAACGCCTGCTCCAACAGAGCTAGTAGAGGTAGAAATGATAGGCGATTCAAGGTCAAAATACTCTGTCGCCTCTTCTAACACTTTCACAAAGTTGAGATGGAAAATGGTAATATCATCCATCCCTGTCCAATATTTTCAGTTAGAGAAATAAAAAAAATAAATAATACATCAAGTAAACAAACAAAATTTACACGTTCTAACTTACGTAGCTTATCTACCCATTTATACCCTAAAAGATTATAAGCATTTCTTCATCATTGTTTTATCTTAAAATGCTTATTGAGCTGATACCAATAAAACTGTCACGCCCCAACCTTGGGCCTATTTGTAACATTCGCCACATATTTACTAGAATCAATAAATATGTAAGGCTTAAACAAGTGCTCTCAACATTTCATTGACAATATAAGTAATTGTCCTTTATTCATTACATTTGATCTTGGTACATAAAAACAACAACAACCACATTATTTATTCTACTAGATGATGGTGAGTTCCCTTCCCGTCAGCTACGCCTACATCTCATTCTCATGCAATGACATAGAGGTATGATCTTCATTATTGCTAGCTGTAAAAAAATAGATTAAAGCAGGGTGAGTATACACTCAGCAAGCAGATCACCCTAGTAACATAGCTCGTACCTATTCTTATTTTGCATTACTATTTCAATGCCTTTGTAATAAATGTATGTATTGCTCTGTTTAATTTTCTATTCACTAAAACATGGTGTTATGATGGCAATTTTATTGTATCGGTCACAGTTCAGACATGGTGGTTCTCCATGAAAATGACTCTTGTACAGAACAAAATAGTCGATGATGGATCCGTAGGAGCGATCGACTATTAGTAGGTCAAGCTGTTGTTATTCATGGGATTAAGGGCTCAGCTTTGCTGGAACCTTCGTTCTGGCAGGGATTGTTGATGTCTTGGTACCCCTCTTAAGAGTGTTAAAGTGTGGAATTTCACCCCTGTGACTCCTGGGTTGGGAAGCTTGCGATCATATATAACACCATGATTTTTCTTAACTTATTGTTACAGGGTATCTACTTGCTGAGTGTATACTCACCCTGCTTTAATCTATTTTTTTTTACAGCTAGCAGTAATGAAGATCATACCTCTATGTCATTGCATAAGAATGAGATGTAGGCGTAGCTGACGGGAAGGGAACTCACCATCATCTAGTAGAATAAATAATGTGGTTGTTGTTGTTTTTATTTTTATGTACCAAGATCAAATGTAATGAATAAAGGACAATTACTTATATTGTCAATGAAATGTTGAGAGCACTTGTTTAAGCCTTACATATTTATTGATTCTAATAAATATGTGGCGACTGTTATAAATAGGCCCAAGGTTGGGGCGTGAGTCATTTGTAACATCCCGCCTCCTCGAGGCCAGGTCCGCTTAAATCCGGTCGCTTATATAGGACATAGACTGCGGTTGGGGCGTGAGCCATTTGTAACATCCCATCTCTTTGAGGCCGGGTCCGTTTAAATCCGATCACTTATATAGGACATAGACTGCGGTTGGGGCGTGAGCCATTTGTAACATCCCGCCTCTTTGAGGCCGGGTCCACTTAAATCCGATCACTTATATAAGACATAGACTGACCTCATAGACCAACACCAAGTCTTTTCTGCGTACTTTGTCCTTACTCGTGCGCACCCGGGAAGGACTTCCCGGTCGGTCGCCAATCCCTAAATTACTCCAGGCCAAGCACGCTTAACCTTAAAGTTCTTTAGCGATGAGCTTCCAGAAAAAAGTTATAACTTGTTGGTATGAGTATTCTATCAATCCTATTAAACCCTGGGCCGGGGTGTTACACTTAATAAGAGGGGCATTGTTGCTGCCATTTGTTTGGCTCTCGTGCTATGTTGGGTGGGGGAACCAGCACAAGGGTCGCCATCGTGCATCTCGGAATGTCCTTCGAGGTGCAACGAGAAGGAATGTCCTTCGAGGTGCAACGAGAAAGCTGCTAGGTCTTGCGAGGGTGCCAAGAGCTCGGATGTAGCCTATTGCAGGCACGGCTGCTATAGGGACTGCACTTACCGCTGCTATAGTGCAGGACAGACTATTTGTGACTATTGCGACAGCAAATGCGACAGTTACTGCCAAGACACTGCAAGCAAACCTGCTTATGATGGGTGCGTGGCTGCAACCTTCGATTCGTGCAAGGACTCGTGCGAAGAAGACTGCAAGGGGGAAAAGTCAGTAACTGAATAATTCTGGTGTTATTATATATATGCACGGCTGCATGATCGATCGAACAATGTATGGGGTTATATTTACTGTGTGGGTGGTTTATTTAATCTTTTATGTACTGCATACCATGGGCCAAATTGGAAGTCCATGGTGTTTTGATTTGGATCCTTTGTTGTTGTTCACAGCCGTTAGCATGTAATCTGAATTATGCATGGCCATGTTGCGTCAAAACCAAAAACATATTTGCGCGATGATGGCAGCAAAAGTCCTCTTAAATTTTACACTTTTCTGTTTGCAATAAACTCCTATGGTTCTCTACATTACTCGTGTGTGTAACACTACTATGGAATTGACATCAAATATCATTCCATTACTGCCGGTTATTTCAGACCTGATTCATGGCTTCAATAGGCAACGTGATAGCACAACAAGCACTATGCCACATTTAATTTGCAGGGGTGGCTCCAGCGCCTCTATAGGTGCAGTTGGCTCAGCCCCCCCTCCCTCCGGCATAATGTTCTTATAAATGAAGGCACTAAGGGGGCGGTTGGTGATCAAGCCGCCCTTACAAATACATACTAGTGGCTGACAACACCAGCTGCTCCTAAAATGATATTTGTAGGGGCGATTCAATCTACAACCGCCCTTATAATGAATTTTTTAGAAAAAATATAAATTTAAATTCAAATCCGACCATAGCAATATATATTTAAAGTTCAAATCTGACCACAGGAATATATATTTCAAATTCAAATCTGGCCACTAGATATATACATCCAGAAACATATAAGCCATAATTTAAAAGTCCACAATTCACAAGTCTGTTACATTGTCATAATAAACAAGTTTCAATACTTCCACGAGTCCAAACCATTCCACAACTCAAGACAAGTGTCTAATTGTCCATAAATTTTGTTTATGACCCTAGATATAGTCGCCAAAGCTCACGAAAGCGTTGGTGCATAGGATTATTACCTAAGTCAGAAGTCCTGTCATGGAATTTGCCTCTACAATCCACAATCTCATTCATGATGAACTTGCAAAGGTCGCCGATGAGCTCCAATAGTTCGTCATCCTTGTATGGATCCCTTCGATGGCCAAGGTCTTCTTTGGACTACAAGTGACAAGCTTAGGTCTATTATTTCATAACATAAGCTAGATTTTCATACTACCAGTGAATAGGTTTAGACTTACCAGTTTCGGGTGTCTACTATAGCCAGAAGTGTTACTCATGATAGCGCACACGTAATATCCACAATGTAGACTTCCAGGTCTTTGCTTGTGGCTCTGTGTGTTTCACATATATATGCTAAGTAAAGATATTGAGAAACCACAAAAATGGTCTGTTTTGATACCCAATGTAATGATATTGACAAAAATGGACTGCACCAATGTAAGTTACACGTACCGCACATAGAGTTTGGATACCCAAGTCTTCTTTCCTTTTAGGATTACATCTTCCTTTATGAAAATTAACATATTGCGTGAATGCCCTGTTTGAATGAATTGAGCAAATGCAACAGGTTAGTATCTTAATAGTGAAGTTTACAAGTATATATACAAACTTATATAAGATTATGAAGATTGTAGATATGTATACGTCTTGAGAATCGATATGAAGTCACTGTATGACTCTGGCACATAATCTGCTGAATCATAGACACTTGCCATGCTTGACTCAACATCAATCCTTACCAAAATCCAATGGCTCCTTCATGAATTTAATCGGTGAAGAAACAAATTAGCTCTTTTGCATGAAAGTAAATATATTGAACAATGCTTTATTTAAGTATAGAGTCAAACTTACCCGAAGTGGTATGGTAACCATATGGCTTTGTTGTGCCGGAGATTCTTCAAATATTGGGCTATCCATGCCGCAACCTTAATGCTTTCTTTATATAGCATGTCGGCATGAATGGCTTCTTTCTCCTCAACAGTCTTACCTCTGGCTAGGTTTTCATTGTCTAGTTTCCACAACTTGGGGTCATTAAACTCTCATGATGCTATAAAACAAGGGTCTATATAACCTCCTTTTAAACTTGGCACTTTCTTCACAATTTGTGTTTGCATGCTACAGATCATGACTTGGGTTAGTTACAACAAAATTCAAAGACTTCATTTTATTAATATCATATATGTAGAGGGCAAGAACTTACGGGCACCACACCAGAACTAGATTGATTTCCATCATTCCGAGGTGAAAGCATCACTGCACATCATCGAATTCAAAAGATACAAACCCCTCTGGGCCTCCAAATGTGCCTTTAGGGAAGGATGCGTGTATGGACACTAGGTCAGACTCAGCAGCTCGAAAGTACCAATCATGGAACCTTTTCATTCCACGAGGCATACGCTGCCTGTTTCGGGTTGGTAGGAATGGCTTGCCCCTTTCATATTGTGCCAGGCACTTCTTTGAACACTTGATCTCCTCAATATTTGGATACCGCTTTAACAGCTGGTGGAATCTGCTAGTGTTGGGTGGCTCAGAGGCACGTGCATAGACTTCTGTCACTTGGTTCTCAGGCTTGTCCTTGTCACCAGCATGCCACTTGTCAAGCAACAAGACACCTTTCATCCCAATATAAACTGGCCTTGTATGCTGGAAGGACAGATTCTGTGTGACTTCCCATTCAGGGATGCCAACATCTTTTTTTCATGCCCTTGATCGGTAGGAGGAGTGGGACAAGACTGTGGCATCTCACCGTGCCCTTGCTCGGTATGACAAGCTAGAGAACGTTGTGGCATCTCATCATGCCCTTGCACGGTATGACGAGCTGGAGAACATTGTGGCACCTCATCATTCACTTGCTCGGTCACACGAGGTGGAGAAGTATGTGCCTTGTCAATCCCGTGGTCGCTAGGAGTCAGGGAAGAATGTGGCATCTCAAGCCCATGGTCACCATCATTCGGAGAGTATACCTCCCTGTCCTCAATAGCTCCCTCCAGATGTACATGACTCATAGTTGGTGAACAAACATTCAATACAATGTCCTTTTTGTGCCAGAGGATGAACTGCTTCATGACTTCTCCAAGATGACGGAGGCCCTCAGAGTTGGGTATTCTATCTCCCATGTCATGAACTCGGGCTTCATGGTATGCACCTCGACCCTAGTGTAGTCTTGAGGGACTGAGTTACCATGCCAATTGCCACCTGGAGAATGTGCCACACCCGTTGCCACCTCAATCGTCCTGTTTTGCCTGCCATGAGAAACACCACCACCGGGGAGCAATTAGTTGGTGCCCATATTAGATCAACGGTAGTTGTGTTTGAAGTAGAACCTTGGCTGCTAGGAACATCTGGAGGGCTACCCACTACAACCATTTCTCCCAGCGGCCCCATTAGAGTCCTTGGCTCCATAGACAGACCTTGCTCTGAAAGCACCTTTGCAACTATAGCCGCCACTTTGACCTCAAGAATAGCCTCTTTGTCTCTACCATGTTTCTTATACATTAGCATGTCATCTTAGAATCCTTTCTTCTAGGTCTTCCGTTTCCCTAGCCCCCTGGTGTGGCCTGTGTGCTCAGGGTTTCCCAAGCCAATGCTCAGCTCGTCCCTCTCTCTGGAAGGAGTGAATATGCCCTTGTCTGTGTCTTTAGTTAGTTGCAATATCCTTGACACTGTCACTTCGATTTTTGGCTTATTAAAAACAATGTCAGATTTACTATCACTCCTCACATATATCCACTACTTCAAACGTGGCTTAAAATCCTTCACTTTCTTTTTTGGGATCCACGGAAGCTTCGGCTGCTTCATCCAACTTCCTACACAAGTCTTGCTTGCCCTGGTAGCCTGCAGGGCCTAGTTTAGGGTGGTGTTTGTTCTTTTTCGCCTGCTCGCTATTACGGGCACTAAGGGCTAATGCTTCTGCTAAAGTCTTCTTATCCATGAGCTGTTCCCATTAATTCTGAGTTAGGTTGTCATACTTGTGGAAGGGAGTTTTACCCAGCTGGATAACCTTCGTGTTCAAGTCCAACCTCCAATGTCGAAAGCAATTGCCCATAATCTTATAAGCATTTTCTTTGAGCAGTTCCTCCTTCCCCTCAGGAAACCCAAAAGTCTTCATCAGCTATTCATCTCATATCTCTTTCTTACTATCCTCATGGACATCATTCTAGTTTTTGATTGTTGGGTTCAACAGATCTCGTACTTTTATCTCAATGCAATTACGGAATTTGGATATGTATGCTTCTGGCTTAAGGATCTCCCCATCTGTCACGGCATCCGTTATAACAAATCATACCCCCATGGTCGGATTTTGGTCTTCCTTTCTGTCCCCTCATTTCCTCTTTGGTTCAGTAGTTGAGGCTGTGTTTGAGCCATGAGGCTGTGGAGCAGAGGTGTCAATATCTGTTTCTGTGGCACATCCCTCTGCCCTCCTTTCCCCTGCTTCGTCTTGTCTGGCATAACGTGTCAGACGCCGACGTCGTCTTTTCAGGGTTCTAGGAGGAACCTGCATATGCGACAGGTCAAAGCATTAGCAGAGGTAACAAAGACAATGCACTTGCACAATTCAGAAGCTACGAAGGCTTCATTTGTACCTCGTCATTTGGGTCAAAATCCTTGTTCAACTCTTCCTCTTTTGGCCTCCGTCTGGGTTCTTGTGGGTAAGGATCCTCGGGATTTTCATATCCTGAGGAAGAGTTCTCTTCTTCATCCTCTTCTTCTTCACCTTCTCTTCCATCTGCTCCCCTATTTTCCTCCTGAGTATGCAGCACTGCTATATCTCCATCTATCTCATCATCGAACTGCTCCCGAGTAAGCTGCTCCTCTAGTTCTTGCCCCTCGTGGCTTGCTAGATCATGATTTCTAGGGCCTCGTGCAACACTATCTCTTGTCCCTGACATTTCGTGCTTTGTTCTTATATAGATGAAAGAAATAAAGTGTGCTTCAGATATGGGAGAAAGTATAGGAAATCAATTTGTTCTTAAAGGTGAAATAAAAAAGGTGTGCCTCAGTAAGATGTGACTCATCATTTGATCATGAACTTGGAGCATAAAGAAATCGTAACAGAATAGAGAGGATAAGGTGATGTAGGGGCAGCTGGTAACAATGCCAAGTTCCTCACAAGTTCATCATCATCAGCTCACAGTCCATATAATGTATGGACTTAGACAATTTCATCATCGATAAAACAAACATGAGGGGAGTTAGACATATTACAACATGAAGTAGCAAGGTCTTAACTTCTTGAATTAATTATTACACCAACTAAACATCAAGGTCATCCACTTGGCCACAACCAAAGCACCTACCAACAGCACCTACACATTTTACCCACATCACAAGCCAACAAGACCGACTGCTAGCCACTCCAACCTGCGAAGTTAAGGTAGGGGGAGGTGGAGAAGGGGTTTTTGAGTTGTAAGCCTCAAGAGCCATAGAAGCTTCCTCAGAAGTCTTGTACTTTTGATGCACATTTCCCTTCACTTTGAGGACATACTGACTGCACTCAGCCTAGCTGGTGTAAATACCTAGCTTGGTGCCCTCGAAAACAACATACCGCCAAGTAGGCATCCTTCTGCATTGATTAAGCAACAAATGCCTCAGTACAGTTAAGGAGAGGAGTGGAGGAGAGTAGTAGAGCAGTAGTTGAGTACAGAAGATGAGAGGAGAGGGAAGAGTTGGCAGAGAGTAGTAGAGAGCAGAAGAGTAGTAGAGAGCAGTAGAGTAGTAGTGGTAGAGAGAAGAGAGTATAGTAGTAGTAACAATGCTACTTTTGTTCTAGATATCTCAAATGTAAGGAGGCATGCATCAATTTAAAAAATGATGTGTTTGGGTATGTTCTTTTCCACAGTGTTGATTTTCATACTAAAGTCGGTGAATAGCATCATCTCTTTGTGTGCATTGTGAGCTTCAACATCGTCGACTCCATCAACTCTGATAATGTGTTGTTTCCTGGGGACAACCACATGCTTAGTCTTCTTTTTGGGTGGTAGATTACTTTGCGGGTCGGGCATATAGAGAACTTGTGTGACACGTTCCGTGAGCACCCAAGGGTCATCTTGGTAGCCTAGATTATGAAGGTCCACAATTCTCAATCCAATCTCGTTGACATGATGTTGCTTGATCCTGCGGCATCAAAATAGGGGCACCTTTATATCCCTTCCATAGTCAAGCTCCCATATATATCTTCAATTATGCCAAAGAATGGGACCTTTCACCCCACTTCAACGACAACCTCTATTCTAACACCGCTATTTTGGTTCACACTTTTACTATCCTTGGTGCAGGTATAGAATGTGCACCCATTGATGTCATAAGCATCCCAAGATGTCACTTGTCTCGATGCCCCCTCGTGAACCTACTGATTGTAATAGAATCTAAGGTTTCGCAAGGCAATATGTTTTGGTCCTTCAGCCGTGAAGTTAGGCGTTGCTTGTGTTGTTTCATGACCAATCATCTGAATGACCGTTCCTCTCCTCCATAATGATAGCCATGTGTTCGTCAATATATCTTTGCATTAGTTTTGTGCTCTGCAAGATACAATAGTGCGCATGACTAACTTCTCCGTATTCACTGTCAATGAACATTTTTCTACCAGCAATGCCCTTCCCACTCAGCCTACCCTTGTGACAAGAATCGGGTATGCCAATCCCTCTGGGTACTTTCAGGTACTCTTGATGGCACTCAATGACTTCTTCAGTAGTGTAACCCTCTATCATGGAGCCCTCTGGGTATGCTCGATTATGCATGTATTGGCTTAGGACCGACATGTACCACTCATAGGACCACATTTCATGCAAGTATGAAGGGCCCAATGCCTCTATCTGATGAACAATGTGAATCATGAGATGTTCCAATATATCAAAAAAGCAGGAGGTAAACACATCTCTAGTTGGTTCTGGGTCTCGACCACAAAATCATGTAGGTCCCTGAGCTCGTCCCTATGAAATGTCTTCTGTGAGATCTTGGAAAAGAAGTAGCACATCTGGGTGATGGACATCTTTAGGAACTCTAGCTTTATAGCTCTGATTGCAATTGGTAGGTACACTGTTAGCATCATATGACAATCATGAGCCTTGCAGTAGTGAAATGATAGGTCCTTCATCGACACTAGCTTCTTTGGGTTCACGGAAAACCCAGTTAGCACTTTGAGCTCCCTCATGGATGTTAGTATAGCTCTCCTCGCCTCTAGGTCTAAGTTGTAGCAAGCTGTGGGCAGAGTGTATTTTCCATTCTCATGACCTACCGGGTGAAGTTCTGGCATCACTTTGAGCTGCACCATATCGTTCCGTGCTTTCAGACCATCCTTTGAGTTCGGTGTGTCCATCAAGGTAGTGGTGAGACTCTCGAAGACATTCTTCTGCATGTGCATAGTATCAATAGCATGGGGGACCTCCAGTTCTGGCTAATATTCTAGGTACTGAATGAAGATTGATTATTTCTTGAAAGGTACACATTCGACAGGAGGTATGCTTCTATCTTTGATTGTTCCATCGAGTTTCCTCTTGTCGTACACAATGCATATATTTTGAACACATGTTGTCCATCTCGATGTCTCTCTGGAGTAGGTTCATCCTTAGGGATGTTGCCATAGTATCTGTGGTACACTTTGCTATGGTACCTGTGACCTTTCTTTAAAAAGAGCCAGTTCCTTAGGTAAACAATCTTCTTAGATCCATCCAAGTACTCCCATTTAGTATCATCCAAACATACTAAGCATCCACTCTTGCCTTTGATCTGTCTAGACAAAGCAAACAACGCTGGGTGATCATTGATAGTCACAAATATTATTTCCCTTAATGTGATGTCCTCCTGTCGGAATGCATCGTACATCGACACACCATTCCTCCATAGTTTCTCAAATTCTTCCATCACAGGCTCAAGGAACACATCCATATCGATGCCTGGTTGTCGAGGGCCAGAAACAAGAATAGTCAAGAAAAGGTACTCACTCTTTTGACACAAGTGCATCGAGAGGTTGTACATGGTCAAGATCACTGGCCAAGTACTGTGATCGCTCATCCGCTCATTCATGGGATTCATTCCATCGGTGCTTAAGGCAAACCTTACATTCCTTGCATCTTGGTTGAAGTCTTTATGGTTCTCATCGAACTTTTTCCATTGACTACCATCGGTCGGGTGTGCAATCTTATCGTCATCTTCCTTGCGATCATCATCCCACCATGTCATAAGGGCAGCTTCCTTGGGGTTCAAGAAGAAATGCCTCAAACGGTCAGTCACTGGCAGATACCACATTACCAAGGTAGGAACCTTCTTCTTCTTTGCATCGTGGCCTAATGGAGTGTCCTATGTGGTTGAGGTTCATGTACCGCCTTTTTCGCACCCTTTTTAGTCCTCTTGTTCCCGGTGGTTGCTTCTCCACCACTGTAATGCTCATTGTTCTTGTATCAGCTGGCCCCACAACAAGGATATTTTTCTAGAGGTCCAAACGTCTCACCACGTTAAAGAATACAATGGTTTGGGCATCCATGAATTTTCTCTAACCCATTGTCAATGGATTTATAACCTTCTTTGCATGGTATGTGTTGGAAGGAACTAGGTTTGGATGTGGCAGCACCCATGATAGGAGACGCAACAGATCATCAAAACTGCAGTCAGACCAGCCATACTTAGCCTTCAGGATTAGTAGCACAAGCACAAAACAAAGATGTGTCCAGTATGTTGGACAACCCTTCTCGACACCATACATAGTCTCCTTCGACGCTGTCTTCACCCTCTCCATAATTTCTAGACCTTTATTTTGTAGTAATATTTCAGGTCCAATGGCCTGAATCATGTCTTCCAAATTGTCACCATCATCTTCATCCTCCTCACGTGCTCCGCCATCCGTGCCGACAGCACCAGCATCATCAACACCTTGGTCATTGCCAAAGTGACCACCTTGTTCATTACCATAGTCATAACCCATTTGTTCATCAACCTCCCTTGTGCATTGTTGCAGATGAAGTCTTGAGGTTTCGACATCTTGTTCGTCATCAACAACCATTGTTTCACCATGATGAATCCACACTGTGTAGTCTGGAACAAATCCCCACATAATCAGATGAGCTTTGATGGTATCCACATTCTCAAATGCTATCAAGTTCTTGCAATCTTTGCGGGGGTAAATAATTGTATCCTTATTATATGTCAACGTTGATGCATGCTTCTGTGCGGCCTCAATAAATTTGTCCACCTTGTCATGGAAACCAGCGTCGATCCTTGAGCAACCATACATCCATGAGTTCCTGTACTCCATCTTTTAAAAAAACAACAAAGAATAATTACTAGAGGATAATTAATTAATTGCCTAATAATGCATATAAATATTCAAATATATATAAATTAAAATATAAAATTTCATAGACATCCATTAGCAACAATTATCAATTTAGCAACAACCTTTCATGCCAACCCCATTTCAATTTTGTTGAAAAAAAGAAACCCTAGATCTAGAACTAGATGAAACATACATGAAACTAGGTTCAAATTTATAATAAAATCAAGCAAATTCGAACTTTATAGAGTACAAGCTTATTTCTCTAACTAATTTACACTAATAGCTTCAAATGTAGGGTCTAATTTGCTCCATACAAAGCTCAAGCATCATTGAAGAGAGAGAAAAGCAAAACTTAAAAATCTCATTAACTAACCATAAAAACTTCAATTTAAGGGTGGAAATGTCATTTTCTTACCTTTTACATGCTCTTCACCAAAGGATTTGAGAAGAAAACCTCCTCCCCTTAGTTGAGCAATTTTTGGGAGGAGCCCAAGGCCTCCTAACCTTTTTTATTCGTGGAAGAGTGAGTGGCTTGAGGAGGAAGAAGCTAGCTGTAGCACTTATAGTCTCATCAATTGTAGGGGTGGCTGGTGATTGAGCCACCCCTACAAATAGAACAATAGGCCCCTAAAAATCAACCCCATTTGTAGGGACAGCTGAAAACACCAGCCGCCCTTACAGTGCTATCTGTAGGGGCAGCTAGTTTGCTGGTGCCCGCGTATCCCACTGTAGGGGTGGCTTAATCATAAGCCACCACTGCAGTGATAGGGGACTGGCTCTTACAAATCACTTTTCACATGGTGAAGTAGTGATAGGTAAACTATCATGGTCGGTTCAAGCCTTTGTCTTCTATGGCTGACTTACTTGACTCCATGGTACATAATTAGGTGAGCTAACTCTTTGATGTCCATTAAATGATCTGCTAGGTGATTCTTCTCTTCACCATATCATCCAGTCAACACTATCTTCTGTGGCTGACCTTCTGGACTCCATATTATGGTTCGGTGGGCTTAATCAACTGATTTGGTGAGGAATCATCACCATTTTTTTCTCCATTTTAACTCAGATCCTAATCAAAGTTTAACCTTTTATCTAGGACCTATTATAACCTATATGGATCACCAAAACTAAAACTTGGTCATGGGCACAAGATCCTTACAACTAGATGATCCAACATGGTGCATTTGTGGTGTACTGTATCATCTAGTGGCACTGGTGTTTTGGAGGTCTTTGACTGTGCCAACTCTTTGATATTCACTCGATGACCAGATAGATGATTATTCCATTTGCCATGTGCGTTGTCTTCTTGGGCTGTCTTACTATACTCCACCAACTTGCTGCCAACCTCGCCAAACAGATAATCCATCCAAGCCTCATCATCGATATCATCCTCGTCCCTAGCCTTGCCACTGGTAGACCCGAAGAAACAACGTCATGCTCTGCCTCTCCGTCATATCTGCAGTGCGCCAGAATGCCAAAGCTTCCTGATTGGTGGAGGGTAGGAGGGAGGGGGGAGGGGGAGGAGAGGGATCAGCTAAGAGAGTGATGGAGGCAAACACTAAGTCACACTAAGTCCAACATATAGTTGCAGATAGAAATCAGGCCTTGATTGGCTGGACTGGTTCTATTGAGCCTAGGTTATTTTTGGAGATGGGCCTTGTAATGTGTCCGCCTCGGTAAATCAATTTACCGAGATGAACAAACTATTAATTGATTTATTGAGGCAGGCAACCAGTAAAAAAATGGCTACCTTCGTTAATTGTAGGCATTAATCAAGGTGGGCAAAAAGGAGAGCTCGTCTCGATTAATCGTAGGCATTAATCAAGGTGTAGTAGTGTCGGATCTTGATCAAAGTTTAACATTTGGTCCCTTGGACCTATTATAACCAATCTAACATATCTTTAGCACACATGTTAGTCCTAGGCTTGTGGTGCCATCTCAATCACCAATACTAAAAATTGTTCATGGGCATATGATACTTACAATTAGATGATCCAACAAGGTGGTTTTGTGTTGTACCATATCATCCAATGGTACTAGTCTTTGAGGTATTTGACTATGCCAACTCTGATGTTCATTGGATGATCTACTCACTACTACACAAAAAACATCCGTGGCGGGCGAAAACCATTTTCTGCAGTGGACAAAGGCGTCCGCCACGGATGGAAGGTCATGGTTAATCGTGGCCTCACTGTGGCGGGCGCCTATGCCCACTGTAGAAAATGGAATTACCGTAGTGGGCAATATAAGGTGCCTGCTATAGTTAATGACTTTAACCACAGTGGGCGCCTTATGTTGCCCGCCGCGGTAAATCATTTCAAAAAAAACAAAAAAACCCAGGGTCCCACAGGGGAGCCCATTTCTGAGCCCACCGGCGAGCCCGTTTCCTAGAACGGAACCCTAGCGCCATTGTATCCTCCCTGCACCAGCTGGGAGGGAGGATGACGAGGAGGGAGGCCACGGGAGCACCGCTGTGGCCCTGTCGCCGTGGCACCTGGATCCGCCGCCCCGTCGCTGCACCGTCAGGCCTCGCCGCCGTGGCAACCGAATCTGAGAGAGAACAAGAGGTGAGAGGCAGCCTAGATTTGAGCGCAATGAGAGGAGAGGTGAGAGGCATACCTACAGGCGGCTATAGTTGCACAATGAGAGGAGACCCGAAGAATCCGTCCAGATCGAGTAGCTTGTAGCCAAGATCTACCACATCCTTGCCTCAACCAGATCTGCGTCGGCCACCCACCTCAGACCTCAGCCACCCAACCATAGCTAGACCTCGGAGGGAGAGGGAGGGAAGAGGGGCGGCCACCCAGTGTGCCGCCATTCTTCGGCACAACCCGCAGCCGCCGCGAGGGCCGAAGCAACCCCCGTCACCACCACGAGGGCTGGGGGCACAACCCGGCCTTGCGCGCCGGAGTGGGAGAAGGATGTGTCGAAGTCCATGGCAGAGAGGGAGCTGGGAGAGGAATGAGGAAGAGGGGAGCGCTGGAGGATGTGTCAATGTCAGGCCGAGCACTGGAGCGCCGAGTGGCTGCGCGAGTGGGAGTTGGGCTGGGGACTGCTGGAGGTCAAGTGAACCCTAATGTGTCATATATATATGTGGAGCAGATTTTGGGCCTGGCTTGGGCTATTGCACCTCGGTCATTTTTCGTAACGGGCCATTTAAGTTGTCCCTTGCAGTAAATTGATTTACCGCAGCGGGCACCTTAATATGTCCGCCACGGTAAATAGGTATTTTTCGTGGTGGACATTTTAAGATGCCCGCTACGCTAAATTGATTTACCCCAGCGGGCAATAGTACTCGCCATGATAAATAAAAACTGCCCGCTATGGTAAATCATGAGATTTACCGTAGCGGGAAAAAAATGCTTGTCATGGAGAGCATTTTGACAACGTCATGGAAGTTCATTTTTATAGTAGTGACTGGATCATTATTCTCTTTCATCCAGTGTGGAGTGTCTTCTAGATGAGTTATTGGCCTCCACCTATGATCTAGTAGGTCAGGACAACTGATTTGGTGAGGAATCAGCATAGTTTCTTTTTTGTTTCAACTTCGTTCTTGATGACCAAACTTTTAACTTGTGTAACAACCCTAAAGTCCAAACACCAAAAATCACAACCAATAAAATTTTTTCTAAAATGACCTATGGTTGGTGAGTGTCATGTAGGAAAACATCCAACGGTTACACAAGTAGCACCAATGTTAGTTGGAACATTTGCATTTATTTTACAAGAGTATGATTTTCTTTTTATTTGATCTTATGTGATGCTTAATAAAATCAAATAACCTTTTTATCACATGTGTATATGTTTATATGCAACTAACCATGGACACGGACCCAAACTCCCCATGAGACCCTATAGGACCCACTAGGTATATGCCTTGGTCACTAACCCCCTGGTAACAAGATCTTAGCATAGTTAGTTTAGTGGCTAAAGAAATAGAAATAGGAAAAAGAAAGGGAAGGAATGGGAAATGTGGAAGGGGCAAAGCAGCCCAACCGGCCTGCCAGCCTAAGCGGCCCAGCTCGACTAGCAAGCCGCCAGGCCAGCTTGCCCTCCTCACGCCATGTAGGCCTAGCCCAGCAAGGCCACCAAGCCGGTCAAGCCGCCCCGCTCCCACACGGCCACGTTGGCCGAAGCTGCGGCCTACACGCGTGTCCTCGCGGCCCAACCAGGACCGGCCTCGCCCCACGCCGCTCTCCCCGCGGCCCAGATGGCCGAATTGGCCTAGCAAGCATGGACCTTAGTGAGGGCGTGCCGCTTTGCTGCCCTCAGTCTTCCCAGACTCCAGCCACCGGAGTGCTCGTCGTGGCCACCACGGCCGCGCGCGCCCCGCCATGCCCCGTTTAGATGCATTGGCTAGCTCTTGGAGATCCTAGCTTCTCTAATCGGAAGTTGAAGAAGGAGTTGGAGGCCAAATCAAAGCTCTGACGAGGGAATCCGCCGCCGCCACCGAAGTTTGTCGTCCACCACCGCCGCGTGCTCGCCATCATTTTAGGGACCTTCTATTTGATTAGTGCACTGTGCCGAGTTCGCGTTGGCTCTGAGAGTCTGATGCGTAGGTCAATGACGCCTCCCACACGCCGTTGCCTCTAGCAGTCGTAGCCATACTGCCGAGCACCGCTGCCGCGCGCACACTGGCGAGTCAAAGCACCGCAAGCCGACCACGACCTGCAGGCACATCCGGCATGCCCCTGCGGCCGCCCTTGCTTTGAGTCCACGAAGCAGTAGCACATGCCCAAGTGGTCTCCCATGCGCCACCGGGCCCCACAACCACGGCCACGCCGTCCGTCGCCGCCGCCGCGCGCGCCGGCGAGCTGGGAACCTGCGCACCTGCTTAAACCCCACCAGCGCCTACGCCTCGCCCTAGCACAGCCGTAGCTGCAGCCATGGCCAGCCCAAGCCGGCCGGAGCCTCTACGCCGCTCACCACCGATGAGGTCCAGCCGAGCTGCCGTGAGCGTGTAAAAGGAAAGGGGGGAAAATCTCCTGTTCCCATGGACTGGGTGCACCACATCCACCAGGACACTAGCTGGACCAACCAGGGAACGCCACCTAGTTTTCTGGTCCTTGGTTCACCATAGACCGGCTCCATGGAGTCCAGGCCATGAACCAAGCCCAATAGGAGCCCAGACCACCACGTGGACTACTCCTTCGACTGCCACATGTACGGGCTAGGCTGGCCCAACCAGCCCGGACCCGGCCCTGTCCAGGCTCGCCAAAGCCCTTTTCGGGCCCACTAACGTTGATCGTTGACCGATCAATGTTGACCATTGACCATGGGTCCCACCTGTCATTGACCAAAGTCAGCTGGACCCACCAGTCAGCCCCTGTTGCGCTTCTGGCCAGCCACGTTGTGCCACGTGTCACGCCCTGGTTTTTTGGCCTCTTTTCTTTTTTAGAATATGCTTTAATCTTGTAAAATTCATAACTTCTTCATACGAACTTTGAAAATTATGAACCAAGTGTCCAAATTTTTGTAAAAATGAGCTCTACGTCATAGGCTTATGTATGATTGCATTTGGAGTTATTGGATTTTATTTGGTTCTTTGTGATTGATCCATAGGGGTCGCTCCCGCGACCATTATGTCTCAATTTCAAATCCCGCGAAGGAGTTACCCGAGGAGGAGGACTAGGAGCGTGCAAAGGACTTGAGGGAGGACTTGAGTGACAGCTATTCAGGTGCCACATCCCACCCAACCTCATAGAACCTATTACGCATGCAATATAATAGAATGCTAGTGCTCTACTTTATGCAATAATTCTGTGATATGCTATGATAAGATTGCATGGTAGATTACTTGTATGCCTTTTCCTTGTCGTAACCTTTACCCTGCTCACCCGCTTATAGGATAGACACACTTATCCATACGCCTGTTACTTGCTACTTATACTCCACTTGCATTATATCTGTGATGTGATGCTGATGGTGGACTTTGGGTGGGTTCAGCACGGGGTGCTAGACTTGGTGATCGTATGGGTGTCTCTGGATAATATAATGCGGGAGGGTTGTCTGGTGAGGGTTGAGTTGACTGGAGAGGAATTACGACGAGCTTTTGGAGTGAGTCTTATCGAGGGGGTGCAACTTGGGCACCCCTGTGTTCTTGGTACCTATGGCGGGTACATGGTGACTTGAGGAGATCCTGGGGTCGAGAACCTTCATGAAGCAAAGCCTCGGGTAGGAGGTGTTGTTGTAACATGGCCTGTTGTAGCCCCTTTTTGAGGAGATATCCTATCTGGTCCCCCTAGGACCTGTTGTCTCTCGAGAACCGGAACCATGGACACCTCGTGCTCACCACTCGCCCCTGAATGGGCGGGGGACGGATGACTGACTAACTAGGATGATGCCACTACTACTAGGTTATTAGCAGAGAGTGTCAAGAGGTACGGGCATTAGGACCCACACCGTCCTTAAAGCCGCATTGTTACCTTGGTGGCCCGGGTGACTACGCCTCATAGTCTCAGTGTGCCGGTGGTATCTATCTGGGATGTCCTAGTACTGAGTGGTAGGGTGGCATTGCACCGGTTAGAAAGCAGCTGGAATCTGCCTAGGCAGAGTGCACCGTCGATGATGGCTATCTTGTGGTTACGGGAGTACACGCTCTGCAGAGTTTAGAATCTATATATAGTTTGCAGCCTCGGTTTGGCTATTCCGTGACCTATGCTTCTCTTAAGTAGTGAGATGAGTCCTTTCTACCTCCCCCTGAGTGATGTTGTTGTTGTTACCCTATGGCATGATGGCCGATTAGGCATTGATGAGAGGGAGTTGTCCATTACCACCATGTGTGAGCGTGGTTGTTGAGTGAGCTGAGAGGATGATGGTTGATGGCATGGTGTTGTGGGATGGGAATAGATTAAAACTTGATGAACTGTTATTATATAATATTGATGATACTTACAAAGGAAACCATGGCCAAATAATAGGTCTCTTTGACTATATCTTTTGCAACCACCAACCACAAAGCATAAGCAAAGCATAGGGTAGAAGCTGGTGGCCAGTACAAATCATACTGAAACTTATTTGGCAGGTGAGCCTGACTACGCCTACGGCGACAAGGGACTCAAGGATTAGATGGTCTCGTGCCTACGCTAAAGATGGTGCAAGACATTACTTTCGTGATATCCCTCTACTTCCGCAGCTATTCTGGATGCTAGATACTCTGATGATTCCGCCATGTGGCGACGTAATAATTATGTAAACCTCTCTATTGTATTCTTTTATTTGATGTATGGCTTTATAATCAACTGTTATCAGATAATTTATGATTTGACCTCCAAGGCTATCATTATATCCTTCATTATGTGTATTTTCTCTTTGCGAAAAATTAAGGATGTTTCAGTTGGTATCAGAGCTAGGTTTGACCCTAGGATGAGACCCATAGGATTAGACGATAGAATAGGAGATCTGGAACCACTTTTAGTTATATACCGACCATGCATAACTCTTTTATGCTTGGCTCATCTCCTCTCTTACTCACCTTCTAACCTCTTTCTCGGCTCTGTATGCAGATGGAGAGCTTTGTGGAGATTCCCTTCTATGAGAAGTACCAGCAAGACTACGCCGAGGTCCTACATGAGACGCTCCAGCACCTTGGTGTCCCCAAGTCAAACTGTCACTGGATTTGTCACCGTAAGATGGGACCCAATGGACCAGAGGATTGCTATGTGGTGACTATCCAGATCATTGAGTGCAAGGAGGTGCCACACTAAAGCCCTTCATCGTCTGTGAGACGGATAGGACTATCACCAATGCCGCATAGCTTGCTGCACGCGCTACCCTCCGGATCATGATGAGAGACACATACGTGCTCCTCAAGATAGGACCATTCCGCTTGCTGCCCCAAGCCCTTGATCTCTCTAGGAGTGACATAGATCATTGGGCCAAGATCGAGAGCATCAGGATCACAGGGGAACACATGGTTACCCAGGACAAGCTCATCCTAGTGATGGAAGGTGACAAGCACTACTACAAGCATCAGGTCACGGAGCTGGAAGCAAAGGTGAAGGCCTAAGAGGAAGAATTAGCCAAGATGAAGAAGTCAAGTTGGTCCAACACGGCACACCTTGCCAGTTACATGAAGGGATGTGTGTATCTGCGTGATGTCGTGAGGGCGAAGCTAGAGAAGTGGAAGCAGTCTGATGCTCGTCATGTCCAGCAGTACGAGCAGGTACAGATGCAGCTACCTATCCACTGTCGCAAGGTGCCTCTCACCGAGAAGTTCAAGGTAGGGTCCACCAGCACAACATGGATGCCTGCCCCGTGCCTGAGTTAGAACCTACTCCAGAGTGAGAGGAAGCCCAGAAGCATGTGCGGAGGATGTTCAGGACCAAGTCACAGCTCCAGGAGATGGCTGCTAATTCCTTCCCCCTCGTGCCACCAGGTTCGACTCCCGAGCAGTGATCTACAGCTGACGTAGAGTAACCCAGCTGAAGATAGCCCCACAATGGCTAAGAAGGCATGACTCACTTCTAAAGTAGAATAGATTGTTCCCCTTTTGAAGCCTACCTACGCATAGTGCGAAAATTCCCATGAGTCTCTTAGGGTAGCTGCGAGAGACATTGCCATGTAGCCAACTTAATGTAATGGATGCTCGAATTTTAATCGTGTCATATGGATTTTCATTGCTTCTTTAAATGAGTGTTGGATAGATAAAAATGTTTTAAATTAATTAAATGAGTTTAAATTACTTAGCTAAGTTGATAATAACTCATATCACTTGCACCTATTCCTAAGTCTGGTGATCTTGAAGCAGGATGTCTGCCCGCTGTTCAGCACATCTGAGCCACCACGCACCACCCCAGGGCCTGCCATGGGCCATGGATGTGGTGGTAGTCATAGCAACATGGGACACAGGACCCCCATTGATTCGACCCAGAGAAGGAAGAACATCGGATCGTCACTCTGCCACCCGTCAGGACCCATGTTGAGGAGAGCTCTCCACCACCCCCACCACCTTTTGGCTAGGGTGTTGGCTCAACAGACTCGCCTTCTAGGAACCATGGGTGAGGAGTTCCAGCAGAAGTTGGCTAGTGCACTCCTATTGGAGCTTCCTACCTTCGATGGCGCCGACGGTGACCATATCACCATCATGGATTGGCTTTATGACATGACTGAGTGGTTGAATTCAACCAACTACACCAAGGAGGATCGGGTCAACATCATAGCCCACCACTTCGAGGGTAACTCTCAAGCGTGGTGGAATGGATTCAGCACAGCTCATGGAGACCCCGCCAACATCTCGTGGGAAGAGTTCACTAAGGCCTTTCATGAGCGCCATGTGCCAGTAGAAGTGGAGGAGACTCTAGTAGAAGAGCTCCATAGTATCAAGCAAGGAGCAAGCTCGGTTCATGAGTACGCTATCTGCTTCATTCACCTGATGCGGTATGTGCACCCTGAAAGTGTGGCCACTGAGAAGGACAAGGTGTATTACTTCACTCAGGGACTGGAAGTTCCCCACCGCATTGCTATCACAAGGAGGACTTGCCACACCCTTGAAGAGGCCACCAATGAGGTAGTGAAGTCAGAGAGGATCCATCCTGAGACAGGCACGCTCGTTTGCATGAAGCATCACCTCGAGGGATCATCTGACAACCCGGTCCAGCAATGATCGCGTACGCATGATCTCCCTAGGAGCAGCTCCTCCCAGAGCCAACCCATTCGGGATTCTGATGCATGGGAGGCTACTGCTGCCACTCCTACAACTGAGGTGCCCCTCATCTGCTATGGTTGTGGCCATCCTGGTCACAAGATCGTTGTCTGCCCAAGAGAGAAGGCTGCCACACCCACACCTGCAAGTGGCACTCCTCTCGTTTGTTTTGGATGCGGCCAACCAGGCCATAGAGTCATCAACTTCACCAGGGTCGACGTTGATTCACCAACTATGATTCCTTTCAAGAGGATTCAAGGTTTAGCAAAGAAGGTTTGCTATGATTCACGCACTGCCTACTGGCAACTTACACACAGTGCTGCTAAAGACGTCCAAAAGAACGAAGATCAGGGTGCAAGAGACACCATAACCCTCAATGGAATAACCTATTTTAGATGTGGACAAAAGGTTCATAAGGTAGCATTTTTCCCTCTGAAGGATGCCACCGCAAGTCCCATGAGCCGCAAAGAGTAGAAAGCCGCCTACTGGCATATCGACAAGCAAGCTGCTAAGGACACCCCCGACATAGAACAAGGTATGTGCTTATAATTGGAGTTAACGCTTCAATTTTGTTTTAAATCTAGTATTGCATCTTTTATACACTTACTACCAAGTCCTCATAAGATCTAAGCCTACACAACTACCATATGAGGATTCCCTCAGTTCTAGTTCCTTTTTGATGCCTCCCCCCTAGAGAAGTAGGTTATATGGATCGCTACACTAGGATACCCTAGTAGCTAAGCTCACCTTGCCACCCTTAATGGCATGACCAATACCATAATGGTTGGAAGAGAATCCCTTTAAAGTGAACACTTGCTAGGATATAAAGTCCATTTAAAACCCTCCTCTACACCAAAGGGAAAAGCAAGGGAACAAGATGGAGTGCCATCAAGAACAAGTACCCCCTGCCAAGGATAGAGACCCGCTAGATCAGCTACCCAATGCTAAGTACTTCACCAAGTTTGACCTTAGATCAGGCTACCTTCAGATGAAGCAACAGAAAAGACAATACCTGAGGAAACTCTTGTCACCAGATGTGAGCAGCATCTAAGGATAATATTGGAGAAGATACCGAAGCATCAGCTCTACGCTAAGTTCAGCAAGTATGGGTCTAGCTTGAATGGGTCAATTCTCTTAGGCCATGTGTCTGATGCCATCAGAGTAGCTGTTGACCTGTCTAATGTGAAGACAATGAAGAAGAGAGGCCAACTACAAAATGTGACTGATAAGGAAAGTTTCTTGGAATTAGCTGGTTGGTACAACTGACTCTTTGAGAGCTTCTCCAGATAGCTCACCCCAGGATCAACCTTCCAAAGAAGACCAAGGAGTTTGAATGGACACCCTAGTGCGAACAGAGTTTTCAGACCCCGAAAGAAAAGCTCACCACGACACCTGTTCTTGCCTTGCCCGATAACCCCAGGACCTTGTGATCTATTGCGATGCATCTCGCCATGGGCTTGGTTGTGTTCTAAAGAAAAATGGGAAAGTCATTGCCTATGCTTCCCATCAGCTTAAGGAGCACGAACAATGTTACCCTACCCATGATCTCGAGACTGTAGCTATGATCCATGCATCAAAAATTTGGAGGCACTACCTGATTGGGAACAAGTGTGAGATAGACACCGATCACAAGAGCCTGAAGTACCTTTCACCAGAAAGATCTAAACATGAGGCAGCATCATTGGCTAGAGTTGATTAAGGACTACGATGTGGAGATCCTATACCACCTAGGAAAGGCTAATGAAGTCGCTGACACTCCTAGCCGCAAGCATCATCATGCCTTGTTCACCGCAGCTTTGCCTAAGGAGTTGCAAGAGGACACTGATGAGTTATAGCTTGAGGTGATACCTCGTGGCCTCTTGAATGAGCTTCGTGTGCACCACACGCTCATGGACAGGATCCGTGAAGCCCAGGAGTCAGTAAGGACAAGCAAAGCACTCTTGGGTACAAGAATAGCATCTAAGCCTTTTCGGCTCCACCACGCGTAATAAGACCCTATCAGAAGGGCATGAGCTCAAATTTTCCATTCACCCAGGGAGCACCAGGAAGTATGTGGTCCTGAAAAGGAAATCCTAGTAGAAGAATATGAATGTAGATAATGCAGGATATGCTGCAAGTAGTAGCATATACAAACATGTCAAGGCGGAGCACAAGAGCTCTGAACCACCTGAGGTGTTTGAATGGAATCATGATAGCATGCCTATGGACTTCATTGTGGTTTAGCCTCGAACCTCGAAGGACCTGCTATATGAGCGATGATCAATCACCTAACCTAGAGTAGGTCACCCTTTTTGTCAAAAAGGAGTGACACCACAGTTGGACCGCTGGCAGATCTGTATGTTGGAGCATTCTCAAGTTGCATGGAGCCCTAGAAGTATAGCATTTGATCATGGACCTTAGTATACATCCAAGTTTGGAAAAGCCCTGGGAGATGCTATAGGAACTCAACCAGACAACCGCATTGCGTACCATCCTCAGATGAATGGACAGACAAAAAGGGTAAATCTGATCCTTAGAGACAGGCTTTGAGCTTGTGTTTACGAATGTGAACAACCTGGAAAAGAGTTTAGTCCATGCTGATTTCTCATACAGCAATAGATACCAAGTCAGTCTTCAAGAAGCACCACCCGAGGCCTCGGATGGAAGATCATATAGAACCCATCTCTTAATTATGGATAAGAGGTAGAAGGAAAAAGGTCAACCTTTGGACCTGCCACCATCAGCAAGGCCAAAGAAGGAATCACCCAAGTGTGAAAGGATGTAAGGCGCTCGCAGAAACCATCAGAAGAATTGTCCTGACAATGGATGGAAAGACCTTGAGTTGAAGTTAGGAGCTAAGCCTTCCTTAAGGTCTCCCCACATCATGGAACCCTAGATTCCATGAAATGAGAAAGCTAACCCCAGGATAAGAGGAACCGAACTGGATTGGTAGGCAAGTCCGCCTACAGGATAGAGTTGCTTGGGTGACTCGCAGATGTACACCAATATCTCCATTTGCTATAGCAACGCAAGTGTCTAAGGCTACAAAAGCAACCAACATCCCCCAGAGGCACTTGATGTTCAGAACACAATGGAATACCAAGAACACCCCATCCGACTTCTGATAAGGGACCTAAAGAAAACAGAAGCACTAGTTTACCAATGTGCAAAGTTTGGCATGCAATCACTCCAAAAGAGAAGCAGCATTGGAAAAGAAGTCAGAACTAAAGGAAGCTCCACCCTTACCCATTGAAGAGCAAGTTACAAGTTTTAATCTCGACGACGAGATTCTCATAAGGGGGTAGGTCTGTAACAACCCTAAAAATCAAACACCAAAAAGTCACAACTAACAAAAAGTTTTCTAAAATAACCTATGGTTGGTGAGTGTCATGTAGGAAAACATCCAATAGTTCCACAAGTAGCACCAATGTTAGTTGGAACATTTGCATTTATTTTACAAGAGTATGATTTGCTTTTTATTTGATCTTATGTGATGCTTAATAAAATCAAATAACCTTTTTATCACATGTGTATATGTTTATATGCAACTAACCATGGACATGGACCCAAACTCCCCATGAGACCCTATGGGACCCACTAGGTATATGCCTTGGTCACTAACCCCCTACTAACAAGATCTTAGCATAGTTAGTTTAGTGGCTAAAGAAATAGAAATAGAAAAGAGGAAGGGAAGGAATGGGAAATGTGGAAGGGGCAAAGCAGCCCAACCGGCCTGCCAGCCTGAGCGGCCCAGCTTGACCAGCAAGCCGCTAGGCCAACTTGCCCTCCTCATGCTGCATAGGCCTAGCCCAGCAAGGCCACCAGGCCGGCCAAGCCGCCCCGCTCCCACACGGCCATGTTGGCCGAAGCTGCGGCCTGCACGTGCATCCCCGCGGCACAGCAAGGACCCGGCCTCGCCCCACGCCGCTCTCCTCATGGCCCAGATGGCCGAATCGGCCCAGCAAGTGGCCCACAGCCGCTGACCGCTGGCCCCGCCTTGTCAACTGCCCTGTTTTCCTCTTCTGGCCGCCCGCCCATCACATCCACCGACCTAAAAATGTCCATGGCTGCATGATGCCATTCGCTCGTGCCCATGACTGCATCGCGATGCTGTTCACTCTGTGCCACGGTCCTCGGGTGCCCTAACCCAAACCAAGCTCGCGTTGCGACCGCCCGATGCGCCCGACCGCATCACCACTGTCCGCCCGCGCCATGTCTGCCCACCATGACTATAAAAGGGGCAGTGCCCCAACCTCTAGGGTTACCCCATGCCCAGCCATCTTTGCTGGCCCACCGCAGCACCTTGCTGCCCACCAGATCAAGGAGAGGAGAAGAGGAAGGAGGAGTAGGAGGCGGGGAGGAGAAGACCGGAGCCGGAGCTGGAGCAGAGGCTGCGCGCCGCTGTTGTCCGCGTGCCAGAGGAGGAGGACCAGGTGGCCCTACTCGACCACCGTGACCTGTTGCTACTCTGCATCTTCTCCCCCAAGCCGCCACCTCATCGCTGTTCCTCGCCATCAGCCTCTGCTACGCAGGTGAGCACGCCGTCGCCCTGCTCTGCCATGCCCGCCGCCAAAGCGCCACCACGTTCACGTCGTTCCGCTGCGACAGAGGCCTCATTAAATCCCTAGCTAACCTCGCCATCGCCTAGAATGCCTATAAGGCAACCTTTCGGGATCCGGCATGGACCTCAGTGAGGGCGCACCGCTTTGCCGCCCTCGGTCTTCCTGGACTCCGGCCACCGGAGTGCTCGCCATGGCACCGCGGTCGTGCGCGCCCCGTCATGCCCCGTTTAGCTGCGTTGGCTAGCTCTTGGAGATCCTAGCTTCTCCAATCGAAAGTTGAAGAAAGAGTTGGAGGCCAAATCGAAGCTTTGACGAGGGAATCCGCCGCCGCCGCCGCGTGCTCCCCGTCATTCTAAGGACCTTCGGTTCGATTAGTGCACCGTGCCGAGTTCGCGTTGGCTCTGAGAGTCCAATGCAAAGGTCAATGACGCCTCCCGTGCGCCATTGCTTCTAGTAGCCGCAGCCGTACTGTCAGGTGCAACAAGCCGACCGCGACCTGCAGCCACATCCGGCATACCCCCCGGCCGCCCTTGCTTTAAGTCCGCGAAGCAGTAGCACACGCCTAAGCGGTCTTCCCTGCACCACTGGGCCCCGCAACCACGGCCTCGCCATCCGTCGCAGCCGCTGCACACGCGCCGACGAGCTGGGAACCCGCGCTCCTGCTTCGACCCCACCAGCGCCTACACCTCGCCCTAGCGCAGCCGTAGCTGCGGCCATGGCCAGCCCAGGCCGACCGGAGCCTCTACGCCGCTCGCCGCCGGTGAGGTCCAGCAGAGCCGCCGCGCGCATGTAAAAGGAAACGGGGGAAATTCCCTATTCCTGTGGACCGGTTGCACCGCATCCACCTGGACACTGGCTACTACTCCTTTTAGATCTGTTTATATGTATATAGCTATAAATTTATTGTTGAAAAAAATCTATAGACACACTAAAAAATTTTTGTTTTCAAGAAATGCTGCAGAAAACTATTTGGTTGACACAAGAAACGATAGATGAAAAAATAATAGAGCTGCTAAACTTTAGTGTAGAATTACCTCCGTATAACCAAATCAGTGCCACAAAATTTTATTGGCGGAGCTGCTACCTAATCAACTTTTGTGTAAAACTACCTCAGTATAACCAAATCACTGCCTTAAACTTTTATTGGCGCTCTCCATTCTAATATATGGAACAAATTGAATATGCAGACAAAAGAAACAAAAAATTCATGGGAGCTGCTAAACTTTGTTTTTGACTTTTTGTAGAAGGAGCAATCGTCGTGAGAAAATATTCATTTGGATTTAGTTAAAAGAAAAAAGGGGAAAAGCACACACATAAGTATCTTGTCGTCGGACATCCATCAAGCAATTATATCAGTACATGGCAAATAGGATGAAGAGCAGGATGAACACCTATGGACAGGGTGGGCTACAAATGAAGCTCTGCAAATAAAGAAGCTCACCTATGCCCAGGAGTTGTGCATCTTGTCCTGGGAGGCCACAAGCTGTGAGAGGGAGAGCAAGGCTACCAGATGACGGATCTGACGACGCAGCATGGATCCAGTTGAGTATCCGCTGGAGCTGGAGCTGAAGCAGCACGTGCGTCAGAGCCCACCCGTGCAGGGCTGCCACGCCAGGGGCCACCGTATGGGGGGCACCCTCGCTGAGAACGCTGCGTGGGGGCCCTCTTGCTGCCGCTCAGGATGCCCTAGCCGGGGCTGCCGGTGGGCCGCCGCACTGGGGGCATGTATGGGAGCAACATTTGTCCCACGCCGCCGTCAAAAGAGTAGGGGAGAGAGAGGAGCCGCCCCGCGCCGCCGCGCCTAGGGCTCGCCGGCCCCATGGCAGTGCCACCCGCCATGCCTGAGGGCATGCCGTCGCCACCACCACAAGGAAAGGGAGAGGGAGAGAGGAAGGATCTGATCTACCTTAGCCTGTGCCTGGAGCAGCGAGAGACTAAGAGGGAGCTAGGAGAGGTGGGTGCGCATGCCTCAGGCCTGCGGCCGCCACGCCGGGAGGTGCTCCAGGACGACGTGCGAGCTAACTGAGCGCCGCTACCCTGGAAGCCGCGTCGGGGCGCCATGTTGGTGCCCGCCCGTGCCAGGGTTGCCCATCCCTCAACGGCAGACGCCGCGAGAGGATTCCACCATGCCAGATCCGGTGAGGGAGCGAACCTATCCGGTCATGGCGGCCTCGGATCTAGTCATGGATGCTCCGGATTGATCCTGGAAAGGTGGACAGACAAGCACAGATCGATGGTTAAGCCCGGTGCCAACGGGCGAAAGAGAGGAAGAGCAAGGGAGAGAGGCTGCCTTCACCTTGAGTCCTTGCCGAAAGCCCATGCCTGAGCCTATGTCGCTGGAAACCCACGCCTGAGCGGACGCGTGGCCAGCGGCCTCCGAGCCTCAACCTGTCCGCGCCGGTGGCCTCCACTCATGGCGCCGGGGAGGGGGCAGGCTGCGGCTCGCCGGCCGCGCCACACCGGTTAGGCAGGCCCCACCGCTGGCCACAAGTGCAGCGTCGTGGGCACGCTCGGCTTCACCTGGGGGAGAGAGAGAGAGAGAGAGTAGGAGAGAGTAGAGGTGCAGGGAGAAAGGATGGAGCAGACGGAGATATTTACTACTGGGCCAATCATCGATCGACAACAGCAAGAGCGGACCGTATAGATGGCGAAGGTAGATTGGCCACCATTAGATTTACAACCGATGCCGTAAAAAAATTTGCTACCGTGGACACCTCTAGCGCGCGTCTTGGCCACACGCGATATTCTCTTTCAATGTGGAAATATCAGAAGCCTAACCCCACTACTAAACACGAACAACCCTTGTTCTCATTGGTGGGCGGCTTGGCACAAGGCAAACTGTCGGTTGATATGATTCAGCAAACAGCAAAATCATTTAGATATATCCTCCATGATCCTACTACGTACTACTACATTGGAAAGAATAGGAGCAGAGGAAATCCTTGCTGCTAAAAATATATAAATATTACCAATGCATTTAATAACCTTGTATTCAAATAACAGCTGTATATCCCCATACATAAACATGTCAAAATAAAAATGTCTAACGTTCTAACCTACTATTTCTAAACTAGTGATAAGATAGACAGGTAGTTCTCAGTGACCCATTGTTTTGCCATGCGTGTACAACAATGCAGATGACTACTGTCTGTAACTTATGTCGTACATAGAAGGTAAAGTAGACAACTTTTGCAATGATTTATGGTGGCAGGCTACCTACACGGATAATTCCTCACAATTGTCTTAGTCGAATCGCGATTAAAAATTTACTAGGCTGCCAGGTCCATCTGATGGTTAAGGACGCAGTCATGGATACATCGTTGAAGAACCCTGGGGAAAACTGCAGAAGGAAGCCCAGGGGGTCAGGGTGCCGTCGGTGGAGGAAGTGACGCCGACAATTAGGATCAGTAATCCGCAAAAAAATATTATCTACAGTATCATATCTTTCCTTGATCTCATCCTTTTGCTTAGCTTGCGCATTGGCAGGAGGGTTCCGATCCTGTGTCACATGGTATAGAGCTGTTCTCCATATGCATGCCATGCCTATTTGGAAGCCTATAAATAGCACCAAATGCCTTACCGTATGAGGCACCAGTTGAGAGAAGCTGCTTGTCGATCACATCTTCCTTCATATAGTAACTTCCTCTTAAGCTAGCTAGTTAGCTGTGCATCCACACAAAGATCACATATACAATGGCTTTCCCTGCCTTGGCGCTTAACAAGAAGGGAGCCCTTGTCGCTGCCATTTGTGTGGTTCTTGTGGTGAGCTGGGTGGGGGAACCAGCACAAGGGTCGCCATCCTGCGCCATCGATCGCTGCATCTCGGAATGTCCTTCGAGGTGCAAGGAGAAAGCTGCGAGCGCTTGCGAGGGTGCCAAGAGCTCAGATATAGACAGGTGCAAGCGCGGCTGCTTTAAGGCCTGCACCGACCTTGACATATGTCATAGAGAAGGGGAGACTTGTGATTGCGGCAGCAGATGCGACAGTTACTGCCAGGACACTCCAGGCGGTACCCCTGCTTACGATGGGTGCGTGGCTGGAGCCTTCCAATCGTGCAAGGACTCCTGCGAAAAGGGCTGCAAGGGCGAAAAAGTGGATAACTGAAGAATAATTCTGGTGTTATTATATATACGCGACTGCAAGATCGAATAATAATGGGTGCATTTGCATTGTGTGGGTAGTTTATTTGAAGGTTTTATACTACATGCATAGTTTGGGTCAAGTATGGGTTCAGGCCAGCGTGTTTTGGTTTGGACCATTTCGTTTATTGTTTTTCAGTTGTTAATTGGCATATAATTGTAATCTGAATTATGCATGGCCATGTTGCGTCAAAGCCAAATCGAGCAACTGCACGATGATGGTAGTCAAACTTGTAAGTTTCCCAATTTTTCCTTTGGAATAAACTCCTATGGTTCTTCGTGTATTATAACTCTGTATATACAGATGCATTGCTTGTGTGCGAAAAAAGAAAGGAGTTGTGATTGCCTACTTCCCTAATAATCTACATCCACAACAAATGAATAGGTAGGGACGAACTGCCTCCGCCATAAAGAGAGTATCGTTATAGGATTCGTGCTGGTCATACTTTCTTAAGTTTGACTGATCCTATAAAAATTAGCAGCATATACATCTCCAAATGGAGGATGCATTCATGGTCTTTGGAGCTGATCAGATGACCACTGGTACAAAAACACTAGGTATGACATGGTGTGTACTAATCCACAAGTTTCTTATGGCTAGTATTGCGTTGCTTACTAAAAAAAATCATTCATCATAGGCGTATCACTATCTGACATCATTTTATTTTGCATGGTACCAGTAGTTGAAATAGAATGACCTTGAGCTGTTTTGCCACCGCTCGCCGATCAAGCTAGCAGCGCGCTCACAAGAGCGGCTTGTAGGTTAGCAGAGTTCTTCTCCTCCACCAACATGTGGAGATCCCCTAGGAGTTGATCAATGGTCATAGATCGATGATGTTCTTTAAACATGTTGATAGTAGATTGATCTTTTTCTCTTCCTAGCGAACTCACTAAAAAGTTAGACATGTTGATGGTAGATCGATTTTCTTCTCCTCCTAGCGAACTCACCAAAAAGTCTGCTGATGCTAATTTTGGTGACACATTTGTAAGGGCTAGCACGCTCTAGGATCAGTAGGGAGTTACATGTCGAGCTTGCTCTAGGATCAGTAGAGTCACGCCAAGGATTTCACTAAATCTCATTGAGTGACAAGCCAAACAACATGGGTTATAAATGCTAGGCTGAAGGAAAAAAAAAAGAGTAATAGATGCACTTTTGATCGATTGTCTATTAGATTACTCAATCAGCCATGATGGTCCAATATATAAGACAGAGGGTGATGTTAGGTCAAGTACAATGCACATCTGCTTATTAAAATGCTTAGAAGGAGAGAGATGAGAAAATGTCAGCCAGCGGTTTACCAGGAGATAAACCTACAATGGGAAAGTGCTGTGAAGGATGCTTAGCTTGTTAACCACCGGCAGTTGAGGCAGTTCATCGAGTTATCGGGAGTGCTCGGCTTCTACGGATTGCGCTAGCGTCGCTCTACTGGCACTGCAGCCGCGCGTAAGCGCTCGACTGAAACTTGCTGGAGTCCACCATGGAAGGATAACAGAATACCGCCCAAAACAGCTCGTAGGCGCCCGTCATTATACATGGCGGCCTTATACCACTACCAGTACAAAACATATCCAAAGCAAATTCCACATGTTTCCCGCCATTAAAACCGAGTTTGCATCCAGTTGGACTCAACTCGGTCTTGATCTACTAAACCTGGCCTTGCTGGATTTGGAAATGGCTAGGTCAGGTTTTAAATCGCCCAAGCTGTTTTGATGGTGAACAGGAAAATCTACTAAACCTTCTTGATGGTGAACAGGAAAATCGCCCAAGCTGGTTTTAAATCCAGCCATGCCAATTTTGATTAAAAGCCCAAAAACTCTTGTCTTCATTTGGACTGTAAACTTCCAATATATTTTTTGATCGTTTTGATTCCAGGAATTTAATGATGGAGCCCATTGCACTTGTTGGCACACCTTTTCTATTAACAGAAGCTTTAATTTCAACCAACGCATCACACACCAGAGACACTAGAAACAAATCAAGAAAAAAAGTCGGGATAGAAAAGGAGAAGCCGGTGGAAACGAGGCTCCAATCGCTGGCGCAGGGGGCAGTCAGATTCAGTAAACAGCAAAAAAAATTAAGATAACTACTTTGACCTTGATCACTGTGCTTGCACATAAAACGAAGTCAACCGATAATAATGCTAGGTTTCCTGTGACACATGCAGTGTACTATACCTCGATACTAGTAGCTGTTTCCACATGCTAACTTGGAATCCTATAAATAGCACGAAACGACTTGCCGAATTAGCACCAGTTGAGAAGCTGCTTTTCTCTGTCACATCTTGCTTCATACTACCAGTAACTTCCTCTTAAGCTAGCTGTGGATCCACGCATACAAAGATCACATAATGGCTTTGCGTGCCTCCGCTCTTAAGGGAGCCGTAGTTGCTGCCATTTGTGTGGCTCTGGTGGTGAGCTGGGTGGGTGAACCAGCACAAGGGTCGCCATCCTGCGCCATGCATCGCTGCATCTCGGAATGTCCTTCCAAGTGCAACGAGAAAGCTGAGAGCTCTTGCGAGAGTGCCAAAGGCGCAGATTTTTCTAAGTGCAGGAACGGCTGCATTACGGGATGCAATCACAGCTGCCAAGATAGAGCGGAGACTACATGCGACTGCGACAACATATGCGACAGTTACTGCAAGACAACTCCAGGCCCTACATACAATGCGTGCGTGTCTACGGTCTTCCAGTCATGCAAGGACTCCTGCGAAAAGGACTGCAAGGGTGAAAAAGTGAATAACTGATGAATTCTGTTGTCATATATATGTATGCGCGAGAATGGATCGGGTTCATATGTTTTTTGTGGGTAGTTTATTTAGTATTTGGTACTGCATAGCATGGGTCAAGTAGGAGTCCAGCGTGTTTTGGTTTGGGTCCTCTGTTTTATATATTTGTAATCTGAATTTGCGTTTGCAAAAATCACACATCTGGATAGTCAAGTCCTCATAAGTTTAGCATTTTTTTCTTCGAATAAAGTACACTAGGCGGTCCCTAAACTTGCACTGTCGTGTCATCTCGGTCCCTAAAATTAAAACGGTCGTTTGGGTGCCTGATCTTCGTTCGGGTCAGTTAGGTCTAACCAGGTGTCGACTGGCGTTGAACTAATGCAGATACCCCCTTCAGCGCTTTCTTGAGTTGAACAAATCCTCCTTCGTTGACCATGATGCCACCTCGGCATGGAAGTTCTCAAGCCTCGTCACTGGCCGGAGCTCGCCACGACAGCCTGCGCGCCGAATGGCTGCTCCGCGAGCCTCAGCGTGGTCGTCGCCTCCGGCGGACGAGCCCAGCAGGCCGACGAGCGCTTCCATGGGACCTTGGCCAAAGGCCTTGGCCTTGGCGAGCGTGTTCTCGGCTTCTCGGCGTCAACTCAACGATGAGGCCTGGCCCGCCGGCGGCCTCCACGTTCACGGCGTTGTTCTGCATGGCGCGTCCGTGGAGGAGAGCAGGTGGAGCAGCCACGACACGGCATCCATACACGTCCACGAGGCAGGTAGAAATTCTGCTTCGAGAGCTCACTGAGTTGCTGGCCTCGTACGTCACTTTCTTTTTCTCCTCGGACGCGCAGCTGTACAACCTCGCCATTGGGAACGCCGAGAGGCGCACGCCGCTGACCGCAGCTTTTGAACGGCGCCAGTGCTTGCTGCTCGAGATGACCCCGCATGCCGCGACACGAGCTCGACGCTGCGGAGACTCGATCTCGCCGGTGACGAGGAACGTACGACACCTGCCAAGTGTCGCCGATGAGCGCGAGATCGCTGTCTCAGCCAGCCTCCGGGAACGCGGCCTCGTCGGAGCATCCCGACCAAGTGGCGAAGCGGACGCAGGCGAGCACGAGTCTGGCGTTTTCGGCATCAGGCGTCACAGCAGTCGAACCGCGCGAGCACTGAACGCACGACCCGCACCGCGCGGTCATCGTTACGCCGCAGGTGCGCCGCTGTGCGCCACACCTGCTGGGAGCCCAGGACACCAACCCGGCAAGTTCCACACCGTCCGCGAACGCCCTGACGATGTCCTCCAGGAGCAGCAGCACGTCCATTGCCGTGACGATGGAGCCCAGCAGCACCCGGAGCCATGGCGGGATCTACAGTGGATGTGGCACAGAGGAAGCTACGGCGAGGGGCGATGGATGCGATGACGACTGCCGGTGAAGGAGACGGCGGCTGGAGGGGGTATTTGCATTAGTTCAACGTGTGTTGTGCTTGTGCCCGGTTGGACCAAACTGAAATCCGAATAGAGATTAGGCACCCAAACGACCATTTTGCAACTTTAGGGACCAGGATGACACAACAGTGCAAGCTTAGGAATCGTCAGTGCACTTTACTCTTTTTCTTTAGAATAAACTCTATGATTCTTCACATACATACATTAATGTAAAGAGTTGTGATTGCCTACTCCCTAAATCTACATCCATGGCAAATAAGTTCGTAGGGACGTACTCCCCTATGCTTTAATATTTGTCGGTCTATACTTATAAGTAGTTACCAAGGACTGTGGCAAAAGACTCCATCACCCCTATATAGTAATTATTTAACAACTCTAAATTTAAATGAACACTACTTGCATGGTACTGTGAAAGGGGCGAGGGAAAGGCTGTAGCCTAAATGCCTAATGGACAGGTGATGTGGTGAGATGGTACTACACCATACACATTAGTAGGCATTAGGGATAACAGATTTGAAAGATAGAATTACTAATATAAAGGGACAGAGGGTGTGGGTCATAGTTTGAATAGAAAACTCTTTGGCTGCAGAGCCAACACATGGCTAGTCATATGATTAGTCTCCAGCCCACAACCAATCCTTGTCTTCAACCACCGTGTATGCCTCTCGTCTCATCATCTTCAACCTTGCGCGCTCCACCACCGCCACCTTCAGAACCTCACACACTCCACCATTGCAACCCTTTAGGCCTTCATCGCCGTCATCACTAATCCAGTATTTTTTTCCTTTTCACTTTCAACTTCCCTACCGCCTAAACCACACCGGCCTCTCTCCAGTGGCGGAGGACTCAATATGGCTTTGTAGGGCCTCTGCCATACCTTGATTTTTCTGCTTCATCTTCTCCTCTTTTATATTCTAATTTCTCTAGTATTTTCTTCTATGTCTTTACCATAAATGGAGTCATGGAGGTTTAACATTATAGTTGTGACACACCTCAATTTATATCCTTCCTCAGCCACTACCTCTCTTACTGCCTAGCAGGTGGCGTCACCGCCGTCCCGCCCATGTATTGTCCAAAGGAAAAAGAGTAGAGATGACAAGACTGACTGAGAATGAAGTTTGCAGTAGTGAGGAACACGAGAGGTGTGGCTGAGTGGGTTACGGTTAATTCACTCTCTATTATATATACTCGAGCATATAACGGTCTAAAATGGACCACTCTTAGGTGCTAGACAAATATTTTTTAGGCCAATAAAATCAGATTAATTATTAAAAAAATACAACCTATAAGCTAGCATACGAGTTGTAGAGTTCTAACTTACAGCACAACACATGAATAAACATAACGAGCGTAAAAGTTTCACCAAGTAAACCCAATAAATCTACTTGAACCAAAGAAATGCAAAGCTGACATCTCTAGATGTTGCCCAACTCAGAGAAGTTGATCCCGTAGATCAATCATGCCGCTGTAATCTTTTCCACTGCTAGAGACAGTCTGTTCCCTGAAAAGTACCTGCAAAATATATTTTAATTTATATTTGTCAAACACTAGTAAAAAAATTGACATCAGTAACGCCACCCATTTTTAGTAGAGGCGGTTAACATAGCACACCTATCTTTCAAAGCGGTTAAGTTAAGAAACCCGCCTCTGAAACTAGCTAATCTTCTAAGTCAGTTCAGTTTACGTGCGTCGCCTCCAAAGAACAATTTTTAAGGACGGTTCTTTTATGTCAACCGATTCTAAAGATTGCATGATCTAGAGGCAGTTGTCTTAATTTATCCGCTTCTGAAGAACGAGTTTTAAGGGCGGTTCTTCAATCGATCTAAAGCCTACATGTGCTTGAGGGGGTCTTAATCGATCTGCCTCTGACAACCGATATGGAATAGTTTTGTCCTTCATGTATATTGCAAACTCTCATATAAATAAGAGACATCATGAAGAAATCTAACAATAAAAAATACCAAGTATTTGGAAATATGCATGGTATGCATGTCCACTTGAAACACACTACGTTGAAGCATGTGTATCAAATTGACATGACTACCATGCTTATACTGTTTTTAAACCTACGTCGTCTTCTTTTGCTCAAATGATTTAAAAAATAATTCAAAAAGGAGCATCCATCAAACTAAAATTTATCTCCATGGACTACTCCCTCGGTCGCAAAACAAACAGTCAAAAGTTTTGAATAAGGCTTCAAGCTGAAAATATAGGTAGAATAACATTACTCTTGAGTCTTTTAGAGTTCCTAGGCCATAACTTCATAATTAATGCCGCCGCCTGACAAGGACTGTCCCTAGGTCGAATATTTTCGAACCCCAAAAAACAGACGGGGGTTTTTCTTTCCTTCCACCCGAAGGAAGCTCATGATTATCCGTTGCGAGGCAACATTTTACTTCATATATATTGTAAACTCTCATAAATAAGAGACACCATGCATCACTATGATTTTCTTTTATTTATTTCATTTAAAAAAAATAAAGCGAGAAAAGCCGAACAGACGTCACTACTAATTTGTTTAAATTATTTTTGAGTCGGCTCATCTTTCACGGCCGTTAGTTGCACTTCAAAGGCTGTTAAATTCGCAAATAAACGCCACCAAAATGCTAAAATGTGGCCGGACTATCCTTTGGTTCACCTTTTCCCAGCGCCGGACCAAGTTTGAGGGTTTTCTTTGCTCCGTTGTGGTTATTTTTTCAGTGGCCGGACAACGGTCGAGTGTTTTAAAATGCGGGAAGCCAAGCGGCCGCATGTAGTGCTATAAACACATGTCATCCAACCTTCTTCTCCACCACAACTCTACTTCATCCGGCTTCTTCTGCCTCCCTCACCAAATAAAAACCGCCATGGCTTAGAGCCCAATTGAGTGGCCAAGTTCCCCGTCGTCACACGATGGGGACTCCTCCCACCACTCCGATGACGACAACGTTCCCTCCTCCCCCCTCGAACTCCAAGCCCGACTTGAGTTGGGACAAGGAGAAGGAGGACGCTGAGGAAGAGGAGGAGGGGGACACCGACGAAGAGGAGGAGGGGGACACCAACGACAAGGCGGACAATGATGATGTGGATAGCGGCGATGACGAGGAGGAAGGTGGCGGCGACAATGGCGGCGGCGGCGGAGACAATGGTGGTGGGGACAATGAAGGAGGTAGCCGTGGCAATGTTGGCGGCAGTGGCGATTACGGCGGTGAAGGCCCCGGCATCGCCTACAGTGATCCCAAGGCCTACCAGAGCTGGAGCTTCTCCGACAGCGGCATGAACGCTGACAACGGTGATGGCGTCGGCAAATCCGTCGGTGACAACGACATCGCCGACCAGCCTGCCGCAAGCGTGCGAGGAAAGGATGATCCTCTGCGAGATGATCATGTTTGTTTTTAGAATTATATTTTAAGTAGTTTAAAATTTAGTTGTAGATTGGAATCAATGTTCAAGTTTGTGTAGTCCTAAATTTTTGATGGAGAAATCCTTGGTTTGTTGTAGTGCGTCTAAATTTTTTAACAATTGGTGTGATGGTCTGTCCATGCGCAAAACACAAAGGCCGACAGAAATTATGTAGGAGCAGTTTTTTGGGTGCACTTTTACACAGAATACAATTTAAACCATCCCAGCATTATTTAAAAAATAGAAAAAAGTCTTGTCCTACCTAAAAAACTGCTCCTTATTGACCAAGGTTAATCAAAGTGTGCAAACACAAACCATCTCGATGTATGGGCCATAGTGCAACAACATTAATTAGTATCTACAAAATAACCAAAGTAGTACTTTAACCACTCTCTCTCTCACACCAACACACATGACATGTCTACACATATATAATATACTACTTTCCATCCTGATGACAAGGGCCTGACACATGAAAACATGACCTTTAGAAGGCCATGGATCCAAAAGATGATGTAGCCATGTCCTCCATGCTCGATGTCGACATGTCCTCCATGCTCGATGGGTCTGAAAACAAGTTAGTATACAAATTACTCCAAAAATGCATCATCTTCCATAAAGTAAGGACAATAGAATAAACACTGACCTTCAGAAGATGATGGGTCTGATGTCACAAAGGATAAAGGCGATGGAGGCCTCTCCAAGAACTCCAAATCATGCCTGCAGACCTCGTAACAGTCGTGCATTGTATCCATGTCACCCTTGAAATCAGGTAGTTTGCGCAGCACCAAAGCCATTATGTAAGGCTGGAAGATCAGTGGGCTGTACGGGTCCTGCCTTTTATATCCCATCTCATGAACCATATTTTCTAGAAAATTTACTATGATATGATTCTTCATGGCTAGTATTGTCTCATCAAAAGTATAATTTAGCTTAGTCTCAACCAAGTTCTCATAGCCAGGAATGATTATCCGCGTTAAAAGCTTCCAAATAACCTTGGGTATCCTCCTCAAATATCTAAGTGCACCACTAATCATCAGATAGTAAAGGATCTCTCCATCATTTTTCGCAAAAGGAAGATCAACTGGTATGGGACCTTGCATCATTGTCTGGTAATCCAATCTGTAAGCTTCTGCAAGATCAGAGAAAGTTGCTTCTAATCTCCTGGTGTCGATCATCCAAATGAGCTTCTTCTCCTCTTCCCTAACTTCTAGTGTGGCATAGAACTGTCTGATGACCATCTCATTCCAGTTTTCCCTCATCTCCATCCTATTCTTCAAACCCATGGCCTCAAATGCCTTCACAACATAGTCCATTTCGGGAAAGTTCTTCAAGTGGTTCCAACTCACCCACCTATGCTTTGGTACATAGGTCTCCTATCTAAGCCTGCTCAGAACATCCTAAACTGACTTGCTTTGTGAAAGTACTCTGATGGAGAATCATAGGGGTTGTCATAGTGCCCTATGTTATCATATGGTATGAATCCCAAGGAAATATCCTTCTATGGACCTTACACATGTCCATGGGATACAACGTCACATCAGAACTGTCATCACTGATAGAAACAAATAAAAAATTAGAAAGCAAGCTACAACACTTGATTCAATGCTTAACTTATTGAACACATCCTAATAAATACATGCATGTATTAATGATATTATCTACAATGGTACTCAACACATTCACAACAAACATCAAATTCATTATCAAAACATCATGACCCCAGTGGCAGATCTACAAGGGGGAGCTAGTACAATGGAGAGGTTGATTTGCGTAAAGATTTAATGCTGATTTTAAGCACTTACTATAGTAAATTTAATGCTGATTATCAACCATTGGGAGGCTCTGGACCCCACCCGTAGATCCTGCTCTGGGGTCAAGGTTTTTGCCGCCCCCCCCCCCCACAACAAACCTCCCCCTCCCCAAACCAATTGACCAACCACCAATGTGTTTCCCCCAAATTTGGTTTTGAAACCCTACTGCAAACTAATAAGAAGCAAAGCAAATTAATGAAGGCAAAGATGCGAGATGCTTGCCTTCCATCCATGGCAGACTCGATGATGGGCTTCTTCATTTCCGTATCTTAGGCTTTGGTTCCCGAGATGATGGCTTCAATGGCAGCTTGAACATCAGAGCGGCAGAAGAGAGTGACGGCTGTAAATTTATCCACAATGACAAGTGACAGCTGTAGAGAGGTACGGCCCAATTGTCACTTGGCCCATTTAAGAGGGACTATCCTGAGTGTAGATCATAGCAACAGAAGGACCGTCCTATGATTCTGAATGTTTTCTCTATGATCCAGTTACTGTCAGAGTTGCTCGGACAAAACCATTGCCGGACTGTCCTACCATGTCAAAGAAAAATCAGATGATCAAACAAAACATAGATCACTTTTAATGTATGTACTTAGAACGACTACAATTTCAGGATTGTTCTTATGTTTATAGGATTGTGTAACTGCCAGGAACTACCTCATCGTTGAGTATGCACTGACAATAGAGACTATACCATATAGTATAAGCCTAATTATTTGTCTCCTAGTTATATTATTTTGCTAATGTTGCAGTATATTAATTGAAGAGATAGCAACAAAAACTAAGACTTAGTTGATTATTTACATTCCAAGTCTCTGATACCTTGGAGCTTCATAAATAGTCTTGCACTCTATGGTAGAGTTTGTATTGTGAAGAACACAGAGCATTAGAGGTTTTTATATGCTAGGGACTACATTTGAACAGTCCTTCCCGCATGTTTGGTATAGTATTTAGTCCCAGAAGCAAATAATAACAAGTTTAACCATAGACCAACCAATCACGATCAACGAATTGAAGGTTAAGCATTTTTCCAATGACCGGACAGTTGGTCCGTAGATAATTTGACAAGAAAGGTCTGAACAAGTTTGTTCGACTGTACCTATATAAGGTATAGAAAGCAGTTGCATGGATGGATGGGTGGCAATTCAAAAGGAAGGCGCACATACGGCCTTCTGTAAACCAAACTGGCACCATCCAGATGGATGGCCCATAGTGCAATGCCACATTAGTATCTAGTACAATTTAACCAAATGGTTTTAACCACTCTCTCACACCAACAACCATGACTCCCATTAACATAAGCTACTTCCATTCATTGATGACGATGGCCTGAGATGCGAGAACCGTGAGTGTGGGATGAAAAGGAAGAACACATGAGTTGGACTATTTTGTAATACAATGTTGTGGTAAGAGTTAGTCCACCTAAGTGGCAAAGCAAATTAAGAGTGCAAAACTATAACCTGTAGAGCAAGACTCCGTGTCAGAAGATATCTCAGTCACTTGATTCACTTCCACTTTCATTGGAGCAGTACCTGTGAAGGCAAGACAAGTTAGTGTAC
Organism: Bothriochloa decipiens; assembly: GCA_023333625.1. NCBI lineage: Eukaryota > Viridiplantae > Streptophyta > Magnoliopsida > Poales > Poaceae > Bothriochloa > Bothriochloa decipiens. Next base: position 28,369,062 of record CM041647.1, on the reverse strand, counting down.
AATTACCTCCAACAATATGGATCACATGCCATAATGTAAGGGACAACAGAATAAGCTCTAACCATCAGAATAGGATGTCGGTATGTTCGCTAAGGTTGGTGGCATGGATGACAAGACAAGTTAGCATAAAAATAACTTCAAAATGACATCATGTGCCATGAAGTAAAGGACAATAAGAGAATAAGCTCTAACCTACAGAATACGATGGCGTCATATCATCTGATGGCGACATGTTCTCCTCGTATGATGGCACAAAGGTTAAACATGACTGACTTCTCTGCAAGATTTGCTAGTCATGGTTGTAGATCCTGTGGCTATGGTGAACTGTTTCCATGTGACCTTGTAAATTGGGAAGCTTGAGCAGCACCAAAGCCATTATGTAAGGCTAGAAGATCATTTGAGAAACCATCCATTCTACAATATTTAGTTTTTCCTTTATCTTCACGGCCATTATCATCTCAGGGATGGGAGAAGTTTGCTCAGTATCATTGTCGTTGTCATCAGGCATGATTGTTCGCCTCAGAAGCTTCCAAAGAATCTTGGGTATCCTCTTCAAACCTCGACAACCACCATTCTCAGTAGCCTTATAGTGAAGGCTCTCTTCCTCCTCATCCTCCAGTAACTCAAGTTTCTCTACTCTCATCCCTTGCTTCATTGCCTCATAGTCCAATCTGCAAGCTTGTGCAAGATCAGAGAAAGATGCCTCTAATCTCTGGGTGCTGGTCATCTAGATGAGTTTCTCCTTCTTTTCCTTAACTTCAAGTGTGGCATAGAACTGTCTAATTACCATCTCATTCTAGTTTTGCTTCATCTCCCTCATATCCCTCAAACCCAAAGCTGCAAAAGTAGTCACAACACTTTCCATTTGGGGAAATTTCTCCAAGTGGTCCCAACTCACCCACCTATGCCTTTCGTACATAGGTCTCATATCTAAGCCTCCTTGAAACATCATAAACTGTTTGTTTGTGTGAAAATATTCTGATGGAGAATTCCTTGGTTTGTTGTAGTGCCTCTCATCACAAGCCTATACATTCCATTTAATACTCCCTTTATGGACAAGACCCAAGTCCATGGGATGCTTTGTCTCATCAAAACTATCATCACTTATAGAAAAAATATAAATAAGAAATTAGAATTGTTTCAAGCTAACCAATACACAACCATTCATGGTCGAGCCCCCAAAAGTTTATGTGTGTGTGTATTCGAGCTACACATTTTCATGTTCACTGTTCATGTGTGTGTGTTAGAATGGCTAGAATAGGTGGTATGTGGCTATGCATGTCAGGCGGGTCAAGGTCTGCAGCCCTAAATCAAGAACCCGCCTCCCGCCCCCACCCCCACCCCAAACCCTAAATCACATTGGCAAACTCAACACTATGTTTCCCCATATCCAAATCTGAAACCCTATGGCTAGCTCCTAAGGCATAAAGCAAATGAAATCAAGGATGAGATGCTTACCTTGTGGCCATGGCAGCTTTAATGTGGTTTCTAGCCTTGGTCCCCGAGGTGACTGCTTCAATGGCGGATTCAATGGCAGCTTCAATGATGGCTTCAATGGCGGGCGGTAGCAACAGTTACCATCATTGCATAGTAAGTCAGTGGTTGCCACTGTGTGGCCCAAATATCACATGGCCCATTTACAACGGACTGTCATGCACCATGAAAATGGTAAACTGAAGGACTATCCATTGTTGGCGGTCCTTAAACGACAATTTTATACTGCCAACTTAGAACCAAAAAGGGGAGAATTATATATTTTTATACATATATACCTTTGCTATTAACCCAATTCCACTTGTGCTGGAAGTTGTGAAACTTTACACGAGATGCACCAAGTACAAGGAATTTTATAAAGAAAATACGCTTTCCAACAAAGCATAAAATAGAAATAAGGAGAGAAGCCTACCTACCTTGCAAACTAGAGCTAAGTTCTTATGCGCATAGAACTTTATGCTTATTCTTTCATACATACATGTTTAGACCTAGAGCTATGTTGAGGTGATAAATTCTATCTTAATTTAGTCTTGGTCAATGTTCTCTTGTGGGATCGTCGATCATCCTTGTGGCGATTGCTCTAGTAGAAGGGTCCTCCTAGTCAGGCAACCCTTGATCACGCTAGAGTAGTAGAGGTCAGCTTAGACGTGGTGTCTAGACTATCATCTACCTTCGTTTGCCTCCTTCACATATGGTTGAGGTGGTAGGCGGCAGGGAGTGACCATGTCTTGTCCGTCCCTTGTAATCCCCCACGTCCGTGTTTAGCATAGAGCCGTAAGCCGGAGGTACCTGGCAGACTAGGTATAAGTCGGTGCCCGAAGTAAGTTACCAGTGACCAGTCTATCTTATCTCAGAATCTCTGAACCTATATAATGACTTGTATCCGTATGATCATCTGCTATCATAACATAGTTATACCTGCTCCAGTTTAGGTTATTCTTTATTCTTTCTTTTATCTTTATCCTTGAGATTGGCTCGAGTGTGTGTTTTAGTTATCCAAATACTTATCTTACGTTACCCCAGTTATGAACTTTGGTCTTTTATGCGATCATGTTATCTTGTCCATGTCCCTGTTATACTCTTTTACACCATGCCTTCCTTTGGGAAAATATAAATAACGATACCCTGAATACTTCTGGGTGAAATGCTACAACGGTATTTCTGTGCGCTTGTGGACTTGTTCCGTAAATGTTACAAAATACCTGTCGGTGTTTCTAGTGATATTGCCAATGACTTTGCAATCCTGGTGATAACGCTAAGAAACGCCAACATCCGTCGATCCATCCAAGGCCCAATAAGAGTAACTGTCTGGCTCGGCTAAAAAATAATACACCCATGTGGCCCAAGCAAAATTAGTTGATATATGGCATAATTTGACTTTTACACGTTTGTAATTATATAACTGAAATATGTACACATATTGAGTTAATAACCATTGTATCATAATTTTCAGTAATCTTTCATGTGGAACTACCAAGACTTTCCTTGTTACTTATAATCCAAGTCTACGAGGCTAGACTCTATGGTAAAGTCTGCCGTGAGAGCGTTAGACATTTCAACATAGGAAGAGTTGCATTTAAAATTTTTATTCCCTTGGTGGGTACATGATTTTCTACCACTAATACATAGTAAGAAGTTTGAACAACCAATAGCGATCAAGAAATTAAAGGTTAACCATTTGTCCAATCAAGGGACAGTCCTACTGTGGGAATGATAAGAAGAAAGGACAAAATAGTTTTGTCCGGCCGTGTAAATAAAGCCTTCGGTAAAGAAATCCGGCATCATCTTAACGGATGGCCCACACCAGCAAAACAATGAATTAACTATGAACATGCAAGGTTAACCGAAGTGCAAGGATGTCACACCATCTCATGGATGGCCCATAGTGCAATGAAATATTAGTACGTATACACAACTTAACCAAAGTATTTGACCCACTCTTTGACTCTCACCACTGAGACCTCTACAAGCAACTACGGTTCTTTTAGATGCCGACCACCCTAAGACCCAAGGCCTGTGACATGTGCACCAACAGTGCGGGCTGAAAAAAGGAAAGTTTACATGAGTTGGACAATTTTGTAATACAAAGGGATGGTAGGAGCGAGTTAGTCCACTTAACTGGGAAAGAAAATTAAGAATGCAAAACTCTAACCTGTAGAGCAAGAGGAAACACTACTTTGTGCTGAGTCAGAAGAAATCTCAATGAGTGGATGCACTTCCACTTCCATTGGAGCATGGCCTGCGAAGATACAAGACAAGTTAGCTAGTATACAAACAACTCTAAAAACAAAAGAAAGGAACACCATAACAATCTCTGACCTTCCAAAGAGGACTCCGGTATGGGCTCCTAGTTTTCTAGCCCTGAGGACAAGACAAGTTAGTATACAACAATTAACTCAAAACAAAATCAACATGTATACCATAAAATAAAGGACAATACAATAAGCTCTGACCTTCCAGGCTTGGTGGCACATAGGACAAAGGTGATGGCTCTCTCCACAATACATCCAAGTTAAGGATGTCGACCTTGTACGGCCATTGCTCTTCATCTGTGCGACCTTTGTAAGTTGGTAGCATGCGCAACACCAAAGACATTATGTAAGGCTGGAAGATCAAAGGGTAGTCTGGGTCCCGCCTGTGGACCTCTATCTGAGTAACCATCCATTCTACAATGTTTACTCTATACTCTTGGATCACAACATTTATCAGTGAGTTGGTTATAGGATCTAGATTTGTTTCATCGTCATCATCATCAGTCATGATTGTTCACCTCAGAATCTTCCAAATAACCCTGGGTATCCTCCTTAAACCTCTACAAGCACAATTCTCACATGCCCGATAGTGAAGGCTTTGTTCCTCCTCGTCCTCCAATTCATCGAGGTCATCTACTATATTCCCTCTCTTCATTGCCTGGTAATCCAATCTACAAGCTTTTGCAAGATCAGAGAAAGATGCCTCTAATCTCCTAGTGCTGGTCATCTAGATAAGCTTCTCCTTTTTGTGCCTAACTTCAAGTGTGGCATAGAACTGTCGGATTACACTCTTGTTCTAGTTTTGCTAGAGCTGAATCATATGCTTCAAGCCCATGGCCTCAAAGGGATGCACAACACTTTCCAATTGCTTAAAGTTCTCCATGTGCCTCCAATCTATGCACCTATGCTTTTTGTACATAGGTCTTTTATCTATACCTCCTCGAAACAACCTAAACTATGCTTCTGTGTGAAAATATTTTTAATGGAGAGTCCCTTGGCTTGTTGTACTGCATCTCATCACAAGCATTTTCATCCCACTCAAAATCCTCCCTTGCTTCATCTACCAACCAAGAGTACATGGGATAGTTCTTACTATCATAAGTGTCATCACTTCAAAAAAGAAATAAATAACTAGTTAGAAAAAATCTACAACACTTTGATTCTATGCTTAAATTATATCCAACAAAACAATCATTCGTATTTGTCCTAAGAAATTATTGATGCAAATCCTACTAACAGTACGTTAAACATGATAATGAAATTATATATGTATGGTATAAAAAGTATACAGAGTAATTAATAATATTAATGTTCATCTGTGTTTTTGATAGATATATGTTCACCATATGGGTGCCCGCGGCAATGTTAGGGGGGGCTAAGGTTGGCCACTAACCCAGGACACCACCCTCCCCAAACCACCGGCGAAAAACCCTACTCTGTGTTGCACAAATCTAAATCTCAATCCCTACTGTCTACTCCAAGGAGACAAAGGAAATGAATGCAAGAGTCGATGTGATGCTTATCACCTTCTTCCGACCATGGCGAAGCTTCAATGGCATTGTTCGCCATCGACCTTGGTCCTCTCGTGTCTGCGCGGAACCGCTGATGTGGATCGGTGCGCGGTGCGGTAGTGTTGCGAGCGGCGGTGTGCTAAATTGCGACGGCGGTTGTTGAACAGTGTCTGCTCATGTAAGGCCCAATTAACACTAGGCCCATTTACGCAACACTATCCGGTAGTGAAAAAATGTAAACAAAGGACGGTCCGTCGTTCATGTTTACTAATAGAGTCAATTAGTGAAAAGTGAGGAAATTAGTGAGGAAATTATGCTAAAAACGTAAACAAAAATGTAAATGGCCGACTGTCAAAAGGAATAGAGTCAATTAGTGAGGAAATTATGCTAAATAAAGTTGAGAATAGAAATCCAGCAATATCAGCATCTTAGTGTAGCGGTGAGAGCACATCTGTTTGAAGCCATCGATTATTGTTCGAGCCCAAGCGGTGTCTTCTTCTTCTCTTTTTTGGTTTTACGGCCGTGGATACTTATGACAACCGCCTTTGAACATGATCTTTAGTGCCGGCTGATGTAAGAAAACCACCCGTAAAAATGGTTTTTTCTTATATAAGGATGCTTCGGCTGAAAATTTCCTTTGAGTGGCTCGCTTGTTCGAAATTGGCAGCAAAAATTTTCATTTCCCGCCTCTGCCCGTCTTCCACCTCTCTCCGCCCGGTGGCTCCCCTATGCATCTGTCGGTCTTCATCCAACTTGCCCTGGCTAGGCGCCGAGCTTGCCACGACTCATCTGGCAGCCGGCCGGGAGAGCCTCGCATCCCTGTCTTCGTCTCAAGGTGCAATCACCGGTGAGCCTCTCTGCCAACCCCAAGATTCCAACTTAATTTTTCCCTCATGTACATTGACAACCACACACTCTCTCTCGCCCTGATCCCCTGTCCGCAGTCGGAGCCACACGCACACGTCGAGCGTGGAGCCAAGCGCGGAGACACGTCCGGCGATGACAAACCGTGTGCACCACCTAGAAACCATGCCTCCAACTCTGACAGAGTCCTCTCTCGATGTCGTGTGTGGCTAGGTGACGTCGTCGACCACGCGCCAATGGCGTCGCGCGCGGTCGGACTTTCGGGAACACGTCGTCTTCGATCTCTCGCCCCTCCACCGTCGGCGGCGCCACGACTGACGCTGTCTCTCATCATCCACCTCGCGTCGTTCCGAGCCCTCGATGAGCACCAAAGATGCATGTTTGTTTTTCTTTGAATTGTCCCTTTCGTGCTTGCTGCTCACCCTTCACTCCGCCATGTGTTCTCACACACACATTCGCCGGGCCGTGCCCAACCTGTAGCCTTTCCATGCCGACCCCGCACACAGGCATGGCATCGTGCTGTTGTTGATGTTTAATGTTCTCATAATCTTAATTTTTGTTGTATATGTTTCTCTAATAATATATATATATATTTTGTATATGTGTGCTTCCACACCACCGATCCGCCACTGCTCGATCTGCAACAATATATCTAGCTAGATTGTGTCCATTTTCAGTCATGCCACGCTGATCAAGACAAGGTAACACACGGACAAATTTGTGTGTACCTTAAACTAACGCATGTCCTGTTTTCTTGTTATCAAATGAATATAACTTCATTTTGGGCTTATCTCACACTTCTGTTCATGCTGGTGTTCCATTCATTTTGGGCTCACACTTCCATTAATTAACTAGGTGGATACCCCGCGCGTTGCTGTGGATATTTCAAACAATTTTAAACCCTAATTAAACTATATATATCAGTGGATCAAGAGAAGTTATCATATATAATTATATGTTTACTTGGCTATAATTGCAACTTCTAGTGCATTTGTATGTGATTTTGAATAAAACTGAAGAGAAGTTATCGTAATTATATGTGATTTTGAATAAAACTGATTTTTGATGTATAGACATCAGAGATGCGATGACGTCTTCCTTTGCCTGAAGCTATGCATGCTGCCAGGTATGATTGATCTGTTCTCGATCGATACACTCTTACATTCCTATAATTCCTGTACTATTCTTGCAAATAAAAAAAGTAGCTCCTCCTCCGTCATGTACATGCATGTGAGTGTGTATTTTGTTTCTTTGGACCGTGTAGAAATAATTTATGGCGTTGAAAGATTTTTTTCTGCCCATCAATGATATGCTTTTATGGTGTTGAAACAATTTAAAGCTGAGGCCAATTCTTTAATGTCAATGATGTCATCTATTGAACTATGAATGAATCAGTTCTTTGGAGCAGTATATGGGATCCCCGGTTGTTGGTTTTAATTATATATGTCAACCGAAGATCTTCAATTCCGCTTTGGCACAGTATTTCAGATATGAAAAAAGAGTTGAGGCATGCAATATATTGTTTTCCTAAAGAAACATGCCACCATGCTATCACTGGGTTGTCGTGCCATGCCACTCATTCTTACAAGGTTTAATTTTTTCTTGTATTGACTTTAATGACAAGAGATGTCCGGGGACGTCGTCTTTATTCACCAAAAAGCTCTAAGTGTATGCCGATGGGTTTGGGTATGATCGATCTCCTCTCGTCATTTAATTCCTGCATGTACTATTCTTGCAAATACTTGGTACCTTCTCCTTCATGTACATGCATCTGATTGTATGGACTATACAGTGTAGAAATTTCATTGTACCATAAAGTTGGGTACTCATTATGGTTATTTCCTTTGAACACCGCGTGCAGATCAGAATGATAGATCAAAATGAAGGTGCAACACCTGCCGATCAGTCCTAAAAGTATGGCTTCGCAATCCAAGTGTGGATCATTTTCCAAAATTTTTATGTACAAGCAAAGATAATTAGTATCTTATAATGGTCAAATTGTTGTATAAATTCATACTCATGTACCTGTGTATACATATTAATATATATAGAGTAAATTTTAATCATTTGCTTTTGGGCCCAAATTTTAAAATATGGCCGCAATTTTCAGAAAAAATAGAAAACAGGATAATTAAACATTATTAATAATACCTTTTTTAGGCAGACCCCTTTCGAACCGCTCCAGATTAGGAACCGTAAGCGCCTCTGGAAAGCTTTCATCAGAGGCGGTTCTCCTAATAAAAGCGTGTCTGAAAACCTTATCAGTGGCGGTTGCCCTAACTAAAACGTCTCTGAAATGACTTACGAGGAGCCGTTCTCCAAATGAAAGCGTATCTGAAATACTTATCAGGGGCATCTCTCGTAGCGCACCGCCCCTAAAGTGCAGGCTTAATAGAGGCGGTTATTTTTATTTAACTGCCCCTGAATATCTCCTTTTCAGAGGCGGTTAGAAAGCCGACTCTGGCAGCTGCGATCTTTACAATCGCTGTGCTAGAGTCGGTTCGTTTACCCGTCCCTAAAAACGAGATTTAGTCGCCTCTATAGTAAAATTCTGTACTAGTGAAAAACCAGCTCATTTGTTATTATCCAAACTACCCAATAAAGTGCCGACACTGCTATCAATAACAATATATTATGTATCTAATTAGCCCTCTTTGACCATCTATTAAAAAGGTCATCTATGCTTTGCGGAGGCGCTATTCCAAACAGTAAACATATGTTTGCCACAAGAATTTGACATAAAGACAATTGAGAAAAGATGTTGAATGATTTTTGGAGAATGACAGAAGCAGCACTTTGTGTCACCGTTCCAGTGGTTGTCCTTAGTTAAAATCACACCGTTTTTAGATACCATAAAAATATTTTTATTTTTATAGGAACTTTAATTTGTCAAATATCTTGTGACATTCTCACCACATTGTTAATTAACGTAGAATACATAGATTCAACAAAAAAACTTCCTGATGAATGTAACACCCAGACAAAAAAACTTTCTCATAAGCTAGTTGTGCATCCACACAAAGAATCACATATAATGGCTTTGCCTGCCTCTGCTCTCAAGAGGGCCGTTGTTGCTGCCATTTGTGTGGCTCTGGTGGTGAGCTGGGTGGGGTAATCAGCACAAGGGTCGCCATCCTGCGCCATGCATTGCATCGCAGAATGTCCTTCCAAGTGCAACAACACAGCTCTGAGTTCCTGCGAGGGTGTCAAGAGCACATATGTATACAAGTGCTGAAGTGCAAGCCCAGCTGTTTTCATGGCTGCACTTACAACTGCCATAATGCAGGGGTGACTACATGTAACGACGTCTGCAACAGCCAATGCGATAGTAACTGCAACGACGTTGCAGCCACAAACCCTTATTACCTTGGGTGCGTGTCTGCAGAATTCCAAGCCTGCAAGGACTCATGCGAAAAGGCCTGCAAGGGCCAAAAAGTGAATAACTGAATTCTGATGCTAGAGATACGCGGCTGCCTGCATGCTTGAATGGATCGGGTATACTATTTGTATTTTTGTGGGTAGTTGATTTAATATTTTGTACTTCATAGCTTGGGTCAACTACGAGTCCAGTATGTTTTGGTTTGGATCCTTTGCTTATCTTTCTCAGTCGTTAGCATGTAATCTGAATAATGCATGTCCATTTCGAGTCAAGTCCATGCAACTGCAGGAATGATGTTTAGAGTCAAATCCTTATAAGTTTTCCATGTTCAATTTCTCATTGGGATAAACTCCTATATGATTTTGTCTTCGTGAATATACACTTTGTGTCGCTTGTGCGTATAATGCTTTTTGACAAATCACAGGTGTCAAATCTATGTCCAAGGAAAATGAGAGTACGTAGGTGTGGGTCACTCCTAGCCTCCCACCATTCCTAGAGGCTAGGGCGGGGGAGGCTGAGGGTTTCCCACGGTGAATCAGAGAAATATATACAAGGATATTCCTAAAGAAGAGTGCAAACATAAATGTAGATTAACAGCCTTTTGTTTTGATGAATTAATTAACTCTATTTAAGTAGCGCCTCTAGGTATTTATAGGTCATATACCTAGAGACATTGGTACAATTACATAAGGGTTGTTTAGCAGCTCACGCCCGAGGGCACAAAGGTAATTCTCTATACTCTAACCAACTACCCCGAATCCTAACGGCACTGCCTCTACCCTTGTGGGGACCTCCGCTTGCTGCTAATGCCATACTCTTCTTTTTTAAAAGGTTAGCAAGGGAATTCGCTACATATATTTTTTTGTTTTTTCATTAATGGAGAGAAAAAGAAAAAGCACAACAACAGAAACAACAGCAGAAGGAAGGGGAGGAGCTGTACACAAAGACAGGAGGGGGGGGGGGGGGGGCGGGAGAGGAGATTACAACAGGGAGGATTACAAGACAAAGATGCCCAAAACAAAAGAACTAAAAGAAAAACTATAACTAGGCGAGGGTTCTTCCATGTTGACCGAGGGAAGCTGAGTGCCAAGGTGGGGATGTCAGTAGTAGGGTATGAATTAAGTTGATTTTTTTGCCGTTTTATGGATAGTATGGTGAATGGATCATCTTTGCCCAATTTTTACCGTCTTTCAACGTTCTTCGTAGGCTGTCACGATTAACAGCTTTGCCTTAGCGATGTTTCGAGCAAAAATGATATATAAGGCGCTGAATGGCAAGAAGCAAGAATTGACTCCACTACCAAAGAGGTCCAGCTCTAAAAAGGGGACCATTTTTTAGCAAAAAATGAGGACCATTGAAGAGGTCTAGCACAAGAATGTATTTTTTTGGGTAATTAATTTGATCTTTTGTACTACTTCATAGCTTGGGTCAACTACGAGTCTAGCATGTTTTGGTTTGGGTCATTAGCTTATCTTTTTCAGTCGTTAGCATGTAATCTTAATAATGCATGACCATGTCAAGTCCTTGTATGCATGTGCAACTGCACGAATGATTTTAGTCATATGTAGCTTATCTTTTTCAGTCCTTAGCATGTAATCTTAATAATGCATGACCATGTCAAAACCTTGTATGCATGTGCAACTGCACGAATGATTTTAGTCATATGTTTTGTATGTTTAATTTTCTCATTGCTCCTATATGATTTTTTTTTTCTTCATCTATATACACTTGTGTTGCTTGTGCCTGTAAAGAGCGCTTCTTGCCAAATCACAGGTGTCCAAATCTATGCCCAAGGAAAATGAGAGGACG
>CM041647.1:28297014-28357743 GCA_023333625.1 Bothriochloa decipiens | reverse complement strand
CACAAGGCGGTTTGCTTAGCGGCTCGGCGCCAATACACTACACAAGGGCAAAAGTAACTCTCCATACTGAAACCAACTACTCCAAACCCTAACAGCGCTACAACCAACCTTGTGGGGACATCTTCTTTCTGTCAACACTGCCGCACTCAGCGAGGGTTCCACTAGTACAAAATTTTTAATAGAGGTGGACAAAATAGCTTAATCATGACATAATGGAGGCGGTTAATCTTGCCAGCCTTGGTTAATGCATTAGTGGTGGTGGACAACTAAAGGCGCCCGCCTCCATTAATGCTCATTAACAGAGAGGTAATCTTTCTAACTTGCCCACCGCTTGTAGTAATGTTCTTCTCCGTCGCAGTTACCCAAAAGAAGGTAGCGGAATGAAACCCTCGATGTGAGGGTGTCAGAGCATAGGCGAAGCATCAACATGGGCCCGACGGAGGCTGGGTGTTAGGTAGGGTGTCCTATTGAGGGCGCTATTGATGAAATATACTCGGTAGTCTACCACGGGGCACCCCGAGGAAGTAGATAATCGGTGAGGGCGCACTAAGACCTATGAACCAGATGTGAAATGCAAGACAAATAACCAGGGTTTATCTAGGTTTGGGCCGTGAGGTGCGTAATACCCTACGTCCTGCATATCTGCTGTTGTATTGATGAGTACTAGAGTACAAGGGATTGAATGAGATGTGTTCAAGGGGGTCCTTGCCCGCCTTATATAGCCGGGGGCAAGGTTATAGATCTAGGGTTTCCTATGGTCGGTTATATTGCTCCGTATCTTGAAGATTACAAACAGATCCTAGCCGACTAGGCTTCCTTGCATGCCAAGCAACCTTCAGGATCCACGCGACCCATCGACCAGGGCGGTGATGGACCACAGGCTTCGTCTTGTGGTCTAGGCCATCTGGTCTGTGCGGCCCAAGGCCCTGCCATGAGGTAATAGGGGTTTATACCCCACAGCTAGTCCCCGAGCACCATGTATCTTGAGCAGTGAAGATGCAGACCACGTAATACTGAGCAGCGAAGATGCTGAACATATAGTGCCGACCAGCGAAGATGCTGACCACATAGTGCCAACCAGTGATGATGCTGACCACGTAGTGCTGACTAGCTTCACCACAAGCAGTTCCTAAGTCTGCTCCTGACCATAGCTTCAGTCAAGGAAGCTAGTCTGTCGAAAGATGTGCGGTGCTCCAAGAAAAAGAAAAAAGCTTTTTATGTCCCTGGGATGTGAGCCCATGTTAACACATGACACGAAGTATCACTAGGATGCTAACATGAACCATTCATAAAGGTAAGGGTACCAGGGCGGTGATGGACCACAGGCTTCTTCTTGTGGTCTAGGCCATCTGGTCTGTGCGGCCCAAGGCCCTGCCATGAGGTAATAGGGGTTTATACCCCACAGCTAGTCCCCGAGCACCATGTATCTTAAGCAGTGAAGATGCAGACCACGTAATACCGAGCAGCGAAGATGCTGAACATATAGTGCTGACCAGCGAAGATGCTGACCACATAGTGCCAACCAGTGATGATGCTGACCACGTAGTGCTGACTAGCTTCACCACAAGCAGTTCGTAAGTCTGCTCCTGACCATAGCTTCAGTCAAGGAAGCTAGTCTGTCGAAAGATGTGCGGTGCTCCAAGAAAAAGAAAAAAGCTTTTTATGTCCCTGGGATGTGAGCCCATGTTAACACATGACACGAAGTATCACTAGGATGCTAACAAGAACCATTCGTAAAGGTAAAGGTACCAAACCAAGAACAGAAGATAGGCCCAAGTCACCACAAGGTGAGGTGGGCCCATGTAGTCCCCAAGCTTGATAGAAGGTAGAAAATGTTGTATTGAGTTTTATGAAAAAACTCAACTAGCACTAACTGGTCCACCGTTAATGCCAAGGGTCAAGTTGTCGCATAGTCCCCAGGTAAGTCCCGGACAGAGCACAGGCTCGATCGGGTCGAGGAACACCGAGAACCACTAGTCCATAGACACCTCTGCGTGGCAAGTCGATGTGCAGTCCCCGGGTGTCAATATGGGCACAAGACAACCGCACGGGTGTGAATGAAGAATACCACAACCCATATCCGTGCATGGGGAAAGGACGGCCCACTTAGGGTTAAAAAAGCCACGTCTCATCCGAATCCTATAAATAAGCAGCCGTCATCGGGGAAACAGTTCCGCGTTCATTCATTTCCAACTCCCCACTTCCCCACTTTTTCGAGCGCTCCGCTGCAATTGCACCTGCACAAACACCGCCACTGCTCCATCTGTCACCACTGCACCACCCGCCGCTGCATGCGGATCAAGTGCTGCTCCGCACCACCAGCACACGCCACCCATCAATCAACCACCCCATGGAGGACATGACTAAGATGGCGGCGAGGAAGATGGCGAAGGCGTCTGGATCTAGCGGGGCCGGCCTGCAATGGCTACAATTGACCTCCATCAAGAGTTACTGCAGGCACTTACTGATGAGGGGTTGCTACCGGCGTCAGAGATGGAAGTTTAGCACAAGCCACGAGGTGAGGACTCCCCTCGACCCCGAGATGGGGAAATAGTCGTGTTTGAGGATTTTGTGACACGGGGGCTGGGGCAACCTGTGAACAAATTCCTACATGGCCTGTGCATTTTTTGGGGGATTAGCATTTGAAATATGGACCCCAACTCTATCCTTTCCATCTCCATATTCATTGCATTCTGCGAATGCTTCTTGGGCATCCCCCACTTTAATCTGTTCTGCCACTTCTACCTGCTGAGGAAGAAGGGGGCTAAGACTAGGGGTCCCATATTGCCTTGGTTGCTATCTACGCCTGTGGGATGGGATGAAGGCACACTGGATAGACATCCTGCATTCATCGATGCTGAGGAGCTGGTTTGCCCGCTGGTTCTACATGAGCCAGGACGTGGAGGGGAGGCGGGTGCCATGTGATGTGAACCAGGTTCCTGAGTTCAATCCGAGGTGGTCAGACAAATAGTCTTCAGATGAGATGCATCAGGTGAGGGAGTTGTTGTAGTTGATTGACAACAGGCTGGTGAACGGAGTGTTGGTGGCCAGCACATGGACGGTGCGCTGGGTATAGCCGTGCAATGAGCGGGTGAACCACCTGTTCGAATACACAGGGCTGATCGACCCCTCTCAGGAGACCAAAGAGGAGATCAAGGAGTCAATGCTAAACCGACGGATGTCTTCTCTTTTCGAGAAGTTTGATCCAAATAAAAGCTACCTGGAGCCACGTGCGACGCCGTATTCCATGTCTAAACCACCACCAGAGGTAAGCTGATGGAAGCTTTTTTTTGTATTGTCCTTGATTATTATTGATGATAATGTGTATAACCTATCATGTCTGACGGACAGATGCTGCTTGGGCAGGACCGAGTAGCAATCTTCTCGGCTGTGCCAGTGGACTCAAGGGGAAGCATTGGCCAACCAGCGGCGGACCAACAAGGCCCACTACTAGAGCAGGGCAGGGGACAATGTATGTCTCCGGCCTTGATGAAGATGAGAGCCCGGCTACCCGAGAAAGGCGTCAGTCTACAGGGAAGCGGCCATTGTCGGCCGCTGACCCCAAGAAGAAGAAGCCCTCCACCCTACTGTCTGGAGGCAAGCTGAATCTGGATGGCGGGGAAGGGGGAAGTAGGAAGAGGGGTGCCTCGACCACCCCAAAGACGTCGGACTCCGACGACCTGCTGTCGCTCAATGAGCGCTGGAGGAAACATCAGGCCATGGCACCTCAGATGGGGAGGGCATCAAGGCCCCCCATGACATCGACCAGGAGGTCACCAAGGCACACACCGTCGCCACCTCCTCCTCCTTGTCAGGGGGAAACTGCACCACCAACCCGGCTAGAGCAAGCCGGGGGATCAACACCACCACCACCAACACTGCAGCACGTGCCGCACAGAGCGGCGATGCCCTAGGCTGGCATAGCCTCATCATCGGGTCACCGGGAGGCGGAAAGGGCACCGACTCCACCAGTGTAGCCCAGCGGAACGGGCATAGCCAGCGGGGCGCCAGACCAAGTCCCCAGGCACAATAGCAGGGTGTCAGGTGGGACCCCAAGGACTCCTGGCAGAGGAGCAGTAAGCGTCATGTTAAATTTTTGTTGTTGTTGTTTCCTGCAAGTTTATGTTGCCTGTGTGAAGGAAAACTTGATCTTTTATGGTCTAAAAGCAGACGCACTCCATCGGGGACAACGTAGCACCCTCCATCTAGCCGGACTACACCCCCACCAGCCACCATGCAGGCATCAACCAGCGACGCGGCCCAATCCACAAGGCAGCCAGAGGCCGCAAGAAGTTCAGCGACACCAACCAGGCCAACGCCGACACCAGCCGGCCAGCCCGAGAGATGGCTGGTCCACTGGAGGCCGTTGAGGTTCACATCGGGTTGTCCGCCTCACCACGTACCTGACCAGGTAGAACCAAGTGCTCCGGCCCCGCCTGAGGAGGTTGGAGAGGTGCCCAGACCCCCACCCCGGGTCCTGCATACAGACATCCCAAACTAGTGCATCCATACAATGCGCAAGAGGGGGATGGATGACTTAGTGACGTACGAGGAGATCCTGGACAGCGACCTGGAGGCGGGGATTCGGGATGCCATGGAAGTGCTGGTCAACTAGATCAAGGTAAAAATCAGTAGCAACTACTTAGAGGTTGCATTGTTCGCATTTTAAAGTGGCTAAGCTTAACAGCATTGGATGTGCTCAGTCCTTGCAGGAGACCTCCTCCTAGCGCGGCAGAACCATTGATCGATTTGCGACGACCTTGGAGGAATGCAAAATTCTCAGGGTGGCTAAGCTGCAGCTAGAGGCACAGGCCAAGGTGCACCAGGAGCGGGAGCTTGATTATGAGGCCGACATTGCCGCATTACATAAGAAAGTGGAAGCGCTAGAGGCTGACAATGAAAGTAAGACATCCGACCATGCAAATGTGCACAGTTGCCTATCAAAGGCTAACTTCTATCTTTTGCAGTGCTAGGAAGGCAGAATGCTACGATGGCGCAGGAGATCTCCCCCATGCTGGACCTAAAGGAGGTCACAGAGGAGCAGGCGAAGGACGACAAGGAGCAGATCGCTTAACTAACCGATAAGAGGAACAATGCAGGATTGTTTCATGTTGTCTGCTGCATACTGGGCAGACCAGGATATGCTAACCACCTTGGTTCTATCTTTGCAGATTTGAGGAAGTGCCACATGGCCCAGTTCCAGGTGCTGGAGGACGTCAACACCGTGCTCTAGGGAAGAATCAAGACGATGACCGACCACATCTGGCCAGTGCTTAG
Source organism: Bothriochloa decipiens (assembly GCA_023333625.1). Taxonomy (NCBI): domain Eukaryota; kingdom Viridiplantae; phylum Streptophyta; class Magnoliopsida; order Poales; family Poaceae; genus Bothriochloa; species Bothriochloa decipiens. Next base: position 28,352,466 of record CM041647.1, on the reverse strand, counting down.
GGCCATCTTCCTAGGCGAGGCGTATCCTATGGGCCCTGTGTGCAAGACGACTGCCATGGCCGACCAGTGTCAGAGGCTATGGCTGGCCCTGCACAAGTTCATTGCAGGGGTAGGTCAGTTTGTAGCCGCCACTATGCTCGCCGTCGTCCGTGCCAGCTTCCCAGAGGTGGAGCTGGTAGACATCAAGAGGGGAATCCTAGCAGAGGTGTCTGACGCGGATGTCGAGAACCTTCAGGCCACATCTGGTCCAACCGCCGCCCTCATAGTAGAAGATATGATGCTGATCGAAGATCCTGCAGCAGGTGAAGATGGTCAATAGGCTAGAAAGCAATGTTTGAGAAGTTTGAAAACTATTTGTAAATTGTGCCAAGCACTGGGTGCACGTAACTTTTAGCCTTTTGTGGTTGCAGACATGAAGTATGCATGTTTAAGCGGGAGATAAACATATGTGCCATTTTTTAGTATGCAATGCATAGTTGTAGATAGAAATGTCGACAATTAAGTTTTGCCCCTGCCCTTGAAGCGACTAACTCCATGGGTGACTTTGGGATGCGCTAGTGAACAGCTTGGACGCCAGGATCACTAGGTACCTAGTACCTTTAGAGAGCAACTGCCGAATCTCATAGTGCCATGTAGCACTGTAATACATCATAAGAGGATCGAAGCAGCGCCATGTCAAGCCATTCTCGGTGGGTAAGAAACAAAGTTTAATTGTCACTTATGCTGGGTGCATGTATGAAAGATGGTGCGCAAATACAAAGCTGTGACAGGGAAAAGACAACAAAGAACTTTATTAATTATTGAAAAAATAGGGTACATATCTTATTCTATGGATAGAAGTGTATAAGCTGATCAATGTGCCAGGAGTTTGGCTTGTCGACGCACTTCATCGTGCTTAGCCAATAAGATGTCGGGCGTGTACAGCTTTAATCTTGAACGGCCCTTCTCATCTGGACGACAACTTGTGCAGACCATCTGTGTTCTATATTCGTTAGAGCACCGTATCGCCGACCACAAAAAGCCTTCCCTTAATGTTGCGGTTATAATAATGATGCATAGAATCTAGGTACTTGGTCGTGCGGGTGTAAGACTCGAGTGCTCGCCCCTCTTTGGAAATAACATCTACTTCTCTAACTTCATTGGGGGCGTCTTCATCGTGGTATGCAATACGCGGTGATTGGAAAGCAACCTCGGCCGGCAGAACAGCTTCAGATCTAAACACCATGAAGTATGGGGAGACTCCAGTGTTGTGACTAGGCTGGGAACGCAGTCCCTAGACCATAGCGGGCAATTCCCCTAGCCATCGACCAGGATTGAGTTCTTTATCATCTTGGTAAACTCGTTTACATAGAGCATCGAGTATCATGCCGTTGGCTCACTCCACTTGTCCATTGGCTTGAGGATGAGCGATGGACATGTACTTGACTTTGATGCTAAGATCATATTAGAATTCAAAAAACACAACGCTGGTGAACTAGGAGCCCAAATCAGTAATGATACTGTTCCGCACACTGAATCAGTGGATGACATCATCGAGGAACTGCACCGCTTTCTCAGCCATAGCTTTCTTGATGGCCTTGTACTCAATCCACTTAGAGAATTTGTCAATGAGCACATAGATGCACATATGCCCACTGGGTGCTTTGTTGAAAGGACCAATCATGTCCAGTCCCTAGCATGAGAAAGGTTAAGCGACCAGGATGGTCTGAAGTTCATGTGTAGGGACATGAATCTGCTTAGCGAACATTTGGCGATTCTTGCACCGACGCACGTAGTCCTCCGCGTCTGTGATCATTGTAGGCCAGTAGAACCCTGCTCGGTAAGCTTTGCTGACCAGCATCCAGGATGCTCCAAAAGATTGATACCCTCTTCTTGGGTCATGCACTTCTGGTAGACCTCAGCTCTCAGGCTTTTGTGCATCAGCTCGCCGTTAACCATAAGGTAAGCACGGGCTCGACGGATCAGCTATTGGGCTTCAATCTTATCTTCCAGGATAAGGTAGTCATTTAGGTACCTGACAAGGGGCTCTCTCCAATTGGGTTGGGAAGGCGCTGCCTGCTCGGCTCGCTCACTAGCCGGCAGCTGCTCATCACCATCGCCAGTTCCCTGCTGGCCAGGGGAGCTTGGCTTGACTTCCTTGGAGAAGTCACCGAGTACCGCTACCAGCTGGTTGGTAGCAGGATTAGGTGCTGGTGCGTCACTTGCCTGGTCGGGAATCAAAGGTTTGATCAAATCTTTGACTAATATTCCTAGGGCACCTCGGCACGAGATGACCCTAGCTTGGACAGTTCGTCGACGCCTTTATTCTCAGCGCACGGTAGATGGATAAATTCTAAACCATAGAACTTATTCTCAAGCTTGCATATCTTGGCAACATAGGCATCCATCTTTTCATGGACATTGTCCCGGTCTTTGTTGACCTGATGGATGACAAGAGCAGAATCACCGTATACTAGGAGCCATTTTATGCCTAGCACGACTGCGATATGGAGGCCGTGCAGGGCGGCTTCATACTTGGCCACGTTGTTAGACGCCTTGAAGTAGATACGCAAGACATAGCGGAGCGTGTCCTTGGATGGAGAAATGAAGTAGACACCTGCCCAGCACCATCGATGTTCAGGGAACCATCGAAGTACATCTGCCAGTGGTCGGCAGTTGTACCAGTCAGGGGCAAGTTGATATCCGACCACTCTACAATAAAGTTGACTAGGGCCTGAGATTTGACGGTCTGCTGACTGTGAAATTTGAGCGTGAACTTGGAAATTTCTAATGTGTATTTGACAATAAGGCCGCTGGCGTCTCTGTTGTGCAGGATGTCAATGAGGGGAGCTTCGGTAACCATCATAATTGAATAAGCCTGAAACTAGTCGAGGAGCTTCCTCTTGGTAGTCAGGAGTGCGTAGAGCAGCTTCTAGATGTGGTTGTAACGTTGCTTGGTTTTGTTGAGAACCTCGCTAACGTAGTAGATCGAATGTTGTATGTCGTAGACGTGCCCGGCTTCCTCGCACTCGACAACCATCATGGTATTGACCACGTTGGTTGTGGCAGCTATGTAGAGGAGAAGATCCTCATCCTCTTGTGGGACCGTGAGTACTGGGGAAGTTGCGAGGTACTCCTTGAGCTGCTTGAAAGCGTGGTTAGCTTCGTCCGTCCACTCAAACTTCCCTTTTGCCTTGAGAAGTTTGAAAATGGGGAGGCCTTTTTTGCCCAACTAAGAGATGTAGCGGCTTAGGGCCACCATGCACCTAGTGAGCTTCTTTATATCTTTAACGTATCACGGTCATTGCAAATCCAAAATGATTTGGACCTTCTTGGGATTGGGGCGTATGCCATCCTGACTGACCACGTGGTCGAGCAGGATATCAGAAGGCACGCCAAAGACACACTTGTTGGGGTTCAGCTTCCATTGGAATTCATTGAGGGTTGTGAAGGTTTGGCGGAGGTTTTCAACCAGAGCATCGGACTGCCTAGTTTTTACCACCACATCATCTACGTATGCCTCGACTAGGTCGTTAGTGATTTTGCCATCAAGACATGCCTGGATGGCTCGCTGGTATGTAGCCCTGGCGTTCTTGAGGCCAAACGACATGGTCGTATAGTAGAAGACGCCAAAGGGTGTGATGAAGGCGGTCTTCTCCTGATCATCCTCCTTGAGGGCTATTTGGTGATAGCCTGAGTAGTAATCTAGAAAAGAGAGCAACTCGCAACCTACAGTAGAGTCTACAGCCTCGTCGATTCGAGGGAGATTGAAAGCCTATTTAGGGAAGTGTTTGTTGAGATTGGTGTAATCAACGCACATTCTCCATTCATTATTCTTTTTGTGTACAAGAACTAGGTTGGCTAACCACTTCGGGTGATACACCTCTTTGATAAAGCCAGCTACTAGAAGCTTGGCTACTTCTACCCTAATTACTTCCTTTTGGTTGCAAGCAAACTATCACAGCTTCTGCTTGATCAGCTTTGCGGTCTTTGAGACGTCAAGTTAGTGCTCATCCTTGTTCCTCGGAACACCTGCCATATCCGTGGGTTTCCACGCGAACACGCTGACATGCTCTCGAAGGAACCAGATCAGCGCATCTTCCTATTTGGGGGGAAGGTCGGCCCTGATCTTCATTGTCTTTGAGGGATCATCGGGGATGAAGTCGACCACCTTGTGCTGCTTCCACTTATTGGGAAAGCGTCGAGCACTGCTGATCGAGATCTCGAGATCCATCGAGGGCATTCCCTTGACCTCCAGGCTAGTATGCTCCAGATGGACTTTAGCTCCTTGACCTCCATAGCTGCATAGGCGTTGGTCTCGCACTCCCGCGCCATGAAGACATTGTCGTGCAGGGATAGGATGCCCTGCTCGGTTGGGAGCTTGAGTATGAGGTACCCATAGTGAGGAACTTCCATGAACTTGGCAATCCTTGGTCGTCCAAGGATGGTGTGGTAGATTCCCTCCAAATTGGACACAATAAAGTTGATGTGGTTGATATGGAAGTGCTGCTTTGTCCCGAACTAGACGGGCAAAGTAATTTGCCCAAGAGCGTACAATGGCTTGCATGGCATGATGCCCCAAAACGGAGAGTTGTAGGGCTTGAGGTTATCTGGCTTTAGCCCTAGCTCCTTGAAGGCTGGGTAGAACAGGATGTTCCAGGTGCTGCCACCGTCGACAATCACTTTCAAAAATCGAACGCCATCGATTACCAGGTCGAGGACCAGCGGGAACCGACCATCATCGGGAATCTTGGCCCACATGTCATTGTGACTAAACAATATGGGCTGCTCGGACCAGGCTGGCACCCTGACATCTGCGATGAGGCCATCAGACTTCTAGATAGACGCGATAACCCGCATCAGCAGCTTCTTGTCTCGCGCGTTCTCGAGCCCAACCTTGACGTCAAAGATGACAACAATGACGTTCTTCACGGGGTCCCTATAGGCATGCTGTGGGTTGGGATCTTGGGGCTCTTCCTCATCGACATCGTCCTCCTGGGCAAAATTCTTACCCTTGCCTTTAGGGGCCGGGCGTGGCTTCTTGTTGGTGGTGATCTTGAGCGCGTCTGCTAGAACTCTGTATTCACCAGTGTATAGCCCTTGCTAGGGTGGTAAGGGCAGTCCTGGCTAAGGACCTTATCGAGCTCCTTGTCGTTCTCGTGCTTCTGTCCTTTCACCGCATTGACAGAATTGCAGTTGCGGTTGCGGTTGCGCCGGTTGCCATCATTGCCCTGCTAGTCATGGTGCTTGGAGGGACGATCATTCTCGCGCTGGATGGCCCCGCGGTCATCGTGTCGGTCGCCACGGCAGTCGGGGCGGCGATTGGCCGGCCATCCCGATCACTATCGTGGTCGAGATCATCATTGCGACGGTAGTTGCGATGGAAAGGGCCAGCGTTGGCATCGTGTATCCCATCGTCAAGGATGGCAAACTTCTGCGTGATCTTGAAGAGGTGCTCCATCGTCTTGGGCTACTTGACAAGCAGCTTCTTGCGGAGATCAGTACTCTATGGTTGGCGAAGGCCCTGGATGAAGAGGTTGATGCCCTCCACCTTGGTGACATCGGTCACTCTGTTCCACATTACAAAGAAACGCCTAATGTAATGTCGTACTGACTCTCGTGGGTAGTCTTGGACCTATGTTAGAGAGTACTTGGAGCACGGCTGGTCGCAGGTTGGCTTGAAGTTGTCAATGAACATCTGGCAAAGTAACGCCCAGCTGTGGATTGTGCCCTCACGGTGACAGAGCAGCCATGATGTAACAGTAGGGCGTAGCACTACAGGAAAGTAGTTAGCCATGACGTATTCATTCCCACCGGCCGCCCGGACGGCAAGCTCGTACAACATGATCCACTGCTCAGAGTCATCCTTGCCATCGTACATTTTGATGTCCCTGAGCCAGGAGTTCTTCAGCCAGGTGACTGCCTTAAGCTGCGACGAAAACGGTGGTGGTCCGCCCATGTGGTGATGAGCGTGGTACCTTTCATCGAGGTGGTCGCGGAGGTCGAAACCTCGATGCTGCTCGACTCCCTCCTCGCGCTCAACATGGCGGTTACCACACTGCCGATTGCCGCATTGCCGGTTGCCACGCTGGTGTTTATCACGCTGGTGGTCGTCTTGCGGACTATCACGCGAATCGCCTTGCGGGTTGTTATCAGCGTCGTCCCGCCGAGCACCCCTATCTGGGGGGTCTTGCCCTTCATTATTGGAGGAGTTGTCGGTGCCGCTTTCTGAAGGTTGGCAACGGCGATTGCGGTTTTGGCGGGAGCGAGTCCCCCGGGATCAATATGATGTGGTCAGGGAACTAGCTAAACGTACCTGATTCACCTGGTCTTCAGCGGCAATCAGGTAGTCGATGGCCGTATCGAGCCTGGGCGTGTTGGGAGGAAGGGTTTCCAGGTGATGCCTGGCCATGGCAATGTTTGCCGTGGGAGTCTCGTGGATGGGTCGGTCCCCGACCATGTCGAACTCATCCTGGAGATCTCGATGCAGGCGGCGAGGTCGAGGCGGCACCTGCTGCTCCTAGATCCAACGCTTGGCATGGTTCTGGTTGCGCTCGTCCCTGTCCCGTCTGGCCTGGTTGGTTTCATTTGGGATTGGGGGCTCGTCATCGCTGACCATGAACACCATGCCCCGAACCCAGGAGGGAACTTGGGGAAATCCAAGGTCAAATCAATCGGAGTGGTCTGAGCCTGGTGCACTGGCGTGGTTGGGATCGCATCCTCGACACGCTCCTCCATCCGGACCTCAGGACACTCATTGGAGAGGAGGTATTCGGTGTAGTCGGAGAAACCAGAGGGTGATCTGTTGAGCTGTACCAGCAGGTCAGAGACGGTGCCGCTCTCGGGGACGGTGCCCGATGAGCTCGGGTTGATCTCCTTCAGGGTCAAGATGTGGACCATATGCCTCGGATCCTCAGGGACCAAAATCCTAGTTGGATCTAGATAAAAGAGGTGGTCGTCATGTTGCACGGGGGCAATCTGCAAGTTCCTCACGTAGGGGGTGGCTGCGTTGTCCAGACTATGCGGGAAGATGGCTCCACTGCGCGGGGTAGGAGCGCTCAGATCTGCCGATGCCTCGCCTGTCGGCTATGGTTGTGGTGCATGGCGCTGTTGTCTCTGCTGTGCTCGGGATGCAACTCGATCCTGAGATGGACGTGGCGGCCTATCGGCGTGATTCGCAAGCCCGTGCTGACGTTGGTGCATGTTGATGAACTCGTCCAGCCTGGCTGGGGGCGAAGCACGTGCAGCAGCCAGACTTGGATCTGGGTGGTGCTGGCGACGGACCTGGTTGGCAGGCCTTTGCCACCGCTGCTGGTTAATCGGCATGCCACCTCGATGAGCGGGAAGCGATGCTCGGACCGCGGAGGGATTAGGATCCTGGCGGCGCGGGTGTTTAGCTTGGCTCGTACGGCCTTGCCGACGTGGTTGGGCGTAGTTAGAGCCCCGATGGTGAACGTGAGGCCCACCTCGAATATCATGGAAGCTGGAAAGGAAACCATCTAGCTCGCCTCAAGATCAGATCGTGCACTCCCTACCTGGCGTGCCACTATCGATGAAATATACTCGGCAGTCTACCACAGGGCACCCTAAGGTAGTAGATGATTGGTGAGGGCGCACTAAGACCAACGAACCAGATGTGAAACGTAAGACAAACAACCAGGGTTTATCCAGGTTCGGGCCGCAAGGTGCGTAATACCCTACGTCCTGCGTCTCTGCTGTTGTATTGATGAGGGCAAGGTTACAGATCTAGGGTTTCCTATGGTCGGTTACATTGCTCCGTATCTTGGAGATTACGAACAGATTCTAACCGACTAGGCTTCCTTGCATGCCAAGCAGCCTTCAGAATCCACACGACCCACCGACCAGGGTGGTGATGGACCACGGGCTTCGTCTTTTGGTCTGGGCCGTCTGGCCGTGCGGCCCAAGGCCCTGCTGTGAGGGTATAGGGGTTTATTACCCCCACAGGCGCCTTCCCCCAATAGTAGGGTATGAATTTAGTAGAATTTTTTAACCGTTTTATGGATATGTTGGTATGGTGTAAGTGTCATCTGGGATGGATATGTTGGTATGGTGTAAGTGTCATCTTTCCCTAGCCTTTACCATCTTTCATTCTTCTTCCTAGGCTATCACGACTAGCAGGTTTGCCTTACCGATGTTTCGAGCAAAAATGATATATAGGGTGCTGAATGGCAAGAAGCAAGGGTCGACTCCGCTACCTAGAAGGTCCAACTGTAACAAAGGGGACCTTTTTTTAGCTCAAGTGGTATGTCATTTTGTGGTATCTACCTCTAGTTCTCTTCCTCCCCATGCTCTCCCATCTGCCCAGACCTTCCACATTGAAGGGGCGTGTAAGAGGAGAATTGAATTGGGCTTTCTAAAAACTACTTGGCCTCTATTTTCTATTTTTTATCAAAATCTATGCAAGATTTCTATATAAATTTGCCTCTAGGTTATGTTTAAGTGTTGTCATTTCTAATATAAAAGGGGTATGAAACCTAGACAGGTTCAAAACCTACCACTAAGTAGCAGCTAGACTAGGAATGTAAACAGTAGCGGACCCAGCATCAGAAGGGAGCCCGAGCAAACCAAATAGCAGCCGGTCAGACGACGTATTTTTTAGGCCTATGGCAAAGCTCGACGCAAAAAATGCCTAGGGTCGCCGGGCGCTGGGTCCGTCAGTGAATGTAAAGCACACACAACCTAGAAAGAAATATACACTGAAAACTTAAATGAGTTAGAGATTGCAAACACCCATTGAAGATAGTTTTTCTCAAGGTATCAAGATGCTCGTGCTTCCCTAGCTATTTTTTGAGGGAATGCTTCCCTAACACTTGTTGGATCCTCTCACATGTGTCAAGTTCACGGTCAGGTATGGCTATAAAAGTATTCCTAGAAATCACAATTTCATTAGAGAAATATGGTTAGTACAAAATAAGTCCCTAACCCTTTCAAAAAAACAAAATAAGTCCCTAGCTTCTAGTTTGTTGTAGCTCTATTTCACTCAAGCACGACCTCCTATCAATTCCAGTAGCTTGGTCTCTATGTTATGTCACATAATCACACAAAACTAGCAAGAATTTATACGAAAGGAACTACCTTACAATTAGGTCTAGTCTAAACTATGCTACACAAACAAAGGCACACTACAACTAGGCATAAGTCCATCTGCCTCTGCCGCCTTCGTCAGGCCGCTGTCACTCTCACCCCACAGCCAGGCTGGCCTGCCTCCCCAAAGCCCTTTCTAAGGCTGTTGGGGTGGAGAAAAAGAAAGAATCGTTGCGGTGGCCATGGTCGCTTGCTGAGGAGGTAGCACGACCAATGTGAACAAAAATAGAGAAGAAGCCTGGATATAACAAAAGGAGGCGCAGCTGGAAATAGGCCTGAAAACAAAAATGAGAATTCTCGATTGCCAGTAACCGTTTTTGAGAAATTACCGACTTTCCCACCCAAACGAAAATGGTGACGGTAACCGATAAAATGGAAACGAGAATGGTAAAAATATTCGGTAATGAAAACGAAAGTGATTTAGCTCTCTTCCGCCCGTTTTCGAAAAATACCATATCTAATCGATAATCTACGGGCGAGAATTACGGAATTTAACCACATACACACGATCTCATCTGTTATCACCGCTGATTAGCACCCCTAGGCCAGGCCCATTGACCAAGCCCGCGCGCTCCCCAGCCAGCCTTTTTCTTTTGCAACAAGCCGTTGAGGCCTTGAGGGCAGGCACCTGACGTCTTCACCCTCGCGACTCCAGCATAAGAAAACTCAATATGGTGCCTTTGTGTCGTGTCATTTTATTGGTATATAATATATGTCTTACCTCTTATGCTATGGATCTTTACAAATACACTATTGTGACCTGCGTAAATATATATAGCTTTCATGTTGTGCAAATGGTGTGTTTGTTGTATCTTAGATATCGCTTTTGTGATTTCCGATCATTATCGATGTACATTTGACCGAATAGTTTCGTTTCCGGATTTACTGGAATATCGGTGTCGTTCTCGTTTCCGATAATATCGTATCGATATCGCTTTCAAGAAAATAATGTGAAACTGAAAATGATTTGACCTCATACCGATTGTTTCCGACCGTTTTTACCCCTAGCTGGAAATGAGCCTCCCATCAATGGCAGGTAAAAGGCAAGTCGACAACAGTCGCCAGATTGAGTAAATTAAGGGTCCGTTTGGATCCTTACAAATGAATTAGATCCTTAAATTGAATTTATTGTAGTTTAGGCACATATTTGAGCCAGGCTACATAGGAATGGAATGAAAGTTTGAGAGTGCAAACATATAGCGTGGTGATTCCATTTAATTCTCGTCTCCCACCCTATGAATTTGAGATAGACTTATGTGAACTTGGAAAGTTAGGGAATCTAAAATTCAAAACTAAATAGCCTAATTTATTAGGTAGATTTCAATTTCTTCAAATGAAGGGTAAACGAAAACTAGAAACATTAGATATACAGTAATTCTTCCTTTAGTCCTTGTGCTTGCACATAAAACAAAGTCAACCCATAACAATGCTAGGGTTCCTTTCACATGCGCGCACAAGGGAGGTTTGACATGCTAAGCTCCCGTCGGTGGCCCAGGGGGGCATTCAGAATCTTTAAAACTGCAAAAACTTCTAGATAATGACTCTTTCTTTTGGTCCTTGTGCTTGCACAAAAACGGAAGTCAACCGATAATAGCCGTTGACTTGGGAGCCTATAAATACTAAAATGACTTGCCGTTTAAAGCACCACCAGTTTAGAAGCTATTGCCTGTCACATCTTGTTTCATTTCATACAGTAACTTCCTCTTAATCTAGTCGAGCATCATCCACACAAAGATCACATATACAATGGCTTTCCGTGCCTCTGCTCATAACAAGGGAGCCCTTGTCGCTGCCATTTGTGTGGCTCTGGTGGTGAGCTGGATGGGGGCACCAGCACAAGGTTCGGCATCCTGCGCCATGCATCGTTGCATCGCAGAATGTCCTTCCAAGTGCGACAAGGAGGCTGCGAGCTCTTGCGAGGGAGTCCAGAGTGTAAGTGCAGGTGGTTCGAGTGCGATATGGGCTGCGAGGCCAACTGCCCTCAAGGGACGACATGTGACTGCGACAGCCAATGCGCCAATCAATGCAAGGGCACTCCAGGTTCTAACTACATTGACTGCGTAGATTGCTGTCTCCCAACAATGCAAGGACAAATGTGAAAAGTAATGCAAGGGCGAAAAAGTGAATAGCTAGTTTCTGGTGTTACACGTGTATGAGTCCAGCATGTTTTGGTTTGGGTCGTCCTTTGCTAATTTTGTTTCCAGTCGTTAGCATGTAATCTGAATAATGCAGGGCCATGTCGAGTCAAAGGTAGCACTAGTGCAGAGTTTCAAATCTGGCAACTTGTCGGCAACTGCACGAATGATGTTAGTCAAGTCCTTATAAGTTTTATTTGCATGTTTGATTTCTCTTTGGAATATACACTTGCATTGCCCTTATGTGTAAGGACGAGTTGTGCTTGCGAAATCACAGGAGTATATATATAAATAACTCATCCTCACTCCGTACCCACAAGCTAAATCTACATGCAAGGAAAATGAAGAGGTGGTGCCAAATCTACTGCCAATTCTGTTGCAAATTATAAGTTACTTCATTTTTTTATTCATCCATTTTGTTATCCATCTAGATATAATATGTATAAATAAATAATAAAATAAATATACTAAAAATTCAAAGCAACTTATAGCTTGAAATGTAGGGAGTACCTAAATCTGCCTATTGAAATTGGTGTGGTATGCTAATTAATTATTTTTTTATTTCTTTGTTTCTTGAACTAATTTTCACTTATATCTAAGCTTTATTACTTTCAGTTTTAAATGGATATTTTAGGAGTCAAGGGCCCTCTAGATTCCTAAAAAAACAAAAAAGGGAACAGGAAGTCCGATGTAGTAAAGAGGAGATAGCTACATCACACTTCCTGTGCACTCCTCGAGATGTATTCTGTTTTTTTAAAAAAAAAAATCATTCAGATCAGGGTCCATGAGATAGCTACATAAGACTTTCCTTTTAGATCAGGGTCCAGATCAAGTTGTTGCGGAATGGCTCGAAGACCCAGATAAATGGATTTGGTAGGAAGACTTGGCTGTGTGTATGCTTTATTCATCATCCATTTCCAGGTGATGGTACCTGGTAGGAGGCTAGGAGCTACGAGCTGTGCGTTGGGCTGGGTGAAAAAAGAAATCCTCAAACCAAGCTAAAGCCTAAAAAAAGGATACCTTCTCGAATTCATCGTAGTTTAGGCACATATTTGAGTTAGGCTACATACTTGAGTGAAACCAAGTTGGAGAGTGTAAATATATAGCATGGTGATTCAATCAATTCTCGTCTCCCATGCTATGAATTTGAGATGAGCTTATTTATTAATTTTAGAGAGTTGGGGAATCTCAAGTTCCAAACTAAATAGTATAATTTATTAAGTAGATTTCAATTCCTTCAAATGAAGGGAAAAATAAAATTAGAAAAATTAGATATATAGTAATCCTTTCCTTTAGTCTTTGTCACATGCACATAAAACAAAGTCAACCGATAATAATGCCAGGTTCCTGTCACATGCACAAGGGAGCTTTGACATGCTAGTTGAGAAGCTCCCGTCGCTGGCGCAGGGGCCAGTCAGAATCTTTAAACTGCAAAAACTTAGATAACGGCTCTTTGTTTTGGTCCTTGTGCTTGCACATAAAACGAAGTCAACCGATAATAGCCGTTGACTTGGGAGCCTATAAATACCTCGAAATGACTTACCGTTTAAGCACCACCGGTTGAGAAACTGTTGCCGGTCACATCTTAGTTTCATTTCATACAATAACTTCCTCTTAATCTAGTTGAGCATCATCCACACAAAGATCACATATATGGCTTTGCGTGCCTCTGCTCTTAAGGTGGCCGTTGTTGGTGCTATTTGTGTGGCTCTGGTGGTGAGCTGGGTGGGGGAACCAGCGCAAGGGTCGCCATCCTGCGCCATGCATCGTTGCATCTCCGAATGTCCTTCCAAGTGCGACAAGAAGGCTGCGAGCGATTGCGAGGGAGCCCAGGCTGCAGATGAACCTAAGTGCAGGTTCTACTGCCCTTGGAGCTGCAAGGACGACTGCCCCAAAGGGAGTGCATGCTGCGACAGCTCATGCGACAAGCAATGCAAGGGCTTTCGAGGCCCTACATACAATGGCTGCGTATATTCTGTCTCCCAACAGTGCAAGGAAAAATGTGAAAAAGAATGCAAGGGTGAAACAAGCGAATAGCTAATTTCGGGCGTTACAGATGTAGGAGTCCTGCGCATGTTTTGGATTGGGTCCTTTGCTTATTTTGTTTTCAGTCGTTAGCATGTAATCCGAATTTTGCAGCACGGCCATGTCGAGTCAAAGCTAGATCGCGCAACTGCACGAATGATGTTAGTCAAGTCCTTATAAGCTGTGAATGTTTAATTTCTCTTTTGAATGAACTCCTATATTTTTTTTTTCAGTATATACACTTGCATTGCTTTTTTTAAACAAATCAGGTAGGAGAACTGCCGATTATATTAAAGAAAAAGAGCCCAAAGTGGGCACAACGCCACAACAATGAACCACAACAACGCCGAAACAACAAAGATGACTAAAGAAAATAAAAAACTATCGTCAGTCAGATTGGGACATCGACACGAACCGCACACACTTGCCGGTTGGATTGGGAGATCGATAGTGGCCTACGCTACCAGACAACATTAACCCCTATGACAAACACAGCAGAACCAAAGCCATAGCAAGGCACCACCAACCATCCGCACTTTTGTAGTCGCCGAACCTCGGGAGTGACCCTGCATGGATAGAGGAACGAAGGAGGTAGACACCACCTCACCAAGAAGGCCACCGCCATGCAGGACCATTCGCCTCAGTGCCGCTGCTACATCACACTCCACCCGATGGAGTGAAAATGCCCAATCCAGGCCTCTTCAGGATGCCGCGCAGTCACCACCACACCAACACAACGCACGGGGGTCTCGCCACATCCATCGTTGGACTCCACTCTCTCATCGCCTCGATGAGGAACACCATGCACGGGGGCCTCGCCACGCCCATCCATGCCCCGGATCCATTTCTTAAGTCGCCGTTAGGGTGGTGAGCAATGATGCCCCGCTCCCAAGAACTCTATCAAATCGCCAAGTCACCACCGCGGACTGACCTCACCTCGTTGCTTCGCCCTCACACCTAGCAAACTGCCGTCAAAGTAGCAAGCCAAGGAAGTCGCTTTACGCTGTCTTTCGACATTGTACCGCACCGGATGGCACTAGCCAAGATGAGCAATCAGTCATGGTCCGCTGCAAGCCTAATCATCGAATGATGCCATTGCCACAAGCATCATCCTTTGACGTAGTCCCACGCCGCACTGACCGTTGCCAAGCAAGGCCAGCCATCGCAATCTGCTGCAAGCAGCCAACCAGTAATCATGTGACAACCCCGGACCGTCACCAAGATAGCGCTCGCCTCCACATGGGCTAGGCAACCCCCATCCAACTCGCCCCGCAATGGTATCACCAACACCGTCAGAAGCCGCCGTGGACAGCGAACCGACAATGCCGCAAACCGAGATGGGTCTCTAGAGATGATGCCTCAAAGGAGGGCACGACCCCAAAAGGCGTCGCCATCTCTCATCTAGCAACTGAATAGGGTTTTCACCCAAAGGACCCCATGCAGCAGGTGCTCCAAAATGACACCCCAACGGGGAGAACGACGTCCAAGGATGCCGCCGTCATCCACCAGCAAGAACATAGGTGAGGGCTTTTGCCCGGAGTGTCTCAACCCCTTGTTGCACGTGCAGGGCCTGGCATGCCGCACCACAGCCACAATGGCCCTTCCGAGGTGACACCACCACCGCGCCACCACACTCCAAGCCGTTGTAGTTCCACCAATGCTAAGCTTGCCATAGACTCCCTGCCACTGTGATGTTGTCGTATCACCACAATGCCACCTAACAAGACCAAGCCGAGGGGCGTGCCAGCAGGCCAGATCCCGCTGCCGCCCTTGCCGACTCCTCCACGTGCTGCTGGCTATGCCCTAGCCATATCAGAGCGAGAGACGCTGGATCTTGCAATGGGAGGGCGCAGTTTCATCGGACTCGATCGCCGAAGTCGCGGATCCGAGCTCTAGACCGCTGCCGCCGGAGCAGCCACCACCATCGTCTCTGACAAGAGCCATCGCCAGGAGGAGAGGCGGGGAGGATGGTCCCGCCGCCACCATCCTTGCGGCGGCACTGCCGGGCAGCACGCTCAGGCGGCGGCGAGGAGGCACGGGGACAAAAGGGGTAGGGGCTACTGCTAGTGGTGGTGGCGCCGCCCCTGTGGCCCAGACGGGGCAACACGGGGGTTGTGGGTTGTTGTTGGAGTGACCCTTTGCTGGATTACAGATTCTTTTTGATATTTACACTTGCATTGCTTGTATGTGTAAAGATGAGTTGTGCTTGCGAAATCACAGGAGTGTATATACTCACTGCGATGAAGAAGTAGAGCCAAGTCTTCTACCTAAACCTTCCTATTATAAATGCGCGTGGAGGAGAGAGAAATTTTAGCTGCCTTGGTCTATTAAGGAGAGGAGAAAATAAGAAGGCAACAAATTTTGTTAGTCTAATAGGTAGCCTGTTGGTGTGCTGTTTTTGGCTTCCAATGCCTAAAATAGGACAGATACCATGTTTAGGTAGCCTATTGGAGATGCCTTAACTCATGGTCTGCTACTTATCTTTTTCTTTGTTGGTTTGTTTCTTGAATTATAATTTGCTTGTTCATTTTAAACTATAAATCATTTTAATTTTTTTTGGTTCATCGATTTATTTTGTTATGTATCTAGCCATGTTATTATATCTAGATGCATAGAAAAATGAAGGGTTAATTGGATACACACCACTGTAATTTTCATGATTTTAAAAGATTTCATTACTATTCATCTAACTAGGCTGGTGCCATTACAATTTTGCAGTTCTTTGAAATACACCAATATTTACATTTTAGGCGTCATATGGCCCACTGTTAGGTATACAAGATGGTAGTTTATTTCCATATGGTCCGTTTTGCCCCTCCTATGAAAGGATAGAAGTGGTGTGTATCCCATTAGGGCAATAGTAATGACATCTTTCAAGTTGTAGTGGTGTGTATCCAATGAACCTAAAAATGAATGTACCAAAAAATTAAAGTGACATATAATTTAGAATAGAGAAAAATATTAAAGTGGCCTTATCCTGTCCGTCCTTGTAATCCCCCATGTCTGTGTTCCGTGTAGAACCGTAAGCCGAAGGTACCTGACAGACTAGGTATAAGTCGATGCCCGAAGTAAGTTAACAGCAACCAGATTATCTTATCTTAAAATCTCTAACCCTATATAATAACATATATCTATATGATCATCTGCTATCGTAACATAGCTATACTTGCTCCAGTTTAGGTTATTATTCATTCTTTCTTTTATCTTTATCCTTGAGTTTAGCTCGAGTGTGTGTCAAGTTATCCATATACATTCCTATTTGCCCCTGTTATGAAAATTGGTCTATTATGCAGTCATGTTATCTTGTCCATGTCTCTATTATACTCTTTTATACCATGTCTTCCTTTGGAAAAATATATAAATAATAATACCCTAAATACTTCCGGGTGAAATGCTATAACGGTATTTCCGTGCGCTTGCAGACTTGTTCTGTAATTGTTACAAAATACCTACAGGTATTTCTGGCGACATTACCATGGACTTTGCACTCCTGGTAATGATGCTAAGAAACGCCAACAAGCATTTCTGGCGCCCTTGCCGGGGAAGGCACTTGTTAAAACTCTTAGTTGGACATGTTCTTGATAATATGTTTGTGTAATAGCCCTTGCTCATAACAGAAGAAAAAACTATTTTAGAAAACTATATTTTATTACCTAAAAAATGTAAAAAAATAATAATGTGCAAGTCATGAGTTATCCTTTTTATAAAATAAAGACATAAATAATTTTTCCTAAAAATGTTTTTTATATAAATGATAGTTGTTTTCAAAAGTCTTGCACGAAACATGGTTTGGTTTGAAGTATGGTTTATGCATGATCATATCTTCATGGCACTTTAATTTAAGCATGGAGCTTAGGTTAAATTGCCTACTTTGATTAAACGATAGACTTTGAATAAT
This sequence comes from Bothriochloa decipiens, assembly GCA_023333625.1. Lineage (NCBI taxonomy): Eukaryota > Viridiplantae > Streptophyta > Magnoliopsida > Poales > Poaceae > Bothriochloa > Bothriochloa decipiens. Next base: position 28,335,324 of record CM041647.1, on the reverse strand, counting down.
GAAAAAAGAATAAGGAGTTATTTATCAATAAAAATATTCTATAAAATGGTTTCTAAAAAATATATTTTAAAAATGTATTAAAAAAGATAGTTTCTAATTATCTAAAAATAAAATAATCTTTATAAACAAAAATATTTTAAAAATCCAAAATTTTAAAACTTATCTTTCAAATAAATCCTTTTCCCATATTTTTTAAAAAATATAATATTTTGAATCTTCAAAAAATGATGAAGAGTAAATGTTCTTCCTTGAGAAATAAATTTTAATAAAGTTTTAAAAACCAACTAGCTTAATTTGCTCCTCCAGCATGTGTTTTCCAATGCAGTAATCACAAGGGAAGGTAAGATCCCTTGTGATCTACCAAATCATAATCGTGTTGGAGAAACCAGAAGTGCGGGGTACAACCCCAATCTTTTGGCTTGGAGCTAGCTTGGGGGAGGACCGCAACAAGGTAACATATATCTATCACTCTCATTTTCCTTCTGTTACCTTAAAAAATGAAATGAAAAAAGAGATAAATAAATGATAAACAAAATAAAAACTTTCCTTTTCAATAAATGCAAGGACATGTACCAGGTTAGTATGCACCTTCGGGTATTCTTATTGTTAACCATTTTAGGTTAAAGAACAAAGGACATACGTAGCCTGAGAACATGGGAGCGACATCACGACATGCCTTGATGATCTTTGGTGATGGAACAAACTCTAGAAGAGACCTTGATCTTGCACACTTGAATTTTTCACAAAAGTCTACGTGTGGGAGGGAGGATGGTGATAGTCTTGCAACATGTTCCACAAGAGCAAAGGCCATCAGAAAAAAATGAATAGTGTTGTCAGCTCTACTTGCTTAAAAAGGGGGAGAAAGAAAAAAATGGCCTTAAAAAAGAAAAAATAATAGCCTTAAAAAAGAGAGAGATAAAAAAGAGAGATAAAAAGAAAAGATATAAAAAAGGGGAGTGTTATAAAAAAGAAGAAAAATTATATATGAAAAAAATAGAGGAAAGAGAAGGAGCAAGCTAGACCCGCATAGCCACCATAAATATCAAATGGGTCGCTTGACCCCACCCAGCATGTATTTCACAAACAAGAAGGGCTCACCTCCACTCCTTTGTTACTATCATCAAGGCCATGGCTCATACACATGTTGGTATTTCTTAGCGAAAGCAGCCAAATTCGCAAGCGCACGGAAGTACCGTTGTAGCACTTCACCGGGAAGTATTCAGGGTATCGTATTTTCCACAAGGAACGGTGTGTCAAAAGTCTCTGAACTAGTTCGCCCTGAGAGATGAGATGGAGAGTAGCTTGGGTAGTGAGGTTTTCTAAGGATAGATCCTAAGTGAAGGTAACTTTGTCACTATAGACTCACTTCAGGCACCAGCTTATACCGGGTCTGCTAGGTACCTCCGGCTTACAGCTCTACGCCGAACACGGATGTGGGGGATTACAAGGGACGGACAGGAAAAGGTCACTCCCTACCGTCTACCACCTCAACCATATGTGAACGAGGCAAACGAAGGTAGACAATAGCCTAGACACCACGTCTATGTCATCCTTTACTACTGTAGTGTGAATTCATGGGTTGCTTGACTAGGAGGTCCCTTCCACTAGAGCATTCGCCACAAGGACAAACGACGATCCCACAAGTAAATAATGAGCAAAGATAACTTACTTAAGAACTTAATTTTAAAGGATAAACATGAACTTCTTACTCCAAATAGTAAGACGTCCGTCGAAGTAGAAGCATGGAGGGAGCCGACAACTCTGGCACTCCTCCACGGGGAAGACGATCCTCCCAGGAACTTTCGAAGAATGCTCCGCTATCTTGCTCCTCACTCACTTCCTATACTAGCCTAGCTAGAAGGTAGTGGAAATGTGGCTTGCTCTGCTCTCTTCTCTCTTGTGTATGCTGAATGGAGTTGGAATCAGTTGAGAGGGGTGAGAGCATCCTTTTATAGGTGGAGTGGAGGGGGCTCTTTGGAAAATTCCCTCTTAATGGCCCCAAACCGACCTCCCAACGTCGGTTCTAGATAAATTGAACTTGGATCTTTCATACAACCACCTTTGGCACGTTGGCAAGGAGCAGCCCACGAAGTTTGGGCTCAATCAGAGCCAGAGTTGGGGCGGCCGGCGCACTTTTGTGGTCAAATCGGCCAAATTTTGGTAGACATGCTCCACTTCGATTCCTGAGTTGGCCCACGTTGAGGATTTATGGAAATGGGCTGATTAGTCATGGGTTTTAGTTCAACCTCCTCTTATCTCAGCCCTGATTCATCTGGCGACTGGGCCTCTTTCTTCTTTTTCTTTATTTTGCTTTGAGTCCAGAAATGAGGTGAGTGATTTGTTATTCTTTTCTTTCATTTGTTGGCCCAATATTATGTATTTTCAAGAATGTCCTACAAATAAGTGTGTACACCAAAACTATGGAATTTGTTAGTTTAAACTATGGAATAAGTGTGTACACCAAAACTAATGTTGATGGGATAAGAATTGAGTTAAGAACCACCAACAACACACTAAGCCATGAGAGCGGCCTGGCCTAGAGGTTCACCTGAGAAAGTAAACATGCAAGCCGCAACAACAACTTCAATACTTCATCCATGCATGCTGTCGGTGCAAACACTCAGGCATGCAGAGGTAATGTTCACCAACTCTTTCGCTCATACTTGTCTCCATAGCTCAATAATTCATGCTACTTTGTTAATATTGTCATAATCATAGAAGTAATTCATGTTGGAGATAAACCAAGGGCATGTCTTACTCTGCTTTTACCCTAGCCTTGTTTGAGTAAAAGTTGGAGGAACAATGTTTTAAGTGATAAATATACAAAATAATTAAATAATCATATGGTTCAACTTTCAATGTTTTCACCTCAATCGGAAGAATCTTGGTTATCTTGTCATGTTTCCTTTCTATATGTTGGTATGCCTTGGCTTGGAAGTATTGGTCATGCAATTGATGATCATACTCCCATAGGTTTGCTAAATTAAATGTGGTGCTTAGGTTAGCTATGCCTACCTTAATCAAATTAGACATGGAATCGAGTTTGATTTCTGAACTAGAGCTGCTAGTATGGATTTTGGTTGATCATATGGACTAACCCTGTAGGAATATATAAATTTTATAAGTGTAAGTCTTGAGGTGACAATGGAGATGAAAACTTGTTTGGCGAACCCCAAAAAAATAGTAATAATATTAACAACAATAATAATAAAATAAATCTTTCAACCGCAAGTATGTTGTCTTGTTATCTCGATATCACTACAAGACAAGCTTGGGGGAGGGAAGCTCCCTAGCATGCTCGAAAGATGACATGAACTGAGAATCAGGCCATAGCATGCACCAGCTAGCAGCATTCCAAGCCGAATCACTAAAGGTAAGTTAGAAGCTAGCATGGGGGAGGACTCTCAAAAAGGTAACTCATATCTCAAACTTCTTTGAATAAATTGATTATCTTATAGAATGATGAGATATGATAAAATAAAAATATAGTTATAATAATAATGATATTCCACTCTATATACGTGTTATGGAAATATTTAGTTCTACCCTTATTGAGATGATGCATAGTTGCTCTGTTTTATGTTTCTCTTGTACCTGCATTATAATCGAGCTTTCTCTAAAGTTTAGGTTTATCAGCTAAAAATGCCTCATCCTAAAAACTTAAACTAGTGGGTTGTACATGCTTGCTCTAGTCTAAGTTATTGCCTGATATGATATAGTGTCATGGACTATGCTATGACTTTGTTCTAAGTGAGACTTGACATCCGGAGTTTTATTTCAAAAATTCATAAAACAAAAGTTTCTCAATGATTATGAAATACCTACCAAGGACATATGACATGTTTTCATTATGCAAACCTTTTAGTCATATGCTGCTTGCAGAACATTGAGTTAATTAGGTCAAATTGTTATGACCTTAGTGAGATTATGGTCATGCAGCCATGATTGAGATTCACATGCACCCACCAAATAAAAAGCCAAGTCTCACCTTGAGAGTTGCGCACAACATGCACCCTTTCATCCACCAAAAATATACTAACTCTTACCCGGGAGTTGTGCATCCATCCACCAAATAAGAATGTCGACTCTTACCTTGAGGGTCGCGTATTCCTTTTACACCAAAAAAAATTACTCCTCACATTCAATCATGACATATCTCCATTTAAAGTTTTCATATGCTAGAAGGAGAGATATGGGCTATGCTTAAAAAAATCAATGCCAAAGGGCATGAGAAAAAAACAAAAAAGGGGCAAAAGTATCCAGGCCAAGGGGCATGAGAGGAAAAAAAATATAGGCAATAAAACAATGAGAAAGAAAATCTAAATCCCCATTTAAAAAATTAAATTAGAATACTTCTATAGCCCATATTCCAATAAAGATATCCAATAAAGATAGTCATGATGCATGGAGTACCAAAAATACTTAGAATTTCAAATTGTATGACTCGTATCTCCTTGTGGTTTGGTTTTTGACTTAGCAATATATGTGATGCAAGTATGCCCACTTTTATACCTACCTAGAACTCCACTCAAAAGCCTTAGTAGTAGGTTTTGAATAGATGGCACAATGCTTTTGGTGAGGTAATCATACACATTGAGCGATCGAGAGAATCATATGAGGAACTTGGATTTCTTTTGCAAAATATTTCAAAACCTTTGGAAAAATAGTTGAGCTTGGGATGAATGATAAGCAAAGTTTGTAAATCTGTTCTATCTTGCAATCGCCCAAGGCTCGAGATAGCTAAAAATTCCCATTTGTTTGAGATAATAGCAGGGTGAATAACATGCTGATTTATTCAAACTAAGGTAGAAAAACTTTTTATCAATCTGGAACATTTGAAATGTAATTGGCATAGAAGCAACTCCTGATCAACAACCAAAGCTTAGCTTTGCTCAGGGACGAGCAAAGGGTAATCTTGGGGGATTTTGTTGGTGGTCCTTATTGACGATTTTATACGGCCAACTTAGAACCAAAAAAGGGAAGAATTATATATTTCTATACACATATACCTTTACTACTAATCGAATTCCACTTGTACTAGAAGTTGTGACACTATGTAGAAAATAAATCAAGTACAGGTAATATTCATACCAAAAAGGCACTTTCCAAGAAAGCGTAAAATGTTAAATCATTGCAAATGACCCAAGAATCCCAACCAAAGGCCAAACCTAGGCGGTTCCCCTCCACCACATCAACTGGGCCCTCAGCAACTAAGGACACAAAAGGGGAAGATAAAGAGTACCAAATCAAGGTCAAGTTTGGTTTTGAACTACACGAACAAGCCCGGTAAAACGGATGCCCCAGATGCATCAGAACTCCAATTTGGACATTTTACCATGCGTTGAAAAGCTAGTTGAAAGGCCCACGAGCCAATGGCAAAAGATGGGGCCAAGAAAGCCCAGGAGGGGGCCAGCCAGACCAGATGGGTCGGCCGATGCACCTCGAAGGTGGTTCAGGCCCAGCCACTTCATGTCAGTACATTGAGGGCAGAGGAGGGTGGTGCGCTGCTGGGTTTTTCCATTCTACCCCCAAACTGACTTCCACACACTATAAGAGGAGGGGAGGAGGCACTCTCTCAGTAAACACACCACACAAGAAGAGCCTTTCTCCCTCCACACTTGTATCTTTTCTTTTTAGTAGTTTGTAGGAGCAAGGAGTTTTAGTGTAGAGCTTGAACATCTTGGAGATATTTGGTATGATCAATAATATTCTTCATCCATATTTTCGTCTTGTTCTTGTTCATCACTTATCAGTGTAGCTATGCTTATGAATTAGAGTTAAGTTCTTGTGTACAAAGAACTTTATGCTTAATCAATCATACATATATGTTTAGACTAGAGCTAAGTTGAGGTGATGAGTTCTATCTTAATTTAGTCTTGGTCAATGTTCTCTTATGGGATCATCGTTTGTCCTTGTGGTGAATGCTCTAGTAGAAGGGCCCCCTAGTCAGGCAACCCTTAAATTCACACTAGAGTAGTAGAGGTCAGCTTAGACGTGGTGTCTAGGCTATCGTCTACCTTAGTTTGCCTCGTTCACGTACGGTTGAGGTGGTAGACGGTAGGGAGTGACCTTGTCATGTCCGTCCCTTGTAATCCCCCACGTCCGTGTTCGGTGTAGAGCCGTAAGCTGGAGGTACTTTGCAGACCAGGTATAAGCCGATGCCCGAAGTAAGTTAACAGCAACCAGACTATCTTATCTTAGAATCTCTAACCCTATATAATGACATGTATCTGTATCGTCATCTGCTATCATAACATAGCTATACCTGCTCCAGTTTGGGTTATTATTTATTCTTTCTTTTATCTTTATCCTTGAGTTTGGCTTGAGTGTGTGTCAAGTTATCCATATACATTCCTGTTTACCCCTATTACAAACATTGGTCTATTATGCAGTCATGTTATCTTGTCCATGTCCCTATTATACTTTTTTATACCATGTCTTCCTTTGGGAAAATATAAATAACGATACCCTAAATACTTTCAGGTGAAATGCTACAATGATATTTCCGTATGCTTGCGGACTTATTCTGTAGACCTTACAGAATACCTACGAGTATTTCTGACGACATTACTATGGATTTTGTAATTCTGATAATGATGCTAAGAAACACCAAAACACAGTTATTGGGTTATTTCAACATAAATTTTTAGGTTGGTTTAAAACTAGATCTGCTGTATATCCAGATAAGATAAAATTTTTAAAAAAAGATACCAAAATATACTCATGTGGGGTCTTCTTTTGAAGAACTTATCGCAAGAAATACGATGATACAATCGGATTTTAAATATAATATTTGGTTTATGAGATATGACTTTTTTAACTACATAAACACATTGTTATCTATGTACTGTAGCAGGTTTCCGGTGTGGTTTGCTATTTATGCGTGCACGTATGCTAATTAACTGGCCGTCCGGTTTTTATGCGCTGTAATTAAGCGGTTTGCTTTTATTTTGCATGCGTGAGCGCTAATTAAGTGGCCAACAGCGAGCAGGCCCCGGCGTCCGGACGCGCGTACTTGCGCCGGACGTGCGGGCGCTAATGATACCGTTTGTTCTACGTAATTTTGAGCTAATGTGCTATTATATATCCACATCTAGGATTTTTTTGGTCAAACATTCACATCTATGATGATTTAATTAAACATACACACAAGCAATTTGTATTATTTCTTCCTTAAAGAAAAAGGTGCGTAATCTATGTAGATGCAAATAATATAATTATTTGGCTTTTTTAGTAATAGTAAATGTGGATAACTTAAACGAAAATTTTGAGATTTACTCTAGATCATATTTTATATCTATAATATAGGTGGGTTAAATATTTTTTAATATAAATGCACATTTGTGTGTTTTACTTTAGACTATTTTCTCATAACAATAGTATATATAAGTGGGTAGTTTCGATGAAGATTGACGATTACTTTTCTCTTAATGTCAATCATGCATGAAAAAATATTCTCTTAACAAAACCACACACCATTTACATTGACAATTTGCTTTAAATTATATTAGTACTCAATGACAATAAATTATATAAGATGTTACTTTTTGGTAAGTCTAATTAATTTTTATATTTTTACTCAAGGGGTCACGAGAGAATAACATGAATTAATTTGTATCCTATACTGATCAATTTTTGGCATTCCTAAACCTCCTTGCTCCTTTGGTCAGCATAGGATACCCCCAATGTAGTATTTCTAAACCTCGTTTCTCCTTTGATAAGCATAGGATACCCCAATTTTTGGTATTATGTGCATTTTTTGTCTTCTATGTTTAAAACAAGCTAGCACTGCATGTGCACTTCTAAGTTGAGCCCTTCATCGTGCTTTACCAGAGTGGCGAGCCATGGAGCTGACAAATGAAAGCACTGCATACCTCTCTCTCTCTCTCTCTCTCTCTCTCTCTCTTATTGGAGCACACTCCATCAATCTCCCCTGAACTATATGCTATAGTTAAGGATCGAGTGTCACCAAATAGCTAGTAGGCGGGCTTTATATTTTTTTAGATAATGGATAGGCGGGCTCTATATAGAGATGGGCGTATTATAAGTTCTTTAATAAAAGATTCTAAACCACTTATATATTATCTGTGGACGTAACCTGGTCACATTAATTATAAGACGAGATAAATCTAGTAATAAATACTCAATGAGTTTGTCCTGTAGTTTTATTTCAAATACTTCTTCCCACTTCGTCAATGAAATAGGCACAAACTCGTGCCCATTCGTTCAAAAAAAAAGTTTCAAATACTTCTTATTCCTAAGAAGTTGTCAAATCCATCTTGTAATGAAGTCTTTACCAAAAAAAAATATTTTGGGTCTCTAGGTTCCTAAATCCTCGCTCCTTTGCATTGGTCAAGTTTGGTGCTCTCTATCCTGTAATATAATTTTTTTGCGCGACGTCGTGCTCACCCCTGATCTAAGGGGCATGTTCCAGCTGCGGCTCACCGTTCAAGCATATGCGGAGCTCGCCTCGCTATCCGACCTGCTCCAGCCCGTGTCCCACGGCCAAGACAGGGACGAATGCTCCTGCTTCTTTGAAGATGGAAACCATCACCTCGTCACTAGCCTCGTCTACAAGACCTCGGTCCGTGGTGAGCACGCCTATCCTACATACAGCTTTGTCTAGAAGAATTTCGTCCCCCCAAAGGTGAAGTTCTTCTGATGGTTACTCACCAAGGGCAGGATCTAGTGCCGCTCCTCCCTCGTCCACAAACACATCATTGATGATGCAAAATGCGAGCTATGCAAGACGAATGATGAGACGGTCGATCACATTGTCTCTGAATGCCACTTCATCCAAACTTTGAAGAATCGGCTGGTTGCCTGGGAATATGGCCAAGGTTCACGAGCTATGGGAGACGCGACCACCTCAACACGTCAACAAGAAGGCCCTTCCCCCTCTCCTTTTGCTCATGTGCTGGGAAATTTGGAAGCACCGCAGTGACGTCATCTTCAATGGGCTCCCCCAACCATCAATTGTTTGCTTAACGCCTGCAAAGAGTTGCTTTATGACTGGAAATGTAGAATTCCCAGGATGACGTGGTCTTAGCTAGTCAACGGAGCAATGCGTTGCTTATGTAATCTAAGCCTCATCCCCCTCTGGTCATTTTTAAAACTCGAAACCCGACTGCGCTTCGCCCGGACGTTCCACCATCCGGGGCTCCCCCCTAGACACCTGTGAAATGAAATGCAGGTGGGGATCCCCTTTGATCCCCCCACCCAAAGTTGCCCTCAAAAAAAATATAAATTTAATAAACAAGTTAGGGGAATACTCAAATGACGCATATCCCATATTAAATCTAATTATTATGGAGTTTCTTCTCAATTTATGATTTCCTTTTTAATAAACTTTGTCAAACATGAGCATGGACAACATATAAAATGGATTTATTATTTTTAGTACAATTTAGAAGTCATAACACACTGTATATTTTAGGAGGGAGTGAGTACTGTGTATGCCGTTGTGAGTATTTCTAAAACTCCTTTCTCATTCAGTAAGTACAGCTAGCATATCCCATTTTTTGGTACTATGTGTATTTGGAGTCTTCTCCCGTTTAAAAGAAGCTAAGTGTGGGTATTATTTCTAAACCTCTTTTCTCCATCGGTAATATAGTCTGTCCCATTTTTTGGTACTATGTGCATTTTGAGTCTTCTCCCGTTTATAAATGAAGCTATGCGCAGACACACGGTTCCAACTTTAGCCTGTGAGCAATTTTGTGGTGCTAGCTAGCAATTGAGTGGTGTGGAGAGCGATTGATATATAGCGATTGAGTGGAGTCGTGCATATGATCTCTATCGTTTATTGATGACGTTTTCTCGTGCATATACATACTCAGGAGATATTGAGCCTTACATATATTATTATTTATATATGCATATATACATCTGCAGGTAGCTAGCAGCACCAGCATGGGCTCGAAGCCGAAGCAGAAGCAGCAGGAACAAGTGATGACTCGTTGCAGCTGGGCCATCTGGTGCATTCTCGCGTTCACGGTGGTGATGAGCGGATGCACACAGGAGCAGCAGGGCTGCCGCTGGGTGATGAGCATGAAGAATTCGAAGCAGCAACTCTGGACGTGGATGCGTCCTGTGCCAAGGCGAGACACACGCCGGAGACACTGCTTGGGGTTTCCTTCAAGGTGCATGCCTTCCGTCTCTTAGTTCTTCCCTCTTTTAGTTTCCTCCCTCCGTATATGTAGTACGTATAATATGCATATATATATATATATATATATATATGTGTGTGTGTGTGTGTGTGTGTACGTATTTAAGGGTCATACATACATAGCGCCTGAATTTTGATTCATAATGCCCCACTTTAATTTCTTTTTTATAGTTTTTTTTTGTTTCAATTTCGACTTGCTGTTCTTACGTTTCTTTCTTTGGCACGGCCCCTGGCCCTTATCTCAATCATCACTCCATCGTACGTGCTCAAATATCCTTTTATTTCTAATTATGCACAAATTAAACCAGCAGATTCGTACGTGCTCACGCTATCCTAAAATAATAGGCCATCTCACTTTTATATAAAATGGTATTGAACTAAATATATTTATTATTGTAAAGATATATTTCAAAATTAATCTAACACCATAGCTGTCAAATAGATTAATTGTATTTGATTAAATTGAAAAAATTTCACTGATCAAGAACGATATATTTAATTTTATGAATGGTGGAGTATCCCATAAATACTCATGCTTTTGAAGTGTTTCTTAAATCAGCAAAATGCTTTTCAAAGTGACTGCAATTCTTATATTATTATATGATGATATAGCAGGCCAGGCCCAGGCGTACGTAATGAACAATGACGGCCCCCCATCCCGAATACTGGTCTGGGCGGGCTCAATCAAACCAATTCCAGCCCAGTCCCTTTTTTCCTTCTCGTCCACTCCAGTCCCCACATCCTCTCGAGCTCGCAAGCTCGCGGCAATGGCGAGGAGCGGAGGAGGGCACCCGCCTCCTCCGTTCTGTCTCCAAACCCTCACTCACCTCCGCCCTCACCTCCTCGGTTCGGGGTGCTGGACTCTGGTGCATCTGAATCGGAGGCCAGTGCACGCTGGTTGGCCTGCGGCTGATCTGATTACAACAATACAACTCCGAGGTCACCACCTGCTTGTTTGCCTTCCACCACCTCCTCCCTCTCGATTGATTCCCGTGGGCATGAAAAGTTGGGGTGTTTTATTTTCTTCATCATGTTTGCATTCACTTCACAGCCCACAGGTAGCTTGGCTACTGGACTGAGAATCAGTCCCTGTTTGTTAAGCTTTGTATAAAGCCAGGAAGATATTGCATCCGGGCTTCTGTGTTTCCTTTTATGAAAAAGAAAACTTTTAATGTTTGTGTGTGTGTTTTCGATCGGAGCTTTCTTACAAGTTCAAACCTTTATTAATGCAAATTTTCTTGTCCCATTCTCCAATTCCTTATGCATGTGTTATGCACCATTTCTTCACAGTAACTAAATCGGTGAATACTGCAGGAGATCAACCACGCTGGCGCTGGCGGGCTATGGGCAGAACTGGTTAGCAACAGAGGTACTTGTGATAGCTGTTCATCTGAAACTATGGCTAGACATCCCCATGATGTTCCTTGTAACAAGGGTTCGGTCAGGCCAAACGATTTACTGGATTTTTAAAATTAAATCACAGAGGTGGATAATTAGGTTATTTGGTTGGGGTGGGTGTGTAAGAAATTGAAGGAGGGGAGGAGGTAGTCTGTGTGGTTTTACTGTGGTTATGTAAAACTGTGAATCCAATTTTCTTTATTTCTAACATTAAGCTGGAACAAACAAAATAGGCCTTTTTGTCACGAAGCTGCTGGTAACATTGAGGTTCAGAATTCGGCATAAACAGATTCTGGATTTTTTCCCCCTTCAGGTTTTGAAGCTGGAGGCAACCATACTCCATCTAACATTGGCCCATGGTCCATCATTGGAGATAACTCTTCCATATTGGTGACAACTGATGGAACGTCATGTTTCAGTCAAAACATTGTTGCTCTGAGGATGGAGGTCCTCTGCAATGACTGCCCAGCTGGTGGTGTTGGCATTTACAACCCAGGGTTTGGGGCATGGTATGTCTTTGTCATGTGCTTATTATCATCGCTCAGATCAGTGTGATGAATGTACAATTTCATCTAAACAATTTACTTAACATCAGTACTTTTGTACTATACTGTTGTAGCCTAATGCAGTGATTCCATGTGATTTGGTTTGTTCATGAGTAAATAGTGATGCCAATTCACAAATGCAGTAGCACCAGTAGTAGCTGTTGGAATAGCAGTATTAGGATTTAAGACTGCCAAAACTCCATGTATTTTCTTTGGACCCTTATGGTAGTGTCTTTCATGTTCTGATGTTAGGCATATGTTCAGTACATGTTCTGTTTTCCTACCTTTAATAATTCCACTATTTTCGTTTCTGTGATATTACCATTTCAACTTGCAGAACATAGAAGGTGGAAAGGCCTACCACCTTGTCATGTACGTCAAGTCAACGGAGCCAGCAGAGCTGACAGTTCGATTGACAAGCTCTGATGGGTTGCAAATCCTGGTTTCAGCTACGATAATGTTAGTATATTTTCTCTCAGTATTTAGACGGGATAAAATATTTGGTTATTCACATTAGCTGAACATATTGCCCTGCTATAGAGTTTCTGGCACATCAAATTGGACAAAACTGGAGCAAAAATTGGTGGCTAAAGACATGAATAGAACTTCAAGGCTTCAAATAACAACTAGCAAGAAAGGAATTGTATGGTTTGATCAAGTATCACTCATGCCTGCGGACACGTACAAGGTATATTATAACTTCTGAAATCCGGCTGTGAAAAAGTATTGTATAAAGTTTCAAGCATACATAGATGAAAATTGAACTTTAGAATATGGGGAGTAATAAAAAGGCAAACAATCCTAGTCTGTGAGCCAAAACACATTAAAATGTTAGTAACCACATTTATGACACAATAATCTATTAAAATCGTCATTTATAATTATAACTACTTACCGTTTCTGTTTGTTTGATGAATTTAACACACATGCAAATGAATTTGATATCTTTCTAGCATACAGTCATGCTTATTATACTTGTAGGTATTTAACATCAATTCTTCTCTATACATGTAGGGACATGGTTTTCGCACTGAACTTATAGCCATACTTCTGGATTTAAAACCACGAATCCACTATTCTTGAGATTTCCTGTTATGTGATGTGTTTCCTTCGTTAAAGTCAAGTATTGATGTTTGTACAATTGTTCGTTATGATATATTTCATTATTTCTGTGTGTGGAGACATATTTGTGATAATTTATTAGATTGCATACAACTCTGGTAGGTGGTTGCTTTGTTGAAGGCAACTAGTTAAGAAATGCTTTCAGATGGAAGGAAACTATTGGTCCATGGGAAGAGAGGCCTCGGCACTATGGAGACATTTGGAATTACTAGACCGATGATGACCTTGGCTTTTATGAGTTTCTACTGGTAAACGTTGATTGATGCCATCAGATTTTGCATCTTTTTTATTTCAGCATAACTGATCATATGTTTATTGTAAACTATTCACAAAAGATTGCAGAGGACCTGCGGGCTCTCCCAATTTGGGTGTTCAATGCTGGTAGGTTTTTATTTATAATTTTACAAAAAAAACCTTTTGTATTATATTGTCAATCATCAACAACATCCCATTAAATTGGGATTCTTGTCTTGAATTTTAGGTATCAGTCACCATGATGCACTTGACAGCACTATGATTTCAAGTTTTGTTAAGGTACCTTTTGTAGTATGCTACTGTGTAGACCTTTTGTTGTTTGCATGATGTAACATAAATCTTTTCTCCGATTAGTTGCATGCAATTTTTGGGCTTTAACCTCCATGTATAAGAATATCGTTGGCAATTGTGTCTTATTTTTTCTGGATTTTGTATAAGTTTAAAAACCATGTAGTTGACTTGTATCTCTGGAATCTGGAGTCTTTTGATCTGTCTCTTCAGTTTTGGTAGCATTAGTGAACTTATCAGAGAAGAATCCTATAGAAACTAATTTCCATCCAGAATCCGAATAACAGAACCACTTGTACTTTGTGTTTTCTTGATGATTTTAATTTTTGAGTGCGATATTCCTGCTATAGGATGCTTTGGCCTTGAGTTTGCAACGGGAAGTGCGGAATCAACATGGGGTTCTGTGAGAGCTGCAATGGGGCATCCAGAACAATTCCCACTGAAGTTTATTGCAATTGGAAATGAGAATTGTCTGAGTGGATTTTACCAAAACCACTGTCTTCGACAGTTACCATGAATATCTTAGTCTGTTCCTGATGTTATCGAATTCTGCTTATTAGGAAATTACATCAAATTCTATAATGCTATACGAGATGCCTATCCGGACATTCAAATTATTTCAAACTGTGATGGATCATCTAAAAGACTTGACACTCTGCTGATTTTTATGATTATCATGTAAGATATGCATTGTTTGTCTGATCTTTTAATCCTTGTTTGTCAGACTGTTAGTGCAGTTTGTCTTTATTTTTTTCATTTCCTCAATACTCCCTCCATCCACAGATAAGTGACCCATTAGCTAGAGAAGCTAAAGGGTCACTTATTTGTGGACGGAGGGAGTATGATAGTAATACTGAGAATATTACAACTTTACTTTTGTAGGTCTATACTGATAATGCTGCTAAACTTTTTCATGCAAAGAACCAATTCGACAAGACAGCACGAAGTGGGCCAAGGGTATGTGATTATTTCCAGTTCTTCACTTCTGTCATTCCTGTTCATCTTTTGTGATATATGTCCTCTTTCCAGGTATTTATCAGTGAATATGCTGTCAGAGATGGCCGAAATGGAAGCCTCCTTGCTTCACTAGCTGAAGCTGTGTTTCTTACAGGAGTAGAAAACAATAGGTACCGTCATTGGATCACACATAATTCCTTGTTTGTACTTGTGGGATAATGAGATGGCATCTCTGTCATGTATCTTTTCAGTGATTACGTTCAGTTGGCCAGCTACGCTCCTTTGTTTGTAAATTGCAAAGACAGAACGTTAGTACTGATGACTTTAAACCTTTTTTCAGATCTACTAATGTTCTTGTACATGCAAAGTACTAATTGAGTCTGAACCTTTTTATCAGCTGGAGCCCAGATGCAATAGTCTTCAACACCTGGCAACAATATGGAACTCCTAGTTACTGGATGCAGACAATTTTCCGTGAATCAAGTGGTGCTCTCATTCATCCGGTTACAATCACATCCAACTACTCGACTCGTTGGCAGCATCCGCAATAACCTGGCAGGACACTGAAAAGAGCTTCTTGAGGGTAAAGGTAAATAACAGTTTCTTATGTTCTTGTATCCTGTGTGATTCCATCAATTAATTGGATAAGTGAGGAATGGTAAAGCTAAAATAACATTCTTATGTTCTTAAATCCTGTGTGATTCCATCAATTCATTGGATAATTGAATCAAAATTTAAAAATACTGAATCCAGGTACCATATGCATGGAGTATTTATAATCTTTGATGGTCTTCAAATGCTGTGCAGATTGTAAACTTTGGATCTGGTGCTGTAAACCTTGGTATACGTGCAACTGGACTTCAGGATGGTGTCAATACAAAGAGATCAAGAGTCACCATTCTGACGTCTGCCACTGCGCTAGATGAAAATTCATTCAGTAAGCCAAATAATGTAAGAGGATGAGTGTTTTTTTTCAAGGCTTTTGCTATTGCATACATTATCAACTAGATGATCTGAGTTTAGCAATCTTATGATTATAAACATTGTATTTCACATCTGTCAACTGATTAGAGTAGTATTTCTAGAAAAGTACTACCAGTCTTTGAAGCTTACGCCTACACTCTTGCATCCCCTTTAGTGTTGGTAATGTCTAGAACGGAGCTTGTCGCTTGTTTCCATCATGTCATGTTTATTTATAATAATAATCTAATAAAACATTCTCAAGTTTCAGCAAGTTTGACTAACATGACACTTGACACAGGTCGTGCCTATCACCAAAGGGCTACAGAATGCAGCGGAATCTATGCATACCTTGCTGAGCCCCTTCTTATTCACTTCGTTTGACCTAGCTCTGGGTGATTAATAAAGATATATCTTTTTTTTCTCGAATACGCAAAAGGTCTGCGCATTTTTTTATTTAAGAAGAAGAGTTTTTTATATCCGCGCAACACGTGGTTGGGAGGTTAAGATCTTACATGAAGCGCATCCTCCCTATGTTCTAAGCGGACTACTCATGCACGGGACAACTTGGCTCGTAACCCCCAACGTCTACCCTCTGATAATAAAGATATATCTAACGCAGCTTTAGAAGATGTATTTAGTATGAGACCTCATTTTATAAAATGCTAATGAAAGGGATGCATTTTCACTTTCTGTGCCATATTAACTACCACAGAGAAGTGGTTAATTGTACCCTTCACATCTTCATTCAAGATTAACCATCTTCATTGTCGCCATTTCCATCGCTGTTCGGAGAACCAGAAGCATGATTTCCACCATGGAATGACTCAATAGCCTACCAGTACAAGTGCAGTTAGTTACTCAAACTGGATGCAATACATCTAATACGACTGCATTGTAGTCTTACAGATATCATAGTGTTACAGTGGAAGTATACATATCTATTGGTTCCAACCTTCCAATCTCGAGGTATGGACATGCCATATGAAAATATTTAGGTTTCGGATAAAAAAATACTTCAAGTGCTACCTTGTCTAGGCTTAAGAATATGTTCAGTTGAACTGCAAACATGCATGGTACATAAAAAGGTACATGGACTCATGCATTTATATATGGTCTTCTTTTGATGGCTTGAATAGTTGCATTGTTAATAAGGAAGCCAATTATAAACATATTTATGACACAAAATTAGTATCATTAGATACACCATAAACTATAATATACTAATTTGGTGTCACAAATATTCATACTTTTTCCTATAATTTGGCCAAATATAAAAACTTGACTTAAACAACCGTGGAATTGATTTATTGATGGACCGAGGGAGTATGCAGAATTTGCAAGTAATCCATCATTTCATCATACAAAGAGGAGGGCAAGCAAGAACTTCCGAGTACAAGAAAACTATCTTTTTTCTGATGAGATAAAGTCGATCAAAAGGTGAAACGGAGCAAGGCGACGGCAAGCTTGGCGAGCCTAAAGGCGTTCTCGTTCTCCGCCGTGAGTGGTGACACCACTACTCTCCTCTTGGCGAACTCAGCCTCACACTCCTCGGCGGTGCTCGCCGACGCCTCCAGCGACGACGTCGTGTCGCCGTACTTGCGCGCCTTCACCGCTGCGGCGCAGTCGGGCTGCCTCTGCACTATGCCGGCATACAGGGCTTGGCAATATTGGAGGGATTGCGTCGTGACATCTTCGTCACCTCTGCCGCCGCCGCCGCCGTTCCGGAGGAGGAGCAAGCCGTCGATCTTGGCCGCCGTGCTGGTGGCGTTGGCGGTGAGGAGGTCGACGGAGATCGTGGATAGCACCGGGTCCTCGCAGCCAATGTTGCGGTCCGGCTGTCGGACCCCAGGGCTGCCATGCAGAAGTCGATGTTGAAGTACGTGCTGCCCCCGCCGACGGTCTTGCATATAGGGAGCAGTGGGTCTACTTCGGCTAGAGTAGGAGGACATGATCATATTCATGGTTGCCAGTCGTGTGTCGCCGAAAAGACAACGCAGCAGAACAGCACGGCGGCGACACTCGTTGCTCTGCTAGAGTAGGAGGACATGATCATATTCATGGTTGCCAGTTTGCACACACACCACTAATGGTGTTGGGGATGCTCTGTAATCTTTGTGTGTTCTTATATAGGTCGACGAGGCCAGGCATGCATGGATACAAAATTTTGATTCCGTCACACGCAATTAATGATTTTGATTGATATAAATAAGGTATGCAATTGATTCTCCATTATTTTTTTCAAAAAATATCTTTGCAAGGTTAGCGCGCAATATATAGTTCTCCACTTATGGAATATGCCACGCGTAAAACATGAATTCACAACATTTTTTTATGAACATATTGGTTTCTCAGAATTTTTAGTGCGCACGAGCTTGGTTGCCATGTGTTTCCAGTTTTTTTACTGTTCCATACTATCAGTAATTGAATTCGAGACTTTTGATTGTAGGGAACTACTGTATAGGAAAGTTGGGTCACGCCGACGTGCAGTCCTATGCACTCTGCAGTAGAGCAGGGGAGGCGCTCATCCGGTATATATAGCTGGAACGCGGCGGCAAGACAGCACATCTGTTATCCACAACATAAGGCTGAGAGAAGTTCTGATCAAATCAACAACTTTTCTTTTGGTAATAGCATAGTTGTGATAGAATCAAGAGCTTTTGTTTCGGGAATGGCATGGCTATATATAACTCGTCACCAAATTGGGTCGAAATACTAAATTAGGGGCCGTTAGGTTATTCAAGAATAGAGGCAGTAACCAATCCAGCTAATGCATTGTTATATAAATTACTAATATAGTTCTAGGTCACAGATCCTATGCAACCGAACAAGCCCTTACACAAATAACAGTCCTCTTAGATTTTCCATTTCTCTCCATTCTATAAAGATAATTATATTAGCCTGCTAATGTAATATGTATTTATTGCCATTGTTTTATATGTGACCATGTGGGCATTTAAATGCTTGTAGAAAATATGTTTATTGTCATTGTCTTATCTGCGTCCGTGTCGACATTTAAATTATTGTACCGCACTTGCAGAATCTATATTTATTGCCATTGTTTTATATGCAGCGGCCATTTAATTGCTTGCACCCCACAGCTGCCTACACGACCATATGCTTCTCTTCCACATCCCTGGGCTCGCAGGCCCTACCTCTCTTCCACTTCCCTCTCTCTCTCTCTCTCTTAGATCTTCGGCCACCTCTTTGGCCACCCCAACTCCGGGGACCTCCTCCCAAGCGACCATGCTTGCGCGCCCACTATGCACGCGACTCTCTCTTTGTCTCTCTATGCGCACATATAGTGGTGCTCCATCGCGCCATGGATTTGGTAGATATGATGGTGGTCAAGGCGGATCCTCATGGTAGCCATGGAAGAACTGGAGGCGGCCATGGCAGATCAGGCGAGGTAGGCCTCCTCCTTCTCATCTCCTCGATCTCTAAGTTAGGGTTTTGGCGAGCTCTCTCCTCTCCTTTTCCAACTTTTGCAGGCTTATAAAAGGAGGGGGTTGGGAGGGAGGAAGTTTGAACAAATGGTGGGGAAGGTCGGAGAGCAGTTATGGGCCTTAGCAACGGTGGAGGTGGTCAGACCAGGTTAGCTCGATGGAGGGGAGTTTTGGCGAGGGTGAGCTTTGTCAAGTGGGAGAAGAGGGGGGGAGGCAGTGCTAAGGGTTACCGCGGCGGTGAGAGAGGGGCAGCGGCGGGCGCATGGGTTGCTGGGGACGAAGTAGACGCCAATGAGGAGGAATAATTGGAAAGGGGCTGCACGGTTTTTTTTTTGACTGCACGAAGTTGACAACGGTGGTGCGGTGCGCCCCTTAGCCACTTCCATATTTATTTATCGAAAGAAATCTATGTTATATATGAGCAACCACATCGCTTGTCGTTGCTGCTTTGGTTTTCTGAAGAAGTGTGCTTTTGTTGTTTGGAAGGACAATAATTCACCATCCATTTGCATGTTCTAGAGCATTTCTAGAATTAGGTACCAACAATTCACCAACCATGAAAGATGATGACAATCGAACAGATGAACAGACATGTATGGACAACATTTCTGCATGTTGAACACATTTCTCTAGTCAGTCAAGAACTTGATTACAGAGAATTGCCCCATCAAATGAATGCAATTGGTACGGTGTCGAACCTAAAATATACTGATCAATCAATCAAAGAATCACATGTCTCTTAATTCTCATGTTCTACGCCACGATTCCCTCGGCAACACCAGCGACACCGGCAGCGAAGCCGGCGGCACAGCACGAAGCGCGCGGTTGCTGATCAGGCAACGCCTCAGGCGCCGCGGCGGCGGCGTCCGCGAACCACGGGCACCGGAGCGCGTCCGCGGCGGTGAGGCGCCTGTCCGGCCTGCACGCCAGCAGCCCGGCCAAGACGTCGAACCCGGAGGCCGAGAGCGCCGGGAACATCTCCTGGAGCCTGCTGGGCGGCCTGCTCCGCTGGCAGAGCGGCGACCCGGCGCGCGGCAGGCGCACGAAGCCCGGCCACGACGGCATGTCCTGCATCCCCAGTGTGTCGAACACCCTGTTGAGCTGGTCCATCTCCGACCTCCCGGGGAACAGCGGCGCGCCGCCGGACAGCAGCTCGGCCATGATGCAGCCGAGCGCCCACGTGTCGACGCCCGCGTCGTATTCGACAGAGCCCAGAATCAGCTCCGGCGCGCGGTACCACAGCGTGGCCACCCCGGACGTCAACGGCGCGCCACCGGCGCCGTTGTTGTTCGCCGCGCGTGACAGCCCGAAGTCGCAGATCTTGACGCCGCCGCCGCCGCGGCCGTCGAGGAGGAGGACGTTGTCGGGCTTGAGGTCCCGGTGCAGGATGCCGCGCGCGTGCATCGCGGCCACGCCCTCCAGGAGCCGCCGCATCACGCGTCGTGCCTCGGGCTCCGGGAACGGCCGCCGGTGGTCCTGGTCCCGCATGACCTCAGCCAGGCTCCGCCCGGCGTACTCCATGACGAGGAACGCGCCGCCGCCGCCGCCGTTGGGGTCGCGGTGCGCGGCAAGGAGCTCGACGAGGCAGGGGTGGCCGCGGCACGCCTCCAGGCAGCGCACCTCGCGGCGGAACGTCTCGTCGAACGCGTCGGCGTCGCAGGCGCCGTTGGCGCGGAGGCGCTTGATGGCGACGGTCTCGCCGGTGCGGCGGTCGCGGGCCTTGTAGACGATGGCGGACGTGCCTTCCCCGATCTTGCCTAGCCGCTCGTAGTGCTCCATGGCGACCGGCAACGGCCCGCCGGCGGATGGATCGGGTTCTTGGCTTGTTGCGGTTTGTGTGAGGCGGCGGCGTGGCGAGAAACCTCTGGTCTCTGGTCTTCTTTTTTATTGTGTGTTTCGGTTTGGTACGCGGTTAGCGCAGCAGTCGGTGCGGGCCCACGCGGTCAGGGTGAACAGTGAACACGTGCCAACATAGAGCAGGTATAGAAGAGATCAGAGTTTGGTGGGTTTGCAGTACACAATGTACAACTCGTGTTTTTTTAATTTTTATTTTTTATTTTTTTTTGAGAACAATAGAACTCGTGGAGTTTTTTTTGAGCAAACATAGAGCTTCATTCATTCAATTATAGAGGGTTACGGTCAGCAGCCGTGAGATCTAACAGCCATGACGGGATCTCATCAAGCCAAAAGAAACAGCGCTCCGTAGCCGACACCGTACATGCACAGATATGAGCTACCGAGTTCGCTTCTCTCCTAACGCACTCAACACGAAAATCAGAAAAAGACTTTGCAAGCTCTATGATATCGAAACAAATTCCCCCGATCGAGGAACTCACCGCATCCGGGTTCCTTAGCAGGTTCATCAAGCCTTGGCAAGCGGTTTCCAGGATAGCCCATGCCAGGCCTAGCTCCGCCGCCAGGTCCAACCCTTCTTTCGCTGCACTCGCCTCGGCAGACAGTGCATCCTGCACATCGTCGCTCCATCTAGCCGCTGCTGCGACCACTATTCCAAAGTGGTCGCGGATGACCACTCCAGCACTCCCCGTGCAGGCGTCAGTGTCAAAGCCTCCATCGGTGTTGATCTTCACCCAACCCTCGGCCGACCGCGACCACTGCGCCCGGGCTTTCAGGAGCTTGATCGTCTCCGGATGTCTCAGTGAAGCCAGGTCCTCCAGCAAGGAAGAAATGTACCTGGCCGCATCACCTGGATCCCAACTCTTTCTGCCATGACGACGTGCATTCCTCCCAGTCCAAAGGCACCAAGCTCCACATATCAACATGGTGGCTCTGTTAGAAGAGCAGACCTCCGGCTGAAATACATCAGCTGCCCATGAGACCGGATGGAGCATGGGGATGGACACCCCCAACAATTCCTTGACCGCAGCCCAAAACCTTTTTGCCACCGGACATTCGAAGAAGATATGATAGAGGGATTCACTTGGATCTCCACACATCTCGCAGTGACCCTCCCGTTCCACATGCCTTCTGTGTAATTCTGCTTTGGATGGAAGAGAGTTATGCAGAACTCTTCACCAGAACACCTTGATCTTTGGTGGAGCATCTATTCTCCATAGAGCGCCCCATGATCGAGAGACATCAGAGGCAGCTGTCTCACTGGTTGCAGCATTTGCTGCCGCCATTTGATCTTGCTTCAGTAGGCAATAGGCAGAACGTACTGAATAGACACCGTGTCTTTCATGAGCCCATGCAATCACGTCCTCCGACAGCCGCGTGCTCGGCTTCACCTTGAGCACCTCCGCAGCCTCTAGTGCCATGAAAGATTTGTGTACGTTTTCCTCGTCCCAAACTCGAGTTCCTAGGACAAACAAGTCACCCACCCATTCCGCAGTAGCCAGCGGCATTTGCGCAACAGGCCTGAGGGACCCAAGCCCTGGAATCCAGTTCTCGCCCCAAATTCTAATATTTCCAGGGCCGACGCGCTTAATCAGACCCCGTTGTAGCACCTCTCTGCCGTACATGATTGATCTCCATGTCGCCGAACACCGCTTCTTTTTAGTAACTGAAAGAAAATCATTGTTAGGGTAATATTTTCCCTTCAGTACCCTGGCACACAGCGAGTCCGGTCGAGTCATCAATCTCCACCCCTGTTTTCCCAACATCGCTTTGTTGAACAGTGTAAAATCTCTGAAACCCATACCACCATCGGCCTTAGATCAAGTAAGTTTCTCCTACCTGAGCCAGTGGATCTTGTGATTATCCAATGAACTACCCCACCAGTAGTTGCTAACCGCTGTTGTGAGTTTTTTGCAGACCACTGGTGAGAGCTTGAAACAAGCCATAGGGTACATTGGAACTGATTGAGCGTTGGCCTTAAGCAAGACCTCCCTCGCTGCACAACTCAGCTCCTTCTCGGCCCATCCTCCGATCATCCCTCTCACCCTCGATGGCACATAGTTGAAAGCACCTGATGCTCCCCTCTCGGCCGCGGTAGGTAGACCCAGGTACTTCTCTCCAAGAGCTTCCGTAGGAATCTGTAAGCTTGAGTGCACTTCATCTTTATAGTCTTCATCATAATTCGGGCTGAAGAAAATCGCAGACTTTTGTTTATTCACCAGCTGATCTGACCCCTTGTGGTAGTCATCTAAGATAGCAGCCACCCGGTCGGCTCCCTCTTCGATGCCTGACT
Organism: Bothriochloa decipiens; assembly: GCA_023333625.1. Classification (NCBI taxonomy): domain Eukaryota; kingdom Viridiplantae; phylum Streptophyta; class Magnoliopsida; order Poales; family Poaceae; genus Bothriochloa; species Bothriochloa decipiens. The sequence goes on along the minus strand of CM041647.1, from coordinate 28,312,041 downwards.
GAAAATCATACAGTCGTCTGCAAAAAGGAGATGAGAGATCCAAGGTGCATGACGACTTATCCTCGCTCCTCTTGAGACGTATAAAGGGCCGTTCCTTAGCATGCTGTTCAGCCCTTCGGAACATAGCAAGAACAAATAAGGCGATATAGGGTCACCTCGTCGAATTCCTCGGGACGGCTTAAAACTGTCCGAGAACACCCCGGAGTTGGGCAGCTCATTTAAATACGCTTTGTCAAAATATACCGAATTCTACCGAATCCACAGCGAGAACTCTGGCAGACGTCGCTGGTACGCGGCGAAACAAGTGTAGTAGAGTTTTCTAGTGTTAGAAAATTAACAACAACACAAGAGTTCATTTTCTAAAAGCCATTTTGTTTGTTAGATGTCTCTTTCGTCAATAGCAGCCACTGTTTCTGTTCCACCATGCCTACCTACCCAGTGCCTGTCGTAATCCTACAAAGTGTCCCTAATATATTTAAAAAATAACTAAAAAAGGTCCAGCCGGGAAGAGATGCTGCCAGCATGACACCTTCAATTTAATATCTACGAAAGATGTCATTCTCGTTTTTTAAAGTCAAATTTTTTCTAACTTTGATTAATTATATATTAAAAAATATTAATATTTATAATATATAATTATTATCATTAAATAGATTGTTGAATATATTTTTATAATAAACTTAGTTGGAGATGCAGATGTTACATAAATTTTCTAAAACCTAATTAAAGTTGAGAAAGTTTAACGTCATCTATTTTGAGACGGAGGGAGTACACCCCTTGCTCTAAATATTGGTCCTATTCAGTCGGCATGTTTTGGCATATTTCAGCTTATTTTCTTTCATAAATCACTATTGAATCTGCTGAAATCTGCCGACTTTTTTACAAGCTAAACATGCCCATTATTTGTGTGGGTATATATAAACAAAGTTAAAAAAAACCTGGTTCAGGAAATAAGTGAAATACATTTGTTGTGCTCAAGAGCATAATATTCTGGCCCGGAAAATTGTTGTTTCGAAATCCTTTTAATATAACCTAGAAAAATAAATACTAAACCATGCATGTAATCATGGGCTGAAAAATGTGACTTTGGGCATGTGCATGCATGATGATCCTAAAAACACGACAGATCACCAAATCGCGTGGCAGCGGCATGCAACGCGTGGGTTGGTGGCGCGGCGGCTTCGATCAGTTGTGCAGTTGTGCTTTGCTCCCGTACGTCCTCGTGTGGTCGTGGCCGGGCTTCAATCATTGACCTGCTCCTGCAGTATTCGCCGTCGGTCATTATGGTTCTTGTGCTACGTGTTTGGACCGCCGCAACGACCGACGATGACCGACGGCGAGAGGAGAACCACGTTAGCAGCGTCGCTTTTGTCGGTCAGAGCAGGGGACGAGGACTCTGCCTCGCAATTCCGGCCCGGCAACATTCAGCAACGGGTTCTGCCGGAACGGGGCCAAAAACATCCAGTGCCGCATCCTGAAAATTAGGAGGAACACATATGCCCAAACTCGAGGCGGGCCTCGGAGCGGCGGCCGTCGACAACAACTTTGGCCGCCATCTAGGTCGACAAGTTCATCGACTCCTTAAAGAAGCCACTCGAGCAGTCGATACTTCACACCCGAACATGCGAGTCACCGAGACACTGCACATCAACGACGATGACCTAGACTGGGTGCCCAGGCGGAGTACCTGTCTTGCCGTGAAGGAAGAAAGATCCTGACGAAGAAGCTGGGCTATGAGATCGAAATGGAGCGCCCTGATGAAGCATCCTTCGACGTGCTTCATGAGGAGGCCACCGGTCCCGTGTTCGAGCTCCGCTCATTGCGGGATTTTCCCATGGGAACAGTAGTTCCCTAATAAAGTCTCCGCTTGACCAAGTTCAAGCGTTTGCCTCTCTCGGGTGAAGCTATAATGGGATAGCAATGTGCCCGTCGTCTACGAAAGAATCCGGTGATCTCAATCTCAAGAAGGACGAGATCTTCAAGATCTGAGTGTAGTTGTAGGTTTGTTTGTACATGGGTGATGTGTAGTGTGCATGTGTGTTGAGTGAGCGTGCGTGTGTATGAACACTACAGCTGTACCCAGATGAGAGGTGTAAAAAAAAAGACGGCGTTCCAGGTGGCACTTAGGTGACGCGGGTGAGGCAATGCAAGTCCTGTTCCACAGGAGGAAGCAGCGGGTGCTACGTGCCGGCGGTGACGTCTAGGCATGTGTAACATCGGTTACATGTGTCACAAAATTTAGTTAATATGTAGCACATATCCCGAAATCCAGTAGCTAGGTCTGTTCGTTTGGTTAAGTTCGTAATGTGAGCGTCTCGCCACCATCGCTAACTTGATTATTTGTATCTTTAAATTTTATTCCTTTTAATAAAATGGGGTGACCGGACCGAAGAACGGGCCCTTAAATGTAACCCTCCATCTCGAGGAGGCAAACGATTTTTTCGATTTTGAACAAATTATGAATAAATGTATATAATATGTAAAATATTATTGGATTATTATTTATGAAATATATATTTTTTATAATAAACACAATTTGAAAATATTTTTTATATACTTAGTCAAACTTAGAGTTTATTTACAAAGCATTTTATTTTGATCTTTGGATAAAAATACTTTCTTGTTTTATAGGAAGGGCTTACTTACTTCGACACCGAGGGATTATACCCATGAAAAATACAAAAGTAATAAACGTTGCATATGTCATAATCTTATTTAATTCGCAAATCCAATAATATCTATCGATATTTGACGAATATCCCCACCAATGGATTATCAGAACCTTCTGCTTGTTGGAGTTTAGAAAAAAAATGTCATAAATGGAGTTTAGACACGAAACCGTAGTTTAGAAAAATTGTCATAAATAGATCTCCTAAAGCTCAAAAAACATTATAGATCTCACAAAACCATGCTTTTAGAGGCTACAAAATTTGTTGCATCCAAACATACCTAGTAGTTTTTAAAACAAAAATAGTTATAAAACCATAGTATTTCTTCAATACTTCAAAGATACTTTGCGTCGAAACAGGGGTAAACTAAAAATAGGCCCTTAAAGGATGTAACCCTCTCCATCCTGAGGAGTCAAATGTTTTCTCAATTTTGACCAAATACAAATAAAAAATATAGATGTTTGTAAAGTATTATTGGATTAGTCATGAAAGATATTTTTTATAATAAATGCAATTAGAGATTCAAAAGTTGATAACATATTTTATAAACTTAAATCAAACTTAGAAATTATTTGGCTAAACGAGAATTACATTCTGTTCTGCACCGAGGGAGTACCCATAAAAAAAATACAAAAATAGTGAACGTTGCATAGGTCATAATCATAGCTGCGCAAGAAAATATTGCGGACGATCTTATTCAATTCGCAAATCCAATAATATCTATCTATATTTGACGAATATCCCCATCAATGGATTATCATAACCTTCTTCCTGTTGGATGCTGATTAGACTTGGCACCGTTCATGCATTTTCCCACGTTTGCAGCCAACAATGGTGACATACATACATATAGTTTTCCGCTCACCCGTAGCAGCTGCGTGCTTGCGCTGACCCGTAGCCATACATACAGACGCACAGGTTCTCAGACGGTGGCAAGCTTCTTGTCGAGGATCATGTCGTCTGTGGTGAAGTCAGCTGCCTTCCGGAACGTGCCCCGGCCGAAGTCGAGGTTATACGAGTCGGTGAGCCCCTCGACGAGGTCGAACTCCGGCGTCCACCCGAGCTCGCTGATGGCCTTCTCCACAGACGCAAAGAAGTGCTGGTAGATCACGTACATTTATATGTTATATATATCGATTAATCGATCACTCAGCATCAGTAACTAATAACACACACAAGAGACCTGAAGACATATTGTACCAGTAAGAGGCAGTCAAAAAAAAAAAAAACAAACACACACACACGAGGCAAGACACTACTCTGTCCGTAGAGACAGTTTTTTGCATTGGTCTGACTGACATATATTCAGACAGGGATTGTAATTTGTATAAGTTACCTGGTCCCTGAAGGGGAAAGCCTTCTTCTTGCCGAAGTCGAAGTCCTTGGGGTTGTAGTGGACGAGCTCTGGCTCAGGGAACCCTCCAGCCTGTATCCAAACATATATACAGTCACACGTCTCACACATGGTCCATTACTGACAATGACAAAGAACAGCTAGCATCAGGCAATAAGAATTCAGAATGCGAAAAAATCAGCATGGCGAAATGAAATTTATTTGCATTGGTTACCTTTGCGCAGGCTCGCGCAAGGCCGTCGAAGGTGACGTACTTGGCCCCGGAGATGTTGAAGATCTGCTGGCTCGCCTTGGGGTTGCCCAGCACCAGGTTGAAGGCTCTTGCCAGATCCTGCAGTGGACAGAGCGCAAGCAAGCCGGTAGCTTCAGTCAGCCACGCTGCAAATTGCAACCTCGTCATTATTTCTGAATGGCAATGGCGCTGACCGACCTTGACATGGCCGAGCTGGGTGATCTGGTTGCCGGCGCCGGGGATGGGGATGGGGCGGCCGGCCTTGAGCCGGTGGAAGAACCACTCCTCCACGGGGTTGTAGTTGAGCGGGCCGTAGATGTACACGGGCCTGATGGACGTCCAGTTCACGCCGCGCGACGTCAGCAGGCTCTCCGTCTCCAGCTTCCCCTTGTGACGGCTTTTGGGGTCCACCGCGTCAACCTAGAGATCAGAGCTGTCGTCAGTGCCTCTCATCTGTGCACATGACCTGACCATTCTCATGGCGCCATTGTGTATTTGTGTGAAGATTGCAGTACCTCACAGTGCGGAAGAATGTCAGATTTCAGGTACACTCCTGCCGATGAACAATAGATGTACCTGAAAATTGATGGTATACATAACTGAGCACAATGAGATACGAAAAGGCTTCATAGAAATGCTTGCATTGCATCAAGTGTCAGATGAAATGGCTGGCTAACTTACTGTTCCAGGTTAGGCAAGGCGTCAATGATAGGCTCAACTTGCACAGCCTCACGTCCTGAAACGAAACATCAATGCAAGAAGGGAAATATATGTATCAGTTGTTTCGTTTCGCCTCTCGATTAGCCAGGGATGTAGCAACAACAGACACAATGCTAATAGTTGCTGAAGAACACAAGACACCAGAGATGACTGAATAATTGTCTTGGTTTGTAAATATAATAAAGACTTTCAGGCACCGAAGCAATTACCATTGATGTCGTAAATAACATCGTATCCCTTCGCAGCAAGGCTTGACTTGACGAATTCGAAGTCCTGCCTGTCACCTTTCAAGTGCTGAACCTGTACATACATATATGTAAAACCATCGAAAAACCATTACTGGTGTGACATGATACATCAGAATGAATAGAGCACTGAGTGATTTAGTAATAAAGCCCATTTATCATGACCCTGACACAAAGGCGTCCATTGTATACCTTAGTTCAGCCTACTAACGCATTCTTACATGCACATTAGTTGCCTCTGAAGAATCCTTCTGGACAGCAGATGCTGGCACCATGTAATGTACACACGCAAGCAAAACAGAGGAAACAACCAACACACCTTGGAGGAGAACTCTGCGTACTCTGCATCGGACTCTCCTGGCAGCTGCTGAGTTATGGGTGCCTTTCCTCTAGTGAACAATGTAACCTGATGACAAAACAGAGTTTTTGTTGCAATTTCTCTGAATATGTCTGTCTGTGAACTGGTTGGCTGAACGGCGACTGCAGTGCAAATGTGCTGCTATATACTGACCTGATGGCCCTCCTTGACAAGGATCCTGGACAGGAAGACCCCAATGAATCTTGTTCCCCCCATCACCAGAATATTCTTGGAGTCCGCTGCCGCTGACACCTGCACCCTCGCCCCCCTTGGCTGCCATGATGACCTCCTCTTCTGCCAAACAAAATTTCACTTTCCTCAACCATATCACTAGGTAGCACCCTCGCCCCAAACCTTGGCTGCTACTGCTGGTGAAAGCTCTACACAGTGCCAGGCTGTCTGTCGTTTCTCGCCTAAAACAGATGGAGGAAATGCTTCCAATCTTGGTGGTTACCTGCGCTGAGATGGAGACGGCTGCGCCGCTGAAGTCGGAGATAGGAGACGGGAGGAGAAGGCTGCTCTTCAGAGACGCTGTGGCCGCCATGCCTCTCTTCCTTTTGTTTTTTTAAGAAAAATTCAAAACCAAGCAAGCATACAAACAAAAGACGAGAAGGATGGGACTTTGTTTGCTACGGATGGATGGCCGGGTGTGTATCCTCAAGTCTGAAACTTCAGTGCTTCATTCAGTCTGTGCTAATGGAGCATACAAAGACGACGATAAATGAGGTGCTGGGACTGGGATGGTTTTTGTTGGCATGTGTGGCGGGGGGCGCCAGCCCTATCCTGTGTTGGATGCTCTCCTCGCCTTTCATCTGTCCTCTTGGAAGCATTCTGATCAGCTGATGCCTGATAGGGACTTGGACGTTTTCTCTGCCACCTTTTCTTTAAACGACACGGAACGTGTCTATAAAAAACAATTCGTAATAGATGAATCAATAGTAATAAAAAATTAAAAATCCAATTATATTATATATAATTACAAAATCATAAATCCGTGCAAGAAGAACCTCTGTTTTAGTGCATAACATACAAACTCAAACTCATATCACCATTGTCCTAGTTACCAGCTCGACGAGTTACAATGTTAATGAAACTCAATGCCTCCATGATTAATGTGGCACAATCATCAAATCGACACCTTGTTCGTCATAGAGACTGTGAGGATCTGATTGGTGCAAGAAATTTAGAAACATTCAGAGTTTATAATCTTGAACCAAAAATAAGATATTCAGGAAATGAAGTGCCTGGTTCCATTAACTAATAAATAATACATTAATCTACAGATCAGTGCCCTCCTAAGTGAGTACCTAAAATGTGCATTGCCACCCACGCCGGGCGGTATGGAAGGCCCCAAACCCTAGTAGCCGCCGCCCTCACCCTCCTCTCCTGCCACACCGTCACCGGAGCGGGACGCCGGCAGGGCCATGTGGATCGTCATGATGGTGGCGGCGGGGCCGTCTCTCGCATATGGGTGGTGTCGTGGCGCAAGTTGCGGCGGCTGTCGAGGGTGGCCGATCTCGGACAACATGGGGTTTGGTCGGTCATCTTCTACGGTGCGGCGGCGCTGGCCAGGGCCTGAACGGGCGGATCGATGTCAGGGCTTGTCTCCTCCAACCACCCCTTCTTCTTCCTTGTCGACGGCGACAGCCTGATGGTAATGGAGACGGGCTGCGTGCGATGCACGTATTGGTGGATCATGCGTCGCGTGGCCACTAGCGGCATCGGTCCGCAGCGGTGGTAGTGGTCGAAGATGTTCGCTTTCAAAGACGGTGCCTGCCTGCATCGATGAAAATAGATGGCTTGGTCGAACAGGGTGATGGCTGGTTGTGCGCGGGTTTGAGGTGCCATGGCAAAAGCTTGCCCTCTTGGGCCGATGATGACGACATCTCACGACGTCTCCAGACGCCGTTTTCTTCATTGGAAGCGTCATCGTTAGGACCTCTTCCCTTTGTGTGGATTGTCTTCATTGGGTGAAAACCTGGACCTTCTAGCAGGCGACAGTGGCGTCAATGGCGTTACTTTTCTCCTTGGAGGCGTAGCGACAAAGAAAGAGACCTCGTTGAGGATTTAAGATTGCAGTGTCAATGATGAAAGAAGGCGGTTAGAAGGAAGGCGTTGGCATGGCAATTCGGTGATTTTGCATCTATTGGCAGTGGACCACGAATTTGGCGAGGAAGACAACGCGGGAGATGCCCAAGAAATTGGTGACCGGCGTGGGAGGTGATGGCCAATAGTTGAGTTATCTGAGATGACCTGCGTGATTTGGCGGTAGACGGTTTCACATTGTGACGGCTGTTTTCAGTGTGAAAAGGTATGTTCTGACTAGTAGCCGGAGGACGTGTGTAGCACTTTTATATTTGATGAGTTAATTAGGTTGAGAAACTTTGGTGTGCATGGCTTGGTTTGAGTTTGTGAGTTTGAAATGTTGTGTAATAAGAAATAGTTATATGCATGGGTAGATTGACATTTAATTAAGGGAACTGCTCCGGTGCTTCTCTCCTAAAAAAATTGCACACATTCAAAGCAACTTATCCCTCCTTATTAATCATTTTCGTAATTAATTCTAATCCAGGTCCGAGTGGCTCGGCCCGTCCATGCTGGGCCCAGTGCCCACTGCACAACCCAGAAACCCAAAAGGGAGTCGTGACCGTGATCTCTGCCTAGTACGATCCACTTCCTGCGGCGTCAGTTTTCCCTATACACGCCGGCACCGTCACCGCCGCCGCTGCCGCTGTTCGTCGCCGGCCTCCACAACCCTACGCCTCGTTCTCGTCCATTAGACCGCGTGGCCGCCACTGCATCCTTTGCTCCCATCGAGTAATAGGGCAGGCCGGCCATGGCTACCGCCTACCGGTCTGCTGGTGCGCTCACGGTCTTGTCCACCAGGCGAGCATCCAGGACACCGCAACCCGCCCTCAACTCTCTCCAGCGCGGTGCCTCATGGCGAATTATATTGGTGATGGCATTAGAACGCTTGGCAATTTAACGTACCATCTGAGCTTACTAACAGAGCATTGCAACAGAGTACGTATAGGATTCAACAGTCAAAGTACAAGTAATTGCATAGACGCAAAACAACAAGATTGCACTAATTAAATCTCTATAAACAGTACATTTAAAATTTTTATGCATGACAAACTGTCCTCGCGTGCAAATTGGAGGCCCTGCCACGTGATGCCGCTGTCGTGGAGTCTCTTTGGTGACCGCCGTTGCCATATCCTCGTCGGTGTCAGCACAGGGAGATGGTCTGGCTCGTTGCTCGAGCTGGCGTCCACCGTGTGGCCACGGCCCACGCAGCCCTCCAGCAGAGATAGCAGCAGGTAGCATACTTCCATCCACACGACGTGGGCGGAGCAGCCTCATCGGAAGGGTTCCGGCCGATGTGGAATTCTTGTCGACGAATGGAACGGCCGCGCAATGTAGTCATAGGGGAGGACGGAGCGGGGTATGGGAACTCGGGGAGCGAAGAGAGCGCGAGGGCGACTTGGCGAAGGAGGCGAGCAGGGATTCGGTGGTGGCGCAAAGAATCTAGAATCGCACGGGAGACACTTGGGTTTCTGGTCTGGGCACAGGGCTAGGCATGGACAGGCCGAGCCCACTCGGGATTCAGATTAGAATTAATTACGAAAACAATTAATAAATTGAGATAAGTTGCTTTGAGATACGTGTATTTTTTTAAGAGAGGAGTACTGGAGCAGTTCTCATTAATATATTCCGTTTTCTCAAAAAAAAAATGAGTACCTAAAATGGTAATATGAAGGATTATTAAGTTGCACGCATCTCTTAACAGATCATCATCCTGGTATACCTCCACCCTAAGATGTTCTCAGGCCGCCCTCATCTAGGATCAGTTAAGAGAGAGAATACACCACAACCATGCTTATATTACATCACAAGTTCAAAGGATTTAAGCTTACAAGTCTTGGTTCACACACTTAGTTCATCACACATTCACACATCACAGTCTACATCGATGTCTCGCGGAAGTCTTTCAACATAACATAGTTCATGATAACTAATACATGGGTTGTGCCACATCCATGTATCTACGGAACACATGTTCCTTCACCACTCCTGATCTGGGGAATGGTCGGGAGCAAAGAAGAATCCATACACATAGGCTATGGTACATACAAAACTTCGATTGTACTCCGCAGGAATTATGCAATATAGTAAACACAGGATTATGCAGTTTGAGTAGTAGCAAGCAATGCATAACTTTACATAAAAGCATTTGTATAATAAAGTAAATATGATCCATGACATAGCAGTAGCAACGCGTAGCATTGGTAATCAAGTTTAAACCATTAGCAAATGGAGTTCGATCTTCCAATCCATGAGTCCTGATTTCCAATCCCAACTCGATCTAGTCCGTTTCTAAAAGCAGAACTTATTGTTTTTAAAAGTAAAATTTGCAGAGGGGTACAAAGTTGCTAGGAACGACCGAGGGGAAAGGGGCGGCCTGATTTGGATCTAGTGAGGGGCGGCCAGCAGTTAGAAAACATCTAGGGTTTCCACTGTAATATGGGCCAGACAAAAAATATTTACTGGCCTCTCTTAAAATTTGTGGACGACCGAACGTAAGGTGGGCGTGCAGTATAAATGGCATCCTTGTGATAGATGGGCCCACCTATTTTTTTGCGACAGGCGGAATGGCGTTGTGGATGGTTTTAGCGTTAGACCATTTGACATTAAATATAGATACCTATAGCATCAGACAGTACATCGATGTATGTAGATTTACCGTCAGATGATCTGTTATTAATCTTTACCATCAAATGTCTATCCATAAATATTATTTTTAGTGACAGACATCTGACCCTAATGCAGTGCTGTGGTGTAGTGTACAGAAGAGAAATATCGGTGTTTCAACCTTTCCCTAACCCAACCAATATGTTCGATGAATGGTTCGTGAATGTTGGCTCAATCCCCTTGCCAATTCCACGAATAAACCACTCACGATCAGTGTTGGCGGTCCTTAGCAACTAAAGTATAACATTATTTTAGTACTAAAATAAATAGAAGGTAGGGCTTTTATCTAACCTTTCCACAAGTTTTGTTGTGTATATGACATACAAGTCTGACACGTAAAAATGCATAAAATTCACAAGAAAGCGCACTTCAAGGAAACATATTCAGAAAAGGCGCAAACCAAGGACAAATAGGAAAGCCCACCTCAACACCGAACTGGACCCATTCGTAACCCCGAGGGAGGTCCAGGCCGCAACCGACCACCCGAAGGCGATGGCCAGTGGGCCCAGCCAGGGGACCGGCCGCCCCCTGGTGGGGCCTCCCAGGCCCAGCCTTCTCAGGCGGTGCTTGGGTCGGTTCCCTCAAGGCTGTTTCACCTTCTTCCAATTGAGGAGACGCCCGAACCGTCCTTCATGAGCTATAAAAGAAGGGCTCCTTCACCATTCAACACACACACCAACATTTGGAGCACTACACCTCACATTTCATACTTGTTTTCTTTAGTTTAGTATTAATATTTGAGCAAGGCAAAGCTATCAAGGAGAGCTTGTCTCCTTGGAGGAATCAAGAACACCTTGGTATGAATACAATTCAATTCTCCTCTATGAGAAAGTTCTTATCTTATTTATATAGCAATGCATATGAATTAGGGTATAGTCTTGTTCATATTATGATTATGACATATGAACTAGTCTATAATCTATGTGTTATATTTTTGATATGTTCATCAGAGTTCTTCATAGTTCATTGAATTAGTATGAATAGAGGAAGAACTAAGGATGAGATAATGGTTCGTTGTGTCGTCATGGTTGCTCCTAGCCGAGTCTATCAATCCGAAGGGTTGGGGTCCAGGGAGGTTAGGAGTTGTTTCCAATTACACAAGCGTGGTGCACGGGTAAGCGGAGATCAGTGGATATATCGGTACCCCATGGGCAGAGGGGTAGGTGGGCAGGTTGTGATAGCCCTATCCATCCCTAGCATTCCTCCACATTCGGATATTGAGTAGGAGTTCGTAAAGTCTCTATCGGCTGGCAGACCAGCTGCGGGGATCTCTCTATTGTCCCAGACTTAGTCCTAATTCTAGTCATATTAATTAGATATATTCTACTATTCTTTGCATAGCTGTATTAGATCAATGCCTGCTCGCGTAGTTATTCTTTATTCTTTATTTATCTTTTATCCTTGAGGTGGCTCCGATGTGTGTGTCCACTATCTCATGAACCCGATTTACCCTTGTTTATGCTATGTTTACCTATGCATTCAATAAGTAATCACGTTTATTCCAAAGCTAGATGCATTCATCATGCCCTCCTACGGGAAATTATAAAAACTACACCTTTGAATACTCATGGGTTGAAATGTACAATGATAGTTCTGTGTGCTTGTAGATTTATTCTTATTTCTTACTGAGCTATGGCGTACCTAAGTACTGTTACTTAAGGATTGTAATTCTTGCTGCACCCCATGGCACTGTGCCACCATTTTGCATATCGTAAGTAGTGACGGTTAGGAAGGCCAATCCGGCACTTCTAACTGTTATTACTAGACTGCATTACCTAGGTCGGTGCCATTAAGGGCCAATGGTTACCTTTCTGAATTAATGGTGGTTAGGAATGTCAACACACATTTCTAGTATTATTATTAAGGACAGACTTATAGTCTATGTTTAGTAGTGATGCTAAGAAATGCCAACAAGCATTTCTGGCACTGTTGCCGAGGAGGGCAAAAGAAAAATGCAGACATCTAGCATTGGCATAAATATTGATTACAAAATACACATTGGTAGCCATAGTTTAAGCAGACTAACTTTGCTGTTTTCTTCCTCTTTTTTATTGGAATGAAAACAGGATAGTGTATGAGTGGTGTCAACCTGCCGGGAAACTTCGTCAACGATCCGGAAGCACTCCTAAGGAAGAGAAGGGCCCGTACCATTTCTTCTTGTGCTACTCCGCCGGCAGACGAACCGGTCACTTTTGCACCGTCCGCTACCACCACTATGGCCAAGTCACTCCGCGAGTATTCCACCCCCACTGTTGCCAACGTGCCCGTTGGGCCTACTGTCAATGTCAGAAACAGAAACTTTGGGCTCCGCACTGGCCTACTCACGATGGTGCAGGCAAATCAGTTCTGCGGTTTGCCAAGTGAGGACGCAAACACACACCTGCAAAACTTCCTTGAGATGTGCGAAACAATCATCATCAAGGATATCACACAAGATAGCATCAGGCTCCGCTTGTTTCCCTTCTCCCTCACGGGGAAGGCGAAGCAATGGTTCTACCAAAGCAAGGAAATAGTCAACACGTGGGACAAATGTTCAGCGGTGTCCTCGCGAAGTTCTTCCCCATGAGCAAAACAAATGCTCTATGGGGGAAGATATCAAACTTCCAGCAGACTTCACTTGAGCCCATCCCTGAAGCTTGGGAAAGGCTCCAGGAGTACATCTGGGCCTGTCCCCATCATGGGATGGAAGATTGGCTCATGCTTCAGAACTTCTATGAAGGCCTCACGGCCATGTCTAAGGGGCACGTAGATGCCGCTGCTGGAGGTGCGTTCCTCTCCCTCACCATTGAGAATGCCACGACACTAATTGAGAAGATGGTGGCCAACCAGAGTTGGAGTGAAGGACGTAAAACACAAAAAGGCATGCACACCGTGAAGGAGACGGATCTGCTTTCCACAAAAATAGAACTACTAATGAAGAAGCTTGAGGGACGTGCCACTGATCCTACCACCGGCACTGTCCAAGCCATAGACTCACACATAACATGTGAAGTCTGTGGAGATGTTGGCCATTCGGGGAACAATTGTCCCGAAACCCAGGAAGAAGCATCATACGTCAACAACAGGTTTCACTAACATCAACAACCAGGTAATGGGTGGAACAACCAGAACAGCCCCCAAGGTAATTCTTCCAATTTTAATTCAAATTTCAATTCCTCCCAACCTTGGTTGAAAGATATTGTTTTAGGACAAGCTAAGATAAATGCAAACCTTACGAAAAAGCTTTCTTTCAATGATAAAATGTTTGAAAACATAAATGCTAAGCTTGATAGCTTGTCCTTATCTGTTAAAGATCAAGTAAGCTTTAATAAAAAGATAGAATCTTAGATCACTCACCTTGCGTCTGCTGCTAAATCTGCTATGCATCATGATAGTTCTATTGAGAATGTTAATTCGGTGACTGTAACGTCCCGCCTCCTCAAGGCCAGGCCCGCTTACATCCGGCCGCTTATCTAGGATATAGACTGTCCTCACAGACCAACACTAGTCTTTTCTGCGCACTTTGTCCTCACTCATGCGCACCCGGGAAGACTTCTCGGTCGGTCACCCATCCTTAAATTGCTCCAGGCCAAGCACGCTTAACCTTGGAGTTCTTTATGGATGGGCTTCCGGAAAAGAAGTTACAACTTGTTAGTACGAGTATCCTATTAATCCTATTAAGCCCTGGGCCGAGGTGTTACATACTCACCCCCTTAGGAGACCGACGTCCTCGTCGGTCAACCCCAGGCCAGGAACGTCCCCTCTTGGCCACGTCCGTGTGTCCAGTGCCAGCGCATGTGTCATGCTGTGTGACCACTCTGGATCCACACCAGCCATGCACACCATGCCTGCGCAACTGACACACGCGCCCGTGAAACCGCAAGGGTCGGCTTTGATACCAACTGTAACGTCCCGCCTCCTCAAGGCCAGGCCCGCTTACATCCGGCCGCTTATCTAGGATATAGACTGTCCTCACAGACCAACACTAGTCTTTTCTGCGCACTTTGTCCTCACTCGTGCGCACCCGGGAAGACTTCCCGGTCGGTCACCCATCCTTAAATTGCTCCAGGCCAAGCACGCTTAACCTTGGAGTTCTTTATGGATGGGCTTCCGAAAAAGAAGTTACAACTTGTTAGTACGAGTATCCTATTAATCCTATTAAGCCCTGGGCCGAGGTGTTACAGTGACCACGAGAGGGGGTAAGACCACTCGTGATCCACCACACCCTAACCAAAAGACAGGTAAGGCACCAAGGCAGCAGGAGGAAGTACTGGTTGAGTCGGCTGAACCACAGGAAGAATCTGTGGAAGAAGAGCCGACACTGGAAAATTATGTGGACACCACAGTGCCGCCTTTCCCCACAAGGATAAGGAGGAAGAAGTCCGGAGATGAGAAATTCCTCCGATTCATGGAAATGGTCGAGAAGACACACGTCAGTGTTCCGCTGATGGATGTCCTGCACATACCCTCCTACGCCAAGTACATCGAGGACATCATCAATAATAAATGACCATTACCATCCACAGAAATTGTCAAGCTGACTGAAGAGGGTAGCGCAGCTATACTCAACCATCTGCCCGAGAAGAAGCAAGACCCTGGGTGCCCCACAATCACATGCTCTATTGGCACCCATCAATTCAACCATGCCTTATTTGATCTTGGGGCAAGCGTAAGCAACAACAACAACAACAACCAAGCCTGTCAGTCCCAAGCAAGTT
>CM041647.1:28136158-28289705 GCA_023333625.1 Bothriochloa decipiens | reverse complement strand
TTCTATCTAAGTAATTGATGGATGGGATATAGTAGGATGACATGATTCTTGCTTGTTCTTGCAAAGTACTTGGGTTTTATTTTACGAAAACAAAAAAAATTCAATAGCATGTTCCTTGAATGATTAGCAAATGCCCACTAAGGCCAAATATGATTCTTTATGTCTTAACCTTCCACATATACTACTTACTTTATGTTGAGTTTGGTCAAATTTTGTGACCGCTGTTGAGAGATGTTTCATGCTCCCAATATTAGAATTCACTTGCACCCACCAAATAAAGCCAATTCTCACCCTGAGAATTGCGCAGAACATGCACTTCATCCATCCACCAAAATATGCCAACCCTTACACTAAGAGTTGCGCAGCTTTCTCCACCAAATAAATAGTGCCGGTTCTAACCCTGAGAACCGCGCAGTCCTTCTGCAAAGTTTTACTCCATCCATCTACCATCATGTTATCTCCTTATTTCTTCATAGGCTAATAAAAGATATGGGGCTATGATAAAAAAATAGAAAAAAGAGAGAGAAATCATGCAAAGGGGCATAAGAAAATAAACAAGAAAGAAAATTTCAAATACCCGTTCAAAAAAATGATGAATAATGATTATGATGAAGTTTCAATAGCCCATATCTCTCTAAATTTTTTCAAAGGAGAATCATGATGCATGGAGTACCAAAAGATTTAGAATTAGGTTTCTACCTTCATATTTTCCACACACATACACATTCTGATCTAGGAGTATGACGCACTTCCTCCGGTATGGTC
This sequence comes from Bothriochloa decipiens, assembly GCA_023333625.1. Lineage (NCBI taxonomy): Eukaryota > Viridiplantae > Streptophyta > Magnoliopsida > Poales > Poaceae > Bothriochloa > Bothriochloa decipiens. The sequence continues at coordinate 28,288,940 of CM041647.1, read as the reverse complement.
TGGGATTTGACTTGACAACATATGCAGGGTAAGTGTGCCTTATCATTCTCATCCCTACCTAAAAACTCCAGATAAGCCTTTTTAGAGGTAGGATGATCAAGTGGAGGCATCACCTTTTCATGCCTTGGTAAGGAACCACTTACAAAAATAAGCGAATTGAGAGATTCGTTCAAGGAACATAAGCTACTTTTATATTTTCAAAAAAATCATGCAAAAACCCAAGTTTCTACGCAGGGACAAGGTAAGAAGATTTGAATTCAAGATATTCCATTTTTCATTTACCCAAGGTGACTTGGTAGACACTTTGAAGTTCATAAATCTAGGTGAAGCTTGGAATAATCTGTATGCAGATCTTTTTTGAATAAAGGAAGATGAACCCATTTGGTCCTTAGCACTTTACTCGAGGATGAGCAAAGGACCAAGTGTGGGGGAGTGGTTGGTGGTCCTTAGCAACTAAAATACAACATCATTTTAGTACTAAAATAAATAGAAGGTAGGACTTTTATCTAACATTTCCATGTGTTTTGTTGTGTATGTGACATACAGGTCTGACACATGGAAATGCACAAAATTCACAAGAAAGCGCACTTCAAGGAAACATATTCAGAAAAGGCGCAAACCAAGGACAAATAGGAAAGCCCACCTCAACACCGAACTGGACCCATTCGTAACCCCGAGGGAGGTCCAGGCCGCAACCGACCACCCGAAGGCGATGGCCAGTGGGCCCAGCCAGGGGACCGGCCGCCCCCTGGTGGGGCCTCCCAGGCCCAGCCTTCTCAGGCGGTGCTTGGGTCGGTTCCCTCAAGGCTGTTTCACCTTCTTCCAATTGAGGAGACGCCCGAACCGTCCTTCATGAGCTATAAAAGAAGGGCTCCTTCACCATTCAACACAGACACCAACATTTGGAGCACTACACCTCACATTTCATACTTGTTTTCTTTAGTTTAGTATTAATATTTGAGCAAGGCAAAGCTATCAAGGAGAGCTTGTCTCCTTGGAGGAATCAAGAACACCTTGGTATGAATACAATTCAATTCTCCTCTATGAGAAAGTTCTTATCTTATTTATATAGCAATGCATATGAATTAGGGTATAGTCTTGTTCATATTATGATTATGACATATGAACTAGTCTATAATCTATGTGTTATATTCTTGATATGTTCATCAGAGTTCTTCATAGTTCATTGAATTAGTATGAATAGAGGAAGAACTAAGGATGAGATAATGGTTTGTTGTGCCGTCATGGTTGCTCCTAGCCGAGCCTGTCAATCCGAAGGGTTGGGGTCCCTGGAGGTTAGGAGTTGTTTCCAATTACACGAGCGTGGTGCACGGGTAAGCGGAGATCAGCGGATATGTCGGTACCCCATGGGCAGAGGGGTAGGTGGGCAGGTTGTGATAGCCCTGTCCATCCCTAGCATTGCCCCACGTTCGGATACTGAGTAGGAGTTTGTAAAGTCTCTATCGGCTGGCAGACCAGCAGCGGGGATCTCCCTATTATCCCAGACTTAGTCCTAATTCTAGTCATATTAATTAGATGTATTCTACTATTCTTTGCATAGTTGTATTAGATCAATGCCTGCTCACGTAGTTATTCTTTATTCTTTATTTATCTTTTATCCTTGAGGTGGCTCCGATGTGTGTGTCCACTATCTTATGAACCCGATTTACCCTTGTTTATGCTATGTCTACCTATGCATTCAATAAGTAATCACATTTATTCTAAAGCTAAATGCATTCATCATGCCCTCCTATGGAAAATTATAAATACGACACCCTTGAATTGTCTCGAGTTGAAATGCTACAATGATAGTTCTGTGCGCTTGCAGATTTATTCTTATCTCTTACTGAGCTATCGGTTGGCGTACTAAGTACCGTTACTTAAGGATTGTAATTCTTGTTGCACCCCACGGTGCCGTGCCACAGTTTTGCATATCGTAAGTAATGACGGTTAGGAAGGCCAATCCGGTACTTCTAACTGTTATTACCAGACTGCATTACCTATGCCGGCGCCATTAAGGGCCAAGGGTTACCTTTCTAAAGTAATGGTGGTTAGGAATATCAACGCACGTTTCTAGTATTATTATTAAGGACAGACTTATAGTCTATCTTTAGCAGTGATGCTAAGAAACGCCAACAGTCAGTGACTTGGCTTGTCACCACCATTTGTGACAAGTGGTCAGTACGATTTTATGTTTGTACTCACTACCATAGATACACGGTCCTTAACCGGTAAGTAAGTTATGTCATTCAAGAATTCCCCGTCTTGCCATGACCATACCCCTTGTCGAGCATTATCCATCCCATTTCCATGTGGAACAAGTGTTGATCCCTTCCTAGGATGTTTCTTAGAGCATCTCTTGCAGCTATCCAATCCATCTCCACCAATTACTACCTTTTTGATTTATTGGGGGAGATGCTATAGTAGATCACCAATATCTCATCCTTAATACCTAATTTGGTAGGTGAAGCCCACATGTAAGTGTGCTAGTTTATTTATTTTTCATTTTTCCTCGATCTCTTTCCATTACTTGTTTGTCTTCTTCGATAGATCCAGATCAGGCCTACATCCTTCGAATGTCGAGGGCCTTCCGCGCTCTCTCATGCATTGTAGGTTCTCCCACATCTCCTCTGGGCATGCACCTCCTTCGCCCATCTCCCTATTCTCTCAACTGTTGCCCGTGTGACATCCACCTCCCCTGATCATCTTTCTCTTCTCTCGCACCAGTGAATTGTGAGAGATTTTTGAGCCTTTCCCATGTGAGACCACGAAAGGCATATTTAGTGGATTGCTCATAGCTTGTGGACCTACCATCTTGTATTGGTTGTGTAGCAACTAATTGTGGGTTCGTGTGTGATGTCAATTAGCCCGTGAACCTCCAAGTGGGTGAATCGCTACAACAAGGACTAGAGCTCGCTGGCAAACAAGTGAACCTCGGTAAAAATTATTGTGTCATCTTGTCTGAGGATTTCATTTGGCATCTTGATTGATTGATCATCTCTTGCCATGATGGTATACTTATCTACACTTAGATTTATATTTCTAGTAGCTAAGCTCTTTAGTTTATCTAGTTTTGAGAGCTATAGCTTTCTTGCTTGTGTAGTTTGGTTAGTGAGACTCTTTGTAGTCTTTGAGAGCTCACTAATTTAAAAGTGACTTAGCCTTCTTCGTATGCTTAGAGATCATAGTCTAATACTAGAACTGTGGTGATATATATGAGGCTCACAACACATCTTGCAGCCCCCTAGTGCAAAATTTGCAGTTATAGGCATGTTGTCATCTAACCTATTTGTCAAGTGGTTTTGTAGAAAATTTTATTAGGCTATTCACATCACCTCTAGCCAATATGACCTTTCGTGCTTTTAGCGGTAGACGACGTCCCCGCCGATAATTAGGCGTCTATGGTGAGTTAGTTAATTTGAAAATACACTGGCTCAATCCTTCGGAGGTGCTCATAGAACTAGGGTTTGTGTACATATGTTTGAGTGTGAGTGCGTGTTTCTAGTCTGAGTAAGTATGCGTTCAACTAACCGACTAATCTGCAAATTTCCAGTTTCACTTGATTATGAGGAGCAACAAGTTTGACAATCTGTTTATCTTGCCAGCCAGAACTCCGAAGAAAGTTTATTTTTCCGTTTTCTACTACACGTGACAGAAGGGAAGTTAATTCTGGATCATGAAAGCTACGTCGGTCATACTGGAGAACATAATTTTCGTCGGTCACATTGGCAGCACTCATGTTCTCCAGTCAGTTAATTTTCCGAGCCCACTACGATCTACTATTAGATAGGATAGGAAGACGTTGGTTAACTTCAAGTCTGAGCACTACCATTCTCTCGCACCGCCGTTGGGTTAGAACTTAGAAGAATCAGCGGCGGTGAGAAAGGGTATGACGCGCTGGTCTGTACTGACCGACCTCAAGCCCAGCTGGTGGTTTTGTCAACTCGAAATACTTCATCGATTCTAGCTAGGAACGGTAAATAACAGCACAACCGCATATATATCACTGTGATGGAAATTAATTTTAGAAGTATCTCTATTTTAATTTTTAGTACCAACTAGTTTACATGCAAAATATTAGCAAAGCATAACTACTAACCTAAATAAATGAGAGAAAAGTAGACTGATTTTCACAGCAAAGAGATCATATAACTACCGTCGGTTCGGAACCTCCTGTATATTTACCGCTGGTTTTGTTCCTCGACGGTTGAATGTCAGTAGTGATGACCATGGTCATTACCGGCGTTCGCCATTTGATCTGGCGTTGATCCAATAATTACTGTCGGTTTACTGCATGATCTGTCAATGGTGGGCATTTGATCATCGTCGGTTAGAGTTGCACTCCGGCGGTGATGAGGGTTTGCTCGCCACGGGTCAATGGTACAATCCAACGATGATGAGCAATTGATCAACATTGGGTCATGCATTAACCCGATGGTAATGAATACTAGTTCACTACTGGCAAATAATTTCACAAAATATTTATTCAGATGAAGCTTAATAGCATATTGAACAAATCATATTTCTCATACAGATATAATCAAATCTATACATCGTCCTAGCTGGGAACAAGTTTAAGTTTTACAAAGACCAGTCCACGTTTACAAGACTATAAACAGAGATGTACTATCCAAAGTTGCCCCTTGTTTACATAAGGCTAGCGCTCTCTCTACACGGACTTACATAATGAAACAGTGTAGCTGTGCCTCTATCGGCTGCAACACATTTGAATATAGTAAATTCTATACTGAACTGAAATATGTGAGTAAAAGTGACTTCCTCCTTGTTCAAGTACCGCAGTGAATATTTGTCATAGACAAGGACTACCCTAGGTATATGTGCACCATCGTGGAGAGTGAAAATAATTGGATTTAAACTTACCGTTTAAAAATTTTGATCTAAACTGAATTTAAGGACGTGAATTAAAGTCTATTTAATGTTGGTCAAAGCCATGGATGATTTGATTCCCATTGTTTACATGATGACAAGTCATTATTACATCAGGCCATGACGAAAGGTGTTTGCGCCAGATTTCTCTCTGCTGCATGTGCGTTTTGTGGACGTCTGCATTGTACTGTGTGTATTTCTCAAATAAAATGACCTAGTCCAAGTAGTATGCGTTCAGCTAACCGACTAATCTGCAAATTTCCAGTTTAATTTGATTCAGAGAAGCAACAAGTTTGACAGTCTCTTTATCTGTGTCTCGAGCCAGAATTCACAGGAAACTTTATTTTTTTCCGTTTTCTACTACACGTGAAAGAAGGGAAGTTTATTCTAGATCATGAAAGCTACGTCTGTCTCGGTAATACGTTGAGTGCTGCCGATGTGACCGATGAAAATATTACGATCTCCTGTCAGTTAATTTTCCGAGCACACTATGGTCAATGTTTAGATAGGATAGGAAGACGTTGGTTTACTTCAAGTCTTAGCACTACCGTTCTCTCTCACCGCCGTTGGGTTAGAACTTGCAGAATCAGCGGCGGTGAGAAAGGGTTTGGCTGACCGAACTCGAGCCCGGCTGGTCAGGCTGTGACTTTGTCAGTTTGTGTTTTGTCAACTCGAAATACTTCATCGATTCTAACGGTAAATAACAGCATAATCGCAATATCACTGTGATGGAAATTATTTTTAGAAGTATCTCTCTATTTAAGTTTTAGCGCGCAACTAGTTACAGGCAAAATATTAGCAAAGCATAACTACTAACCTAAATAATTGAGAACACTGATTTTCACTGCAAAAAGATCGTCATCATCGGTTCAGAACCTCCTATTTACCGATGGTTTTGGTCCTTGACGGTTGAATGTCAGCTATTTGATCCGGCTGTGATAACGACATGGTCACCAGTCGGCTCGAAGTTTGATCCGGCGTTGATGGTAATTACTGTCAGTTTTACAGTATGATCCGTACGTCAGTGATGGACAATTTTTTATTCCCCTTGTTTACATGATGACAAGTCATTATTACATCAGGCCATGCATGACGAAAGGTGTTCGTGCCAGATTTCTCTCTGCTCTCTGCTGCTGTCTGAAATGCGCACGCCAAAACAGAATAACGGCAAGCGATCACGCACCGGCCGGTTGATTTGCATTATATTCATGATTCCAACACGGGTCGTTCTAAGTAGTTTCCAAAATCCTGTGGACGTCTACGTGCTTCTCGCGAGAACACCGTTGCCGTCGTTCTTCATCAGAGCTAGCTAGCTAGTACGTGGAAGCAACAAGTTTGACAGTCTCTGTTGAAGTAAATGTGCAGTCATGAGTCATAAGCAAAATTTATTTATTCTGCTGTCTGTCCACAGCACTTGAGACTGAGGGAGAAATGCACGCATGCGCGCAATCGTCAATGGACAAGCAGAGATATACGTGTTAGTTCATATTCAACATAGGATCGATCTAGCAGTGAGTCTAGGCAGGTAGGTTCATCAGGTATGGTGAATAATCAAAGAACCTAATCGTGAACTACTGAATGCGTGAGAGATTGGAAGAGAGAGAGAGAGGAGTAGGGCCAGAGGGATGAGGTGCATACCGAATCCCTCGGTGGGTGGTGCAGTTGGAGTAGGGTTGGCCGGCGCAGCGGATCCCATCACGATCGTTGATGGAGGCAGCGCACAGGCAGCGTCGGTTGGTGAAGAGGATGAAGATGACGAAGTCCTTGGCCGGGGTGTGGATGTCGGGATGGCGGCGCTGGCGTCGGTGAGTCTTCCCGCCGCTGGCAGCGCCCCTCTCTGATCGGATTAGGGTTAGGATGTAGGTGGGAAAACTGGCGGCTCAGGCGAACCTCGTACTGAGTGCCCCGGCCCCCACCTTCCTTTCATATGCGCTGGGCGACGGGGGCCCACCAACCATTCATGGTTGGGCGCCCCCGATCAGGGCACGAGACCAAGTCTCACATGGCTGTTGGGACATATGTGGTGGAGATCAATCTAACATTCTCCCCCTTGATCTCTCATCATTCATAAAATTTTTTAATTTCTTTCTTCGTCATTCTTATCGTTCTTTAATTTTTCTTCTTTATCTTTCAATTCTTTTCTTTCTTAATTCTGTTCCATCCCATTACCGATTTGCATATCGAGCGTGTTTCATCGTCACAGCAATTAGTGCCATTAGACTAACAGCCACGACACACTTCTCCGTTTTAAAATGAAACACTTTTCTGGGCCCTTCTTATTCGGGAATCATAGGCTTTTCCTTAAACCCATGCCGGCTAAGTGTCCTCTGAACACATTGGGTGGTAAGCCTTTTGTGAGCGGATCTGCTAGCATTCTCTCTGTTCTTATATGCTCAAGACTTAATGCATGCTCTTGAATTTTATCTTTCACAACATAGTACTTTATGTCAATGTGTTTGGAAGCACCACTTGACCTATTGTTGTGAGCATATTCTACCGCTGGATTGTTATCGCAATACAACCTCATTAGTTTATGTATATCTTCTATTACTTTTAGTCCGGTATAAATTTCTTTAGCCAATTCACCTGCCCTGAGTCCTCATAGCATGCTACAAATTCAGCATACATTGTCGAGTTCGTAGTCACTGTTTGTTTGGAGCTTTTCCACGATATAGCTCCTTCTGCGAGAGTAAATATGTATCCTGACCTGGACTTTCTTTCATCTTCCGCATAATCAGAATCTGAATACCCCTCTATCTGCAGGGAATCAGACTTTCTATATGTCAACATGAGGCCTTTCATTCCTTACAAATAACGCAAGACTTTCTTCACTAATTTCCAATGTTCAATCCTGGATTCTTTTGGTATCTGCCAAGTAACCCGGTAACAAAAGCTAAGTCAGGGCGAGTACACGTTTGAGCATATTGCAAACTTTCAACAGCTGAAGCATACGGTACCGTTTTTATTTGATCAATTTCATATTGGTTCTTGGGACACTAATGTTCCCCATATCTATCGCCCTTGACTATAGGAGCAGGTGAGGGACTACACGCATGCATACAAAATTTCTTTAAAACTTTCTCTATGTATGCCTTCTGCGATAATCCTAAAACCTCTTTTCTTCTATCTCGGTGAATTTCTATTCCTAAAACAAATGTGGCCTCACCGAGATCTTTCATATCAAAATTTGAGGACAAGAATTTCTTCGTCTCCATTAGTAGATTGACATCGCTACTAGCAAGTAAGATATCATCTACATATAGGATCAAAAATATGTATTTTTCATTCCTGAACTCTGCATAAACGTAATTGTCCTCAACATTTTCTTTAAACCCAAAACTCTTAATTATTTTATCAAACTTAAAGTACCATTGTCTGGAAGCTTGTTTCAATCCGTAAATCGATCTTTTCAGGCGACATCCCATCTTTTCTTTTCCTTCTATGACAAAACCTTTTGGCTGTGCCATATAAACATTTTTTTCTAAATCCTCATTAAGGAATGCCGTCTTCACATCCATTTGGTGCAATTCTAAATCATAGTGAGCTACAAGTCCCATTATGATTCTGAAAGAATCCTTACAAGAGACTGGAGAAAACGTCTCATTGTAATCAATCCCTTCTCTTTGTGTAAATCCTTTTGCCACAAGTCGTGCTTTATATCTTTCAACATTCCCTTGGGAGTCACATTTTGTTTTGTAGACCTATTTACAGCCTACCATTTTGGCTCCTTTAGAAATAGGTTCTAAGTCCCAAACTTTATTGGCACTCATCGATTTCATTTCATCCTTCATAGCTTCTAACCACTTTGATGAGTGAGCACTCCTCATGGCTTCTTCATAAGAAGTGGGATCACCCTCCATATGAAATTCTTCTGTGTTATAAAGTTCATAGTCATCAGGAATAGCTCGCTTTCTTTCTCTTTGAGACCTCCTAGGGGCCTCTGGCACTTGTTCTACAATGGGCTGTTGCTGCTCTTCCTCATGTGCGATGTTTGGTTCTATAGGCTCCTGAAGGACAGGTTCCTCACGTTCATTTATTGTTGGCACAGGAGAACTAACAACAGGTGTTGTCACTACAGTGTCTTGAACTGTTGGTGCAACAGCAGTAGGTAGTACAAAATATGGTTCTTCAACCATCGAAGTGGGCACATGTACCCGTTTCTCCTCAAGATTAATTTCTTGTGCTACCTTGCTCCCCCTGATCATATCATCCTCCAAGAACACAGCATGTCTTGTTTCTACAAACTTCGTATGTCTATCAGGACAATAGAAGTGATATCCTTTCGATCTTTCTGGGTAGCCAATGAGATGGCAGCTGACTGTCTTGGGGTCTAACTTTCCAATGTTTGGGTTAAAAATCTTTGCCTCAGCTAGACATCCCCACACACGTAAGTGATTAAGTGAGGGTTCTCTTCCAGTCCATAATTCATATGGTGTTTTTGACACCGACTTGCTTGGTACTTGATTAAGTATGTGAATGGCGGTTTTCAACGCCTCCATCCATAAACTAATCGGTAATGTGGAGTAACTTATCATACTTCTTACCATATCCATTAAGGTACGGTTTCTTCTTTCAGCCACTCCATTCTGCTGAGGCTCCCCCGGCATGGAGTACTCGGTGACTATGCCACTTTCCTGTAGGAACTTTGCAAAGGTCCAGGGACTTGGCCATATGGGGTATGCCACCCATAGTACTCTCCACCTCGGTCTGATCGTACTAACTTGATCTTCTTATTATGTTGATTTTCAACTTCAGCTTTAAATATCTTGAATTTATCCAATGCTTTTGATCTTTCTTTAATTGGATAAATGTAGCCATAACAAGAGTAATCATCTGTGAATGTTATAAATGAATCATAACCATCCACACTTTTCACAGGAAAAGGACCACAAATGTCTGTGTAGATTATTTCCAAGATTCATGTACTTCGTTTGGCATTCTTCTTTATTTTCTTAACGTATTTTCCTTTGATACAATCAACACATTGTTCTAGATCAGAAAATTCTAAGTGCGGAAGAATTGATTCTTTAACTAATCGTTCTACTCTCCCCCTCGAAATATGGGCCAAGTGACAATGCCATAATTTTGAAGACACATTATCAATTCTCTTATGCTTCTTACTTACATTCATAGATAGGGAATCATCCATATTCTCATTATAGACATTGTTCACATTCTCAGCAATAGATAATAAATAAAGTTTGTCTTGTCGGAAGGCAAGGCCAACACATTCATTATTAACAAGTATCTTACATTGGCCATTACTAAAATGGCAATCAAAATAATCATCATCAAGTTTCGAGACACTTATTAAATTTCTACGCAAAGAAGGAACATAGAGTACATCTTTAAGCCTAAGTATAAAACCATTCTTTAATTCTAAAGAGAGTTCTCCAATGGCTTCAACGTTGGCTTGCACTCCATTCGCAACTTTAATTGTTCTTTCCCCTCTTTGCAGGATTCTCTTCCCATTTAATCCTTGTAAAGAATTTGCAACATGAGTAGTTGCACCAGAATCAATCCATCAAGTGGTTTTCGCATAATTCAAATATAGAGATTCATCTACAAATGTAATAGTTTCCTCACCTCTCTTTAGCAGAGACTTCAGGTAGAGAGAGCAATCTCTCTTGTAGTGTCCCCTCTTCATGCAGTACTTGCATTGATTTTTTTCAGCACCACCAAAAAGGTCATTTGGGTGATTTTGATGATTCATAGGGGCCTTTCCCTGTGGCTTGGAAGAAGAGGAGGCATTATCCCACTGGGGTTTCTCCTGTGGTTTAGGATTCTTATTCTGAAAGTGCTTTCTTTTGTTCTCCCTCACAAGGTTAGCAGTGTCACCCTGTAAGTTTTTAATTCTTTTCTCCTCCTGAACACACATGCCAAGGAGCTTTTCGAAATCCCAATCTTTGGGCTGCATGTTGTAGTTCACAACAAAGTTTTCATATTCTTTAGGTAAGGAAGCAAAAACCAGATGCATCAGGAACTTATCAGTAATTTTGAGTTCCAAATCCATTGGTTGAAGCTTAGATGCCGTAGTGCTCATTTTACAGATGTGCTTCCTGATGCCACCACCACTGTATTTCGAAGGGATGAGTTTCTTGATCAGTGTACTTGCTGTGGCCTTGGTAGACCCAGTAAACTGATTCTTCACCTTTTCAAGGTATTCTTTAACAGTGGCACATTCTGGGATTGATCCCCTGATGGTTTCATCAATAGTGGCCTTGGCCACTAAGAGACACTTATGGTTGGAGCCAACCCAATTTCTATGTTTAAGTTGATATTTCATCACATTATCTGCATGCTCATGCTCACGAGTAGCGAAAGCAGCATCAGCTTCATCAGCTCCCCTCACCGGTGCCACTGGTTCAACAGGACACGGGTGATGGATTGCCATATCAACCTCACCCAAGGCAAGCTCCACTTCAAACTTCTCCCGCTGAACTCGATAGTTGGTCCCATCGAGCTTCGGGATGTTGTTGATGTTCACAAAGAATTTTCCTCCTGAAATTCATATCAAAGAGAGTGAGATATATTCATAAATTAAAATTGCATGTCTTAACTTAACGTTGGTCAACTTGCATTTTTTTCAATATTGTTATTAACAACATTGGTCAACTTGCATGTTTTTTTTCAATATTGTTATTAAAATTGCATGTTTTTTTAATAACAATGCATAATTCTCATGAATAAAAAAACATTATAATATTGTTATTAACAACATTGGTCAGAAAATAACAACACTATAATTTATCAATAAAATTAGCAGAAATTCATATTCTCTCTCTCAAAAATTAAATTATCCTGTTGGTTCAAATTTAATATGAGAGCAATAATTCAATATTCACAGTGGAAACATGTATAAATATCATAATTCAATTTTCCAGAAACTTTACAATTTCTATTCAATTCTCTGAGCAAAATATCGTTGGATTAAATTGCAGAGAAAATTTGCTTCAAAATTTAATTCAAATTCATTCAAATATTCATCAAATTCAATTTCTGGAAAAAGAAAAGTGTTCAAAATGGCCCATCGGCCTGCTTCACGCGCGCGCGCACGCGCGCAGCGAGCGTGGCCCAGCGCGGCGGCCCAGCATGGCGGCCCATTTTCTTTTTTTTATATTTCAGAAAATTTGAAAAATTCACTATGCACTTCACGGGCCGCAGCAATCTATTCGGCTCGATGGCCAAAACGGCCCAGCAGCCTGCGCGCGCGCCACGCGGCGCGGTCGGCCGGTCGGCCCACAATGGCCGGCCCGATCGCCGCCAGCCGTCCATCTGCATCGAACGGCAGAGCGTGCGGATCGGGGGGTCAAAACCCCGACGGTAGCCGCGGACCCCGAACCCTAATTTCATTTCTCTCCTCCCCTTCTCTCTCTTCATAGCAGAGCTCCGTCGGCCGCAGTGCTGAGCACCGAGCTGTCCGCGGCGGCCGGACTGGAGGAAGAAGGGACTGGCGCCGTCGCGGGCCCGCTCGCCGGTGCTCGTGCTCCCACGTGGTTGAGCACGGCGCCGTCGAGTGGCTCCGCTTCGACACCTCGAAACCGCGCGCTGCGCGAGCCGAGGCGGCGGGTACACGATGATGTGGCCTCACCGTCCGGCGGTTCTGGTTCGCGCACGCCGGCCATGGTGATGTCCAGCGTCGTGGACCGGGAGGGCGAGTTCTACAGGTAAGAACTTCTTGCCTCCCCTGATCTGTTCATTAGGGTTAGGGTTTCTTCGACTTCTTCCCCGATCCGCAACAGATCAGTCTGTTTTTCTGTGTCATTTTCTTTGGATTTCGTCTATCCCGAACCCCTTTGATGTTTCTTGTTAGGGTTAGGGTTTCATTTTCCCCGATCCATTTCGGATTGATCGATTTCTTCAATCTTTGATTTCATTTTCTCAATCCAAGCACTAGATCCACTAACTAGTAGGCAACTGATACCATTGTTAGTTCATATTCAACATAGGATCAATCTAGCAGTGAGTCTAGGCAGGTAGGTTCATCAGGTATGGTGAATAATCAAAGAACCTAATCGTGAACTACTGAATGCGTGAGAGATTGGAAGAGGGAGAGAGAGGAGTAGGGCAAGAGGGATGAGGTGCATACCGAATCCCTCGGTGGGTGGTGCAGTTGGAGTAGGGTTGGCCGGCGCAGCGGATCCCATTACGATCGTTGATGGAGGCAGCGCACAGGCAGCGTCGGTTGGTGAAGAGGATGAAGATGACGACGTCCTTGGCCGGGGCGTGGATGTCGGGATGGTGGCGCTGGCATCGGTGAGTCTTCCCGCCGCTGGCAGCACCCCTCTCTGATCGGATTAGGGTTAGGATGTAGGTGGAAAAACCGGCGGCTTAGGCGCACCTCGTACTGAATTCCCCGGCCCCCACCTTTCTTTTATACGAACTGGGCGACGGGAGCCCACCAACTATTCACGGTTGGGCGCCCCCAATCAGGGCGCGAGACCAAGTCTCATATGGCCGTTGGAACATATGTGGTGGAGATCAATCTAACAATACGATGGGTGCTGCTGATATTGACCTATCGATGAAACCCAAATTTGATCTCGCGAAGCCAGTGAGAATACTTGCTGGACGACCGACGACCCTGCTAGATGCATTCATCAGCTCTTTGTTGAGTCCAGTCTTTGTTGTTGGTTAATCGTTATGGTTAGCAGATAGAGATAGGAAGACGTTGGCTTACTTCAAGTCTAAGCACGCAAATGCGTCGTCTCATCGAGACACCAACGTGTTGGGTAGGGAACCTCAGCAGCGGCGGTGAGAAAGGGTTTGTCTGGCTGGGCTACCTAATAGCTATAGCTGACTACTGCAAGTCGAACAAGATACCGGCGTACTGATCGATCACCTCGTCATCTCATCCATGCAAGCATGCATAATGCGTGAACCACACGTTGTCAACACAAATCGCACCTGATCATCAGTTCTACTACCTCCTCCTTCTGATGTGTAGGTCGCCCTACATTTTTCTAGTTTCAGTAAAACATACTACTAACCTGTTAGTGCAACCACTGGTTTAATTTCTAGGCAAACTGGTAAAACACACTCTTCTCTTCGCTCAAGAAAGAATGCAATTCCAGTGCAATTGGGCCGAAGGGCGGCTTCAGTATAGGCCCCACGATAACCAGTGGAGTGATTTTTTTTTGGTTTAATAATTATTAAAAGAGACCGACACTATCGCTCACTCGTGAAATCTATGATTTGCGCTGCTGACGAGACAGGGGTAGGCACTGTAGCCAGCTTGTGATTTATCTTTTTTTTTTTTTCATGAAGGACCTTGACGAGATGACAGATGGACACTACTACCAACTCTGAAATTAGAATTTTGGCCAGATCTGAAGTTTTATTTTCTAGCAGTGAACCCCTAATTATACTTGGGACAATTGACATCGCTTGGTTTTCCATGCATATCTTTCACCTCTAATATCTTATACGTAGAATATAAAGTTCTCCTAATTTATGAAATTACAAGGTTACTTGCAATCAAATCTAAACATTTTATATATCCTGAACCTAAATAATTTAGAAGTTATTGGTGTTTTTTTAGTTTTTATAATGTTTAGTCGCGGAGGTCTGGAGATAATAAGAAAGATAATGACACACCATTTTTGAATTTTTCTAACACATTGCCGATTGTGTTTGACCGGAGTGTCCATATCATAAGGCGCCTTTTGGACTGTAAGAAAACGCAAAGAAAAAAATGTAAGCATTCCTATTCCTATGGATTGAGCTACAGGAATCACTTGCAAAAAAAATGTAGGGAACATTTGTCTGTACTTGATTCCATACAAAAATCATGGGGAAAGCGTTCACTCAAGTCTCATGTTTCTTGCTTGCTATGCTTTTCCTTCAGTTGAGTTGATTTAAACATCTTCCTCGAAAATTCATTTGTTTTTCATTCGTCTGTTTTGCATATGCATTCCTATCTTACTCCAGAGTTTTTTCAACTTGTGTATTTTTTCAATCTTGTGTTCCACAGGGGCCTGAGTTGTTAGTTGTTACACATGTTTGGACTGTTTGTCTACTTTCCTCCATTCTTGTTTGTTAATATGCCACTTGCCTAGCTAACTCGTTTTTAACACATTATTGTAGCCACATTTATAATCATTGTCTCTATGCAAGTTTTTATACAGGAACGTGTATTACACACTGAAAACACAGATTTAACAATATTGAATTATCCTTATTTTGAAACTTAAATGCTCATCAATCTGTTTTGAATATCAAAATTTGCGTCATATATATAAGCATCTCGAGGAGCTTCGTTCAAGGCTTCACCGCTTCAATGAAGAAATGAGGTTGGTACGGTGCATGCATCTGTGCCGGAAGAACCAATTGATTAAACGTCAAAAGGGAACGCACACTAATTTGTCACGACTTTGAACGTTGCCGTGGCCGCTGAATAGATCAAATGAAGAGTTCCAAAGTACGGACTGAAAGTGCAACGCAGCTTTGGGACAAATTCAAATTCAACTGCAAATGACTTGGCTAGTGGAGCAGAGTAGAATAAAACGGCTCAAATTGGCCGGCGCCGGAGAATGCTTTATTACTTATATTGGGCGCTTGTTAGATAAATGACTTCGCTAGTGGACTACAATGGGGAGGAAGATGTCATGTCTGACAAGTAGGAACGACTCACCAAAACTAAAACGGTCCTTGTATGTTCCGTAGATCCTTGGAATATACTCTCTCTATATATAATGATTGTATATATATATATATGTTTACACCTCGTGATTCTTTTTTTGACCAAAGTTAGCAAAGGAAACCCTGACCTATTTAAATCCGCTCCAACGGAAAGTCGAACTCAGGTCTACTGAGTGCTACTCGGGTGCTATAACCACTAGGCTATAGGCTCTTTTGCCCTCGTGATTCTTTTAATCTGCCAATAGTATAAATAACTTAATATGTTTATTGAAACTTTCAAATAAGTTTGGATGAACAAATAACCTAAGCCAAAGTTGAAATACTTTAAAAAGATCTAGTATTATGTAGTTAACTACATTTTCATTAGAAAAAAACAATCAAGGACCCTAAATTCAGATTTAATATATATTATTTTAAAATTAATACTTCTATGAATTTTTAAATGACCTCGGATAAAAATTGACATAAAACAAAATTGTGCTATTCTGAGAAGAAGAGGTTTAAATAACTTTCTGATTGGATCCCTTTCCATTTGAATTCATTTATTAAGGTCTGAAATATGCATTACAATATATTCCTTAAAGTGAATACAGAAAGAATTTATCAGCCATTTATTATTAGTCACAATGTCGTAAGGAAGAAAATTTATGACTTAAGGTTATAAGTTCGATCTCAATAATATGTTTTTAACACACGTCACAATATCTAACACACTCCAAAAGGCCGGTGGTATCGCTTATGGTGGCTAGAGCACTTGGGAGAGTATCTCAACAATATCTTGAGCTGACTCTAATACACTCTATAGGGCCAGCAGCCATGGGGGCATAATTAAATAGCCGTTAGAGTTTGTTTCCGACCTAGCCGTTAACTAATTGTTGGATATTTTTCTGGCGCATTGTCCAATGCCAATCCCGAATCAATCTGGTGCTCTCTTCTCTCTGGAACATCTCTTATGGTCACCTTACAGCCCTGTACGGTGCTCAGTTTCTGTCTACACACGGTGCTCAGTGTGTAGGTGATAGAGATATATTATGTGAGATGAAGGTTGTGGGTTGGAATCATGGTCTAAACACGTTCATTCCCTTTGTAAATGAAAAAAAACTCTTTGTACTAGTGTTTGAATCCAGTCAGTATATGGTCAAATTTGTCTAATTTTGATAGTTTGATGGCCAAAGATATCTGGTTTTACTTTTTAGGGTTAGATAGACAAAGTCGGACTCGAACTATAGTTCGACGGCTACAAAATTGTATCATAATCATAGATAGGATAATTTTTAGTTTGGAGTAAAAAATAGCCCTCAAAGTCGTCATTATTCACAACTCAAATTTTATATGTCTCTAAGGATGTCAATGCTCACATGTTGATGCTGTCAACAAAAAGTGTAACTAGCTAGTTATATTCGTTATACATGCGTGCTTTACCGGCCATTTGGATTTGCTCATAAGAAACAGTTAGACACTATGTCGACCGATATTCTGCATATGACGTGTGGAGCTGCTAGTTGATCCAATGATTGGTTGTTGTCAAAATGTAATAAGGCATAATAACTTTGATGACCTGTCAATTTATTTTGTTCAAGATAATTATAAATAATTATTTTTAAAGCGGTAATTATAAAATCATTAGGTTAAGGGCAAGTATATATAAAATCACACATGCATGAAATGCATACGTATTCCAAACTAGAAATCAGTCATTCAGTCAGGTGCTAGTAGTGATATAATTAATGCTATAAAATGTATGATACACGTGCCTGATTGTCTGAGTATATATATATTCCACGTAATCAATTATTCCCTGCCGCAACACGTCAAATTTTCATTGGCACGACAAAGAAAATGTGATTAACGAATAGCCAACGCAGTGGAGACGACGGCAAAAGCTTTGCCGTGAATTCTATTAGACGAAAAAAAAGAAGGTAAGTACTCCGTCCAGTTTTTGAAGTGGAAACTGGGCGAAAACCATAAATACAATTGTGGAGAGTACCCTACTCTATCTGCACACCTAGGTACCAGATCAACTCAACTCGCGCCACAAAGCGTCAACACAACTCCACTCAGCTCCACGATTGGTCGGATTGGGACATCGACACAAGCCTCTAACCACTAGATCTCGGTCGGATTGGGTCGTCGACACGAGCCTCCACTTTAAACGACTAGGAGCTCCACAACTGAGGCGGCAAGCAACTAAGGACTAGCAAAACAACAAAAAAACTAAACCACTAAAAAGAAAACTAAGCCTGCTCCACCACTGACACCAACCGCAAACACTTTAGCTGAAACGATGAACTAGCACTGCCCGAGACATCCGAACCGAGTCGAATGCCACAACGACGCCTTCAAGAAGGTTACGACGCCCAAGCGCCGCCATCGGCCGTCCACGGCGGGACTAGGTTCTCACCCATGGTGTGCTGGGGACACGACGCCCTCAACAGGGGAACGGCACCCACAAGTGTCGCCGTTGCCAGGCCTTCGCCCAGAAAACCCCAGCACAGACGTCTGCTAAGATGACGGGTCCCCGCCAGCCACCAATACGTCGCTGCCGGCCATCCAGAAGAAGCCTCACCAAGGTCGATGCGCCGGCCACGCGAGCAGCCGCAAAGCTGCGCCAGCACCCTGCCAAACTCCAGCATCTGCCACCGAGCACGTCCACCAACCACCCGCCGAAGCCGTAGCCGCCGCCGACCACCACTATCGGCCGAGCTCCCGTCGCAGACACCGCCACCCCCTGAAGGTGCCAGAAATAGAGCATTAGCCCTGGACCAGCACCCCCGAGGACGCCATGGCCTCCATCTTCACAACGACCGCCCCATGATGGCGGTCGGGGGCATGGGGGAGGGATGACATAGACGAAGACCGCCCCCCAACGCTAGCACAACCCCAGCCACCACCACAAAACGGCCACCATGAAGAGGAGGCGGGAGGCGAGCAGAGGGGGAGGGAGCCCCTCCGCTGCCCCCTACACCCAAAAGGGCAGCAGCCCTACGACGCCCTGCCGGCGCTCCCCGCTGGAGAGCAGCAGCCACCACGGAGCCAGACACAGACTGCAACACCGCCACGGCACTGCTGACCTGCCAAAACCACCGATGGCCACACCATCAAGGCACCGCCGAAGAGCCGCTCCATCTCCGCCGAACACCCCTTGCCTCACAGCAGGCCGCAACGGCCAGTAGCAGCCAGCAGCGGCCTGCCCCGCAGCGGCCAAGCATCATCGAGGGAGGGGGGAGGGGGGCTGCCACCACCAGAAGCACCGCAGGGACCAACCGACCCCCCTAGCGGCGGCCCCCAACTCGCAACCCGCCGGCAGCCAGCCAAGAGCCGGTAAACCATCGCCACCAACCAGACGCTGGATCCAGGGGGAGGGGGCCCAATCCATCCTCCCCAAGGCGCCCACACCGCCTAATGGCCGGCCACCGGGCCAACAGCAGCATGCCCACCGGCCATGGAGGACGGCACCAGGACTTCCCCCGTCGCCTCTCCGCCAGCCATGGAGCGGATCTAGGGAGCGGATGGCTGGATCCGCCCGCCACGGCCCTGCTCCGCCACCTTCCACCGCCGGGCGCCGAATGCCGGCCACCGGCTTCTTCGTGTCTCCTTCACGCCTGAGACGGACTAAAACCGAGGGGAAGAGCCCCGCCGCCACCATCCTCGAGAGCCGCCGGGCATCCCGACGGCGCTCTCCGGCGGCGGCGAAGCATGGAGAAGGGGGAGGGGGTAGCGGCGGCGGCGGCTAGGGTTTGCCCCGAGCCGCCCCGACGTGAGGGCGACCCGAGGCCTTTGTAATTTTTTGGTACACCAAACGATGTAGTAAATGGAGCATCCTATTATTAGTGTTTTTGTGTATTTAATTAAAGTGAGTGATGAAATCGCATCCATGTGAAATATTTTAGGTGCGACCATATATATGCCAAATAATTGTGGAGCAACCCATCCAGAGTTTGTGCGCCGTATGTACGTAAGTACAGTAGCTGTTGAATGTCAGACGTAGTGGACCAGAAATATATAGGACTTCCTCCATTCATGAAAGAATTGATTTCTATAGTTATTTTAAGTCAAATATTTTAACTTTTACTTAATTTCTAGAAAAAATATTAAGATTAATGGTATTAAATTAGTATCATTTAGATTTATATTGAACATATTTTCATAAGGCCCTCACCATTTTATGTCATAGATGTTGTTGCTTTTTAAGTTTGACTAGAATAAATTATAGGAATTGATCAATTTATTTAAAGACAGAGGGAGTATATATAGGGTGCCATCAAGAAGGACGTTGTCGACTAGTGATCATGCCATAGACGTCCTGGTGCTATTTTGGGCTTAGCTGGTAGTAGTGGAACTCTGCTCGGCTTGGTAGTAGTCATGGTAGTTTCTGTTCTGGAACTTGGATCTCTGGTACTTGTGGTAGTAGTCATGGTAGTTTGCTGTAGTTAGTCATGGTGGCAGTAGTGGCCTGATGGTACACATCTGAACTTGAATGACCATTGCCATGTGTTGGCAAATTTTGATGTGCCCAAACTATTAAGTTGTGGGTCACATGTTATGTAAATATGGGCTTTGTGGTGAACTGATGGTTGTGAACCTAGTTGGTCAGTAATGCTAAGTAATGGTTTGTGAAAATTATATTCTATGATGGTTATGAATTGTAATGCAGGTTTCTATCTCATGGCACATCAAGTAGTTTAGGCACACAGGTACTTCAGGCACACAGATAGTTCAGGCACACAGACGTGATGCCATGCCTCAACTATCTCATACACCGATTATTGGAATACAGAGTTCAATGATCCTAGTTCGATTTCATTCAGGCAAATGCAATTCAAAGTACATTGTACATAGTTCAATGCTCACTGCTTTGTTTACATCAATGGTTGCAAATTACAAAGAGTTGGACAAGCACGATGACCACCAAGAATGCAATGATTAGGTCTTTCTTGTTTATGGCATATGCAATCTTCTGCTCTGGTTCATTGGCAGTCTTCTTCTTCTCTTCTTCTTTCACAGCATATGCAACTGCTACAGATACCTCATTGGCACTCTTCTTGTATGCCTGGTATTTCTCGAAGGCTTTCACAGCTTCAGCATAGGTCTCGTAGCCTTGGTACAAGTTGTTTGGAAACTTGGTTATTTGCCTGTTGCATTTAGGCCATGTCCTGTACACACCAGGTGTGAACCCCTCAAATACAGCATAAGCCTGGTACTTCATCTACAAGCATAGACATGAATTTAGACCTTTGATAGGATCATTGACAAACCAAGACAGCAAGCAATGGCAGTAAGGACAGTAAACTCCTAAAACACTACAAATAAGGCACAAATTGAGTTCAAACCACCAAGATCACAACATCAGATGAATGTTAGGTTGTTTACAGGGACAGAAATTGATTGGAACAACAAGCTATGATAGGCAACTAACATGTAGTTGGCATATCATAACAGCCCCAGAAAGATGATAAGGCAACTACCATGAATGTTGTTGTCTCATCTTATTTATATTACACTAAACCTACAGTTACATCCTATGTCAGGATAGTCAAAATGGGTCTGATCCAATCTTGTGTTGTCTCACTATTCAGCCACACCATCCATTGTCCTCACCGCTCCTTGTTCACTGCTCCTTGGCCATCTTGGCCCTCACCTCAGCAAGGTGATGAGCTAGCCAGAGAGCCTTGTCGTCATCCCGCATCCCAACAAACACCAGTGTTGTAGCCTTGTTCTTCATGAGATAGTTGAGGCACACCATCAGGTCTCCCTTTTCAAAGCCTAGGACTGCCATGACTGCTTCATATATGCCAGGGCAAGCTTCATTGTGATTGCCCTCACTGATAGGAGCACCAACCCTCCAAACAGCATCCCTCATCCCTGCCAGCAGAGCAACATCATCCTCAATTAGAGCCTTCTTCCTCTTCTTGTCCTTCATGTCATCATCAATGACTTGCTTGCCCTTGTCCCTCTTGGATGTCCCTGGCTCATTGGGGTCCTTCTTTGCAGCCCTAGCCTCTTGCTCCAGGTCAATGATTTCATGCTCAGTTGGTTGTCCAAGAGGCTCATTTTAGCCCATGGCAAACCTCCCTGTAGCAACACCACCACCAAACACATTCTACATGTAGGTGTAGTTGAGGATGGGCTGATTCAAGAACTCTGCATCCTTGGGGTGTGTCTGCACAACGTCAACAAAATGGTTAGAAACACAATACCATTAAGGTACATATGAACAAGATACAATGTGAACAAGATAGAATGTGAGCTCACTTACAAACACATCCTTGATAATGCTGAGGGTCCATGGTAATCATGTAGAGGTCTTCATCCCAGTTTGCACTACTTAAGTCCTTGAGCCTGCATATCTTAACCCACTTGGTACGCCACTTGCGTAGGTGATTGTAGATTTGAGTGTTAGACACTGGCTGGTTGATGAAGGTAGAAAGGTCCTTTGCAACAATGTTCAGATGATGATCCTTGAACCCCTTGTCAGTCCTCACTCCTTGACAACCAGATCTGAGAACTTCTCCAAGATGTGTGCAGACATCAGAGGAGTCCAAATCAGCCTGGTAGCTTGAGCATTGTTCTGCTGGGGGGTGCTGGTTCCTGATGCTAATGCTATGGTTACCTTCACCCTCATCGTCAAAGATGTTAAAGTCACCTAACCATCCATGTCTACTAATGTTAATTTCAGTAGGATAAAATCCAGACCAAATAAGAGTGTGATAACATGAATAAAATAGCAATAGCTACTTGAATATAACAGCAACAACAATAATATGACATAATAGTTAGATAATAATAGGATACCATTGTAAATAAGTTATTACAGACCAAATTCATAACATAACATCAGATGTCCAAATAAAAAAAGCATAATTGCCTTAGGGAATGGTCTCAGTGAAACATAAAGGGAAAGGTACATCAGGTCTACAACTCATACTGCCGCATACTACATCAACTAATTGGGACCATTCCGAGTCTGCCACATTTGCTCAGCCCATTCATCCCTCATAGCAGCCCAAGCCTGGTTGTCCACAGCATTGTCACCAGGGCCAGAAGGGTTAACAGAATTTGCCACCTAATCAGCCTCAAAGGGAATGATGAGATCAGCACCATACCTAAGGATCCAGTTATGCAAGATGCAACAAGCTAAAACTAGCTTCACTTGGGTCTTGTATGGATGGTGTGGCTTGTTGTCTAAAATCCTGAACCTTCCCTTCAATGACCCAAAACCCCTTTCAATGGTTGTCGGTGTCATGACCCCAGGGGCCTAACACCAACAAGTAACTACATGTTGCGTGCTCCCTAATCCAGATCGTGATGCAAGAAGAACACATGATTTATCCTGGTTCAGGCAAGAGAAGACCCTATGTCTGGCGGGGGGTATGTCTTGTACTATCTTGCACGAAGTGCTTCTATAGGGGGGATACAAGTGAACGTGTACGTGTGGAGACAAGAGCAAGGCCTAAGTCTAGGAGCGCTAGTCCTATGCCCTGCAATGTTCGCAGTGAGGCTCAATGAGTTCGAGTGAGTTCACTGCCCCTTCAACTATCCCAACGCCCCCTTTTATAGTCCAAGGAGGGGGATGGGTGTACAGGAAACCCTAATGGTGCTGTGAGAGCTATCGTGAGCATTGACATTGAGGGGTAATCATGTCATAGACACTATAGCGGCATGCGCCGAAGCGAAGTCGAGCCCTGTAGTGCCGTGCGTGATGATGAGATTCGCCCTCTTGAGTTGTCATGGCGAAGTCGGTGATTGACTGGTCATGATGATGATGCTGGCATGTTTCAGTGATGTGGTGAAATACGTGAGCTTCTGTGGCAGTCACACGATGGCGTGCGAGTATGGCTAAATCGCTAACCCTGACTACCGGGAGATTTGGTCGAAGGATACCCAGGGGGCCTCGAGGCCACGTGGATAAGAACAAGCCCCAAGAATCCTGGTACAGATGTTGACATTTGCATCTCAAGGGGGTGCCTAACGGGGCATAGTGTTTTGTACGGGGGGATAGTGGTTTGTATGAGACGATGCTTCATCGGGGATGGGCGATAAAAGGCTGACTACACCTCTGCCCTTGCCCATCATTACAGTCCATGTAGCCACGAGGGTTGGCAGGAGTAGGTGGGGCGCATTAATTGCTCTGACTCCCGTACAAAGGTAGGTGGATCGAGGGGAAACAACAGTCGATGGGGGGTCGTTCGCCCACACCGTGTTCTGTCACTCGAGAGGGTGTCGTCTGCTCGGGTGGACTCCCGTTACTCGAGGGGTCCCGTCAAGCTAGCGCCGGCCTGGGCCGTTGAGACCCATTCGTGGGCTGGCCCGGTGTGGCTCTGGACCTTATGTTTTAGTATTTTGGGTCTGGGCTCACCAGGGATTGTAACTAGAGATCATGGTGGTGACTTTTGTTGACAATATTGGATTAACATGCTTGATCGAGGGTTTAGGGTACCCCCTTATCTAGGTACCCGACAGTAGCCCCCGAGCCTTTGGGCGAGTGCTGGCACTCACGCAGAGGTTCATATAGCGTCTGACGTTCTTCGAAGGGTGTGCACGAGCGTACCCTTCGGGGGTAGCCCCCGAGGCCTCGGAGGAGTAGGTAGAACTCCTTTGAGGGCTGTATACACTCTTTACCGAGGGGTACTCGTTCCACCGAGCATATTAGGTGCGCCGGAAAGTTTGATTAACATGAACTGGAGTTGTAGTGCCTGATCGAGGGGTATTTTAAACCTTCGAGCCCCAGGGTTTATTCAACCCTCTTTCGTCGAGGGGTGCCAAGCGTAGTCGAGCCCCCAGGCCTCGCATGGCCAGGGCTTTGCTAGCTTTTTGCGAGACATCCCATGAGTCCTTTTGATCGGACGTGGGGTGAGGAGCATTGTACTACCCTTGATGGGTGAGCTCCAACGTCCTCTGTGAGCTATTACTGGGAAATCCAAGTGAGAACTCATTCCTCGTTCGATAGGGGTCAATTGGTGGCCGTGGAGGCATTCTCATTAAAGCCAAACAAGTTGACGTATGGATGCCATTCCCATTCATTAGGGCCTGATGGCTTGATGCCTCCCTTCAAGGGGATTCCACGAGCATCTTTTTGTTTTGGCCTTGGATATGTCTGAGGGGGTCTTGAGAGTTCGTTCTTGAGTGGGGCCTCATGTTGGCTCCCCTTGGTCACCCCTGACTCAGGCACTCGAGGGCGGCTATCAAACCCTGACCGAGGGCCAGCCTTCGCTTCCTCGAGGTTTATTGTGGGGCCAAGGCCTGTTTTCCTTCTCTTAGAAGGCATCGCCCATGGATAACTCCATCCGTCCATTGGGCGCATCTTTTTAGGAGAGAGCCAAAGCGGCGTGGTCATTGTGGACCCGGGTAACGGCTATAAGTCGTGTGGGCGACGCGTGTCCTGTTTCAGGAATCGAGGGAGCGGTTAGGTGAGCACAATAAATGCCATCAATTCACTTACCCTCTCAGCCAAATCTTCCTATTGTGCTATGCCTTGACTATAAATTGGGGGAGGTGGGGTGCCGTTCGTTCCCCACTTTTCCTTCCTACCTTCTTTGCCGCTGCCGCCATGAGAGAGAGAAATCGCCCAGCTTGTTAGTGCAAGAGAGAGAACAGAGAGAGAGAGATTTAAGGGAGAGATTGGGAATCTTCCCTCTCGTCCTTCCGCAGAGAAGATCTGCGCTGCCACCATGGCACCACAGATTCTTCCACCGGAGAACTAGCTCCCGTCGGCCGTGATAGTGTGGGAACTCGAGGAATTGGTGGATGAGGGGCTTCTTCGCCCTGTCATTTCGGCTAACCGGCCAGAGTGATTGGTGCTGCCAAGGGAGGATCTGGAGCTGAATCCGCCAGCGAGGTACGTGGTGAGCTTCGTCAAATTCCACCAGATGGGACTCGGGTCTCCTCCGAGCTGATTTATACAGGCGTTGACCAACCACTACGAGGTCGAGCTCCAGCACTTGTCTCCCAACGCCATCTCCAACGCGGTGATCTTCGCTGCCATCTGCGAGGGATACCTAGGGATGGAGCCGCACTGGGAGTTGTGGCTTCACCTCTTCAAGGGAGAGCACTTCACCAAGCCGGTGTCGACAGGGGGTGAGGAGCATCGTCCGCGCCGGGAGCTACAACTTGGCACTAAAGTGGAAAGAGTCGTACATCCCCACGGGGTTCACTACCAACTACAGCGGGTGGCACGCCGGGTGGTTCTACATCTGGAACGACGGGGACCTATTTTCGCGCTACATTGGGTGCATCATCATGGCGCGCCCGTACCACTGGCTGCATGGCATGGTGGCGGACCTCCATGCATGGCTAAACCCCCTCCTCGATGCGCTGAGGTCTCTGTGCTATCAGGGGCTGAACGCCGAGATCGTCATCTCGGCGTTTCATAGCCGGAGAGTGCTCCCTCTGATGGCGCACCCGCTGCGCCTAGATCAGATGGGACCCGAGGCATCGCCCGAGTAGCTCAAGGTGTGCCGGATGTCGACCGAGGAGCTGCCCCTTGATGAAGTCGTGAGGCAGGTTAGGGGAGCGGTCACCGGCGCCTTCAACCCGGAGGACGTGAACAGCATCTCAATGCTGCCTGATGTCGGCCACGTCCATCTGGTAAGCACACTATTCTATTGCATTCGAGTTTCTTTCTTCTTTGACTGAATCTTATGTTTTCCATCGTGGGTTCGTGCCCAGGGGGCTATAAATTTTAGGCACTCGAGTAGCGTCGGGCTAAATAGAAGCGTCATACGCTTCCCATCGAGGAGTCCCCCTCAGAAGAAGACGACGAGGAGGAGGATGACGATGATGACGAGGAGGGGATGGCTGCGCACCTCGCCCCCCACTTACCTGATTCCCCCCACACTAATGTGTGTTCCATGCAGGAGAATGTCTTGGAGCAGCCCACCCCCAGGCATCGAGGGCGGCCTCAGGGCGTTCTCAGGAGAGAAGGCCAACCGACCCCTCGACTCACAGTGGGTCGTCATCCCGTCATGCGCGTGGCAGGACTCCACTGGCCTCACCTTGGGGCCAATCTAGTACGTCGCCACCCCGGACTAGGTCCTCGATGCACGGCCCGTGGACCTAGGACTAGGGCACCTCGGGAGAGTGGATGACATCGTCCTCGACACCCGGGGTGTGGACTCAGAGCCAGGCGGCCTCATCGGAGTAGGGAGGCCTGAGGACATCGTCGGAGGCCCTAGGCAGTTCTGGATCCAGGAAGGGCCTAGCCCATAGGGGGGTCTCGAGGCCCTCGAGTGGCCTGAGGGGGCCTGGAAGGTCACCCGTCATCCCGGTGCTGTAGGTTTCGGTGCTCTGAGCACTCTTTCTTTTTCTTGTGATTCACGAAGTCATTAGATCTTCCTCCTTTGCGTGTCTTCCAGGCTCAAGCACCGAGTGGAGGAGGTGAACCCCTCTCCGGCCAAGCGGCTTAAGGCGGATGTAGCCGCAAGGATGGCAACGGTGGCAGGAGGTGCAATCTCGGGACCCCCTTCAACATCAGAGGTGGCCTGGCTAGCACAAGCTCTGGCCATAATAACTCGAGGCAAGCTGATGAGCTCTACTCTCATTGCAAGCTCGAGCGGCTCAGAGGCTGTGGCAGGTGGTGACTCCACCCGGGGCTAGATTCCAAGGAGCGAGGGTGCCATCCCCGCCTCGACACCCGAGGCCTCCACCCTTAGCTAGGTTGAGGCTATGGTTGCCCCGCTCGAGGGGGTGCCATCGATAGTTGCGAGCCGGCGTCGGAGGACGCCCCGATTGTCGTTGAGGACGAGGAGGCCGTGGTCCCCACTACTCCACTGAGGAGATGGTGGAGCACCCCCAAGAGGTAGGAGCGCCGTCCTCTCAGCAGGAGGGGTGGGAGTCATGGCCGAAGGGGCTACATGAGGTGGAGGTGGCACGGAAGCGGGAGCAAGAGAGCCTGCAGAAGCAGGAGGAGCGGTTGGCCCCAAGCCAACTCGAGCAGTAGCAGGAAGAGGTGGAAAAACAGCTGGTTTTGAGCCAGCCAGAGTAGTAGCAATAGCAGGGGGCCATGGCTCCCTCGAGCCCATCACAGCAACATCTGGACAGGCAGCAGGAGGTGCCTGCTGTCTTGAGCCCATGGCGTCAGCAGCAGGAGGAGACGACGCCCGCAGGCGCAACCTTGCCACGGTTGCAGGAGGAGGAGGTGGCCTTGCAGGACGTGGGAGAAGGGGACGTCTGGCGGCCCACATCACCGGCCCCACAGCACTCGGAGGCACCGATGAAGAAGGACACCTTAACGTGAGGGAGGGTCACCCAACCGACTGGGCACCCATCCCGGAGGTGGCCTCGGCGTCGGGGTGGTGGCATTGGCGATGATGCCTCGACCACCGCCGTCCAGTTCGTCCGACCCCAGGGGGTTGTTGTATGGCCCCGACGCTTATGCCCCTTGGTACTTCTCGAGGGGGAAGCAGCCAGTGGGAAAGGCCGGGTCCTCGGGGGCCGGGTCCGAGGCAGAGGTGTCATTCCTACGCTTGCCACTCGTGTGGCTCATCACGGCGGCTCATAGGATATAGTGAACAACATCACAGTGGACGTACAGGAGAGGGTCGAGGCGAACCTCCCTTACTGGGGCCAGGATGCGCTCCAGTTCTGGGACCCGACGGACCCTAATGCAGTCCTATTTGAGATGAACGACCCGGAGGAGGTCGAGCGCTGGGAACACGTGGAAGAGTTCCGGGCCTAGATGCAGCACACCATGTCGATGGCCATCAACGTCGCCGACGAAGACCTCTCGAGGGCCTTTGCGGTGCGTGGTCTTATTTTTTGAACTCTTGAGTTGACTTGTTTTCTGTTTGATGCTTACTTACATGCTTTTGATGCTCAGGACTTGATGAGACACTCTCAGATCAAGTCCTGGTTCATTCACATGACCAAGGGTGGATGGGGGAAAGTCCCGTGGCTACAGGACTAGCTCGAGGTGGTCCAAGGTGCAGGCAGAGGAGGACCTGGCCAAGGCTCAAGAGAGATGAGGAAGGTTAAGGAGGATGCGACCGCGGCCCGTGGGGAGGTGACCCATGCCAAGGAGGACGCCATCAAGGCCCGGGAGGAGGCGCAGAAGGCCCTCGAGGAGGCGCAGAAGACCCTCGGGGTGGAGCTCAAAGTGTCAGCGTCGCACATCAAGGAGCTGAGGTGACCTTCGATGAAACTTCCCATCAATGTGACTCCCTCAACATCACGATCAAGCAGGTGAACCTTCATGTGCAATCCTTGGCCGCCGAGGTTGCATCATTGAAGGGGACCCTATAGGAGAAAGAGGAGGCCATAGTGCTTGCCAGCAAGGTGATCAAGGACCTGAGGGTGAAGAAGACAGAGGCTGCCCGCACCTTGGAGGAGGCCAAGAAGGAGTACTGCTCGCTGAAGGATGCGTTCACCACTCTTGATACCCACGCCATAGGTGAGCTTTTCCGTTTTCTCTTTTGATTTTGACTTTCTTGATTCTGGTTGCCTATTTGTTGTGGCTGATCCCATCTTGGTTTTTAGAACTCAACAAGGAGAGGCTCGAGGCCAAGAACAATGCCAAGATGCTCTAGGATCTCTACTAGAAGGAGGCAAAATTGATCGATAGGCTTCACACCACGATCACCTCCATCTGTGACGACGTCGGAGTCGAGCCCGAGGAAGGGGTCAAGGAGGAGGAAGAGGAGGTACATGGGACCTCCCTCATCGACTGGCTGTATGACCTTGGGCGCCTCATGAGGGAGAGGGTTCAGGACGCGCTTCATATCGGTGTGAAGCGAGCGATGGCGGTTGTCTACTCCGGCTTCACCTACGATATGGGCATCGTCTCTCATGGCTTCATCTCTGACCCTAACAAGACAGACGCCAAAAATGAAGAGTGAACATGGCCTTGATCGAGGATGCCGAGGAGCCAAGCGAGTGGTTGGTAAAGCTATTTGAGCCCGAGGTCCTTTCTCCTGGGTTTGATGACAGCGCCGGCCTATGAGCCAAACCTGGGAAAAAAGGCCCATGTAATAGATTAGTTTTAATGACTTGGTGTTATCATGGCCCTGGGTCCTTAAAAACTATGCGCATCATGTCGGATGCTTTTGGATATTTTTTAGTTCGAGTTTCTTATCCCTTTTTTGCTTGATTCCTACATTTACCAAGTTTTTGACGCATGCTCGAGTCCCTCGAGAAGGGAGCGAGTGGAGGTACCATAGCGTAGAGGCGTAGGCGAGCTCCTGGCTCGACAGCCCTCGACCCTTAGGGATTTGAGGCATTTTTTGACTAAGTAAAAGTAAGACGTCGAAGCGTAGGGGAAGAAGAAGAATGTCGAGTTTCAAAAAAACGTGTGAGTTTTTGGGGACTTCGGGGGTTCCCCCTTGTAGCCCTCGAGGGAGGCTCGACTCTGAGGAAGCAGAGTCGAGGTTACCTCACATGAATAAGGAAGTATGCTAAATTGAAGCCATTTTCATTTATTCATTCATGATGCTGTAGCTATACAAAATACAAGAAATGTACAAGGCCTCGAGGCCCTAAGGGTAAAAGCAACGTAGCTATTCGATGTTCCATGCGTTGGTGATGGTCTCGCCTTTGCCATTTGATAGCTTGTAGGTCCCAGGCTTCAGCACCTCGGCAACAATGTAGGGACCCTCCCATGGCAGAGTAAGCTTGTGACGGCCCTTGTTGCTTTGTCATCGTCGGAGGAGGTTGCCAACTTGGAGTTCCCTCTTGCGCACGTGTTTGTCATGGTAGAGTCACAGCTTCTACGGATATCGTGCTGAGTTGAGGAGGGCCATGTCTCGAGCCTGCTCGAGTTAGTCGACGATGTTCGCGAGGGCCTCCTTGTTCATCTGCTCATTGTAGGCCTTCTGTCAAGGGGATCCGTACTCAAGGTTTGTGGGGAGGATGGCCTCGGACCCAAAAACCATGAAGAATGGAGTGAACCTCATGGCCCAGCTCGGTTTTGTCCTCAAGCTCCATAGGACAGAGGGTAGCTCAGCGGCCCACTTCTTTGCATACTTCTTGAGGAGATTGAAGATCATTGGCTTGAGGCCTTGTAAAATCATGCCATTGGCACACTCGACCTGGCCGTTAGTTTGAGGGTGGGCAACCACGGACCAATTCACATGGATGTGGTGGTGGTCGCAGAAGTCTAAGAACTTCTTGCCGGTGAATTGCGTGCCATTGTCGGTGATGATGATGTTGTGGACCCCGAAGCGATGGATGATGCCGATGAAGAATGAAATTTCCTGCTCGGACTGAATGTTGGTGATGGGTCAGGCCTTAATCCACTTGGTGAACTTGTTGACGATGACCAAGAGGTGTGTGAAGCCATCGTTTGTCTTCTTCAGATGTCCGATGAGGTCGAGCCCCCACACAGTGAACGACCATTTGATGGGGATCATCTGCAGAGTGTGGGCAGGGAGGTGCATTTACTTGGTGTAGAATTGGCACCCCTCACATGAGCGGACGAGGTTGATGGCATCGGAGATGGCGGTTGGCCAGTAGAAGCCCTACCGAAAAGCGTTTCCAATGAGGGTTCTCGGTGCGGCGTGGTGACCATAAGCCCCTGAGTGTAGATCTTTGAGCAGCTTCCTGCCTTCCTCAATGGTGATGCAGCGTTGGAGGACACCTGTGGGACTTCGTCGGTAATGTTCCTTGTTATCGCTGAAGAGGACATAAGTCTTGACCCGTCGAGCGATCTATCAAGCTTTGGTTCAATCTTCAGGGATATTCCCTTGAGTCAGAAAGTCGAGGAAGGGAGTGCGCCAGTCAGGCTTAGGGCTTGGAGGTGGGGCCGACCCCTCAATCTCCATGACCTCAGCCCCATTCGAAGGGGCCTCGGTGGAGGGGGACAACTCCATGGCTTAAGGTGTGGCCTTAGCCCCTGTGCCCCAATTGACAGAAGGCTCGGAAAGGTCCCTCCAGAAGACGGTGGGCGGGATGGTGCCTCAAGTTGATGCAATTCTTGCTAGCTTGTTGGCTGCTTTGTTGTATCTTCATGCGATATGGTTGAGCTCGAGGCTGTAGAACTTATCCTCGAGCTTGTGAACCTCCTTGCAGTAAGCCTCCATCTTGGGGTCGTGGCAGCTCGAGGCCTTCATGACTTGGTCGATCATGAGTTGCGAATCACCACGAACATTGAGGCGTCGAAATCCTAGCTCAATGGCGATGCACAGGCCATTGATGAGGGCTTCGTATTTAGCGATGTTGTTCAAGGCGGGGAAGTGGAGCCGAATGATGTAGCACATATGGATGCCTTGCAGCAAAATGAAGAGCAGGCCCGTGCCCGCCCCCGTCTTCATCAGCGACCCATCTAAATACATGGTCCACAGCTCTGCCTGAATTTGCGCCAGAGGAAGCTGGGTATCGGTCCACTCGGCGATGAAATTCGCCAATACCTAGGACTTAATGGCCTTGCACGGCATGTAGGTGAGGGACTTGATGACCACTTGGCGATTCTCCCCACGGCCTCCTGATTCTGGATTATTTCCCCGAGGGGGAAAGATGAAACCACAGTTATTGGGTGGCCGAGGAAGTAGTGTTGGAACTTGTGTCGCGTGATGATGATGGCATAGAGAAGCTTCTAGATCTGTGGGTAGTGGACCTTCGTCTCTGAGAGTACCTCACTGATTAAGTAGACAGGCCACTGGACAGGCAGCTCATGTCCTTCCTCTGCCCTCTCGACCACTATGGCCGTGTTGACCACCTGGGTAGTGGCGGCGACATAGAGCAAGAGGGGCTTGGCCAGGTTCGGAGGCACAAGGACTGGAGGTGAGGTCAGCATGGCCTTCAGCTTAGCAAGGGCCTCCTCGGCCTTGAGGGGCCAGGAGAAGTGTTCTGACTTCTTCAAGAGGCGGTACAGGGTCAACGTGTAATAACCTTGAAAATCCAAACACCAAAATTTCAAACTTTCAAAAATTTTTCTAAAGTATCCGATGCTTGGTGCGTGTCATGTAGAAAACACCCAATAGATGCACAAGTAGCACAAATGTTATATCGCATGCAACAATATGCCTACTAACATGTGCCACTAACCATGGACATGGCAACCAACTGACCATAAGACCCTAGGGGACCCACCAATTATTTAGGACATGGTCACTAACCCTTTCATTAACATGACCATGATGTAATTGGATTAGGGGTTTAGAAAGAAAAAGAAAAGGAATTAGAAAATGGAAAGGAGGAAATCAGCCAAGCAGCAATAGCAGCCCAGCAAGGCAACCGGGCGCAGCCCAAACAGCCTGCCCGCCCGTGGCCCAGCAAGCCAAGGCCAGCTCCTGCCCTGCCGCGCAGCAGTGCACGCGGCCCACAGAGCCAGTGGCCCAGCATGGCCTGCCCCGCGCTTGGCCTCTCACACTCGGCCTGCTCTGCCCACCTTCCCGCGCAGCCAGCCTGTGAAGCCTCGTGGCCCAGCCAACCCTGCTCGCCCACGCGCGCCTCCCGCCTTGGTCGCGGCCCAGCTGGCCAAGCGGCCCAGCATGGGCCTGCTCTCGCCTGCGCTGCTGCCCGCTGCCAAGCGCCGCGCCACGCCCACAGTCGCTGACCAGTGGGGCCAGCTTGTCAGCCCCCACCTCTTGCCACTTTAGGGCACCCGTGCGTCCCATCCACGTTTCCAAAAAAGACCATGGCGCCGCCAGCCGTCCGCCCGCGTACGGTTGCGCTCTCCGCCGTCTACGTGCCTCGCCTCACCAGGGGAAACCCTAACCCTAAGCTCGGCCATGCCCCAGCCGCCCGATGAGCATCACTCATCTCCACAGCCCATCCTCCATGATCGTCGGCCGCCATGCCTATATAATGAGAAACATGGCACGCTAGGGTTTCCCATGCCCAGCCGCCCTTCCTGGCTATCCTGCTCGCACCTGTCGACGTTGAAGGAGTTGGAGAAGGAGGGGGAGAAGAAGGCAGGGAGGAGCCGGACCAGAGCAGAGTGCCACCACTGCCGTGCGCGTCCACACGCCGGAGAAGCCCCGCGGACCTGCTCGACCCTGACTTGCCTCCCCGATGATGCGGCCTTGCTACTCCCTCACCAAGCCATCACTTCGTCATGAGCCGCTGCACTGCGAGCCACCGAAACCGCTTTGCGCAGGTGAGCTCACCCTGCCTGCTTCCATGTTCATCAGCCAGAGCACCCCCGTGTTCTCGCTGCTTTGCTCACCCCCTCTCATCATTAACTCCACCGATGAACGCGCCGTAGTCTAGGACGCTGCTTTGGCAAGGTTTTGGGAGCCGACGTGGACTACAGCAAGGGCACGCTACTTTGCTGCCCTCGCTCTCCCTGGTCTCCGGCCACCGGAGCGCCGCCGTGGCGTAACCACCACGCATGCCCCACCGAGCCCTGTTTAGCCGTATTAGCTAGGTCTTGGAGCTCCTAGCTGCTCCAATCAAGGAAGGGAAGAAGATGGAGGCCGAATCGATGCTTCGTCGAAGCTCCACGCCGCTGACACCGTCCACCACCGCCGTCGTTGACCGCTAGCCTAGAGGCTCATTTTCCCCAAATTAGAGCCGCGACCGTTCTTGCCTAGGTCTTGCGGATCGACGTGCACGCTAACAGCCCCGCCGGGGCAGCCAAGACGTCCGCCGCGTCCTTGCCACCGGTGCCGCCGCCGTGTGCACCGGCAAAACCCAAAGCCCGAGAGGCCAAATTAGCACCCCTGCTGCAACCTCCTTGTCCCCCTAAAGCACGCGCGCACGCCAGAGCCCTCTGTTGTGCACCGAGGTGCCCTGCGACCGCGCCGCCGCCGTCCCGCGCTGCCACGACACGCACGCAGGCCAGCCGGCGTGTGCTCGGCAAGCCCCAGCGCCGCCTTAGCTGCCGCTCCACCCACCCCATGCCGGTCGCAGCCGTAGCGTCTGCTCGCCGCCGGCAAGCCACCGCGCCGTCCGCGCGCACGGACAGGGAGAAGGGGAAAGTTTCCCCTGCCCCCCTTAGATCAGGTCCACCATGTGGACTGGCTGACCAACAGCATCACGCCACCTTGCGCCCCAGCCATCGGTTTACCATGGACCTCGTTCACGCGCCCAGCAGCTGTAGGCCAGGCCCAGTTTGAGCCCAGACCGCCACGTGGCCGGACCCAATGCTCTACACGTGTCAGGGCCAGGCCGGCCCAACCCGGCCTAGATCCGGCCCTGCCCAGGCCCGACGAGGCCCGGTCGAGGCCCGGTCGGCGTTGACCGCTGATCGGTCAACGTTGACCGTTGACCATGGGTCCTACCTGTCAGTGACCAGAATTGTGGCCCCACATGTCAGCGACTGCACCATCTGGACCCACCTGCCAGTGCTGACGTCAGCATGATGTCACCCTTGCCTTCCAGTCGCCGGACCCACGCGTCAGTGCTGACGTCAGCATGACGTCAATGTGATGTCATCCCCTGCGTTCAGCTACTGACCCACAGTGCCACATGGCACCTATCTGACACGTGTCAGCCTAGGAATTAATTGCCCCTTTTCTTTTTGGAAAAAAATTTAACCTTCAAAAATTCATAACTTCTTCATACGATCTCCAAAAAATATGAACCAAGTGTCCAAATTTTCATAAAAATGAGCTCTACATCATAGACTTATGTATAAATGCATTTGGAGTTATTGGATTTCAATTGCTTCTTTGTGATTGATCTATAGGGGTCGCTCCCGCGACCGTTATGTCTCGATTTCAGTTTTCGTGAAGGAGTTGATCAAGGAGGAGGACTAGGAGAGCACCAAGGACCTGACAGAGGACTTGAGTGATAGTATTCAGGTGCCCCACCCCACCCAACCTCGTAGAATCCTATTATGCATGGCATAATATCTAGTTTGCTAGTGCTTGTTTATGAATATCACCTGATGATAGGTTGCATGGTAGGACTGCTTGATGAGCCTTTACCTTGTCGCAACCATACCCCTGCACACCCACTGATAGGCTAGACGCATGCTTATTTATTTATGATGCTTTACTTCTACTACGCTTATATCTGAGATGTGATGCGTGGTGGAGAGTATGGTATGGTACGTGATTAAGGCATGTGGTTCCAGTTTACCCAGGGAGAGTGCTGCGTGTGTCTTGGGTGTGTGGTGAGGGTTTGAGTCGATCGGGCAGGATTCTACAACGAGCCATGAGGGCGAGTCTTACCGAGGGGTGTGTTCTGGGCATCCCTATGTGAGGTATCTATGGCGGATACATTGAGAGGTATAAGGTGATCCCGGGGGTGAGAGCCTTCGTGGAGCGAAGCCCCGGGTAGGAGCTGCTGTTGTAGCATGGACTATTGTAATCCCTGTGAGAAGATAATCCTGTCTGATGCCCTTAGGACCTGATATCCCTTGAGAACTGGAACCTTGGGACCTACATGCTCACCACTCGCTCTTGTAGGGCGGGAGACGGATGTCTGACTAGCTAGGACGGTGCCACTACTACTAGGTTGTTAGCAGATAGTGTCGGGAGGTACAGGCATGGGGTCCCACACCCTCCTTAAAGCCACAGAGTTACCTTGGTGGCCCGAGTAACTATGCCTCACAGTCTCAATGTGTCGGTGTACCTATCGGTGTTTCGGTGGTATTACGGGGTGTCTCAGTACTGAGTGATAGGGTGGCATCGCACCGGTTAGAATGCAGCCAGAATTAGCCTAGGCGGTGCACACCGCCAATGATGGTGATCTTGTGGTTACAGGAGTACACGCTCTGCAGAGTTTATGAATCTATATATATAGTCCGTGAGCCACTGGTATGGCTTTTTCCTAAGACCCACGCTTCTCGGGAGTAGTGAGATGAGTCCTTCTATTCTCCCCCGGGTGTTACCCTTCCAGCTGCGAGCCGCTGAGACAGGCTTCGAGAGGAAGTTGGACCTGTCAACTGAGTGCGAGAGTGTGAGATGTGTGTAATGGTGATGGGATGGGGTGGATATGTGGATGAAATGGGTTAAAACTTGATGAACTATATTATACAATATTGGTCACAACTTGCAAAGAAAACCACAGCCATATATTAGGCCTCTTTGATTATATCCTTGCATCCCACCAAATACTACATCGTAAAAGCAAAGCATAGGGTGTGAGATGTGGCTAGTAGAAAACGTACTGAAAATTTGGATCTAGATTTGGATGATGACTTGCCGACACCCCAGAAGGACGAAAGGATTAGATGGTCTCGTGTCTATGCTCAAGATGGTGAAAGACGATGCTTCCGTAATATCCCTCTACTTCCGCAGCTGTTCTGGATGCTAGATACTCTAATGATTCCGCCATGTGGCGACATAATAAATTATGTAAACCCCTCTACTATATTCTTTTGATCGATGTATGGCTTTGTAATCAACTGATAATGGATAAGTTGATGCTTGGACCTCCTGGGCTATCATTATATCCTTCATTCTATGTATTTTCCCTTCGTGAAAAATAGAGGATGTTTCGCAACGCCTTTTCTTTAAGACGTGAGATGAAATGGCTGAGGGCCGCGAGGCAGCTCGTGACTTTTTGAACGCCCTTGAGGTCTCAAATCAGGCCCATCTTGGTGATGGCTGAGACTTTCTTGGGGTTGGCCTCGATGCCACGCTGAGAAATGATGTACCCAAAGAGCATGCCTCAGGGGACGCCGAAGACACACTTCTCAGGATTGAGTTTGATGTTCTTTGCCCAGAGGCACTCAAACACGATTTTGAGGTCATCGATGAGGTTGTCGACTTTTTTAGACTTGACTATGATGTCATCAACATAGTCCTCGACCGGTCAGGCCTATATGTTTGCCAAAAACATGAAGCATGCACCGCTGGTATGTTTCCCTAGCGTTTCGAAGGCTGAAGGGCATGGTCACATAGCAGTACATGCCAAAAGATGTGATAAACAAAGTCGTGAGCTGGTCGGACTCCTTTATCTTGATGATGTTCAAGCCGGTGACCATCTTCGACAAAGTCATGGGCCGACGGTGATGATGTCTTTGGGTCCCGGCATCTTGAGCTTGAGGTAGGTGTAGTTGGGGATGGCCATGAACTTGGCGTATCCGGGGCGGCCATTGATAGCGTGGTAGGTGTCATGGAATCCAACTACGTCGAAGATGAGGGTCTCCTTTTGGAAGTTAGCAGAGGTGCCAAAGCAGACGGGGAGGTTGATGCGGCTGACGGGGTAGGCCTTCTTCCCCGGCAGGACTCCGTGGAAGCCCCCAGTGCTAGGACTGAGCTTCTCCCTCAAGACTCCCAGAAGGTTGAGGGTCTCTGTGTAGATGATGTTGCGGCTCCTTCCTCCATCCATGAGAACCTTGGTGGATTTTCGTGCTCTTGCTCGAGGGTCTGCTCGAGCTGGCACAGGTGCTCCCGGTCCTCGTGGAGCTTGGCTCGTATTTCCTAGACTAGTGCGAGCTGGGCATCTTGGGCGTCTTAGGGCAACCGCGTGTCATTAGGCACGGCTAGTGGCTGTTGCTTTTGGCCTGCCGCAACGAGGGCACCTCCAGCTGCGGCCGCGGCCGTGGCCATAGCCGTGGGATCGACAATGTCACTTCTCGACGCAACGGCTCCATCGAGGTGAAAGCACTCACGTGTGGGGTCGTAGTGGTTAGAGTCGGAGTCAGGATCGTCATAGTAGATGATGGGGAATCACCTATGCTGTTCCTCTCCCAGCTGATGCCGCATCTTGCCGATGGTATGACTCCAGGGGCCGAGCGCTCAAGAGAAACTGGAGTATTCGGAGGCTGGCGTGGCCATCGCCAAGTCCATGGTGGCACGAAGAGAGGCCCCTGAAGGGCCACGTGCGTGCTCATGCCGGCGTTCATTGCAGAGGAGTATGATCTCGCGGCGTTGTCCAGGCCAGATGGGAACTGCCGCTAAGCCACGAACAACCCATGAGGTAGCAGGTCGGGTGGTGTCAGAGCCGTGCCCACCGGGAAGACTGTGTCTGGCCCCCTTGGCTAGCACATGGTGAAGATGAAGTCAGGGTTGCCGCCGAGTCCCCCCAGTTCCTCCGATCCCTTGCGTAGGTCTGCTAGGTTCCCAACCAGGGACCCTGCATCCCCAGCCAGGAGCGAGGAAGCCAAGGTAGATGTCGGTTCGGCGCGGCGATGGTGGTTGCATCGGCCATGCCTCCTCCTGGGTGCAGAATCGTGGTGATGAGACCAGCGAGAGGCCTGTTGTGAGGTCCTGGGACTTCCTCCTCTCAGATCTCTGACCGAGAGCAGGAACATGTCAAGGTCGTGGCCAAGCGACATGAACTCCAAACGTCCGAACCAGATCACCGTGGTGAACGGAAGCAATGGCACGGAGTCTGCCATCTAGAAAATGGCGGGAAACGCTGGTGACACACAGATCCCCTACCTGGCACGCCAACTGTCGGTGTCATGACCCTGGGGGCCTAACACCAACAAGTAACTACATGCTGCGTGCTCCCTAATCTGGATGGTGATGCAAGAAGAACATACGATTTATCCTGGTTCGGGCAAGAGAAGGCCCTACGTCTAGCGGGGGATGTCTTGTATTATCTTGCACCGAAGTGCTTGTACAAGGGGATACAAGTGAACGTGTACGTGTGGAGATGAGGAGCAAGGCCTACGTCTAGGAGCGCTAGTCCTATGCCCTGCAGTGTTCGCGGTGAGGCTCTGTGAGTTCGAGTGAGTTCACCTGCCCCTTTAGTTATCTCAGCACCCCCTTTTATAGTCCAAGGAGGGGCATGGGTGTACAGGAAACCCTAATGGTGCTGTGAGGGCTGTCGTGAGCAATGATGTCAAGGGGTAATCATGTCATAGACACTATAGTGGCGTGCGTCGAAGCGAAGTCAAGCCCTGTAGCGGCGTGCGTGATGATGAGATTCGCCCTCTTGAGTTTTCACGGTGAAGTGGGTGATTGACCGGTCGTGATGATGATGCTGGCATGTTTTAGTGATGTGGTGAAAGACGTGAGCTTCTGTGGCAGTCGCGCGATGGTGTGCGAGTATGGCTGAATCACTGACCCAGACCGTCAGGAGATCCGGTCGAGGGATACCCAGGGGGCCTCGAGGCCACGCGGATAAGAACGAGCCCCGGGAATCCTGGTACAGATGTTGACATTTGTGTTTCGAGGGGGTGCCTGACGGGGCACACTGTTTCGTACAGGGAAATAGTGGTCTGTACGAGATGACGCTTCCCCGGGGATCGGCGGTAAAAGGCTGACTAGACCTCTGCACTTTCCCATCATTATAGTCGTTGTAGCCATGGGGTTGGCAGGAGTAGGTGGGGTGCATTAATTGCTCCGACTCCCGTATAAAGGTAGGTGGATTGAGGGGAAACAGCAGTCGATGGGGGATCGTTCGCCCACGCCATGTTCCGTCACTCGAGAGGGTGTTGTCCGCTCGGGCGGACTCCATTGCTCGAGGGATCCCATCAAGCTAGCGCCGTCCTGGACCGTTGAGACCCGTTCGTCGGCCGGCCTGGCACGGCTTTGGACCTTATGTTTTAGTATTTTGGGTCCAGGCTCGCCAGGGATTGTAACTGAAGATCATGGTGGTGACTTTTGTTGACAATGTTGGATTAACTTGCTTGATCGAGGGTTTAGGGTACCGCCTTATCCAGGTACCCGACAATGGTGGTCCTCAAAGAAGAATACCTTAGGTTGAATGGTTCTCTAGCATTCTGTGGGATCCTAACACCATACTATCTAAGGTGGTACCTCATGCCTCGGTATGGTGGAAGGAAACCGGGCCTGACAGCATAACCATCATCCACCAGACAAAACTGGCCTAGAAACAAAGATATGATGCCAGGTATTACAACATGGAAGAAGGATCTAAGGACTGGGATAAATAATGCAGCCAAAATGGTATACCTTGTGGAATCCTAAGGCCATCTTCCCTAGCCAAAGCATCATCTAGAATTCTTGCATCATGAGCTGATCTTTCCCAGCCAGCGAGGATATAAGTGAATCTGAGGTCCCAATCCACAGCTGCAAGCACATTCTGTGTGGTTGTGTGCTTTCTCCCCATGAAAACTCCCCTCTGCCTAGATGAAACCTTTGCTAACACATGTGTCCCATCAATTGTAGCCACACAATTCTAGAAAAACAACAAAATGAGGATAAGACACATTGAACAAAGACTATAGAAACGAGCAGAGTAGGACTCCAACCTTAAACCAAGGGTTCCATCTTCTAGATCTTTTGATCTTAGGGTGTACTGCAGTGGAGGGTGGTACTATCATATCTGACCTCAATTTACCAACATCATACAATACCTCATGAAAGTACCTACTGATGGTCTCAAGGGAACGCCTAAATATAGGTGGGAGGACCCTGAATCTCTGGTTGTGGCCTACAATCATCAGGAACATTGCAACTTGCTCTACTACGTTGGTGTGGTAGCTGTCCCTCAACAAATGCCTACTATGAAGCAGGTCACACAGCTAAAACAACGGTTGTCTCCTCATCCTAAGAACCTCTAGATAGCGGTGGTCTGTGGTGTGATAGATGAACCTAAGGTTATGGGCCCTTTCTCGGTCTCTGGCAGTCAAAGGACCATAGCAAATCCCTTCCCTGGCATTAGAGAATCTCCTGAACCTGACAAACATCCATGCCGAGATGACAGCAATCAAAGCACCTGCCCTACGGATCAGCTGACGATGCCTAGCAACCGGATCCATGGCACGAAACATGCAATGTAACAACAAAGTTTAGACATTGAGCACAAACAGATGGATCAGCTGCATTACACATGGTGCACCACCCAGATCCGGTGATAATAGAATGAATCTGACCAACAAACAAGACCAAGGCTAGCCCAACAACTCGGATGTAGTTCACAGCAGTTGAATCAAAACCCTAACCATTTTCTAGATCGGCCCGCACAACAAAGGGTGTGCCACCCAGATCCGCAACATCATCAACCATTCCCTAAAGCTCAGCAACAAATCACAAGTAAATCGATGCAAATCGAACAAACAAACGTACAACAGGATGAGCACAAATCCATGAAGGCGAGTGAGAAAGGAAGAATGACAGACGGCAGGCGCTGCCTTACCACCGCGTGACCGCCGGCCGCCGGAACACCTAGGAGGGAAGGAGGAGGGACGACGGCGGCCGCGAGGGAGAAGCAGAGCGAGAGCGACAGCGGCGGCTCGGGGGGAGGAGTGAACAATACCCGGCTAGGGTTAGCCAGGCAGTGAGAGTGCACGTTATATACGATGGCCTGCTCGGGCCGACTGGGCCACGGCCACGGGCTGGCGCAAGCCTGGCCCCGGGCGAACGGCCGATTTGGCCGTTCGCCCCTAGCCAGGCCTCGGGCATAGAGCTAGCCCGATGTAGCCAGGCCCGGACCGCTGGCCACCAAACAAAACAAGCAGTTTTGGGCTACAAACCAGCCTGGCCGGCCCAGGCGCAACAACCAAACACACCCATAGCTTATAAATATGGACACTCAATTATTTCGGATATGCAGTCTAATTTGGCTTTTTAATGTTTGACATATGTGCACAAGAAATAGCTTATATGAGAGCAATAAAATGTTCATAATAAGATCATGATTCGATCGTTATCATTGTCATAAACAGTAGCCTCAATAGTCTCATGATAGTTAAAACGTGTTTTGCTGCATATAGTAGCACGCTATTGCATAGGCTACAAGGAATTATGGACGAGAGCCGTCTGCTACCTCAAATATTTCCAGTAACTTGCTAAATCTGGTTAGACACATACTTGGTCCATGCTATACTGGGCGCAATGAATGTTACTTCCTTTATCCTAAGTCTGACCGCTCGTTTTATTATTAAAATAATTTATACAAAAATTATTACATTTAAGTTATTTTTAAAAAATATATTAATAAAATAAATTATAATAAATAAAATAATATTTTATATAATTTTTTAAACAAAATGAGTGGTTAAATTTAGTGTGAAGGAGGAAGTATCAAGTACACTCATACTAGCTAGCTAGTCCACGTAGTAGTACGTAAATTGATTAGCTCATGCGATCGATTGCAATTTAAAAGATACCGAAAAAAAATGCAGATGTTTCAATCAGCCAACTCCTCCAATCTGAATATCTGATGCATTTGCAGCCAACGCATGCAATGAATATGCCCACTGAATTGGATTGAAACGCGGAGGAACGGGACAGCATTTGGTCACCACAAGCTAAGCATTCGCCTTGACCCATCAGCATTAAACAATATGTACGTACTACTAGTCTGCCGTTGCCACCACCAGCTGCATAGAATTCTTTTTTCCCACTTCGATCTTCGCTGTTCCTTCCCATCTTCTTCCTCCTCCTCCTGTTTTCGATGTCGTTCAACTCACATGCAGTGCAGTGCTCCAATGGCTATATATACCTGCCCCATGCAAAGCTTCAGCCCACACAACGTAACAAGCAGCCACATACACACCTACAACAAGTAACAAAGCCATTATATTGCCTTTGCATTCGGCACTGCCATTGCCAACAACGCACGTACGTTTTAGGTCGACAAGAATGCCACCATCTGTGCAAGTAGCAGCCCCGGCGCCCATGGCGGCGAAGAAGCAGCTGGCGGTGGCGGCAGCGGTGGAGGAAGCCAATAGCAAGAGCATGGCCGCCCTGATGAGCCTGCTGCGTGCTACCATGTTGTCGGAGGAAAATACCGCCGGCGGTGCGGCGGCAACCATCGTCTGCGGGACCGGGGAAGAGAAGGTGGAGTGGCTCCGGTCGCAGCTCATCGGCAAGGATGCCGAGTTCGACACGCCGTTCGGCCGTCGCGTGCTCACGTACGCCGACCAGACGGCGTCCGGCCGCAGCCTGCGCTACATCGAGGACTACCTCGTCAAGGAGGTCCTCCCCTTCTACGGGAACACGCACACGGAGGACAGCCACGTCGGGAGCAAGACGACACGTCTCGTGCACAAGGCGGCGCGGTACGTGAAGCGCTGCATGGGCGCCGGCGCCGGCGACGCCCTGCTCTTCTGCGGTTCCGGAACCACGGCGGCCATCAAACGGCTGCAGGAGGTGATTGGCGTGGCCGCGCCAGGACCCGCCGAGCTACGCGCGCGATTGGCGGCGCAGCTCCGAGATGAGGAGCGGTGGGTGGTATTCGTAGGGCCTTACGAGCACCACTCCAACCTGCTGTCCTGGCGCCAGAGCCTCGCCGAGGTCGTCGAGATCGGCGTCGGAAACGACGGGCTCCTCGACTTGGCCGCGCTCCGCGCGGCGCTGGCATCGCCGGAGTTCGTGAACCGGCCCATGCTGGGGTCCTTCTCGGCCTGCAGCAACGTGACGGGCGTCGTCACAGACACGAGGCTGATCGCTCGCGTCCTCCACGAGCATGGCGCCTTCGCTTGCTTCGACTTCGCCGCCAGGTGAGAAGTCAGAAACGATTGACCCCTCAGACTA
The DNA here is from genome assembly GCA_023333625.1 of Bothriochloa decipiens. NCBI lineage: Eukaryota > Viridiplantae > Streptophyta > Magnoliopsida > Poales > Poaceae > Bothriochloa > Bothriochloa decipiens. The sequence goes on along the minus strand of CM041647.1, from coordinate 28,245,195 downwards.
AACAAATGCATAAGGGTACTTAACTTTCATCATGAGAGCGATGGAATTGGAATGTGGCTCTCATCGTCGTTTGATATACATCCATATGACAACGATGGATTTGACATTCTAGGATATGGCAGACTTAGTTTTAGTCTTCCATTTTCTTGCTATTGACTTGCTCAAAATTAGTTGTACGTCACATTGGACAACTAATGCGCCTTTGTTTTTCAAATGATCAAAATAGCACATATTCGTCGTTTGGGAGAATTCTTCTCTATCTGTGCATTCAAAAATTACAAATTTGAAAAAAGAAACTAAAAATTGGGCATGTCTTTTACTTTGCGGTACGTGTATGGAAAAAAATCCTTCAGCATTGAACTTTTAGTTTGCTGTACACACAGAGCTACAAGTAAACATTTATGTCATTACACGCTAGCTTTGAATACATTTGACTCGATCATCAGAACATCTATCAGTGCATATACCTAGCTAGTTTTATCTGCTGTTTGTATATAGAATATATATGAGTACTACATGACAGCACACAATCGAACTGCAGGTGTAGATCCAAGTATATATTTCACGTTAAGTATGAACTGGAACTACTATATATGTTGACCTACTGTGTGTCTTCTTTCCCTATTGAAAGTGGACTTGCTTGCAGCATTTACTCTTGTCTACCTAATGATGTCAGGGAAAGAAATTAAATGGCGACCGAAAATTCTAGTAAATTCATTTTGACTCAGAAAAAAATGACTTGTATATATTATATATAGGTCAACATGGAAATTTCTTGTTCACAACATTATTGTTAGAAATCCATCCTTGGATGACTTTAACCCCGTAATAAACTATTATCAGTAGAATGGATTTCGATCAGAAATATTATGATATTGGCAATTTTGCACATCAGTTCAGTTGTGCTTCAGAATGAGCACATCAAGGAAATCCATGCATCAGTTCTAACTAGCTAGTTCCTTAATTCAATTTGTGCAGTGGACCATATGTGAAGATTGACATGAAATCTGGTGAAATAGATGGCTACGACGCTGTCTTCTTGAGCCCACACAAATTTGTTGGTGGACCGGGCACACCAGGCATCCTTGTGATAAACAAAGCACTGTACCGACTCAACTCCCAGCCTCCATCTACGTGCGGCGGTGGAACCGTGGCCTACGTCAATGGCTTCAATGAGGAGGTGAGATAGCAACAACCTGTGTTACATACAATTGATACTTATCTTCTAGTAAAAACCAAAACTTTAACAAGAACTGTGCTGTATATATGACAATTGTAGGATACATTGTACTACGACGATATCGAGGAGCGAGAGGATGCAGGAACGCCACCAATCCTCCAGAAGATCCGTGCATCGCTCGCATTTTGGGTCAAGGAGTACATTGGCTATGACAGGATGAGCCTCAGGGAGCAGGTTTACTCCGAGATGGCGATGAAAAGACTCGTCAGCAACCCAAACATACGGGTTCTTGGCAACACGGATGTAGAGCGCCTACCGATCTTCTCCTTCCTCATCTACCCTCCTGTCACCCATAATCCTGTGTCAGAAGCTGCTGCTGATGATGATGACGATGAGCCTGGTTGTAAGCGTCTCCCTCTCCATGGCCGCTTTGTCACGAGGCTTCTTAATGATCTTTTCGGCATCCAAGCAAGGGGTGGCTGCGCATGCGCAGGCCCCTATGGCCATACACTGCTCAACATCAAGAACGACCTCTCCCTCCACATTCGCTCTGCGATTCTTGAGGTATATGTATGATCAAAATGTGGGACCTATAGTTGTAGAATATATCCTCTTTAGTATGACAAATTTGTACTAACGTTACTGTGTTATTTGTCGAATTTTTACAGGGTTATAGTGGACTGAAACCAGGATGGACCAGGTTGAGTTTTGCTTACTACCTGTCCAAGGAGGAGTTCAACTTCATCCTGGCTGCCATCGAGTTCGTCGCCATGTATGGCCATAGGTTCATCCCTCTATACAAATTTGACTGGATTACCGGTGACTGGACATTCCGGAAGAAGGCGATCAAGTACCATTTCATGAAGGAGGAGCTGGCTCTTGCCAGTGATCTTCATCTATTGGCTGAGAATGACCACCCAAAGGTTTCAGATACATTGGCAAAGGCGAAGAAACCTGGGGTTGATCATGAGAAGTTTGAGAGCTACTTGGAGCATGCCGAGAAAATTGCACTGTCACTGCCAGATATTAGTCAGCAGACTGTCAGTATCCCAAGAGGAGTAGACCCTGACTTGGTTCTCTTTCATATTTAGTGAACATAGACTATGAATGTATCAATAAAAGGCGGCTTGGTATAGCATATGAGTTTTCCAGACAAAAAAAAATTGTAACACATGACATTATGTACAACCAGAGTTAACCTAGTTAATCCCCTTTCCAGACCTTACCATGTTTAGGAGCTTCCAGTACATCACAAAGAACAATCCCAAATAATTCCAAAACGTGAAGGACAGTATTATTTCTACTCATTGGTCCAAGGCTGTGGATTTTTCAATACATTCTTTTTAGGAATTTATAAAATTGTACACTGCTTGAGGGAGGAGGAGGATGTGCAGGCCCACCAGTTAGTCTCTCCCAAGCATGCACCTATTTCTTTGGTGTATGATGCAGGCCACGAGGAAGACGAGCTCAGGTAAGACAGAGTGTGCGGCGCGCGGACCGCGAGCCTGAATCGATGCCCATTCCATCGGACGGCAGGTGCAAAAGACTCGGCCATGGCAGCCGAGTCGTTTGCAACGTCCACGCATCATTGATCCAGGCTGGCGGGTGCACGCGCCACACGCTGTACCCATTGGCCAGAATCCAGACAATTTTTTTCCCCCTGATAGCCCGCTCTGGATGAGTCTACAAGAGAAATTATAGTTCATTTTGACTTTTTTGGTACATGCATTTTGTTATGTACCTAGATAAATAATATGTCTAGATACATAACAAAATGGATGCACAAAAAAGTCAAAATAAACTGCAATTTAAAACGGAGGGAGTAGTTCGACTTCTGATCTGATCTTCCAGTGACCTGCTATGGCCCAGCCACGCGCACTTCCTTTGTAGCCAACGTCGGCGCGTGAGACGACGGAGTGCTCACTACTCAGACCATGAACCAACAAGGACTGATCGAGACCACATATGCATGCAGGATCGTCGGTCCTGCAAAAATTCTCACTGGCTGGAGATCATATTTTCGTCGGTCAATTTCAGCAGCACCGTACCCAGGTACATATACGTAGCTGCACGATCTAATAAGATTACCACATGAACTCTGGTGCTTGTCTGCTTCGTTCGTCACGCGTGGTTTAGAAAACAGAGATGTTGGTCATACTGTCATGATGGAAGTTATGTTGGTCAAACTTTCTTCAATTTGAATAGATTTCTAAAAAATAGTAACATTTGTATCTGTACATAAGTATGGATGCACTCTTTGCTGTTCTGGTTGGAGTATGGTCCATGTAAACTGGTAACCGCGGTGCACTATTGGAGTTTGAACTTAAGCTTTTTTTCTAATAAAGTCGGCTAATACTTTGATATAAGAAAATTGTTGTACCACTAAACATCTCTTAATTAATTGTCATCATGCCAATGCAATTTGGAGACCTGTCTATATACTGCTAGAAAAACCCCTGCCAGCTATCCCACATGTCAGGGAGTTCATTATCAAATTTTGATCTAAAAGAGAAGAAAATATTGGGCTTGCTGCATTATGCTATTATTAGTTTTGAGATGTCATAACTAACGATTTAATCTTTAAAAACTGCAAATATACAACTCTATTATATGTAGGCTGTAGTTAGCATGATGATAAAACAACAGATTCTTTCTGTTTAGTGAGCAGAGAATTAGCGAGCAATGCATAAGTTGTTCGCCTCTCATCGATGAAAAATGTAAATATATGTAGACTATGTCATGCATATATAACTTCTGCATTTCTCTTTCTCTTGATTGATCAGTAATTATATTGTCGCTGAAAAACTATGTAAAATCATTGTACACGGATGCACAGAAGGCAGGGAGTTCTCTTCTATTTTCTAAAAAAAAAAACACTCTTGTCGCAAGATCCCTGTGTAAATTACAACCTGTCATGCTCTTTGGTGTTTTGGCCTAATGAAGGATTACCGTGGCCAGAGGATCTATATGTAAAAAATTACTTTGCTTCTTTTTCTCGAATAAGCTAGCAAATCTTCTTTTTCTCGAATAAGCTAGCAAAAGGGGATACTGTTATACAATATCGGCTCTGCCCTTCCTACCAGAAGAAAATCAAATGCTAGCGCGGTCGCGAAAAAGAAAAACTAGAACTGATAAGGTGTGTTGTACTAGCAAAACACATGCGCGTACACATATGAGAGGGTCCAAATGTGACCAGGAACGTAACTACCGTGCTCGACTTCCAGCGGTAGTGTGCTATAACCCAGCCAGCCATAATACCCTTTCTCACCGCCGCTGGTTCTTCCCTACCCAACGTCGGTGTCTCGATGAGACGACGCCGCATTTGCGTGCTCAGACTTGAAGTAAGCCATCTACTAACCATGCATTAGCCTACAACAAAGACTGGACTTGACCATGCATGCATGCAGCAGCTCATGGGTCATCGATGGCTTAGAGATCTTATTCAATATATTTTCAATTCGTCGGTCAATAATATCAGCAGCAGTACGTACCCATCGTATGACGGAGGTGTGTATATAGGTAGGCAGCACGTACTTTTTCCAGGATTACTAAAGAGACTAATTAATACTATACGCTTGTCGATTGCATTTTCCTTCCCTCACGTGTAGTAGAAATAAAGCAGAAAATAATTTTTTTTTTTGCTTAGATATATGTACTGTTGAAGACTCAATAGGGACCGTCAAACTATAATAGCTCAGCTCTGATGAAGAACGACGGAACGGTGCTGCGCTGCTAGCCTAGAACCACGTACAGTACGTCCACTCGGGAGATTCATGAAACTCTAGTGAAACAACCATGGCTTGTGAAGCCTCTCTTGTGTGCTTCTTATGGCACCCAAGTGATGCCTATTAGCGTGTCAGCCAAAAAGTTAGTGCCTCGCCACAACATGCACGTAGCCAGCAAGCAAGTCAACCACAGTGATATATCTTGTGTCATATTGTCTCTTTGGTATTCTTGATTGACGCTTGTCCGTTTCATTAAAAGCTTTCTCATTGCGCATTACAATTCCTATTATATACTTGTGTAGGGCTTGTTTGGTTGTTTACCTAGTAGAATACTTCATAGTGGTAATTCGTTGCCTTGCAAGATCTCTCTAGTGTAGAACTAGTTGCTGGTTAGTTTTATTGTGCGAAATCAACATAGAAATCATAGTGACTCTTGTCTAGTTGGCTTGCTTGAAGTGAAGTAGAGCTAGAGTAAATTGCATTAGCGCCATCTTATTTACTAATCAATTTGCTTTAGTGCTTTGGAAGAAAATTTTACTAGGCTATTCAACCCCCCCCCCCCCCCACACACCTCCCCTTATCCATTTAGAGATCCTTCCACCAGTGATTTTGTTTCTCTAAACCTCGACCATCCTTGTCTATATAATCAATCTACTATCTTTGCGCCTATAGTCCAATCTTACATACAAACAAGCATTAAATTATGAAACAATATGAGACTCTACAGCTTCATCTTCACCATTTTTCCTATTACATAATTGCTTGACAGCATTCTACATTGCGTGGTGGGTGCACAATCCACGCCGTGCTATGTGAAACTGGTAAAATATTCCATGCAAACCATGTCTTTGGTGCAATCGATGAAAACCACAATTAAACTCTATTTACGAGCTTCTAAAAAAATTAAAACTTTGTACATCAATAGTGAATCTATAGTTGTTCGTTGACACAAAATTTGAGATTCATACTCGTTTTGTACATATGAAAATAACAAATTTATTTGCATATGCACCAAAGGACAGAATTTCTAGAACTTGTCCTCTAGTGCAGATATAACTAAAATTTATTATTTTTATATAAATTTTCATAAAATGTGTCTGAATTTTAAATATTGTGACATTGCATATCTATATGTATACTATTGGTGTGCATAGTTTCAATTTTTTGGAAACCCCTAAGTATGGTTTTGTAGAGGGTTTTTACGATTGCATCGAAGATGTGGTTTACATCGAATATTTTGCCTGTGAAACCACTTGAATAGCATTTGTAAATATAGTTCTACCTTCGTTTCCATTGTGTATAGTTATAAAAGCTTTAAACAACCATGTGAAAGTGACACATGTTTCATCAAATAGAAGAGTATCTCCAAAAATAACGATCTCTCTGAAGTAATTGAATTCAACAAATACAACAAAAAGGCCTATAATCTTTGTTTATGAAAAAAATAGTGTAGAAGCTCACTACATCTGGAGTCCTGGAACGAACCCTCTTGTTTTCTTATTTTCTGTATTTTTTTTGTCATTTTATTAAAATTCCCTGCAGGGGCCGTGGCACTTCTGTTTCATCCCCCCAAAAAAAAACATCACCCTGACCATGCGCACACCAATGCCAGAGATGTTAATTGGTTCACTGGGAAAATGAAAGATGGAGATCGTTTCCAAGGTAAATGGAATTTTAGCAGCACATCGGCCTTCCATCGGACAAAATCAAAGATATCATCATTCTACCCTTAATCTAAATAAATTTATATTAATGCCTAAAACCAAATACTGTGCTACAAACCCATAAATGAGTACACAAAGTTGGTTCTACCATCAGGTGATTTTTAGCTAATTTCGTCCACCTAGAAAATAAAATTTTGAAGTTGTTTTCCTAGGTGATTTCTGTAATTGAACAAATGCAGGGCATAATTTTGAAATTCCAAGGAAAATGTAGTATCCACAGCCCATACCCTCAGCCTTTGGAATTGTTTGGGATTATTCTTTGCGATGTACTACTGGAAGCTTGCACACAAGGTTGGGTCTGGAAAGGGTCGCAGTTTTTAGAAAAAGTGATAACTAGGTTAATTCTAATTGTATAGCTATCACATAGTGTCATGTGTTAGAAGTGTTTTGGCAAACTCAGAAGCTATGTCGTTCAGTCATTACAATCAGTGTCTATATTCACTTTATTTGCAAGAGGACTAGTAACTCAGATGCTAAAAAGGACACTAATAACTCAGATGCTAGCTATGTCGTTACATTCATTATAACTTATTTTTGAGAAAATTGATAACTAGTTTAACTGTAATTCTATAACTATTGTCGTTACAGTCATAGTCTTTCTTCACTATATATGAAAGAGGACCAAGTGAGGGTCTAGTCCTCTTGGGACACTGACAGTCTGCTGACTAATATCTGGCAGTGACAGTGCAATCTTCTGGGCATGCTCTAAGTAGCTCTCAAACTTCCCATGATCAACACTAGGTTTCTTCGCCAATGTATCTGAAATCGTTGCCTTGCCATTTTTAGCCAAAAGATGAAGACCAGTGGCAAGAGCCAGCTCCTCCTTCATGATATGGTACTTGATCGCCTGCTTCCGGAATGTCCAGTCACCGGTAATCCAGTCAAATTTGTACAGAGGGATGAACCTATGGCCATACAAGGCGATGAACTCGATGGCGGCCAGGATGAAGCGGAACTCCTCCTTTGACAGGTAGTAAGCAAAACTCAATCTTGTCCATCCTAGCTTCAGTCCACTATAACCATGAAAAAATATGACAGATAATAGTAACCATATTAGTACAGTACTGTGACTTCTATCAGACAAATGAGGATACTATATGTGACGATTCACAGTCTGAACTTAAATGTATACCTCAAGAATCGCAGAGCGGATGCGAAGGGAGAGGTCTTTGTTGATGTTGAGCAACGTATGTCCATAGGGCCCTGCGCAAGCGCAGCCACCTCTTGCTTGGATACCGAAAAGATCGTTGAGAAGCCTGGTGACAAAACGGCCATGGAGTGGGAGACGCTTGCAACCAGGCTCATCAGCAGCAGCAGCTTCAGACAACGGATTATTGGTGACAGGAGGGTAGATGAGGAAGGAGAAGATGGGTAGGCGTTCTACATCGGTATTGCCAAGAATCCTTATGTTTGGGTTGCTGACGAGCCTTCTCATTGCCATCTCGGAGAAAACCTGCTCCTTGAGGCTCATCCTGTCATACCCAATGTACTCTTTGACCCAAAACGCGAGCGACGCACGGATCTTCTGGAGGATTGGGGGCGTTCCTGCATCCTCTCGCTCCTCGATATCGTCGTAGTACAATGTATCCTACATGTGTCATATGTACAATTGTTAAAGTTTTTTTTTTTTTTTTTTACTAGGAGTAGAAGTTAAGTATCAATTGTATGTAACAAAGGTTGCTCTCTCACCTCCTCATTGAAGCCATTGACGTAGGCCACGGTGCCACCACCGCATGTTGATGGAGGCTGGGCATTGAGCCGGTACAGTGCTTTGTTCATCACTAGGATGCCTGGTGTGCCGGGTCCACCAACAAACTTGTGTGGGCTCAAGAGGACCGCATCGTAGCCATCAATTTCACCGGATTTCATGTCAATCTTCACGTATGGTCCACTGCACAAATTAAAGTAACTAGCTAGTGAGAAACGTACTTAGAACTGATGCATGGGTTTCTTTGATGTGCTCATTTTTGAAGCACAACTGAACTGATGTGCCAAATTTCCAATATGCGTAGTCATCCTTAATACTATTTCTAATCGAGACACAATCTATTGATAGTACTTTACAGGTTTGAAGTCCAACGATGGATTTCTATGTTAACAACAGGAAATTTCCTGGTTGACCTGGTTGGCGGCAAATCCATTTTTTCTAAGTCAAAATGAATTCACTAGAATTTTGGGTCGCCGTTTAATTTATTTCCCTGACATCACTAGGTAGAAAAAAGTAAATGCTGCAAGCAAATAGTCCAGTTCAAGATACACAGCAGGTCAACATTATACATATAAGTAGTTCCAGTTCATACTTAACGTGATATATATACTTGGATAGATCGGCAGTTCGGTCGTGTGCTGTTATCTACACTTATAAGTATACACTAATGGATGTCTGATAAGTCAAATATATTCAAAGCTAGCGTGTAATGATATATAAAATGTTTACTTGTCAGCTATGTGTGTAGTGTGTAAAGATGTAAAAGTTCAATGCTGAAGATTGTTTCTCCCTACCACTTGTGTAGTTTCGTTTCGCAAATTTGTAATTTCCCCATGCGACGACTATGTGCAATTTTGATCATTTTTGTAAAACTAAGGCGCATATAGTTTTCCAATGTGACGTCCACCAATTTTGAGCAAGTCAATAGCAAGAAAATTGAAGACTAAAATAAACGAAGAAAAGAGAGACATTCCTAGAATATGTCAAATCCATCGTTGTCATGCTCTCAGCGCTCATGCATGTATATTAAACGAAGACGATAGAGACATTCCATCGCTCTCATGAACTGGCCATGAAAGCTACGTTAAAGTGTCGTATGCATTTTTGTTAACCTCTTTGTTAATTTGACTTCTCACCTGGCGGCGAAGTCGAAGCACGCGAAGGCGCCATGCTCATGGAGGACGCGCGCGATCAGCCTCGTGTCCGTCACGACGCCCGTCACGTTGCTGCAGGCCGAGAAGGACCCGAGCATGGGCCGGTTCACGAACTCCGGCGAGGCGAGCGCGACGCGGAGCGCGGCGACGTCGAGGAGCCCGGTGCTGGCGTCGACGCCGATCTCGACGACCTCGGCGAGGCTCTGGCGCCACGACAGCAGGTTGGAGTGGTGCTCGTATGGCCCGACGAAGACCACCCACCGCTCCTCGGCGCGCAGCTGCGCCGCGATGCGCGAGCGCAGCTCGACGGGTCCGGGCGCGGCGACGCCCATCACCTCCTGCAGCCGCTTGATGGCCGCCGTGGTGCCGGAGCCGCAGAAGAGCAGGGCGTCGCCGGCGCCGGCCCCCATGCAGCGCTTCACGTATCGGGACGCCTTGTGCACCAGCCGCGTCGTCTTGCTGCCGACGTGGCTGTCCTCTGTGTGCGTGTTGCCGTAGAAAGGGAGGACCTCCTTGATGAGGTAGTCCTCGATGTATCGCAGGCTGCGGCCGGACGCCGTCTGGTCGGCGTACGTGAGCGCGCGGCGGGCGAACGGCGTGTCGAACTCGGCGTCCTTGCCGATGAGCTGCGACCGGAGCCACTCCACCTTCTCTTCCCCAGTTCCGGTGATGGCTGCCGCACCGCCGGCGGTTTTTTCCTCCGACGTGGTTGCACGGAGCAGGCTCATCAGGGCGGCCGCGCTCTTATTATTGACCTCCTCCGCTGCAGCCGCCACCGCCAGCTGCTTCTTCGCCGCCATGGGCGCCGGGGCCGCTGCTTGCACAGATGGTGGCATTCTAGCTTGTCGATCGACCGAAAACACGTATGGCAATGGCTGTGGCGAGTGCAAATGTGCAATGGCAATATAATGGCTTGTTACTTGTGGGTGTGTATGTATGTGTGTGCTTGTTAAGCTGTGTGGGCTGAAGCTTTGCATGGAGGCAGGATATAGCCATTGCATTGCACTGCACGAGAGTTGAACGACATAAAGGCCGTTTGGTACAGTTCCAGGACCAGCTCCCCACGAGAGGAATTGGGGAGCGAGACCATCGGAAGGAACAAGAGATAAGGCCGATTTCTGTTTTTTTTTTCGGATAGAGGCCGATTTCCTTGTGCGGGTCAGCGTGCATCGGTGGCATAGAGAGAGAAAGAATATAAATAAAAAGAAATAAAATGAGAAAAAAAGTATTTTGGATCTTTCATCCACTTTCATTAGGAGAAGCTGTTTATTTCCTAAACGGTCCAAAAATAGATTCTAAAGCTGTTTTGGCTGGAGCCAGAGCTGTACTAAACAGCTCTAAATGCTCGCCGGTTCCTGTGCTAGCTGTGCGTTTCAGTGAGCATCTTTTTTAGATAATGGAAAACTTCAGACTTCAGCCTTGTTCTAGAAAGAAGAAGCATCGTCAGTCTAAATTTATTATAGCAGTATACCCATAATGAAAATTTACTAAAGGTTCAGAATTAAGGACTGCAATGCGAACAACACTAGATTTAGCGATTTGGAACTTGGCGGCTGATATTTGAAGTAGCAGGCCGTTCGGTCGACAATTCTTTGTAACCTATATGCAATAGCGTGCTATGATTGTTATGCTGCTATGATTGATATGCTGCAAATACCTTTCACCCATTGTAACTGTCATTACTGTTTCTCACAATGATAACACAAGTCATGATCATATGAGTATTTAATTGCTCATAATTAAGCTATTTTCTTGTATAACTCAATCTTCATATATAGGCTTCGTTTGGTACAGCTCAGCTTCAGAAGTGAACTCGTTTTTTCAGGATTTTAGCTTCATGACCAAGCCCCACTGCCTCTCTGCGCCACAACGAGCAATCTTTCTTTGCTGGGGCAAAAGCTGGCTTTTGTGTATAATGGATCCACATACGGGACATAAAGCTAATATAAGTTTATATTTTTCAGCTCTTTCCCTTCCTATTCCATTCTACGAGGAGGGAATAACAACTTCATAATTGAAGCTGTTTTAGAAAAAAAATATTTGATAAAAAACAGCTCATAACAGCTCATGAAACTGTTGTGAGCTCTTCCAAACATCACTCATAGTCATCATTCATGATATATACATGTACATTATCATAAACTGCTAAATTAGACCCTGTACGTAATACGGCACCCCATATCCGGGGTCGGCTACATCTGAATCTGAAGACATTAAAGAGCCATTGTAAGTACACGGTCTCACCGATGGGCTGCTTCACATTTGGTCGCACCCAAAATACACCACGGACGCGAAGTCGTCAGCGTACGGTCTCCACCGCGTTGGCTATTTGTTAATGACATTATTTTCATTCTCGTGCCAAAGACATTTGACAAATTTTTGTCCTGGGCGGCAGCCAGCAGGAACTGAACGAGCAGACTTGCCTGGAATATACATGCTCAGACACGTGTATCATACATTTCTAGTTCTAGCACCTGACTGAATATTTGACTCATTACTTTGGAAAACGCATTTCATGTGTGATTTATTTTATACTTCCCCTTAACCTAATGATTCTGTAATTATCGTTTTAAAAACAATTGCAATTATCTTGAACAAAATAAATTGACAGGTCATCAACTTGTTATACCTTATTAAATTTCAACAACTAATACAATCATTGGGATCAGCTAGCAACTCCACGCCATATGCGTCGATATATAGCGTCTCTCAACTGTTTTTTATGAACAAAAATCAAAATAGTACTATAGCACCTGACTGAGCGCGTGGAATATACATTCTCACACACCATAACCAAATGATTCTATAAATATTTTCGTTTTAAAAAGAATTATCATTATCTTTAACAAAATAAATTGACAGGTCATTAACTCGTTATATACCATATTATATTTCAACAGCTAGTACAATCATTGGACAATCAACTAATAGCAACTCCACGCCATGCAAAATATGGGTCGATAGCGTCTAACTGTTTTTTTATGAACAAAACAAAAATAGTAAAGCATGCATGTATAACGAATAACTAATAACTAGTTATACTTTTGTTTGTTTCTTTTTGAGAAATACTAGTATACTATTGTTTTTGTAGAATTACACAACATAACATAGATGCTCATAACACGTGCCTACACTCAAGCTTATGAACACACGACGCAAAACCATACCCTTATGAGCATCTTCAAATGACTGAGCCAAGAGATCTCGAGATTCCCGAAGTCAACATTGACGTCTCGTTTTGACGTGAACTTCGCTTACCACTTGTTGACGAGAACGTCGCTTACCACTTAACGCATAACACAGGGAAATCCTTGATGAAATCTAAAAAAAGATGCGAACACCAAAATTTAAACTCTGTCAGCTATGATCTCACTGTACAATCCTATAATTAGACCACACGCCCCATTGACACTAGTTATACACTATTGTTGACACCATCAACATGTGGGCATCGATGTCCCAGACCTGGCCCTAGGTCCAGGGATCCAATGGGCCCTCCCAGTACTGGTCACTGTAGAAGCCCAAAAAATACCGCAGATAGACACCGGTGATCACGCATTCAGGTATGCCTGAGTCGCGACGGCGCGGCTTGCTTCCTTTGTCTGCGAGCCAGCGTCCGATCGAGAGCGAGTCGCCGGCGTCCGCCGTCCGCCGTCCGCCGTCCGGGCGCAGCCGCGCACCGCCGACCGCACTCCTGTCCGCACTCCGCACGTGACGTGATCTTTTGTCTCTGTCCATCAGCATCAGGCCGGCCGCAGGCCGCAGTAAAGCCAGCAATTTGGTACGTGATTTACTTATCTCTCTCGTCACGGTCCAATTCCCTAATTTGTCCAATTCCCTACTCTATGAAATTGTCTCTAATTTTAACAGATCCATGTCCCGAAGAAAGTATGCTTCTGACAATGACAAAAGAAAGGATAAAAGGTTAGTGGAATGGTTTGATACAAGCATACAGAGAAGCTGTCACGCTCCATTTTTAAAGGATAAAAATAAAATATATAAATAGCCTTATATGCGTCTCAGAAACAGTCGCACATATAAGATGGTAAATTAAAAAGAGTATCATCACCCTGTTTATTACATAACAAACCAATATTTATCACAGAGTCTTGCACATAAACAAATAAATAACTAATGTAACTTTATTGCGAAAGCTCCACACAGGGACACGCCAACTGATGAACACCAAGCCTAGTACTCATCACGATAGCTCTCATTCCAACCTTCATCTGTTACGCATCTGGGATTTTCCAAAATTAAAAGTAAAGCAAACGTAAGTACACAACCGTACCCAACAAGCATAACATGGGTTAGTGAGGCTCAATTAAGCTGACACTGTTTGACTGTATTTAGCTTGTATAAGATTATCAATTTGAGCAATTAAGTAGCATCAAGGTAGCAAATATTTTCCAAACCATCATGATCTTGGTAACATAAATCAATAAATAACATAAAAGTGGATAAATGAACATTTTAACATGGCAGAAGAGATCATCATTAATGTAAAGATTCCAAGGCCGCCCTAACCGTAGGGCACGGACGATATATCAGTTTAACTCTGCGCAGAGGTATACACTTTCACTGTGAGTCATTTTACAATTGAGTGGGTTAATTACTCCTAAACCACCACAAAACATATAAAGCCACCTATAGGTTCTTCTAACCAAATTAGGGACGTAGAAACATTAACTGTAGGAACCCCCTTCCAATATGGCACAATCCTTCCTGGCTATACTCATAAGGACAGAGGCTGTCCTATACCCAACTCGTAGCCCACTAACAGGTTAGAAAAGAGGCCTACAAGTGACTAGAGCCAGAGCCATATAGCCCTCGCAGTTGTACGTTAAATCCCGGAGGTTCTATTACAGACTAGCCCTCATGTGGTTAAAAGTCATTTTTACTGTTCATGGTATAAGTACTCATCAAATCACAAGATCATGATATTTGTTAAGCACTAGCATCATAGCTACCCAACGCAACCCAAAGGTGTCAAGGAATCAGGATATCAAAGCTAAGTATAAACTCTAGGTCATCAAAGAAAACACATGCATATGAATTGTTATTTATAGTGAATAGGTAACAAGGAGGATCCATGCTATACTTGCCTGGATTCATAAAGTCTTGATGGTCCTGCTGATCCTCAAAGTAGCCTTGCTCAACAAAACCCTCACCGTCTGAACTCTACATTAACAATCAACACCAAACAAACCAATCGAGCATACATACACGAAGCAAACAAAGAGTTATTAGAGGAATAGTATACCAATCTCATCAAAACAGAATAAAAAGTTTATAAAACTATTCTACATTCCTCTACGATCACACAGACGTCAAGTTCACCGAAAACGAAGTTATAACGGCGAAGATATGAATTTTTAAAGATTTCCTATAGACAAATAAATGCATTAAACATGAACTCAAAACATAAAGTCTAAAAACCTTACTAAAAGTGGCACCACTGCGTAGCTTACGAAATTATGAATCTAACGAAATTTGAACAGATCCAATCAGAGTTAAAACGTGAAAGTTATAAGCGTTTAAAGATAGTGGCAAAACTGTAAATAGATAAAAACGTATTTTGAAACTAAAAAGGAAAAATACGTCTTCCAGAGGACAAAACGTAATCC
Organism: Bothriochloa decipiens; assembly: GCA_023333625.1. Taxonomy (NCBI): domain Eukaryota; kingdom Viridiplantae; phylum Streptophyta; class Magnoliopsida; order Poales; family Poaceae; genus Bothriochloa; species Bothriochloa decipiens. The sequence continues at coordinate 28,230,077 of CM041647.1, read as the reverse complement.
GTGGAAGGTGCCAAGGGCTCTTAATTAAATAGATTAAAGGCCAGAGGGTTTTCTACAAAGTTGCCGGCCGAAGGGGTACGGGACGATCTGATCCATTGGATCTGGACCGGACGGCTCGGATTACACTGGAGCGACGACCTCGCCGGGGAAGTTGGCCTGCGCGGTGGTTGGCCATGGCGGCGGCGAGGACCTCACTAGAAAACACAAAACTGAACCTAGAAACCTCAGTTTGACTCGAGACTTGAACCAATCGAGAGTGGGGCTCAAGGCGGTCTCACTGGTGGGAAAAATGGGAACCCAAGCGGCTAAAGACGGCCCATGACCGGTGACGGTGGCGGCGAGCTCGTCGGCGTGCACAGAGCAAGAGATACAGCCCACTAAACTATTCGGGATAGGTGCCAAACGAAAGCGGAACTCAGGGCAACATCACCTGCGGCGAAGATGAAGCTCGGGGTGAATGGAGGCGGGCCAATTGCGGTCGACGGCGGACGGTAGCGCCCTGCGCATGATCAATTAGCACCGAGTGAGCATCATCGAACAAGAACAAGGATACTAACGTGTTCACGGAATCAAGAGGAAGCTCGAACTCCTTCTTACAATGGCGAAGACACGACGGCGGTGGTGAATTTTGAGCTCGGGCAGATGGCGTCAATGGCGGCTAGGGTTGTGGCGGCGCTGCTGCTCAAGCAAGGCAAAGGCGGCGCTTGCTAGGGTTCGGGGAGGATCTGCGAAAGCGGACTCAATGCTTATATAGCCCGAGACAGGCAAGGTGAAACATCCTTAATTTTCCACGAAGGGAAAATGCACAGAATGGCAGATAATATAATAGTTTGAAGCCTCAAACCATCTCATTATCTCGCAGCAGTCGATACAGGATCCATACATCGAATAAAAGAGTACAATTAGGGGGAATTACATAAATAGTTTGCCACCACACTGGCGGAATCATCAGAGTAGCAGTAGCCTCTAGAGCGGCTGCGGAAGGCAGAAGTACAAAACATCTCCAAACGAAGCCTGAGCGTAGGAACGAGATGTCTACTCCTCCTCATCGTCATAGTCGTAGTCGGGCTCACCTACCAAATAATTTTTAGCACGATTTGTACTAGCCACATCTCCCACCCTATGCTTTGCTTTCACTATGTTGTATTTTGTGGGATGCAAAGGATATAATCAAATCGACCTAATATATGGTTGTGGTTTCCTATGCAAGTAGTGACCAATAATATATAATATAATACATCAAGTTTTAACCCATCTCATCCACATATCCACCCCATTCCATCACCATCACACACATCTCACCCTCTCGCACTCAGTCGACAGGTCCAACTCCCTCTCGGAGCCTGTCTCAGCGGCTCACAGCCGGAAGGGTAACACCAGGGGGAGGAATAGAAGGACTCCTCTCACTACTCCCGAGAAGCGTGGGTCTTAGGAAAAAGCCATACCAGTGGCTCGCGGACTATATATATAGATTCATAAACTCTGCAGAGCGTGTACTCCCGTAACCACAAGATCACTATCATCGGCGGTGCCCTGCCTAAGCTGATTCCGACTGCTTTCTAACCGGTGCGATGCCACCCTACCACTCAGTACTGGGACATCCCGGATAGGTACCATCGGGACACTGAGACTGTGAGACATAGTACCGGGCCTCCGAGGTCACTATGTTTTCTAAGGACGGTGTGGGTCTCCACGCCCGTACCTCCCGACACTATCTGCTAACCACCTAGTAGTAGTGGCACCGTCCTAGCTAGTCAGACATCCGTCTCCCGCCCATACAAGAGCGAGTGGTGAGCACGTAAGTCCCAAGGTTCCGGTCCTCAAGAGATATCAGGTCCTAGGGGGATCAGACAGGATTATCTTCCCTTATGGACTACAACAGTCCGTGCTACAACAGCACCTCTTACCCGGGGCTTCGCTCCACGAAGGTTCTCACCCCCGGGATCTCCTTATACCTCACAATGTGCCCGCCACAAGCACCTCACACGGGAATGCCCAGAACACATTCCCCGGCAGGACTCGCCCACATGGCTCATCATAGAATCCTGTCCGATCGACTCAACCCTCACCACACACCCAAGACGTACGCAGCACTCTCCCCAAGTAAAGTGGCACCACGTGCCTTAGCCTTATAACCATACTCTCCCCAAGTAAAGTGGCACTCTCCCCAGAAGCGTAGTAAAAGTAAAGCATCATAAGTACAAAAAGCAAGCGTCCAGCCTATCAGCAGGTGTGCAGGAGTAAGGTTGCAACAAGGTAAAGGCTCATCAAGCAGTTCTACCATGCAACCTATCATCAGGTGATATTCATAATTAAAGCACTAGCAACTAGACATTATGCCATGTATAATAGGATCTATGAGGTTGGGTGGGATGTGGCACCTGCGAAGTCATCATCGAGCTCCTCCTCGTACTCGTAATTGTCCTCCTCAAGCTAATACTCCTCTGAAACGAGACATAATAGCCGCGTTAGCGGCTCCTATAGAGTCAACACAAAGAAGCAATAAAATTCAATAACTCCAAATGCACTCATACACAAGCCTATGACGTAGAGCTCATTTTTATGAAAATTTGGACACTTGGTTCATATTTTTCGGAGTTCGTATCAAGAAGTTATGAATTTTTGAAGTTTATTCTATTTTCTAAAAAAGAAAAAGGGCAGATTAACCTGGTGCTGACACGTGGCGGCTCCTGATTGGGCCACGTGGTGTGCGGGAACAGTGTAGCCAGGGCTGTGCTGATGTCATTCTGACGTCATGCTGACGTCAGCAATGACGCGGGGTCTGAGGCTGGATGACGTCATACTGATGTCACGCTGACGTCAGCACTGACGGGGGACCCAGTCAGCGGCTGACAGGTGGGGCCCACGGATCTAGTCACTGACAGGTGGGGCTAGGTCAACGGTCAACATTGACCGGTCAACGGCCAAAGCCGACCGGGCCTCGACCGGGCCTCGGCGGGCCTGGGTAGGGCTGGATCTGGGCCAGGTTGGGCCGGCCCGGCCCGGACACGTGTCGGCTCGTGGTTCCTCCACGTGGCCCGCCTGGGTTCTTACTGGGCTCGGTCCATGAGTGTTGGCTTCGTGGACTTGGTCTGCCATGTACCACAGGCAGGGGAGCTAGGTGGCGTTGCGTGGTTGGTCCAGCTGGGTCCTGCGTGGAAGACGCGGTGCACCCAGGGTATGGGGAAGTTTCCCCATCTTCCTCACGCACGCGGCGGGCATGGCCGGTCGGCCAGCGGTGAGCGGGCATGCGGTGGCTGCGGGCGGTGCGAGCTCGGCGGGCGAGCGGCTAGGGCGGCGCAAGGGCACGGCAGAGGTGCTGGTGGGGTTGAGGTGGCGCACTCGGGGCTTGGCTCGTCGGCGCACGTTCTCTGGCGGCGGCCGGTGGCGAGGTCACGGCGGCAGGGCGCTACGGCGCACGAGACGTGGCTTGGGCTATCGCATCGGACTCACGGGACCGAACGAGTGGGGCTGGGTGCTCCAATTTGGGGAAACCGGCCCTCAGGCCAGTGACGGGCAGCAAGGCACGGCGGCGGCGTCCGGCGACTGCGAGGCCAAATTCGCCAGTGAAATCAGGCGTTGGTCTCCATCCTCCTTCTTGTCTTTCGATTAGAGAAGCTAGGATCTCCATGAGCTAGCTACCGGGACTAATCGAGGCACGGTGGGGGCGTGCGCGGCTCGGCGGCCACGGCGAACGCTCCGACGGCCAGAGCCTGGGGGGTCCGAAGGCAGCAAAGTGGCGTGCCCTCGCTGTAGTCCCCGTCGGCTCCCTAAACCTTGCCAAAGCGGCGTCCTAAGCTACGACGCGCTCGTCGGTGGAGTCAAAGGCGGAAAAGGATAAGATAGGAGGGAGAACGGTGGCGGTGTACTGGCGGCGGCCATGGCCAAGCAGGGCGAGGGCGGGGGAGCTCACCTGCACAGCGGTGGTCGAGGCAGGCAATGAGGTGGTGAGTCTGGTGAAGGGAAGTAGAGTCGGGGCGTCGAGCCGGTCGGGCGGTGCTCCGAGGTCCTCCTCCGGCGCACGGGTGACGGCAGTGGCGGCGGACAGCGACGGTGCTCCGGGGCGTGCGCTGGCTCCCGTCCTTCCTCCCTCTTCCTCACTCTCTCTAGTGTGGTTAGAGAAGGAGTGGAGCTTATCAAAGGCGGCACGGACTTAGGAAACCCTAGCGCACCGAGCTTTTCTTTTTATAGCCATGGCGGGCGGCTGCCGACGGCGAGGATAGGAGATACCCATCGAGCGGCTGCGCGCGGCCACGGTTAGGGTTAGGGTTTGGCTGAGGCGCGGTGCAAGCAGGCGGGCGAGATGGACGGCTCAGCGCGCGGCCGGACGCGGGCGAACGGCGGAGGCGCGCGGTGGACAGAAATGGTGCGGCGGACGCGACGCGCGGTCGGCCGAAAATGGGAAGGGAAGGAGCTGACAGGTGGGGCCCGTGTGTCAGCGAGAGAAACAAAACGGCACGGTGCGGGCGATGGCAGCGCCCTTGCTGGGCCACGGCAACGCGAGCGAGAGGTGCGCGCGGGCGGGCGGCCTGGCGCGGACGCGCGGCTCTGCGGCGGGCCGCCTTGCTGGTTCGCGACGCTAGCAGGCAGGCCGGCACGCATGCGAGCAGTGGTGGCTGGCTGGGCCATGGACGAGGGCGAGCGGGCGCGTGCGCGGGCGAGCGAGCGTGCGGCCGGGCTGGGCTGCTGGTTTTGCCAGCGCGGGGAGTCGGTAGCAGGCCAGCCTGGGCTGGAAGCTGCTTTGGGCTGGTTTCTCTTTTTCATTTTTCTTTTCATTTCTAAACCCTTTTCCAAATCTATTTCTTGCAAAGCAACTAATTTAGCCACAACCCTAGGTTAGTGAGGTTAGTGAACATGATGTATACACCATGGTGGGTCCACTAGGGACTCTAGGTCATGATGGATCCATTTCCGGAGTTAGCGGGCATATATATACACATGTGATAAAAGGTTATTTGATTTTATTAATCGTCACATAAAATCAAATAAGAGGCAAATCAAACTAGTTATTTGAATGCAATGCTTATGCTAGCATTAGGCTCTACTTGTGCAACTATCTGGTGGTTTCCTACATGACACTCGCCAGACATTGGTATATTTTTAGAAAAAAATTTTGAAAGCCCGTATTTTTGGTGACCGAATTTCTAGGGTTGTTACAGAGGGTGACCGAGCGGGCGTGCGTGGAGGCTGTGCGGGTCAGAGTCAGAGCTTCTGACTCGGCTCTGGGTCGGAGGAGGAAGGAGACGGTGCGGGCCTCGCTTGTCAGAGACAGAGAGGGAGCGCGGTGCGCGGCTTGTTGGGCCTCGATTTGGCGGCCCAAGGAGTCGGCACGCGCGTGGCTTCTACGGCTGGGCCGGGAGGCAAGTCGGGCCGAGCGCAGGAAAAGGAGCAGGCCATCGGGCTGGTTGCGGTGAAAACGCAGGGCGCCAATTGGGTTGCTCGGGCCAAAAGGCAGGAGGGAGAGAAGGAGGGAAAGAATTGGTTTTTTTTCTTTTATTCAAACTATTTTTCAAACCTATTTTCAAAAGGAATTTGACATCCAAATCAAACCCAACCAAAACCAAATATCACAAATAAAATATGCACCAGCATGAATGCACAAACAAGCTTCTTGACTTAGGATTGATTTAAATTTTATAAAAATAATTATTTTGCCTAGGTTAAGTACTCACTAAAAATGGTAAATTACATCATTTTTGACTATTTCAAAATCATGCAAATTTTAGGGTGTTATAAATCTACCCCCTAAAAGAATCTCGTCCTCGAGATTGGATTTAGCTTACTCAAATAACTGCGGATATGCTGCCCTTAGTGCATCCTCGGTTTTCCAAGTTGCCTCAGCCTCTGAGTATCGATTCCACTGCACCTTGCACATCTTTATACCCCGGCTTCGGATAACTTTTTCTACTGTATCCAAGATCCTTACTGGAAACTCTTCATATGTGAGATCATTCTTAACAGTCAGTTCCTCTAAAGGTAAGTGCTCCTTCTCAGGTACACGCAAACACTTCTTAAGTTGAGACACATGGAACACATCATGCACACCAACTAAACTCTCAAGCAACCCCAACTGATAAGCCACTTCTCCATATCTCTTTAAAACTTTAAATGGACCAACATACCTGGGTGCAAGTTTCCCTTTTTGGTTAAACCTTTTCACACTCCTCATAGGAGACACCTTCAAATACACATAATCACCTTCCTTGAATGCCAATTCTCTCCTCCGTGTATCGGCATAACTCTTCTGGTGAGATTGAGCTACCCTCAGGTTCTCCCTAATCACTCGTACCTATTCTTCTATGGTTCTTAGAACATCTATCCCAAACAATTAAATTTCCCTAGTCTGATTCCAAAACAACGGCGTCCTGCACTTACGCCCATACAGAGCTTCAAATGGTGCCATTTTGAGACTCTGTTGATAACTATTGTTGTATGAGAACTCTGCATAACACAAGTTCTTATCCCAACTTGTACCATACTGCAATGCACAAGCTCTCAACATGTCCTCCAAAATCTGATTAAGTCTCTCAGTCTCACCATCAGTCTGTGGGTGATATGCTGTACTAAAGTTCAACTTTGTTCCCAAAGAGCTATGCACTGCTTTCCAAAAATAAGATGTGAATTAAGTACCCCTATCAAACACGATCTTCTTTGGCACCCCATGTAAACAAACAATCCTTTCCATGTACAGTTTTGCTAACTTTGGGCCATTGTACTTTGTCTTCACTAGGCAAAAGTGAGCAACTTTGGTCAATCGGTCTACTATCACCCAAATAGAGTCGAAACCTTTCTGTGTATGAGGTAAACCTGTTATAAAGTCCATACCGACCTCTTCCCACTTCCATTCAGGTATCTTCATTGGCTGCAATAATCCAGCTGGCCTTTGATGTTCAACTTTCACACGATGACAAGTATCACATATAGCAATGTACTCTGCCACATCCCTCTTCAGACCAATCCACCAATACTTTTTCTTGAGATCCATGTACATCTTAGTACTTTTAGGATGGATAGAGTAAGCTGACTCATGTGCCTCTCGCAAAATTGCCTAACGAAGAGCTTTTACCTCCGGAACACATATCCGGTTGCCATACCATAAGGTACCCTCTTCATCCATGTGGAAACCGGGTGCTTTCCCTTCCACTAACTTCTTTGCTATATACCTTAGATCCTCATCTTTCAACTGACCCTTGCGAATCTCTTTCTCTAAGGTTGGTGTCACCTCTATCTCTATAGCATTAGTAACAAGAGTGAGATTCAAATGAGCAAACTCTGCACAAAACTTATCAGATTTAGGTGTCGCTCGAAGCCCATTAACATGATTCTTTCTGCTAACTGCATCGGCCACGACATTTGCCTTCCCAGGATGGTAATACATATCAAAATCATAATCATTTAATAGTTCCAACCAATGATGTTGTCTCATGTTCAAGTCAGACTAGGTAAAAATATACTTCAAACTCTTGTGGTCAGTGAAGATATCAATCTTGTGGCCGATCAGATAGTGTCGCCAAACCTTCAAAGCATGAACCATAGCTGCTAATTGTAGATCATGAGTAGGATAATTAAGCTCATGTTTCCTCAACTGCCTTGAAGCATAAGCAACAACCCTACCTTCTTGCATAAGAACACACCCCAATCCCAAACGAGATGCATCACAATACATAGAGAACTTCTTGCTTAGATCTGGCAATACCAACACTGGAGCGGTTATCAATCTCTTCTTGAATTCTTCATAACTAGCGTGACACTTGTCGGACCACACAAACTTGGCGTTCTTCTCTAGTAAGGCTATCAATGGCTTAGCAATCTTTGAGAATCCTTCAATAAACCTCCTGTAATAACCAACCAACCCAAGAAAACTGTGAATCTCGCTGACATCTGTAGGTGGCTTCCAATTCAACACATCTTTCACCTTGCTTGGATCAACTGCTATCCCACCATTAGAAACAACATGACCAAGGAAAAAGACTTCCTCCAACCAGAACTCACACTTGCTCCTCTTAGCATAAAGTTTGTGCTCTCTAAGCTTCTGCAAGACTAACCTCAAATGTTCTGCATGTTCTTCCTTGTTCTTTGATAATACCAAAATATCATCAATAAAAACCACAACGAACTTTTCAAGGTATTCCATGAACACCTTGTTCATCATATACATAAAGTAGGAAGGTGCATTGGTCAACCCAAAGGACATAACTGTATACTCATACCCATGTCATCTTTGGTATATCTGAATATTGAATCTTCAACTGATGATAACTAGAACGCAAATCAATTCTAGAGAACACACATGCACCTCTCAACTGATCAAACAAGTCATCAATCCTGGGCAATAGATACTTGTTCTTGATGGTAACCTCATTGAGAGAGCGATAATCAACACACCTCCGCTATGTTCCATCCTTCTTATCAACAAAAATCATAGGAGAACCCCAAGGTGATGCACTAGGACGAATGAAACACTTCTCTTCTAATTCCTTTAACTATTTCTAAAGTTCTTCTAGTTCATTACCCCCATTCTATATGGACGCTTAACTATGGGTGTAGTGCCAGGTAATAACTCAATAATAAATTCAATGTCGCGATCATGTGGCATACCTGGCAAGTCATCTGGAAACACATCCAAAAATTCCTCCACCACCTGATTCTGAGGATCTGCATTGTCATCAAGTTGATTCAGTGTAGTTGTAGGTGGGGCTTACACTCTGACATCAACACTGATTCTATCTCCTTTTAGTGTAGTCAGATCCACAACTCTCTCTTTACACTTTATCACAGCTTGGTGAGCTTCCATCCAATCCAACCCTAGAATTAAATCAATACCAGATGCATTCAGCACAACAGGATTCACTAAAAAGTCTACCCCCTTAAGTGAAGCTTAGATAAGGGGCATTAGTAAGAAGCTGGTATAGCACCCCCCGGTGAATTTACTACCATTTGGTTCTTTATGGCTACAACTGATATGCTATGATTTGTAACAAATGATCACGAGACAAAGGAATGCGAAGCTCCAGAATCAAAAAATATAGTAGCAGAGATAGAGTTGATGTTGACGTACCCAGCATATCCTCTGATGCTTCCTGAGCCATTTCAGTGGACACATGGTTCACCCTTCCATGATTAGCATAGGACTTTTGGTTACCATTCTGCTCTGAGGTGTGTGTTGGTTTGATTTCTGGGGGCAGTGATTAGCATAGTGCCCAGGCTCACCACAATGATAACACACCTGAGGAGTATTGGGACTACCCTTAAGAGGTGTGTTGTTGGGCGTAGTAAGGCGCGGAGTTTGACTTCCAGATTGCTACTGCGGCCACTGATTCCCCTGCTGCTGGTGATTCCTATTCTTGCGCTGAGCATACTGACCATGGTTTCCTTGGCGATTGACCCCTGGAACCTCTGCTGGAAGCCCTGATGAAAGTTAGAGTGGGAAACAAGAATTGTTCCCAAAGCCCTGTCCATTCATCTTCCTTTTCTTGTCCTGCGACAGACGTTCATTATCCAGCACAATAGCACTATTTACCAATTCTTCAAAGGTATCATACTTGTTACCCTTTAGTTGCAGCCTGAATTCATAGTATATGCCATTGAGGAAATAACACCGCTTATCAATGTCCCTTACAACTTCATTGGGAGCGTAGCAAGCCAACTCCTCAAACTTAGCATGATACTCACTCATGGTCATAGAGCCCATTTTGAGACTCCTGAACTCCTCTGCCTTCTGTTCTTTTAAATCTTTGGGGATGTGGCGAGCCAAGAAATGTTCTTTGAACCTCTCCTAGGTAAGAGCAGGAGCATTGTTAGGACATGCATCTTGGTATGACTCCCACCAAGTCTGAGCAGCTCCGTGGAGTTGCCTAGAAGCATACAATACTTTTTTAGTATCATTGTACTGTGCGAGGTTCAACTGCTTTTCCACAGCACGCAGCCAGTCTTCAGCATCCAAGGGATTAGTTGTGTGAGTAAACATAGGAGGATAACCTTGCATAAAGTCCCTGCATTTATCCCTTGGTCTTTGAGCATGCGGTAATCCTCCAGCTTGCATAGTCTGCACAAACTGGGTCATAGCCTGCATCATCTGCATCTGTGCCTCCCTCATTTCCTCATTGGTGATATGTCCAGCACCACGGCCTCTACCACGGTTACCTCTTCCACCATGAGCAGCCATCTGTCATCCAACACGAAAATCAAAGCTTAGAGAGATTCAGGATACAAATCACTTATGTAAAAATAAGGATTGCAAATCTGAAAATTTCTAGGCTAGCTTCCATTTCAGTAGTATAGAAAAATAGTCATATCTTGAGATCCAGGTATCAAAAGGAGACTTTTTATATATGGTTGGAAAGGCTAAGAAATTTTCTACAACTTTTGTTCAGACCACATTACCAGATTATGTCATCTAGGCCGTCGAATTAATCAAACAACAGAAACTGTTCAGAAAATCCAGACAGCACTGAACATCAGATTGCGACAAACATAATTTCCAACTCAGAACTGATTTAGACCTGATTCTTGTGGGAATTGATAGATAAAGAAGTCTAGTTTTACCTAGAAAAAAATCTCGTAAGCATTGGACAAACCAATTTCAAGATATAACCAAAATCTCACAGGCTGCTCAGAAGACAACAAAAGTAGAGACATGATAAACCAACCCAAACTTAAATTATTCAAACTTTAACATTAATATCGTTGACTAAGGAACTTACGGACAAGCCCACAAAGCTCCCGCACTCACACAAAAATTCAAATCATCCATCTTACATAATCATAAATCATCAAGCACTCAAAGTTCACAAACACTAATGTGACACGACTAAACTTGACTCACAGTACTAATAACGTGCCTATTATATATGGGTTTTCAAGCTAAGGTCGAAGCTCGTGGTTCATCCGTTCATAGATCTTTGGTTGTCCAGTCATGGTCCTGAACCTACAATTTCTTCTTGCTACTCTTTAATCTTCTGCGCCTGCTAGTCCACCGTGCTTACCAAGCGCTGATACGTGAGCATCATGTCACAAGCAAAGTGTGCCAATTCTCGTGACTCAGGTCACAAATCTTGAGGATTCATCATAACCCATCCATCCTCCATACTATAGTTAGCGCAAGGCAAATAGTGAAACTCATCATCTCGCATATTTCCAAAGCGATGTCCACGGAGAGCAATCCAAGCCATAAAAGCAGCCCTCTATACCATCCTCTTGAGTTGGACAAGGACCATGATGCTCATAAATCATCTCTATCTCATAGGAATTCTGCATCACCCCTGGGGAACATGTAGCCATATTTGTCTCCCAATAAGTACCTTCCAACGGATGGGTGTGTTGGAAACAAGTGTACTACACAGCGGGGTCCCAATCAGCATAGTAGTCATAAAGAAGCCTCATGAGTCGTATATGCGATCTGGTGTGACACTCTGGTACGTGAGAGATCTTCACAGTCCATCCCATAGGAGCATGCAGTCCACCTCCTCCACCAGAACCACCCGCAGATGGTGGTGGAGATTGACCACCATCTTGAGCTACTTCCATCGTCTCCCCATCGCTGATGTCGAGGATTTCCGGCTCCTCATCCATAGGTGCCACTTCCTCCTCTTCAGTTTGAGGTGATGTAGGCACCGGGGTTGGTGATGGCGGAACATCTTCCCTAGGCTCCATGGGATTGAATAGAGCACGATACTCAGCAGCAGTCATGCGGTGGGTATAAGGAGGCATCTACAAGATTTAGACAAAGGTTAGAGTGGAGTCAAGATTTTCTCAATAGAGTAAGTATAAGAGCATAAAAATTGAGTAAATAACAAGGTTAAAGTTAAGAAGCATGAAACTAGTGAAGCAAAGGAGACTAAGAACAACCATTCTATTTAGGCTTGCGTCCTACAGTGAACACGGCTCTGATACCAATTTGTCACACTCTATCTTTAAAGGATAAAAATAGAATGTATAAATAGCCTTATATGCGCCCCAGAAACAATCGCACATATAAGATGATAAATTACATAGAGTATCATCTCCTGTTTATTACATAAGAAACCAATATTTATCATAGAGTCTTACACATAAATAGATAGATAACTAATATAACTTTATTGCGAAAGCTCCACACAGGGACACGCCAACTGGTGAACACCAAGCCTAGTACTCATCATGATAGCTCTCATTCCAACCTTCATCTGTTACCCATCTGAGATTTTCCAAAATTGAAAGTAAAGCAATACACAACCGTACCCAACAAGCATAACATAGGTTAATGAGGCTCAATTAAGCTGACACTGTTTGACGATATTTAGCTTTTATAAGATTATCAATTTGAGCAATTAAGTAGCATCAAGGTAGCAAGCATTTCCCAAAACCATCATGATCATGGTAACATAAATGAATAAATAACATAACAGTGGATAAATGAACATTTTAACATGGCAGAAGAGATCATCATTAATGTAAAGATTCCAAGGCCGCCCTAACCATAGGGCACGGACGATATATCAGTTTAACTCTATGCAGAGGTGTACACTTTCACTGTGAGTCATGTTTTACAATTGAGTGGGTTAATTATTCCCAAACCACCGCAAAACATACAAAGCCACCTATAGATTCTTCTAACTAAATCAGGGACGTAGAAACATTAACTGTAGGAACCCCCTTCCAATATGGCACAATCCTTCCTGGCTATACTCATAAGGACAGAGGCTGTCCTATACCCAACTCGCAGCCCACTAACAGGTTAGAAAAGGGGCCTACAAGTGACTAGAGCCATAGCCATATAGCCCTCGCAGTTGTACGTTAAATCCCGGAGGTTCTGTTACAGACTAGCCCTCATGTGGTTAAAAGTCATTCTTAATGTTCATGGCAAAAGTGCTCATCAAGTCACAAGATCATGATATTTGTTAAGCACTAGTATCATAGCTACCCAATGCAACCCAAAGGTGTCAAGGAATCAGGATATCAAAGCTAAGTATAAACTCTAGGTCATCAAAGAAAACACATGTATATGAATTGTTATTTATAGTGAATAGGTAACAAGGAGGATCCATACTATACTTGCCTTGATTCACAAAGTCTTGCTGGTCCTACTGATCCTCAAAGTAGCCTTGCTCAACAAAACACTCACCGTCTGAACTCGACATTGACAATCAACACCAAACAAACCAATCGAGCATACATACACAAATCAAACAAAGAGTTATTAGAGGAACAATACACCAATCTCATCAAAACAGAATAAAAAGTTTATATAACTATTCTACACACCTCTACGATCACACAGACGTCAAGTTCATCAAAAACGGAGTTATAATGGCGAAGATATGAATTTTTAAAGATTTCCTATAGACAAAAAATGCATTAAATATGAACTTGAAACATACAATCTAAAAACCTTACTAACAGTGGCACCATTGCATAGCTTACGAAATTATGAATCTAACGGAATTCAAACGGATCCAATCAGAGTTAAAACGTGAAAGTTATAAGCGTTTAAAGATAGTGGCAAAACTGTAAATAGATGAAAACATATTTTGAAACTAAAAGGAAAAATACGTCCTCCAGATGACAAAACATAATCTGTGGAAGGTGCCAAGGGCTCTTAATTAAATAGATGAAAGAGTAGGGGTTTTTTGCAAAGTTGCCGACCGAAGGGTTACAGGATGATCTGATCCATTAGATCTGGAACAGACGGCTCAGATTACACTGGAGCGACGACCTCGCCGGGGAAGTCAGCCGGCGTGGTGGTTGGCCATGCCCGGCGGTGAGTACCTCACCGAAAAACATGAAACCGAACCTACAGACCTCGGTTTGACTCGAGACTTGAACCAATCTAGAGCGGGGCTCAAGGCGGTCTCACTGGTGAGGAAAATGGGAACCCGAGCGGCTAAAGACGGCCCGTGACTGGTGACGGCGGCGGCGAGCTCGCCGGCGTGCATAGAGCAAGAGCTATGGCCCACTAAACTTCTCGGGATAGGTGCCAAATGAAAGCGGAACTCAAGAAAACCTCACCTACGGCGAAGATGAAGCTCGGGGTGAACGGAGGTGGGCCAATTGCGGTCGACGGCGGACAGTAGCACCCTGCGCATGATCAATTAGCACCGAGTGAGCATCATCAAACAAGAACAAGGATACTAACGTATTCACGGAATCAAGGGGAAGACACGACAGCGATGGTGAGTTTCGAGCTCGGGCAGATGGCGTCAATGGCGGCTAGGGTTGCGGTGGCGCTGCTGCTCAAACAAGGCAAAGGCAGCGCTTGCTAGGGTTCGGGGAGGAGTTGCGAATGCGGACTCAATGCTTATATAGCCTGAGGCAAGGAGGGCGACCGAGCGGGCGTGCATGGAGGCGGTGCGGGTCAGAGTCAGAGCTTCCGACTCGCCTCTGGGTCGGAGAAGGAAGGAGACGGTGCGGGCCCCGCTTGTCGGAGACAGAGAGGGAGGCGACACGTGGTGCGACGGCTTGCTGGGCCTCGACCTGGCAGCCCAAGAAGGAGTCATCGCGCGCGGCTTCTGCGGCTAGGCCGGGAGGCGAGTTGGGCCAAAGGAGCAGCCATTGGGCCGATTGCGGGGAAAACGCAGGCCGCCGGTTGGGTTGCTCGGGCCAAAAGGCATGAGGGAGAGAAGGAGGGAAAGAATTGGTTTTTTTCTTTTATTCAAACTATTTTTCAAACCTATTTTCAAAAGGAATTTGACATCCAAATCAAACCCAACCAAAACCAAACATCACAAAAAAAATATGCACCAGCATGAATGCACAAACAAGCTTCTTGACCTAGGATTGATTTTAATTTTATAAAAATAATTATTTTGCCTAGGTTAAATGCTCACCAAAAATGCTAAATTATATTATTTTGACTATTTCAAAATCATGCAAATTTTAGGGTGTTACAGAAGCTCTTTCTAAATTTCTTAAAGAGTACTACAAGCTAGCACTTCATTAGATCCATATGCGTTGGTGACTGTTGGATGACTTCACATGGAGGGACGTCACAAGAAAATTTTAAGATAGCTTAACATGTAACCTAAAGATTGCATGATCTAGAGATGGTTGTCTTAATCTATCCGCTTCTGAAGAACGAGTTTCAAGGGCGTTTCTTCAACCGATCCTGAAACTTACGTGTCCTTGAGGTGGTTGTCTTAATCCATCTACCTTTGACAACCGATTTGGAATAGCGTTATCCTTCATGTATATTACAAACTCTCATATAAATAATAGACATCATGAAGAAATCTGACAATAAAAAATGCCAAGTATTTGGAACTATGCATGGTATGCATGTCCACTTGAAACACACCATGTTGAAGCATGTGTATCAAATCGGCATGACTACCATGCTTAGACTATTTTTAAACCCACGCCTTCTTCTTTTGCTCAAATGATTTAAAAAATAATTCAAAAAGGAGCACCAGTCAAACTTAAATTCTATCTCCATGGACTACTCCCTCAGTCGCGAAACAAATAGTCAAAAATTTTGAATAAGTCTTCAAGATAAAAATGTAGGTAAAGTAATGTTACACTTGAGTCTTTTAGAGTTCCAAGGCCGTCACTTCACAATTAATGTCACCGCCTGACAAGGACTGTCCCTAGTTCGAATATTTTTGAACCCCGGACAACAGACGGGGGTTTTTCTTTCCTTCCACCTGAAGGAAGCTCATGATTATTCGTTGCGGGGCAAAATTTTACTTCATATATATTGCAAACTCTCATAAATAAGAGACAACAGGCATCACTATGATTTTTTTATTTATTTTATTTTAAAAAAATAAAGCGAGAAAAGCCGAACATGCGTCACTACTAATTTGTTTAAATTATTTTTGAATCGGCTCAACTTCCAAGGCCGTCAGTTGCACTTCAAAGGCTGTTAATTCGTAAATAAACGCTGCTAGAATCCCAAGATCTGGCCGGATTATCCTTTGGTTCACCTTTTCCCAGCGCCAGACCAAGTTTGAGGGTTTTCTTTGCTCCGTTGTGGTTATTTTTTCAATGGCCAGACAACGGTTGAGTGTTTTCAAGTGTGGGAAACCAAGCAGCCACACATAGTGCTATAAATACATGTCGTCCGACCTTCTTCTCCACCACAACTCTACTTCATCTAGCTTCTTCTGCCTCCCACACCAAACAAAAACCGCCATAGCTGAGAGCCCAATTGAGTGGCCAAGTTCCCGTTATCGCACGATGGGGACTCCTCCCACCACTCCGACGATGACAACGTTCCCTCCTCCCCCTGAACTCTGAGCCTGACTTGAGTTCGGACGAGGAGAACGGGGACGCCGACGAAGAGGAGGGGGATGCCGATGACGAGGTGGACAATGACGATGTGGACGGCGGCGATTTCAAGGAGGAAGGTGGTGGCGACAATGGCGGCGGCAGGGGGCAATGGCGGTGGTGGCAAAGGCAACGGCGGCAGGGACAATGGAGGAGGCAGCGCTGGCAATGTTGGTGGCGGCGGTGATTACGGCGGCGAAGGCCTCAGCATCGCCTACAGCGATCCCAGGGCCTACGAGAGCTGGAGCTCCTCCGACTGCGGCACAGACGCTGACAATGGCGATGGCACTGGCGAATCCATCGGCAACTATGACATCGCCAACCAGCCTGCCCACAAGTGTGCGAGGGGAGGATGATCCTCTGTGAGATGATCATGTTTGTTTTTAGAATTATATTTAAGTAGTTTAAAATTTAGTTGTAGTAGTTTTCATATGGTCCTCCTAAATGTAAATTATATTCGAATCAATGTTCAAGTTTGTGTGCAAGTCTTTGAATCATAGCAGTTATGTTTCTGTGGAATATTTTGCGTCTAAATATTTGATGGACAAATCCTTGGTTTGTTGTAGTGCGTCGTAATTTTTTAACAACTGGTGGGACAGTCTGTCCATGCACAAAACACAAAGGCTAGACAGAAATTATGACCAAGGTTAACAACTGGTGTAAAAGTGCACCAAAAAAACTGCTTCTTATTGACCAAGGTTAATCAAAGTGTGCAAACACAAACCATCTCAATGGATGGGCCATAGTGCAACAAAATTAATAGTATCTACAAAGTAACCAAAGTAGTACTTTAACCACTCTCTCTCACACCAACAAACATGACATGTCTACACATATATAAGATACTACTTTCCATCCAGATGACAAGGGACTGACACGCGAGAACATGACCTTCAGAAGGCCATGGATCCAGAAGACAATGTAGCTATGTCCTCCATGCTCGATGTCGACATGTCCTCCATGCTTGATGGGTCTGAAGACAAGTTAGTATACAAATTACTCCAAAAAATGCATCATCTGCCATAAAGTAAGGACAACAGAATAAACACTGACCTTCAGAAGACGATGGGTCTGATGTCACAAAGGATAAAGGCGACGGAGGCCTCTCCAAGAACTCCAAATCATGCCTGCAGACCTCGTAGCAGTCGTGCATTGTATCCATGTCACTCTTGAAATCGGGCAACTTGCGTAGCACCAAAGCCATTATGTAAGGCTGGAAGATCAGTGGGATGTACGGGTCCTGCCTTTTATATCCCATCTCATGAACCATATTTTCTAGGAAATTTACTATGATGTGATTCCTCGTGGCTAGTATCGTCTCATCGAAAGTACAATGTAGCTTAGTCTCAACTAAGTTCTCATAGCCAGGCGTGACTGTCCATGTTAGAAGCTTCCAAATAACCTTGGGATCCTCCTCAAATATCTAAGTGCACAATTAATTGTCCGATAGTAAAGGATCTCTCCATCCTTACTTTTCGCAAAAGGAAGATCAACTGGTATGGGACCTTACATCATTGTCTGGTAATCCAATCTGCAAGCTTCTGCAAGATCAGAGAAAGTTGCTTCCAATCTCCCGGGGCCAGTCATCCAAATGAACTTCTTCTCCTCTTCCCTAACTTCTAGTGTGGCATAGAACTTTCTGATGACCATCTCATTCCAATTTTTCTTCATCTCCATCATATTCTTCAAACCCATGCCTCAAATGCCCTCACAGCATAGTCCATTTTAGGAAAGTTCTTCAAGTGGTTCCAACTCACCCACCTATGCTTTTGGTACATAGGTCTCCTATCTAAGCTTGCTCGAAACATCCTAAACTTACTTGCTTTGTAAAAGTACACTGATGGAGAATCACAGGGGTCGTCGTAGTGCCCTATGTTATCATATGTTCTAGCTGCATATGAATCCCAAGGAAATATCCTTCTGGGGACCTTACACACGTCCATGGGATACAATGTCGCATCATAACTATCATCATAGATAGAAACAAATAAAAAATTAGAAAGCAAGCTACAACACTTGATTCAATGCTTTACTTATAATGGTGATTTTAGGCAATTGCTACAGTAAATTTAGTGCTGATTAGCAACCATTGGGAGGCTCTGGAGCCCCTCCTGTAGATCCCGCTCTAGGGTCAAGGTTTTGCCGCCCCCACCCCCCAACAACAAACCTCCCCCTCCCCAAACCAATTGACCAATCCACCAATGCCTTTCCCCCAAATCTAAATGTGAAACCCTACTGCAAACTAATAAGAAACAAAGAAAATTAATAAAGGCAAAGATGGGAGATGCTTGCCTTCCATCCATGGCAGATTCAATGATGGGCTTCTTCATTTCCGTGTCTTAGGCTTTGGTTCCCAAGATGACGGCTTCAATGGCAGCTTGAACGTCGGAGCAGCGAAAGAGAGTGACGGCTGTAAATTTATCCATAGTGACAAGTGACGGCTATAGAGAGGTACGGCCCGAGTGTCACTTGACCAATTTAAGAAGGACTATTATGAGTGTAGACCATAGCAACAGAAGGATAGTCCTATGATTCTGAATGTTTTCTCTATGATCTAGTTACTGTCAGAGTTGCTTGGATAAACCATTGTCGGACTACCATGTCCAAAAAAAATTAGATGATCAAACAAAACATAGATCACTTTTAATGTATGTACTTGGAACGAGTACAATTTCAGAATTGTTCTTACGTTTATAGGACTGTGTAACTACCAGGAACTACCTCATTGTTGAGTATGCACTGACTATAGAGACTATACCATATAGTCTAAGCCTAATTATTTGGCTCCTAATTATAGTATTTAGCTGATGTTGCAGTATATTAATTGAAGAGATAGGGACAAAAACCAATACTTCGTCGATTATTTACATTCCAAGTCTATGATACCATGGAGCTTCATAAATAGCCTTGCACTCTATGGTAGATTTTGTATTGTGAAGAACACAGAGCATTAGAGGTTTTTATATGCCAGGGACTACATTTGAACAGTCCTTTCCCTCATGTTTGATATAGGATTTAGTCCCAGAAGCAAATAATAAGTTTAACCATAGAGAAACCAATCACGATCAATGAATTGAAGGTTAACCATTTTTCCAATGACCGGACAGTCGTCTGTAGATAACTTGACAAGAAAGGACTGAACAAGTTTGTCTGACCATACCTATATAAGGTACAGAAATTAGTTGCATGGATGGATGGGTAACAATTCAAAAGAAAGGCGCACATACGACCTTTTATTAAGAAAACTGGCACCATCCAGATGTATGGCCCATAGTGCAATGACACATTAGTATCTAGTACAATTTAACCAAATGTTTTTAACCACTCTCTCACACCAACAACCATGACTCCCATTAACACAAGCCACTTCCATTCATTGACGACGAGGGCCTGAGATGCGAGAACTGTAACTGTGGGCTGAAAAGGAAGAACACATGAATTGGACTATTTTTTAATACAACGTTACGGTAAGAGTTAGTCCACCTAAGTGGGAAAGCAAATTAAGAGTGCAAAACTATAACCTTAGAGCAAGACTCCTATTGGAAGATATCTCAGTCACTTGATTCACTTCCACTTCCATTGGAGCAGTACTTGTGAAGACAAGACAAGTTAGTGTACAATTACCACCAACAATGTGGATCACATGCCATAATGTAAGGGACAACAGAATAAGCTCTGGCCATCAGAATAGGATGTCGGCATGTTCGTTGAGGTTGGTGGCACTGATGACAAGACAAGTTAGTATAAAAATAACTCCAAAAAATGACATCATGTGCCATGAAATAATGGGTAATAAGAGACTAAGCTCTGACCTATAGAGTACGATGGTGTCATATTGTCTGATGGCGACATGTTCTCCTCGTATGATGGCACAAAGGTTAAACGTGATGGACTCCTCTGCAAGATTTGTCAGTCATGGTTGTGGATCATGTGGTTGTGGTGAACTGTTTTCATGCGACCTTGTAAATCGGGAAGCTTGAGCAGCACCAAAGTCATTATCTAAGGCTGGAAGATCAAAGGGCAGTCTGGGTCCCACCTGTGGTCCTCTATCTGAGAAACCATCCATTCTACAATATTTAGTTTTCCTTTGTCTTCACAGCCATTATCATCTTGGGGACGGGAGAAGTTTGCTCAGTATCATTGTCGTTGTCGTCAGGCATGATTTTCCACCTCAAAAGCTTCCAAATAACCTTGGGTATCCTCTTCAAACCTCAACCACCACCATTCTCAGTAGTCTGATAGTGAAGGCTCTCTTCCTCCTCATCCTCCAGTAACTCAAGTTTCTCTACTATCATCCCTTGCTTCATTGCCTCATAGTCCAATCTGCAAGCTTGCGCAAGATTAGAGAAAGATGCCTCTAATCTCCCAGTGCTGGTCATCTAGATGAGTTTCTCCTTCTTTTCCTTAACTTCAAGTGTGGCATAGAACTGTCTGATTAGCATCTCATTCTAGTTTTACTTCATCTCCATCATATCCCTCAAACCCAAAGCCGCAAAAGCAGTCATAATACTTTCCATTTGGGGAAATTTCTCCAAGTGGTCCCAACTCACCCACCTATGCCTTTCGTACATAGGTCTCATATCTAAGCCTCCTCAAAACATCATAAACTGTTTATTTGTGTGAAAATATTATGATGGAGAATTCCTTGGTTTATTGTAGTGCCTCTCATCACAAGCCCATACATTCCATTTAAGACTCCCTTTAGGGACAAGACCCAAGTCCATGGGATGCTTTGTCTCATCAAAACTATCATCACATATAGAAAAAAAGATATAAATAAGAAATTAGAATTGTTTCAAGCTAACCAATACACAACCATTCATGGTCGAGCCCCCAAAAGTTTATGTGTGTGTGTTTTCGAGCTACACATTTTCATGTTCACTGTTCATGTGTGTGTGTTAGAATGGCCAGCATAGGTGGTGTGCACCCATGCATGATAGGCGGATCAAGGTCTGTAGCCCTAAATCAAGAACCTGCCTCCCACCCCCCACCCCCACCCCAACCGCGAAGCACATTGGCAAACTCAACACTATGTTTCCTCAGATCCAAATCTGAAACCCTATAGCTAGCTCCTAAGGGATAAAGCAAATGAAATCAAGGATGAGATGCTTACCTTGTGGCCATGGTAGCTTCAATGATGACTTCTTCGTCCATGGTTTCCGCCCTTGGTCCCCGAGGTGACTGCTTCAAGGGCGGATTCAATGGCAGCTTCAATGACGGCTTCAATGGCCGGTGGCAGCAATAGTTACCATCATTGTAGAGTAAGTCAATGGTCGCCGCTGTGCGGCCCAAGTATCACATGGCCCATTTACGACGGACTATCATGCACCATGAAAATGGTAAACTGAAGGACTATCCGTCATTCCATCCAAGGCCCAACAAGAGTAACTGTCCGGCTCGGCTAAAAAATAATCCACCCATGTGTCCCTTTTGTTGATTTTGCATGTCCAAGCAAAATTAGTTGATATATGGCATAATTTGACTTTACACATTTGTAATTATATCAACTGAAATATGTACACGTATTGAGTTAATAACCTTTGTATCATAATTGTCAGTAATCTTTCATGTGGAACTACCAAGACTTGCCTTGTTACTTATAATCCAAGTCTACGAGGTTAGACTCCATGGTAAAGTCTGCCGTGAGAGCGTTAGACATTTCAACATAGGAAGAGTTGCATTTAAGCTTTTTATTCCCTTGGTGGGTACATGATTTTCTACTACTAATACATAGTAAGAAGATTGAACAACCAATAGCGATCAAGAAATTGAAGGTTAACCTTTTGTCCAATCAAGGGACAGTCCTACCGTGGGAATAACAAGAAGAAAGGAAAAAACAATTTTGTCCGGTCGTGTAAATAAAGCCTTCGGTAAAGAAATCCAGCATCATCTCAATGGATGGCCCACACCAGCAAAACAATGAAAATAACAAAACAACTATAACTATCTCAACAAAAGCAATAACGAATTAACTACTAACATGCAAGGTTAACAGAAGTGCAAGGACGACACACCATCTCATGGATGGCCCATAGTGCAATGACATATTAGTACATATACACAACTTAAACAAAGTATCTGACCCACTCTTTGACTCTCACCACTGAGACCTCTACAAGCAACTACGATTCTTTTGGATGCCGACCACCTAAGACCCAGGGCCTGCGACATGTGCACCAACAGTGCGGGTTGAAAAAAGGAAAGTTCACATGAGTTGGACAATTTTGTAATACAAAGGGATGGTAGGAGCGAGTTAGTCCACCTAATTGGGAAAGAAAATTAAGAATGCAAAACTCTAACCTGTAGAGCAGGAGGCAACACTGCTTTGTGTCGAGTCAGAAGAAATCTCAATGACTGGATGTGCTTCCACTTCCATTGGAGCATGACCTATGAAGATACAAGACAAATTTGCTAGTATACAAACAACTCTAAAAACAAAAGAAAGGAGCACCATAATAAGCTCTGACCTTCCGAAGAGGACTCTAATATGGGTTCCTGGTTTTCTGGCCCTGGGGACAAGACAAGTTAGTATACAACAATTAACTCAAAACAAAATCAACATGTGTACCATAAAATAAAGGACAATACAATAAGCTCTGACCTTCTGGGTTTGGTGGCACATAGGGCAAAGGTGATGGCTCTCTTCGCAATACATCCAAGTCAAGGATGTCGACCTTGTACGACTGTTGCTCTTCATCCATGCAACCTTTGTAAGTTGGTAGCATGCGCAGCACCAAAAACATTATGTAAGGCTAGTAGATCAAAGGCGGTCTGGTCCCGCCTGTGGACCTCTATCTGAGTGACCATCCATTGTACAATGTTTACTCTGTACTCTTGCATCATAGCATTTATCAGTGAGCTGGTCGTAGGATCTAGATTTGTTTCATCATTGTCATCATCAAGCATTATTGTTCACCTCATAATCTTCCAAATAACCCTAGGTATCCTCCTTAAACCTCTACGAGCACCATTCTCACGTGCCCGATACTGAAGGCTCTGTTCCTCCTCATCCTCCAATTCATTGAGGTCATCTACTATCTTCCCTCTCTTCATTGCCTGGTAATCCAATCTGCAAGCTTTTGCAAGATCAGAGAAAGATGCCTCCAATCTCCTGGTGCCAGTCATCCAGATAAGCTTCTCCTTTTTGTGCCTAACTTCAAGTGTGGCATAGAACTGTCGAATTACACACTCATTCCAGTTTTGGTGGAGCTGAATCATATGCTTCATGCCCATGGACTCAAAGGCATGCACAACACTTTCCAATTGCTTAAAGTTCTCCATGTGCCTCCAATCTATGCACCTATGCTTTTTGTACATAGGTCTTTTATCTATATACCTCCTCGAAACAACCTAAACTATGCTTCTGTGTGAAAATATTTTTAATGGAGAGTCCCTTGGCTTGTTGTACTGCATCTCATCACAAGCCTTTTCATCCCACTCAAAATCCTCCCTTGCTTCATCTACCAACCAAGAGTACATGGGATAGTTCTTACTATCATAAGTGTCATCACTTCAAAAAAGAAATAAATAACTAGTTAGAAAAAATCTACAACACTTTGATTCTATGCTTAAATTATATCCAACAAAACAATCATTCGTATTTGTCCTAAGAAATTATTGATGCAAATCCTACTAACAGTACATTAAACATGATAATGAAATATATATGTATGGTATAAAAAGTATACAGAGTAATTAATAATATTAATGTTCATCTGTGTTTTTGATAGATATATGTCCGCCATATGGGTGCCCGCGGCAATGTTAGGGGGGCTAAGGTTGGCCACTAACCCAGGACACCACCCTCCCCAAACCACCGACGAAAAACCCTACTCTGTGTTGCACAAATCTAAATCTCAATCCCTACTGTCTACTCCAAGGAGACAAAGGAAATGAATGCAAGAATCGATGTGATGCTTATCACCTTCTTCCGACCATGGCGAAGCTTCAATCGCATTGTTCGCCACCGACCTTGGTCCTCTTGTGTCTGCGCGGAACCACCGATGTGGATCGGTGCGCGGCGCGGTAGTGTTGCGAGCGGCGGTGTGCTAAATTGCGACGGCGGTTGTTGAACAGTGTCCGCTCATGTAAGGCCCAATTAACACTAGGCCCATTTACGCAACACTATCCGGTAGTGAAAAAATGTAAACAAAGGACGGTCTGTCGTTCATGTTTACTAATAGAGTCAATTAGTGAAAAGTGAGGAAATTAGTGAGGTATTTCGTACATGATCTATGCACCTATGTTTTTTGTACATAGGTCTCTTATCCAGACCTCCTCGAAACAGCCTAAACTGTGCTTCTATGTGAAAATATTCTGATGGAGAGTCCCTTAGCTTGTTGTACTGCATCTTATCACAAGCCTTTTCATCCCACTCAAAATCCTCCCTTGCTTTATCTACCAACCAAGAGTACATGGGATAGTTCTTACTATCATAACTTCAAAAAACAAATAAATAACTAGTTAGAAAAAATCTACAACACTTCGATTCCATGCTTAAATTATATCCAACAAAACAAACATTCTTTTCTATCTGTCCTATGAAATTATTGATGCAAATTCTACTAACGGTACATTAAACATGATAATGAAATTATATATGTATGGTATAAAAAGTATACAGAGCAATTAATAATATTAATGTTCATCTGTGTGTGTGATAGATATATGGGCACCATATGGGTGCCTGCGGCAATGTTAGGGTGGCAAAGGCTGGCCACTAACCTAGGACACCGCCCTCCCCCAACCACCGGTGAAAAACCCTACTTTGCGTTGTACAAATCTAAATCTCAATCCCTACTGTCTACTCCAAAGAGACAAAGGAAATGAATGCAAGGATCGATGTGATGCTTATTACCTTCTTCCGGCCATGGCGAAGCTTCAATGGCTTTGTTCGCCACCGACCTTGGTCCTCTCGTGTCCGCGCACAACCGCCGATGTGGATCGGTGTGCGGCACGGTAGGGTTGCGAGCGGTGGTGTGCTAACTTGCGACGGTGGTTGTTGTGTGGTGTCCACTTTGTAAGACCCAATTAACACTGGGCCCATTTACATAGGACTATCTGGCAGTGAAAAAACATAAACAAAGGATGGTCCGTCGTTTATGTTTACTAACACTCTCCCCGAGCAACACGGCCCAAGTAAGGCCCATATCCAAGATTTGTCCTATCTGCACATTTTATTAACATACGACTATCAAAAGGAATAGAGTCAATTAGTGAGAAAATTATGCTAAATAAAGTTGAGAATGGAAATCCAGCAATATTAGCATCTTGGTGTAGCGGTTAGAGCACATCTGTTTGAAGCCATCAATTCTTGTTCAAGCCCGAGCGGTGTCTTCTTCTTCATTTTTTTGGTTTTACTGCCGCAGATACTTATGACAACCGCCTTTGAAGATGATCTTTAGTGGCGGCTGATGTAAGAAAACCGCCCCTAAAAATGGTTTTTTCTTATATAAGCACACTTTGGCTGAAAATTTCCTTTGAGTGGCGTGCTTGTTCGAAATTGGTAGCCAAAATTTTTGTTTCCCGCCTTTGCCCGTCTTCCACCTCTCTCTGGCCAGCGGCT
This sequence comes from Bothriochloa decipiens, assembly GCA_023333625.1. Lineage (NCBI taxonomy): Eukaryota > Viridiplantae > Streptophyta > Magnoliopsida > Poales > Poaceae > Bothriochloa > Bothriochloa decipiens. The sequence goes on along the minus strand of CM041647.1, from coordinate 28,204,270 downwards.
CCCCTATGGATCTGCCGGTCTTCGTCTAGCTTGCCCTGGCTTGGCGCCGAGCCTAATACGGCGCGCGCGCAGCGCCGCCGCACAACAAGAAGCAGTTGTGCGGGGAGCTCAGATACGTCCGTGTTCTCACGGCGGTGGTCTGCATCTGGCAGCCGACCGGGAGAGCCTTGCGTCCCTGTCTTCACCTCAAGGCACAATTATCGGTGAGCCTCTCTACCAACCCCAAGATTTCGACTTAATTTTTCCCTCACGTACATTGGCGACCACATACTCTCTCTCGCCCTGATCCCCTGCCAGTAGTCGGAGCCACACGCACACGACAGGCGTGGAGCCGAGCGTGGAGACGCGTCCGGCGATGACAAACCGTGCGCACCACTTGGAAACCACGCCTCCAACTCTGGCAAAGTCCTCTCTCAATGCCGTGTGTGGATAGGCGACGTCGTCGACCGCGCGCCCACGGCGTCGTGCGCGGTCGGTCTTTCGAGAACATGTCATCTTTGATTTGTCGCCCCTCCACCGCCGGCGGCGCCGTGACTTATGCCATCTCTCGTCATCCACCTCGCATCGTTTTGAGCCCTTGGTGAGCACCAAAGATGCATGTTTGTTTTTCTTTGAGCTGTCCCTTTCATGCTTGCTACTCGGCCTTCGCGTCGCCATGTGTTCTCGCACACACGTTTGCCGGGCCGTGCCCAGCCTATAGCCTTTCCACGTCGGCCCCGCACATGGGCATGGCGTCATGCTGTTGTTGAGTTCTAGTGTTGTCATAATCTAGATTTTGTTGTATGTGTTCCTCTAATAATATATACTCCCTCTGTCTCAAATTGTAGTTCACTCTGACTTTTTTGGTGCATACATTTTGCTATGTATCTAGACATATTATTTATCTAGGTACATAGCAAAATGCATGCACCGAAAAAGTTAAAATGAACTACAATTTGAGACGAAGGGAGTATATATTTTGTATATGTGTGCTTCCACACCGCCGATCCGCCACTGCTTGATCTACAACAATATATCCAACTGGACTGTGTCCATTTCCAATCGCGCCACGCTGATCAAGACAAGGTAACACACCGACAAATTTGTGTGTACCTGAAACTGACGCATGTTCTGTTTTGCTTGTTATCAAATGAATATAACTTTATTTTGGGCTTATCTCACACTTCCATTCATGCTAGTGTTCCATTCATTTTAGGCTTACACTTCCATTAATTAACTAGGTGGGTACCCCGCGCGTTGCTGCGTGTATTTCAAACAATTTTAAACCCTAATTAAACTATATATATCAGTGGATGAGGAGAAGTTATCATATTTAATTATATGTTTACTTAGCTATAATTACAACTTCTAGTGCATTTGTATGTGATTTTGAATAAAACTAATTTTTGATGTATTGACATCAGAGATGTGATGACGTCTTCCTTTGCCTGAAGCTATGCATGCTGCCAGGTATGATTATTCTGTTCTCGATTGATACACTCTTACATTCCTATAATTCCTATACTATTCTTGCAAATTAAAAAAGTAGCTCCTCCTCCATCATATACATGCATGTGAGTGTGTATTTTGTTTGTTTGGATGGTGTAGAAACAATTTATGGTGTTGAAAGATTTTTTGCTGCCCACCAATGATATGCTTTTATGGTGTTGAAAATTTAAAGCTGAGGCCAATTCTTTAATGCCAATGATGTCGTCTGTTGACCTATGAATGAATCAGTTCTCTGGTGCAGGATATGGGATCCTTGATTGTTGGTTTCAATTACATATGTCAACCGGATATCTTCAATTCCGTTTTGGCGCACCGTTTCAGATATGAAAATGAGCTGAAGCATGCAATATATTGTTTTCCTAAATAAACATGCCACCGTGCTATCACTGGGCCGTCATGCATGCCACTCATTCTTACATGGTTTGATTTTTCTTGTTTTAACTTTAATGACAAGAGATGTCTAGGACGTCATCTTCATTCACTGAAAATCTCTAAGTGTATGCTGATATGGGTTCGGGTATGATTGATCTTTTCTCGTCATTTAATTCCTGGATGTACTATTCTTGCAAATACTTGGTACCTTGTCCTTCATTGACATGCATCTGATTGTATGGACTGTACATGTGTAGAAATTTCATTGTATGCACAAAGTTGGGTACTCATCATGGTTATTTCCTTGAAACACAGCGTGCAGATCAGAATGAAGGTGCAACCCCTGCCGATCAGTCCCAAAAGTATGGCTTCGCAATACAAGTGTGGATCATTTCCCAAAATTTTGTATAAGTATAGATAATTAGTATCTTGTAATGGTCAAATTATTGTACAAATTAATACTCATGTACCTGTGTATATATTAATATTTATATATATTCCACAAGGTTATCAGTGTATATTTATAGAGTTAATTTTAATCATTTGCTTTTGGGCCCAAATTTTAACATATGGCGGCAATTTTTAGAAAAAAATAGAAAACAGGGTAATTAAACGTTGTTAATAATACCTTTTTTTGGAGGTGGACCGCTTTCGAACCGCTCCAGATTAGGAACCATAAGCGCCTCTGAAAAGCTTTCATCAAAGGCGGTTCTCCTAATGAAAGCGTGTCTGAAAACCTTATCAGTGGCGGTTCCCTAACTAAAGCATCTCTAAAATGGCTTACGAGGAGCAATTCTCCTAATGAAAGCGCCTCTGAAATCCTTATCAGGGGCGGCTCTCGTAACGCACCGCCCCTGAAGTGCAGGCTTAACAGAGGTGGTTGTCTTTATTTAACCGCCCCTGAATATCTCCTTTTCAGAGGCGGTTAGAAAGCTGACTCTGGCAGCTAGAGTCAGTTTGTTTACCCGTCCCTGGAAACGAGATTTAGCCGCCTCTATAGTAAAATTCTGTGCTAATGAATTTGAGTTGTTAATAAAGAGTTTGACAACTATTTCCTAAAAAAGGACTTTGAGGGCCATTTAAGTATCCAAACTTTTACTTCTCCTAACTGTGATTGTGATGCCATTTTCACTTCGGTATGAACAAAAAAAATAAGAAAAAAATCCCTTTTAGCCACCAAACTATTGTTTAGGTTATTTTTCCCTCCAAACTTATTTTTAAGTACTACAGTACAAATTTTGTTTAGGTTATTTGTCCCTCCAAAACTTATTTGAAAATTTCAAACAAATTATATTTTGAATTATTTATACTACTGGCAGATTAAAAGAATAAACGCATAAGATATCATTTTATATACAGTATAGTATACGCCCTGTTCGCTTGGTCGTTTCTGGCTGGCTGGTTCTGGCTGCTGCTGATTTTTTGTGAGAGAAAAATACTGTTAAATGGCTGGCTAATTTGGTTAATAAGTTCAAATGAACAGGCTGATAGTCGCTCCACTAGCTAAGATAGATGTACACAACATTGGTGCGTCGTTCCACCTTGTCAGACATGACATCTTCCTCCCCATTATAGTACACTCGCCCAATATAAATAAAGCAGTATTCTCCAACGCCGCCCAATTTGAGCCGTTTTATTCTACTCTGCTCCACTTGCAGTTGAATTTGAACTTGTCCCATTGCACTTTTAGTCCGTACTCTGGAACTTTTCAATTGATCTGTTCAACGGCAATGTTCAAAGTCGTGAGAAATTCGTCTGCTTCCCTTTTGACGTTCATCAATTGGTTCTTCCGGGACAGGTTCACGCACCGTACCGACCTTTCGTTGAAGCGGTGAAGCCTTGTACGAAGCTTGGCGATGCTTATATGTGACGCAATTTATTTTCATACTCAAAACAGATTGATGTGCTTTTAATTTTCAAAAAAAAGGTGTGAATTGGCTTGTAGTCCAATGATAGGATGGTCCAGTGGGACGCTACTCATCAAGGTTTAAATCCTGATGCTCGCACCTTTTCTTAGGATTTTCCTAAAAATTAACCAACGTTATGCATTAAGTGGTAAGCGGCGTTTCCGTCGACAACGAGACGCAGTAGTGCCTTCGAAAATATCTAGATCTGCTGGATGCTCAGTCCTTCAAAAATGCTCATAGGGGTAGGGGTAGGATTTGCGTACGTGTGTTCATAGGGGTGAGTGTGCGTGCGTGTTATAAGCGTCTACGTTGTACTGTATAATTCTCAAAAAAATAAAAAAAGGGTAAATCAAGTTGGTTAAATCATATCTGTGTTTTACAGTGTGTAATACATGCATATTTTTGTTTTAAAAAGACAATGATATAAATGTGTTGCGCTTATCTGCAGCTGCAACTTTTCCCCTCACAATTTAGTGTAGAAGCAGCCAAAAAAATGCTGCAGCTGCAGCTGCAGCTTGACATATGAATGCATATGGAAAACAAAGGAATGAAAAACAAATGAATTTTCTAGAAATATATTGGTGTTTAAATCAACCGTGTTGGAAAAACACAGGAAGCAAGACACATGTGGTTTGACTGAATGTTTTTCCCCATGATTTTCATATGGAATCAAACACAAAGAAAAGTGCTGCATTTTTCTGCAACTGATTCCTGTGAACCCTACGATAGCTCAATCCATAGGGAATAGGAATGAAAATTGCTCAATCCAAAGGAATAGAAATGTTACATTATTGTTTCTTTGCATTTTCCTACAATCCAAACGGCGCCTTATGGGTACTCTGGTCAAACACAGCCGGGAATGTGGTTTATAAAAACATAAAAATCGTGTGTCAAAATATATCTTATTATATATTAAACCTCCGCGACCGAACATAAAAACTAAAAACGCCACATCTGAATCATTTATGTTGAGAACATATATATGTTTAGATTTGATTAGAAGGACACCTGTAATATTCATAAATTAGGAGGACTTTATATTCTATAAGATACTAGAGGTGAAAGATATGCATGGAAAACCTGTATTTGCGATGAACGGGAAAGCGGTAATGCTCCAAGGGTTGGCTACTAGAAGTTAAAACTTTAAATATGGCAAAAAAAATCTTATTTCAGAGTTGGCAGTAGTGTCCACCTATATGTGTTGTCATCAGTGTAAAAGCACATATCACCACCCAGCTATATTTTTTTTTAAATTTACCCGGCTATAGTGGCTAAAATCTGTCTTGTCAGAGGCGTAAATAATAGGTATCATAAGCGGGATATAGTGCAGCCTCTTTCAATAATCAAACCAAAAAACAAAAAAACTCACTAGTGATTGTGGGGCCAACTTTCGAGCCCTTAGCCAATGCTAGTTGCTCTGGGCCCACTATTTGGCTTGCTTCTAAGCTCATCATGCTAGTTTCCACTAACATGCCTTCTAAAAAGGTCTGTCTTGAAAATGAGACTCTTAAAAGATACACCTTTGTTAAAAGACTAAGGTCCATTCTAAAGCCCTTCTTGAGACCTAGTAGAATAAAATGTGCCCTCTTACTTGCTCAGCCAATCAGCCCTCTCTCTCTCTCTCCAACTCCCGCCATCTCTTCCTCAAGTGACTCAGTTGCTGCTACTCTCTTATATATCTCATACGAAGCCTAGGAGGATGTCAAACATTGCTTCAGTTTAACGGACCTGAGCACGGTAAAACACAATTGGCTCACTTCATAACTTATGGCGGAGATACAGATGAAAGGTGGATAAAAATCAGAGAACCCAAGACATGCAAGTGGCTATGCAAAGATGATGTCACCCAGACACCCAGTATCGAATGGCAGTGGCACCAAGGCAAAACGCAATGGGCTTGCAATGGCAGTGATCCGTTTTTTGTTCAGCTTTATTTTGAGTTTCTTTGTGTGTTATAGCGTTTTGTTGTTTCCCTTTTTTTCCTTTTTCAGGAGTAGAGTGTTGTCACCGTTTTTACTGGTAGGATAGTTATTAAAGTGTAAAGTCACTAAAAAAAATCATGTTCTTTCTTCTTTTTATATTCTAATCTATATCTATATCTCCTATATAAATAAACCCCACTATCTAATTCTCCAGCACCTCGTTAAGCCACATCATCATCTAATTAAACATGCAGCCGCAGCGTTTCCTCCAATAGCACCCGCAGGTCTTGCAACTGGTAGATGAAATGAACGGTCATTTTTGGCCATTGGTCTCCTGTCTACTCCACTACCCAACTCAAGAGTTCCAACCCTCTTATTAACCCTGAGCCATCCTGCGACGTGCTGAGTCCAGCGGTGAAGATGGTAGCAGTGTGAGTCCAGTGCTGGCACCGGCGATGCGCATTGGTACCCGACATCAAGCGGCCAGTCGTTGACGCGTTGATCCTGCTCTGGCGCTCTGCACAATAACGAGTGTCGTTGTCTCGAGTCTCGGCCATGGCCACCGGCAGCGGCGCACGGCGGGAGCACACCCTCGATCTGCGAACCTCCGTTTCAACCAGTTGTGCAATGTCTCCAAATCAATCGAGGAAGATGCTAGCGTGGGCACATAGTGTCTCCAGATCCACCGAGGTGTGGGAGAAGGGTTCAATCATTTTCTTTCATACTTGTCATCATATCCTACATATACTTAGCAAATGAATTGTTGTTGCCCTCTTATTTGTTAACATCGCCCGTACGTTTTAGCTCAGCTCTATACTGCAGGCCATGATCCTCCTTGCCTTTGTTGCAAATTGGATCAAGAGTTTTTTCATAAGTGTATGCAGCTATTGTGGTCGCCCATCATGTACGTATGCTGTGCCTTTGATTTGCTACAACTGAATTTCCTGTTATGTGACATATATATAGTTAAACCACGTTGTTCTATGATTCTTATTTTCTATAGCTGTGTGATTAATATCTAAATCCATCCATATTTTAGCTTGCATACCCGCAGCAACGTGCGGAGAATCCACCTAGTAAAATCTACATCAAAGTTTTTGCCATTTTATGCTTTTATATTTTCTATGTTTCTTTCATATCTAGGCTAGAAGCTACTCCGATCCCTCCATCCAAGAAAGAATACAATTATGAGTTACGTGGTAATGAAAGTGATTCATGTTTAACCAAATTTTTACTAAATAGTATTCACATGTATACCAAAAAATAATTTATTATAAAAATACCCATATTTAATTAAATGCTATTTATTTGATATCATAGATACTGATATTTTATATCTATTATTAGTCAAACTAATATTAAACCATGACACTACGTAGAATTGTATTCTTTCTTAAGGTTAGTCTTTCGATATGCTTATAGAGTTTGTGTTTGCGTACGTGTATGTGTTTATAGGGTTGAGTGTGCGCAGGAGTTGTAAGCGTCTACACTATATTTTGTAATTTCCAAAAACACTTTACTAAAACCAGAAAATTAAATGTAGGCGCGATCTACTTACACCAGAAGGAGAAGGAGGTAGCTAGAACTGATGATTAGGTGTGATTTTTGTTGACTAACGTGGTACACACACGCATGCATGCATGGATCAGACTACGAGAGAGTCCAAAGCTGACCAACTAGGAGATCGATCAGTCAGTATCTTGTTCGACTTCCAGTAGTCTGCTATAGGCATAGCCAAACCCTTTCTCACCGCCGCTGGAACCTGACCCAACGTCGGTGTCTCGATGAGATGACGCAGTGCGTGCTCAGACTTGAAAGTAAACCGACGTCTTTATCTCTATCTGCGAAAATATGACACTACGTAGAACGTAGGGATGTATTACTAGTTTGCTTATAAACTAGAAAGTACTCTAGCGAATTAATTATAGTTTTTTATCTATGAGGTTAGTTTTTCGAAGTGGTTCATAGAGTTAGGGTTTACGTACGTGTATATATAAGGCTGAGTGTGTGTGGGTGTGATGGACGTCTGTGCTGTACTTTGTAATTCTTAAGGAAAAAATGCTTGTAGGTGCGATCTACTTACACCAGAAAGAGGAGGTAGCTAGAACTGATGATCAGGTGCGATTTGTGTTGACTAACGTGGTACACACGCATGCATGCATGGATCAGACCACGAGAGAGTTCAAAGCTGACCAACTAGGAGATCGATCAGTCAGTATCTTGTTCGACTTCCAAGTAGTCTGCTATAGCCTATAGGCATAGCCAAACCCTTTCTCACCGCCGCTGGATCCTGTCCCAACGTCGGTGTCTCGGTGAGACGACGCAGTAGTGCGTACTCAGACTTGAAGTAAACCAAAGACTGGACTTAACCAACGCACATGCTCGTCCGGCCAGCAAGTATTCTCACTGGCTTGGCGAGATCAAATTTGGTTTTCGTCGATCGGTCAATATCTATCAGCAGCACCCATCGTATATCAGCTGCACGTACGATCCGGGATTTACTAGCTGAAGACTACCCTCTTCTCACTACTAGATCCGCCTCCTTTGTCGAGTGCCGGCCGCACTCGACAAAGGCACCTTTGTCGTCGGCAAAAACTTTGCCGAGTGTGGCTCTCGACAAAGAGCACTCGGCAAAGAGCACTCGACAAAGAATTGGTCGGCAAAGGAGTCTTTGGCGAGTGCCACCTGGCAGGCACTCGGCAAAGGCTTTGCTGAGTACCAGGCCAGCACTCGGCAAAGGTAACAGGGGCCGTCAACCTGACGGCACCCTTTGCCGAGTGTGACGTGGCAAGCACTCAGCAAAGATTTTTTTTGAAAAATCCTTTGCCGAGGGCCGGCTCTCGGCAAATATTTTTTATTTTTTGAAAAAATCTTTGCCGAGTGCTGACTCTCGGCAAATATTTTTTTACTTTTTTTTTAAACATTCTTTGCCTGGTGCCGGCTCTCGGTAAAGATTTTTATTTTTTTTGAAAAACCCTTTGCCGAGTGCCGGCTCTCGGCAAAGATTTTTATTTTTTTTAAAAATCCTTTGCCGAGCGCAGGCTCTCGGCAAAGGAATGGTCACTTTGCCGAGTGCCTCGCTAGCACTCGACAAAGCTGGGATCTGCTGGGAAAAATGCCCAGCTTTGCCGAGAGCTGGCACTCGGCAAAGCCAGGAGCGGTACCTGGCTACGTGAAGCCCTGAGTCGGGAAGGTCGGGTGAGCCAGCCACCCGTGCGGTGGAGAAGGGCCTAGTGGAGGGCTGGCACATGGAGGAGTCAGGTTCGAACCCGCCAACTGTTCCTACACAAAGGACAATTGATCTCATTAGTACCTGCAGGATGGTCGCACAAGCTAAAGCAACAGGCAATATACTCACCGGAGTCGCTATTGGAGTAGGCATAGGAAAAGGTGGTGGAGCAAAGATCGAGGCAGGGAGCTCTTGTTGCTGCACTCCCGAGATCTGAAGGCCCCGGAAGTAGGCGGCAAAGTCTTGCATCTGACGCTGGTAGTGCTGCGTGACAGCCGCCCGCTGCTGCTGATGGGCCACCGCCATGTTCTCCTAGTTCATCTGCAACTGTGCTATATGGGTCTACAATATTACACCCGCAAGGTTGATGGTATGTGAAGGCAAGGTACATGTGTGAAATGAGTGAACGACGAATAAAACTATACTTACCTGAAATGCTGAGAACATCTGCGCATTTCTCGGCTGCCAAGGAGCTATGGGGATGTCGGAGGAGCTCCTGGTCCCGTCTCATCGAATCTGGCTCAGCGTGGGAACAGAGGACGACTCGATGGCGTTGTTGGCCATCCAGTACCAGCCGTGCTGCTTCCCTCCTCCCAACCTCATCAAGAGGTCTGTGTCCAGGGGGTCGGTGGCGGGGTCGAACATCTCCCCATGGCGCTGGCGAGCCACGGAGGTGTACTCAGCGAGCTTGGGGTGGACGCTCACGTTGGTGTACGCGTCTGGCCCGTCCGCCGGGTCATAGACGTTGTCCTCCGCCGTCGCTTTGCCCTTGTGAGTAAGGGTGTACCCCGTGAACTCGTTGACGGCCTGCCCACCATGCGACTGGGACTACGAGGAAAACATAAATATGGTTACAAGTAATGACAATTGAGCGCTAGAATTAATAGATCAACAGAAGCATACCCATCTTTCCATGAACACTGGGAGGGACTGGTTCCCTTGGTGGTGTGGTGCCCCTCGCATCTGTAGGCGGTGCTCCCGATGCTCTCTGCACCTCTGGTACGCCGCGTCCGTGGTCCACTCACGCACAATGGCCGCCCAGCAGTCCCGGTACTTGTCGCACCACTCCGGACACATCTGCATGACATCAAGTATTTGACATGCCAAAAAATGAATTGAATGTTTCACAGAAGAAGTCAGAATGAATGTTTCCTTCTCAATTACCTGCATGTACTGCGCCTCGGTGAGGTCGGTCTCCCTCTGGAGTAGCATCTCCCTGACTTGCGGCTTCTTCACCACCTAGCCAAGCACATCGGCGTAGTAGCTGATGACGCACTAGAGATGCGCCTCGTGGTACAGGTCCTTGAGACTATCTTTGCAGACCACATCCTGCACTCGCGCCGCATGCTGCTCTTTCCCCTCCTCGCATGTGAAGAAGTCCTGTACACAAAACTCACACAGAACTTACCATTATTTTAAGAACGTCCAACGAATGCATAGTATTGAGAAATGCGGTACGATGAAAAGGCTCACCCAGAACTCCCTCTTGATCTTCGTCGCAAGGGTTTCACCGTTGAAGTCCGTGACGCTGGAGAAGTGCTCCCACCTCATGGGCGCCTGTACCTCACCCTTGTGGGTGACCAAGCCAGGGTAGTACTCCCTAATCAGCAGGCCCTGGATGCCATTGATATGGCATGAACCGCTCTCTCCGCTCACAAACATCCAGCTACTACACGAGTCATTAAAAACAATTGTTAGTCTGAAGTTCAATTTTCAACATGTCATATGAGCAAGTAGTGAAATCAACAATGGATACTTACGTCTCACCCATGGGTCGAATCACCGGGCGGTGGGAAGGAAGCGGCCGTGGGTCAGGGAGCGACGAGGGCCCGCGCTGGTAGGGCTTGCTCGAACCTGAGGAAGCTGTCTCGCCTGGTGTCGTCATTGTCTCACCTGGTGTCATCGTTGGCTCACCTCCGTCGTCGTCGTTGTCATCGTCATCGTCGTCACCGCCGCCGTCGCCGTCACCAGTGGTCGTCGTCGTCGTCCCCCTTGTGGGGCCTCCTCGAACTACAGCCTCCTCGTCGAAGTGCGACATCCGCTGGGGGCATCCCCCTACTGGTAGATGGCTCCATCAACACCTCCTCCTCCTCTACGTCATCAGCGATCGCCTGCTCCTCATTGCGGATCTGGTACTATGAGCGGACTTTTCGTTGCGGCCGCTGCCGCCTTCCGCCTGGCATTTTGTCGAGTGCTTGCAATGACAAAGATTAAAATAGTTAGCATAAATAAATGACAAGTACTTGTAAAGAAATATAATTGTAAGGTAATAATAATAACAATATAGTATTACATGAATTAGAAATTATCTCCGCGAACAGCAATATGGCTGGCGTGTAGTCGTCATCACTATTGTCGTCATCACTATCAATATTGTCGAGCTCTCTTAAGTGTCGGGCATCATCATCTCCATCGTCATCATCATCTACATCATCATCAACAACTCCATCGTGCTACATCTACCATCGCTCAAGGATTCGTAAGTCCTTAGCATCCTGCACCTCATCACCCTCATCCTCATCGATGTCGTTATCTACTTCCATGCCCATCAGCGAAAGAATGTCTATCTCTAAACTCCCTTCTAGCCCCTCAGGTTGATAGAACTCATCTGTCTTTGGGTCAAAGTTGTAATCATCATCGTTTGGGACAGCTTTACCGCGCGGCGATACCAAGTGCACAAGGCTCCAACCCGCAAGCTTCTCGTCTTTTTGGCACGCCCATGGGAGGTAATAAACTTGCGTGGCATCTCGATTAGCCACAATATAGACAATGCCTCCTTTATAGTTGGAATCCTGTCAAATTTTGACTTGTCCAATCTTAAGGTCTTTTTTGTGACATCAGGATCGAACCAATGGCATTTGAATACCACTGGCTTAAAAGCTTTCGCACCCAAAAATTTGAGCTCGTATATCTCTTCAACTATGCCGTAATAGTCCTTCTCATCCGTGTCGGGCGTACGAACTCCGCAGCACATGGTTTTTAGGTTGGGCCGACTCTCCTCGTAGCTTCTCGTGCGAAAGAGATAGCCATTCACATCATAAACGGTGAATGACTTGACCCTACGGGAGAAGTCACTGCCCACCTGTTTCAATTCATCACTCATTTCAGCATCCGACTGGGCCTGCAAGGTCAGGACAGGTAGATCGTTACATTACTCGCTCCTAGGAGCAAAGTGGAATCTCAAAGTCGGAATGAGGTTACTTGGATGGTACCTTTGTACAGAACCAGGAAATGAAATCGGGCACACCATGTCTAAGAAGATGGTCTTCTTCTTGCTCGATAGGAGCCCTATTGCCTCTCCAGTGTTCATTAATATATTCCCTAAAAAAACAAGGGACAAGGGGGTCGGATCGATAGGTGGAGGATAGTGACGGCGTATGTAAAAAGCTCATTGAGAACTTACTCCTGATAAGGAATGCATTCATCAAGGTTCAACAACAAGTAGCTCATGATAGTGCGCCACTCATCAAGGGTCAATTTCTTGTTGGTACCTGTGCTTCCTCTTCCGAGATCCCCTTGGAAAAGGCTGAGGTTCGATGAGTTCTCATCGGCGTTATAACGAGGGGTTGGATTGTGCACGCTTGGAAGTTTCTTAGTATAGTACGCCTGTGTAAAGGTCGACACCTCCTCCAGAATGAATGCCTCTACCACGGAAGCCTCAATTTTGGCTTTATTTCTACACTTTTTCCCAAGAAGCTTTAGACACCTCTCGATTGGATAGCACCAACGGGCCTGCACGGGCCCCCCAATCGTGCCTCGCGTGGTAGGTGCAAAATCAGATGCTGCATCGATAGGAAGGAGTTGGGTGGAAATATCATCTCCAACTTGCAGAGCAACAGAGGTGCAGCCTTCTCCAGGTCAAGACAAACGTCCCAAGATAACTCCTTGGCACAAAGCTGGTGGAGGAAAAAGCTCAACTCTGCCAGGACGCGCCACACTGGTTTGGGGAGTTATCCCCAGGTCATCGCAGGAAGGATCCGCTCAATCCATATGTGGAAGTCATGACTCTTCATCCCTAAGACTTTCATAGTCTCCAAGTTCACTCCCCTACTTAGATTCGCCGCATACCCATCAGGGAACTATAGCGTCTTGATCCACTGTAGTACTTTCTTCCTATCTGGCCTTTTCAGGATGTAATCGGTCGGGCCCTTTTTACATTTCTTGCCTGGCACAGGGGTCTTCATCACTAGCTTTGGTCTATCACAAATCCTTTCCACGTCCAGTCTAGCCTTAATGTTGTTCTTTGACTTCTTACCAATGTCCAAGAGTGTTGCCCAGAGTGCCTCCATGAAATTCTTTTCTATGTGTATTAAATCAATGTTGTGTGGAAGAAGAAGGTCCTTGAAGTAGTAGCCTAGTCAAGCCCGATATATGAGTCCACATGTGGTCGTTAGCATATCCAATAAAACCACCATTCTTTTTATCAATCTGGAGAGCCTCTATCTCAGCAAGGACGTCGGCAGGGCTCTTAACCTGAGGAATGGGGTTGGTGACTTGAACACCTTTCGTGAAGTGCTTTTCATCTCATCTGAATTCATGGTTCTCAGGTAGGAATTGTCGATGTTTGTCAAAAGAAGAATACTTGCGACCCTTGGCCAGCCAGGTGAATATCACATCTGCCTTGCATGTTGGGCAAGGGAACTTTTCATGAACAGACCACGCGCTAAATAAGCCATACACCAGGAAGTCATGCATTGAATACTGGTACCACACATGCATTGTGAAGTTCCTCTTTCTAGCTTGGTCATACGTCAGTAGCCCTCTTCCCAAGCATGTTGTAATTCATCCCACACTGGCTGCATAAATACACCCATATTATTGTCTGGGTGTCTAGATATTATCAGTGTCAAGAACACGTTCCTAGGTTCAAACATGACACCGGGGGGAAGATTGAGGGGGATCACGAACACGGGCCAACAAGTGTACGGGGCCACCATCATTCCAAATGGGTTGAACCCATCTGTTGCCAGAGCTACGCGTATATTTCGAGCCTCCATAGCCTTACCAGGATTCATGTCATCGAAGTGTTTCCATGCATCAGCATCCGCTGGGTGTACCATCTTGTCACTGTATCTTTTGCCATTCTTGTGCCATGTCATCTGTTTCATGGACTCCTCTATCATGTACAGCCATTGGAGCCTCTGTAGGAAAGGAAGGTGCCGTATGACCATCTCGAGGATCTTAGATTGTTTTTTCTTGCCATCGCTGTCTTCTACCTCCACAAACCTAGAGGCTTTGCACTTTGGACAGTGTGTTGCTATCTCGTTGTCTCCCCAGAACAGGACGCACCCCTTCAGACAAGCTTGGATCCCCTCATACGGCATCTTAAGTGCACGAAGGAGCCTCTGTGACTCATACGTGTTCTTCGGCAGGGTGTGAGGATTCAGAAGCAGTTTGCCAACAACTGTTAACATGAGATCGAAGCCGTCTCGACTAATGCCTAGTTGCGACTTCAATGATATTAGGCGTGAAATGGCATTCAGTTGCGAAACCATTGTCTTTTCCTGAAGGGGCTTTTGTGCCGCCTCCAACATGGTGTAGAACACCTTTGCGGTTTCCTCTGGATCTTCCTCCACCTCCATTCCTTCAACGAACCTTGCATCGTGAAAGTCTGCCATCATGTCTGCCATCCCGGCATCTGCATCATACTCCTCGAGGAGGGGTCTCACTACCTCCTCCCTAATACGATGGTGTTCACCATGGTGGATCCAGCGGGTATAGTTTGGAACGAATCCGTTATTGTGAATATCTACTCCCACCTGACGCTTTCGTTTCTTTTTCTTGTTCTTACACTTGTTGTAGGGACACGGCATCTGACTTGACCCTTTAGCAGCTGGGCCAAATGCATGCTTCAAGAAAGCATCAGCCCCCTAACCCATTCCAAGCTCTTACTTGCGAAGCCCGTGTACATCCACTCACGGTCAGCCATCCTCTGTCATGCGCCAAAGTAAGTGAGTAATAAACCAGCATTTGCATCTACAAGGCGTTCCTACCATCTAATAGGTGAAGGATAGGTCCTAATCCCACCCGAGGATGCGTAGATGAGGTTAGCTTCCATGCTCCGCTCCCATCCAAGACAAAATTTCGGCAGCACCTCCCCGTTGTTCTCCCGATACACATCCCAGCGGAGAGAGTGTGTATCCGGAGAACAACGGGGAGGTGCTGCCAAAACTCTAACTCGGACGAGAGCAGAACATGAAAGCTAACCCATCTACATGTCCATGAGCTGTCCAAAAAATATGGACAGTCCGAAAGAGATACCGTCAGATATGCAATGATCCGCATACCAACGACCGCATATCCCTTTCAGACGGGAGACGCCTAACTCGGTTACGTGATCTACGTACGACAACAGTAAGAAAGAGAGGTGATTTATACCTAAGGTGGCGGTGGAGGGAGGCTAGCGGGACAGTGGCGACGAAGACGACCAGGGTGGCCGAGTCCCTCCCACGGGTCCTGCAAATAAGGGCAATAGGTTAGTTATTAAAACTAAAAGTTACCCATGGGTCCTGCAAATAAAACTATAAGTTATTAAAAATTTTGACATAACCTCCCCAACACAAGGAGGTTTCGATAACCTGCAAAAAGAACGACACGAAGGCCGACATCCACAAACAACGGCACGAAGGCCGACAATCACAACGGCACGTAGGCCGATAACTAGAGCGGCATGAAGGCTGAAATGCAGAGAAGGGTGATATACCTAGTCATGACATGTGCGTTGACGGGGATGCCACGCAGAGAAGATGACGGGGTGAAGGCCGGCGAACCTCCTCCTTCTCCTCCTCTTCCTTCTTTCTCCTCCTCCCCCCTTCTTCCTCTTCTTCTTCCCTCTTTTCTTCCCCTCCACTTCCTCTTCTCCTTCTCCTTCACCTCCTCCTCCTTCTCCTCCTGTCGATACCCTGGAAACAGGCATCCCAGACCCCTTGCTTCACAAACTAAAGCCCCGCAAAATCAGCATCTTGAACCCTCCGATAATCTCCCGCGCTAACGTACAAAGGCCCAAAGGCTGAGACGTATCGGACTGGCCCGCGAACGAACAACGACGGCCCGAAACCAACGCTCGCTCGAGAGGTTACCGAATGGACCAGTGGTGTTCATCAGAGAGGGTACCGAATGGACAAGTACTGTATGCGCGAGGGTACGATTCGAGCTACCCCTCGAGGACGGAACTTCGTCCAGCGAACGAGCCGGCCCTCGAGGACGTAACTTCGCCCAGCAAACGAGCCCCCCCTCGAGGACGGAACTTCGCCTGGGCGAATGGTCGGCCCTCGAGGACAGAGCACCCCTCGACCACCAACTCCCCCATACGAATCCGCGCGCATTTAATGCGATCTATCTACCCCTGCCTAACCGCATGGCCACAGTTACGGTAACAGTCACAGGTGTGGCGGTCAAATCTACTTTTACTGCCCATGCCCCGGAATCCCGCAAGTCATATTACGCTGTTGCGCCATACCGAGCGCTGTGCCACGACCCGTACCGCCTCGAGACATATAAACTAACCTGTTTACCGTGTTTTCCAGGATTCGATCTTATCCAGCGAAGCTCGACCACCTCGGCAAGACCCCCTCGGCTCCGGCCAGGACCCTCGACCTCCACCCCTCGACTTCACCGAGCGTACCCTCGAGCTAAACTTCAACAACTCCTGATGCGACGGCTGCAGGGCCTCCCATACCGACGTACATCACTACAGCGGCACCGACATGATTGGCCTCAACGTCGTACGTCATCAGCGTCATGTGGACTCGAAATACATGTACACCTGCGCCCCTCCTTCGTCTATAAAAGGAGGCGCCAGGGCGTTAGAAAGCAGAGGAGAGAGACTGAGAGGATCTTCTAGCATAGGAACACTAAGGCCCTAGATCACTGAATGACACCGTGAGCCTGTGGAGGTCGAGAGCAAGGCGCCCGCACGCACCAACTCCGCCTTTCACTCCTCACACCAGCTTGTATTTTCCCCTATACTAGCACTTCGGTGCAGAATAACACGAATCATCCTCCCCCCGCTGGACGTAGGGCCTTCTTTGCCCGAACCAGGATAAATCATTGTGTCATTCTTGCATCACCCACCGGATTAGGGAGCACGCGGATACGATATTACTCGTTGGTGTTAACCCCTCGAGGGTCAGAACACCGACAGTTGGCGCGCCAGGTAGGGGAGCCGCGTGTCACTAACGATTTCCTGCCATTTTTCCGGATGGGCGATTTTGTTTCCCCACTTCCGCACGCTACGGTGATCTGGTTCGGGAGCCTGGAGTTCATGACCCTCGGCTAGGGCTACGACATGACCCTGCTCTCGATCAGTGACCCGAACGAAGGTCGCGGTGCACCCCCACGTTCATGCGGAGCCGCTCGCCAGCCTCATGACCACGCTTCCACACCCAGAAGGAGGCACTGTCGGCGCCGTCATCGTCGTCAACCCGAGTCAAGAAGGGTCCTCGCCGCTTTCCCCACGCCCCAGACCGGAGATGAGAAACCTCTTGTTGAGGGCGTATCTGACCCGAGTTTAGAGGCAGAAGGCAAATAGGCAGGATCCCCGCACAACCCTGACTCCGCTCTCACCGAGCGCTCGTCGGGGAAGTGCGACGAAACCCCCGCTCGATCAAGCTTGCTTCCGCACGGGCTGTTCGAGCGTCGTTGGTGGTCTTCGACCGACTTCAACAATCCCACGATGACGGCTACGACATCAACCCACTCCGTCACCAGCGCGTCGGAGGACCGCCCAGACACCCTTCTCCGCGCAATGACGGACGTGGGGACTGTCACACCGGCCTCCGAGGGTTTAGCTTTCGCAAGAGCGCCCGGCCCTCGGAGGTACACCGTCGGCACACTCCGACGGCGGCTGCAAGAGGAGGCGCGGGGGCAATTCCCCGTCTTCTACTGCGGCGACCCTGACTCTGACTCTGATCACTGGGATCCTACCCGAGAGTGCCTCCACATCGATGGTGTCGTTGACTCCGATGAGGAAACCGTCGATCCAGCGGCCGCGGCGTCAACCGCCGTGGCGAGAGACGCTCCCCCCAGAGCAGAGGACCAACAACCAGACGCACCCCGAGAAGCGTGCCCTCGTCTTGGCGAGCAGGACGCGCAGATGGCACAGATTCGGGAGTTGCAGGCGAAGCTCGCCGACGAGCAGGAACGCTTGCGCTTACTCGAGATAACCCTCGAACAAGAGCGGTGACCGCTCGACGGCAGAGCCCGAGCCAGGGCCCGAGAGGTCAACCGGCAGATCATCGAGGAAGGAGCACCCGAGCAACCCGTCCACCGTTATCCCCGAGCAAGCCAGAACGTTGTTGCAGCGGCTATGCTCCTCCGCAATATGCCCGCACCTTCCAACTCGCAAGCTCGGCGGATACAACGCGAGGTCGAGGGCCTCCTCCAAGTTGCTGCTGCTCAACAAGCCGAGAGCTCAGCCTCGAGGCGTCGAGGAGCTGCCTCCGAGCCTCAGGTCGAGCCCTCCCGACCCGAGAGGGAGGGCTCGGTCGATCAGGGGGCGGCCCCCCGACAGAAGAAGAACCCGGCCCGAGAGCCTATCAACGATGACCGCGCTCCCCGTGACACGCGCCTCGACATTGTCGAGAAATGCAGACGCAAGCACGGGGATGCCGAGGATCGAGGGTACAGCGCCCATCGAGGAGGGCGTTACGACAGCGAAGAGGACCAACAGGCCCCAGAGCCACCGGGCCCCCGGGTCTTCAGCAGGAGGATCCGCTGCGCCCAGCTGCCCGACAAGTTTCGACCCCCCACGAGCCTCGTCAAATATAACGGTGAAACCAATCCCGAGCTCTGGCTAGCTGACTTCCGGTTGGCTTGTTAGGCGGGCGGGGCGCGTGACGATCACGCCATCATACGTCACCTTCCCCTGTTCCTGTCCGACACCGCGCGTAGGTGGCTCGAGGAGCTTCCCCCCGATCAGATTCGCACTTGGACCGACCTTGTCCGTATCTTCAAGGGGAATTTCAAAGGTACCTACGTGCGTCCTGGAAACTCCTGGGAATTGCGCAACTGCAAGCAAAAGCCAGGAGAGTCTCTCCGCGACTTTGCTCGACGGTTCTCCAAGCTCCGCACCGAGCTGCCCCACATCTCCGACCTCGACGTTGTTCTAGCGTTTGTTGCGGGTACAACCTGCAAGGACCTAGTTCGCGAGTTAGGGCGAAACCGCCCCGACACCGTCGACGAGCTTATGGATGTGGTCGCCAACTACGCCGCTGGCAAGGAGGCCGTCGGCGCCTTCTTCAGCGACGTGAAGGACAAGGGAAAAACGCCGGTAGCCGACAACGCAGGAGGCTCGAGCAAAGGGTCGAAGAGAAATAACAAGAAGAAGAAAAATCAACAAGGCAAGCGGGAGGCTGCAGGAGATGATCTCGTCGCTGCAACCAAACGCAAAAGACCTCGAGTTCCCCCCGCGCCCCCCGAGGGCGCCATCTTCGACAAGATGCTCGAGGAGCCCTGTCCTTACCATAAGGACGGGGCAAAACACAAGCTTAAGGACTGCCGCATGCTTCGAAGGCACTTCGAGCAAGTAGGTGTGAAGAAGGGTGACGACAAGAAAGACCAAGCCGGCGGCGAGGGAGACAACGGGGAAGACGGAAAATTCCCCGAAGTCTATGACTGCTACATGATCTACGGGGGGCCCTCGACCCAGCTCACGCCCCGACAGCGTAAGCGGGAGCGTCGAGAGGTCTTCTCAGCTCGTGTCGCAACACCTCACTACCTCGACTGGTCCAATACGCCCATCACCTTCGACCGCGATGACCATCCGGATCGAGTCCCCAACCCCGGGGCCTATCCGCTCGTCGTCGACCCGATCATCGTCAACACCCACCTCTCGAAGGTCCTCATGGACGGCGGCAGCAGCCTGAACGTCATCTACCTTGAGACCCTCGACCTCCTGGGGGTCAGGAGGCACCAGCTCTGACCCAGCGCCGGGGGGTTCCATGGCGTCGTGCCAGGGAAGAAGGCTTTCCCCGTCGGCCATATTGAACTCCCTGTCTGTTTTGGCACCCCTGCCAACTTCAGAAAAGAGACCCTCACCTTCGAGGTGGTCGGGTTCCACGGAACGTATCACGCCATCATCGGTCGACCGGGCTACGCGCAGTTCATGGCGATCCCGAACTACACCTACCTCAAGCTCAAGATGCCAGGACCCAAAGGCGTCATCACTGTCGCCTCCTCCTATGAGCACGCATACGACTGCGATGTCGAATGCGTCGAATATGGGGAGGCCGTCGAGGAAAACGCCATGATAGCCGCGACCCTCGAGCACCTCGCAGACGAGATGCCAGATCCCAAGCGACACGCCGGCAATTTCGAGCCGGCACAAGACACCAAGAAAGTCCCCCTCGACCCGAGCTGCCCATGCGAGAAGGTGCTAACGATCAGCGCCGACCTCGAGGGCAAATAGGAAGTCGTGCTCGTCGACTTTCTCCACGCAAATGCCGATATGTTTGCGTGGAGTCCCTCGGATATGCCGGGCATACCGAGGGAAGTCGCCGAGACGCCTTGGAAATCCGGGCCGGGTCCAGACCGGTGAAGCAACGCCTGCGCCGCTTCGACGAGGAGAAGCGCAGGATCATCGGCGAGGAGGTACACAAGCTTTTGGCGGCTGGATTCATCAAGGAGGTTCATCACCCCGAATGGTTAGCTAATCCCGTGTTAGTTAAGAAAAAGAATGGAAAGATGCGGATGTGTATTGACTATACTAGTTTAAACAAAGCATGTCCCAAAGTTCCGTTTCCTTTACCACGCATTGATCAAATTGTCAACTCCACCGCGGGGTGTGAAACCCTCTCGTTCCTCGATGCTTACTCTGGCTACCACCAAATTAAGATGAAAGAGTCCGATCTGCTTGCGACCTCCTTCATCACACCTTTTGGCATGTACTGCTACATGACAATGCCCTTCGGCCTCCGAAACGCCGGGGCAACATATCAGCGGTGTATGCTCCATGTCTTCGGCGAACACATAGGCGACACGGTCGAAGCCTACGTCGATGACATCGTGGTCAAGTCAAAAAAAGCGGACAACCTCATCCGAGACCTCAAAATCGCGTTCGGGCGCCTTCGAGCCAAAAACATAAAACTCAATCCCGAGAAATGTGTTTTCGGAGTGCCTCGGGGCATGCTCCTCGGATACATCGTCTCCCAGCGCGGGATCGAGGCCAACCCTGAGAAGGTGGCGGCCATCACGCGAATGGGGCCGATTCGGGATCTCAAGGGCGTGCAGAGGGTCACAGGCTGCCTTGCGGCCCTCAGCCGCTTCATCTCACGTTTAGGGGAGAAGGCCATGCCTCTGTACCGCCTCTTGAAAAAATCCGAGCGATTTACGTGGACCGCAGAGGCCGAGGGGGCCCTCGACGAACTCAAAGCCAAGCTGACGTCCACTCCGATCCTCGTCCCTCCTCGACCAACAACGGCGACCGAACCGCCTGAGCCCCTCCTCCTCTATGTCGCCGCAACCACCCAGGTGGTCAGCGCGGCCATAGTGGTGGAGAGGCAAGAGGAAGGACGCGCCTTGCCAGTCCAACGGCCGGTTTACTTCGTTAGCGAGGTGCTTTCGGAAACGAAAATCCGCTACCCACAGGTGCAGAAGCTGCTCTACGCCATCGTCCTTACGCGTCGCAAGCTCCAACATTACTTCCTCGGCCACCCAGTTACTATGGTATCCTCGTTCCCCTTGGGGGAGATCATCCATAACCGGGAGGCCGCTGGAAGGATTGCCAAGTGGTCGGTCGAGCTGATGGGCGAGACCATCACTTACGCACCACGGAAGGCCATCAAGTCTCAAGTGCTGGCGGATTTCGTCGCCGAGTGGACCGACACTCAGTTGCCACCAGTCCAAATTCAAGCCGAGCTGTGGACGATGTACTTCGACGAGTCGCTCATGAAGACAGGAGCAGGCGCGGGCTTGCTCTTCATTTCACCCCTCGGAGTCCACATGCGCTACGTCGTTCGCATCCACTTTGCCGCGTCTAACAACGTCACAGAGTACGAGGCACTTGTCGCCGGATTACGAATCACCCTCGAACTCGGGGTCCGACGCCTTGACGTTCGAGGCGATTCACAGCTAATCATCGACCAAGTGATGAAGGCCTCGAGCTGCCACGACGCCAAGATGGAAGCATACTGCAACGAAGTGCGCAAGTTGGAAGACAAATTCCATGGCCTCGAGCTTACACATATCGCTCGACGGTACAACGAAGCCGCGGATGAGCTCGCGAAAATCGCGTCAACTCGAGGTACGGTCCCTCCGGACGTGCTCTCGAGGGACCTCTTCGAGCCCTCCGTCGATTTGGGCTCGGGGGCTTGCTCTACACCCTCGAAGCCCCACCCCATGACCTCAATCGGGGCCCCCCCGACCGGAGCCCAGGTTATGGAGATCCAGGAGACATCCCCTCCGTCGAACCCGCCACCGGATTGGCGAGCCCCTTTACTCAATTGCCTCATTCGGGGAGAACTCCCGGAGGACCGAACCGAAGCTCGACGGATCGCGCGATGGGCCAAGTCCTACGTCATCTACGGTGACGACAAGGAACTCTACAGGTGAAGCCCTTCGGGCGTCCTTCAGCGCTGCATTTCCATCGAGGAAGGAAGGAGGCTCCTCGAGGACATACACTCAGGAGCCTGCGGCCACCACGCAGCGCCAAGGACCCTCGTAGGCAACGCTTTTCGACAGGGTTTCTACTGGCCGACCGCAGTTTTCGACGCCACGAACATCGTCCGCTCGTGCAAAGGGTGTCAATTCTACGCCAAGCAGACGCACCTCCCAGCTCACGCCCTACAAATGATCCCCATCACCTGGCCGTTTGCGGTCTGGGGGCTCGATCTTGTGGGGCCTCTCAAAAGGACAACCAAAGGGTATACACACCTGCTCGTTGCCGTCGATAAATTTACCAAATGGATCAAGGCCTGGCCCATCAGCAACATCCACTCCGAACGGGCGGTCGAGTTCTTCACCGACATAACCCATCGCTTCGGGGTCCCGAACGTCATCATCACCGACAACGGCACGCAATTCACCGGCAAGAAGTTCTTGGATTTTTGCGATCGCCATCACATCCGTGTGAATTGGTCCACGGTTGCACATCCTCGAACTAATGGCCAGGTCGAGCGCGCCAACGGCATGATTTTGTAGGGCCTCAAGCCAAGGATCCTCAAACGCCTCGGCAAGCACGGAAAAAAATGGGCCGCGGAGTTGCCGTCGGTCCTATGGAGCTTAAGGACAACACCTAGTCGAGCCACGGGGTTCACCCCATTCTTCTTGGTCTATGGGTCTGAGGCCGTCCTCCCCACTAACCTCGAGTATGGTTCCCCTCGACTAAAGGCCTACAACGAGCAAACTAACGAAGAAGCCCTCGCAAACGCCGTCGACCAGGTCGAGGAGGCTCGAGACATGGCACTGCTTCACTCCGCGAGGTATCAGCAAAAACTTCGACGCTACCACGACAAGCACGTGCGCCCGAGGGACCTCCAAGTTGGAGACCTCGTCCTACGACGACGGCAGAACAACAAAGGACGTCACAAGCTGACGCCGCCATGGGAAGGTCCATTCGCCGTAGCTGAGGTGCTAAAGCCCGGGACGTACAAGCTCGCTAACGACAAAGGCAAAATCCTCACCAACGCGTGGAATATCGAACAGCTACGTCGTTTCTACCCTTAGGGCACCAGTGCCCTTGTACATTCTCGCATGTCTTGTACATTCCCGCACAACAAATATAAGGACTACTTTCGATTATAAGTTCAAACTCGTTATTATACATGCAAGAGGTAGCCTCGACCCTGTCTTACCAGAGTCGAGCCTCCCTCGGGGGCTAACGGGGCGGAACCCCCTAAGTTCCTAAAAATACGAACGATTTTTTCGCACGCTCCCCTCTTTTTGCTTCCCGACTAAGTTGACAACGCCTCGAACTCCCTTGGGGTCGAGGGTTGTCGAGCCGGAGCTCTCCTACGCTTTCGGGCTACGGTACCTCCACTCGCTCCCCCCCTCGAGGGATACGAGTTCACGTTGAACGCTCAGTTGGAAAACAAAAGTCAGGCGAGCAGAACTCGAGCGCTTCTTCTTTCTCACACCTCGATACGCTTCGCGACTAAGTAGAAAACGCCTCGAGCTCCCTTGAGGTTGAGGGCTGTCGAGCCGGAGCTCTCCTACGCCCCCGGGCTACGGTACCTCCACTCGCTCCCCCCTCGAGGGATACGTGTTTGCGTCAAAAACTTAGTCAAAAAAGCGAAGTCTAAGTGAGTAGAAAGCAGAAAAGGTTCGAAAGAAAAATGACAAATCGCATTACGATAGATGCATTCATGTTCAAAAAGGGGCTTTCAAAGCCACATTGAATCTAATTTACAAAAATTAATTCATTACATGGGCACCCTCGCCCAGTCTTGCCCTACAGGCTCGCCCCGTCACCGCCCCCCTCGACATGGTACCCTACATCCGCCGGGGGGAGGACTTCCTCCTCGAATAACTTCGCCAGCTCTCCCCCCGGCCTCTCGGCGTCGTTGATGAGCCCTCGGCAGCGCTCCTCATTCTCGGCGTCGGTCTTCGAGATGTCAGGAACAAAGCCTTGGGCCACCACGTTCATATCAAAAATGAAGCCGGAGGAGACCACCGCAAGCGCCCGCTTCACGCCAGTGTGAAGCGCCTCCCGCACGCGATCTCGAAGGGTGACGTCGAGGTAGTAGATCCGGTCCACGAGCGCAGCACCGGGGATGTCTTCTTCGGCACCCTCGACGGGCCCGACCTCCCAGAGGGCGCAGAGCCCGTCGAGGGCAACCCGGAGACGACCAAGAAGCGCCCCCTCCGCCGCAAGGCTCTCCTGTAGCGCCTTAGCGGCATCTTGAGTCGCAAGCAGCTCGGACTCGATGCCTAAAGCACAAAGCAAGAATTCGATAAACCATACGGAAAGAACAAAGATCAAAAACCCTTTGAGGAACTCACCAGCACAGCGAGTCTCGAGGGCGTTGCGATCCCCCAGCATGGCGTCGCGCTCCCCCCGAGCCTCGTCCCGCTCCCGCTGGGCCTCTTTGAAGGCTCGGGTCACCTCCGTCTTCTCGAAGCGGAGGGTCTCGAGGCGGGCAGCTTCCCCTCGAGCGGCGTCGGGCCACCAGCCAGGATGATGGCCTGCTCCTTGTCCTGGAGGGTGGCCTTCATGGCCCCGAGCTGGGTTTCCAGGTCGGCGGCACGGCTCTTCTCCTCCTGGACCAGGGCGGAGAGGGCGTTGCGCGTGGCGGAGAGTTCAGCGAAGCTGGCCTCGAGCGAACGGATGCGCTCCACGGAGCTCTGAGCCTCCGCCATGAGCAGCTCGACGCGCTCCTGGGCTCGGACGCTCTCGACCCTGGCCTTCTCCGATTCGGCCTTCGCCGCGTTAGCCTCCTCCCTGGCACGCTCGAGCTCCCCCTCGAGGCGGGCAGCTTCCCCTCGAGCGGCGTCGGAGTCCACCTTCGCCCGGGCGGCCTCCTCTTTGGCCTTGGCGGCCACCTCCCTCGTCTGCTTCAGCTCCTCCTCGAGCTCGGCCACCCTGCTCTGTGCAGAACCGCCGGCCTCGAGTTGGCGAAGCACTTCCTCCCGGCTGTTGTGCGTTTCGTGGAGGAAGACTGACTTCAAGTAGGACCACCTCCGCGCCACCTGGGGATAGGATATCGAGGGTTAAGGCATCCCATACGAAAGAACTTAACAAAAAATATACATATGGCCTAACACAGCGACTCACCCCGAGATTCCGGTCAAGGCCTTCGGCGAGTTCGGCGCCCACTTTCAGCAAGTGCCGCAGCCACGCCCGGGACCGTTCGGCCTCCTCCCAGCACTCGACCTCCGCCGGGTCGTTCATCTCGATCCCTGGAGCGCTGGGATCGCCAAGTTCCCGGAGCACGATGCGCTCCTTGCCCCAATCTGGAAGGATCGTCTTGACCTTGGCTCGCGCCAAGGAATCGATCTCCTCCACCACATCGCCTGGAACGCCGTAACCCACGGCCAACTCTCCCGGGATGTGGAACTCTGACGCGACGCGGGCACCCCTCAGCCCGGGGTTGGACGTCGACCTCCTCAGCACACCGACAGCCACCGTCTCCTCCGGCTGCTTCATCGACAGTTGTGGCGCCTGATCCGGTGCTGCGTCCGGCGCCGTCGGAAGCAGCAAAGGTGTGGAGGCCGAAGCTTCACCCAACGCCACGACTTGTGGCGCCAGTGGGACCACCGCCGGCGCGTCTTCTGCCGGGCTCGGTACCGAGGCATCCTCCGGTTGCGCCCCTGGCAGCCGCAGGACCGTCGATGCCTTCGACGCCGCTTCTTGTTCGCGCAGCAACTCGTCCATAGTGATCACGGACACCCATTATTTGGGCAGTCCAGAAGTCACTTCCGCCTCAGACGTCTCGGGCGGTTGCTGCGCTGACGGGTCCAGCGGCGCCGCATCCCCCGACGGCGTCTGCTGCGCCTGCTGATGCTGGGGCTGGTCCCCAGTTTCCTCCTCCTCCTGCTACGGCCGTGGCGGCTCCGCTTCTTGCAGGGCCCCCTGCTCCTGCTCCCTCCGGGCCTCGAGCTCGCGCAGACCCGCCGGCCAGGGCCGCCGCTCCCCCATCGAGGGGGGAAGGGTCGAGGCCTCCTCACCCTCGAGGTCCACGACGACGGCCCCCTCTCCCAGCTCGTGGCCCTCGGGAGCTCCCGCCTCGGGTGCGGGGATCGAAGCCTCCGGACCACCAGAAACGGAAGCCCCCGGCGTCGGGGCGCCGCCTCCTGGTGCCGGGTCGAGCTCGAGGGCCGCGGGCGGTGACGTCAAGGAGGCGCTCCCTCCCTCGTGCGTCCTCCCAGGCATGGAGTTGCCACCCACCGCGGCCCCCAGGACGCTCGACCCTGCAGCAGGAGTGGAACCCGTCAGCCTACCACGTGCCATAGCACCAAGGGCGGAGGACAACCACTTGGCTTCCCATGGAGCCAAGGGCCTCGACGACGCACCTGTAGCCGGGGCCTCCATCTTCGAGGCTGCATCCATCTTGAGCCGCTTGGCCGGCGCAAGAGACGCCTCCTCGATCTGGCGCTTGGGCCTGAATGGAAAGCAGAACAGAAGAAATTTCATTAAAACGCACAAAGACGACGCAACGAAAAGAAAACGATTTAACGGCACTTACCCGAAGGGTATAGAGGCCTTTCGGGCACCCCTCGAACTGCCCGCAGATTTTGAGACCCCTCCCGAAGCCAAGCCCTTCGCAGGGCTGGGGCTGCTCGGGGCCGTCGGTGGGGCCGCCGCGCTTCCCTGCTTCGACGGGGCCTCCTGGGCACG
Source organism: Bothriochloa decipiens (assembly GCA_023333625.1). Taxonomy (NCBI): domain Eukaryota; kingdom Viridiplantae; phylum Streptophyta; class Magnoliopsida; order Poales; family Poaceae; genus Bothriochloa; species Bothriochloa decipiens. The sequence goes on along the minus strand of CM041647.1, from coordinate 28,177,081 downwards.
CCTCTGCTCCGCGCGCGTCGACGACCGGGATCGGGTCTCCTGGACCGAAGTGGGTGGGCTCCCGCCTCGAGTATGACGCGAGGTGGGTGATCCCCCTCGAGGCGACGCCTTGGCCCCCCTTTTTCCACGTCGGCGCTCCGAGGCCGACGCCGCCGGCTGAGGGGCGCGCTGCTCCGCCACCTCCTCCTGCACGAAGGGACGGTCAGCACGGGTGGATTCCGGCAGGAAGCGGTCGAGGCGCCCCTCCACCCCCTCGACGTCATCACTGTCATCATCATCATCTTCATCTCCCTCGGACGAGGGAGACTCCTCCTCCGGGAGCCCGTCGCGCCTCTACTCAGCGCGGCGCTTCGCGAGCCTTTCGCGCTCCCGGAGCTTCTTGGCTTTCTTTTTCTCCTCCTCGTCCTTACTCCGCTTCTCTTGCTGGGCGGTGAAACGTCTTACCTGATGATCGGCAGCGTCCTCCCTCAGTGGAGGCCTCGATCTCTGGTAGTCGATTCTCCCCTGCGCAAAGACATTCAGTCACAGGGACATAAGAAAGGGGAGGAGGAGGGGAGGGGGAAAAACTCGAAGGTCACGAGTAGAGGCACTCACCAGGTCGAGGCAACCCTCCTCCGGCCGTATGGGGAGACGGTTGACGTCTTCCACCTTGAACGAGCCAGACACCATCCCCTTTACTCGCGCGATGACTTCCGAGGCGGACGGCCTGTCGCCGGACATCCGGCACCTCCTGAGAAGCTCGGGCGCCGTCGAGGGGAGCATCTCGTCCAACCGCAGCGGGCGCTCCATCAGAGGGAGCAATCGTCGACTGTGAAAGGCCGAGGCAACCATCCCCGCCGTCAGGCCCGCTTCTCGAAGGGCCCTCATCGCGATGACGAGGGGGTGAAGTCGACGCTGAAGGTCTCCCGCGACACCGAACGGCCAATTGTATGGACGCTCGGCGATGAGCCGCCCGGTGTACGGCGGAAGATAGCCGCCGTCGTTGCGTAGATAGAACCACTGCTCGTCCCACCGGGAGTGGTTAGTCGCCAACCCGGTGGGGATGTACTCGCGTGGCTCCTCCGACCTCCCGGTCTTCAACGCGAAGTTGAGGCATCCCGCTCTGACGATCCGCCTTACTCCGACCGACACCCGGGAGGCGAACCATTCCCCCTTGTAGAGGTGGAGCCATAGCTCCCAATGTGGCTCCATTCCGAGATAGCCCTCGCAGACGGCCGCGAAGATGGCGGCGTTGGAAATGGCGTTGGGGGAGAAATGGTGGAGCTCGACGCCATAGTAGTTCGTCAGCCCCCGCATGAACTCGCTTGGGGGAACGCCGAACCCGTGCCGATGGAACTTCAGGAAGCTCACCACGTACCCCTCCGGCGGGTTTGGCTCTTCGTGGTCCCTGGGCGGCGCGATCCACTCCGGCCGATTCGAATCCGTGATGGGGCGGAGAAGCCCTTCCCTCACCAGCTCGGTCAGCCTCTGCCGCGTCACGGTCGACGGGCGCCAGGGCTCGGCGGGCTGGAGAACTGGGGCCATGGCGGCGGCGGCGCAGATCTGCTCGGTGGGCGCGGCGGCGGCAACAGCGGCACGAATCTCTTCGGCAGACGGACGACCAGGAAGGTTCCCAATCGTGACTTCTCGCTCTAAGTTTTTATCCTCATGCACGCAGGAAAGCGGGAGCTCGACAGAATGGCAAAGGTGGGAGCGAACGCCTGTCCCCTCCGTTTTTATACTTGGGAAGAGCAACGGGCGGAACCCAGCGGAAGGGAAAAGGTAACTTCCCGCAATTAATGCGTTTACCTGAGCGTTCCCCCCTCGACCCTCGACCGGACGCACGCGTCATATCTCTGGCAGAGAGCTGTTGCTCGGGCCCGCCACGATCGCTCTGGTAAGCCCTTCTCCTCAAAAGGCGCGCCCAACGGTAAGAAAAAAGGACCGTTACTCGCTGACAGAGTTTTCTACATAAGGTAAAACGTACCTCAAAGTCTCGAGGGAGCGAAGGCCGGCCCTCGTGTGAGGGCTTAATGACCGCCCTTGAGCACCATAAAAGAGCGGACTCCGACTCCGCCTCGAAGTCTCGAGGGAGCGAAGGCCGGTCCTCGTGTGAGGGCTTAACGACCGCCCTTGAACACCAAAAAAGAGCGAACTCCGACACCGCCTCGAAGTCTCGAGGCAGCGAAGGCCGGTCCTCGAGTAAGGGCTTAACGGCCGCCCTTGAGCGCCGAAAGAGAATGATTACTCGTCGTCAGGGATTTCCGCGAGAGGAGAAAACGAGGTCTGACCCTATCTCAAAGTCTCGAGGGAGCGAAGGCCGGTCCTCGTGTGAGGGCTTAACGACCGCCCTTGAGCATCAAAACCGGGCTCCGGCCCTAAGTCTCGAAGGAGCGAAGGCTGACCCCACGAATGAGGTTCGACAGCCGCCCTCGAGCACCCGAGTCAGGGGTGACCAAGGGGGAGCCAACACGAGGCCCTGCTCGAGAACGAACTCTCGAGACCCCTTTGGACGCATCCAAGGCAAAACGCTACGGACCTTACGGAATCCCCCCGAAGGGAGGCATCGAGCCGCCGAGACCTATCAAATGGAATTGGAATCCATAGGACCATTGCGTTTTGCTTTAATGAGACCGCCTCCGGGCCACCTGCCGACCTCTATCGAACGAGGAACGGGCTCTCGCTTGGATTTTCCCGTTACTAGCTCACTGAGATCTTCGCGGCTCGCCCTAGCGGGGGTAGTCCGATGCTTCTCACCTCACATCCGATCAAAAGGACTCGTGAGAAGAATGCCGAGGCCAGCAACGCCCCAGCCGCACGAGGCTCGGGGGCTCGCCTGTGTCCGGCGCCTCTCGACGAAAGAGGGTCGAAAATCTCCCGGGGGCTTCCCCTCGGTAAAACGCTACGACTCCAGTTCAGGCCTATACCCGACTGGACGAGCACCCTTTAACTAAACATAAAATAAAGCCCTCACAGGAGTCTTTCGACTCCTACGAGGCCTCGGGGGCTACCCCCGCGGGGGTCGCTCGCGCGCCCCCCGCGAAAAAATCCGAATCACGTCTCTTTCCTAAAAATTCCTGACCCCCTCCTCGAGTGACATCACTCGCGCAGGGGCTCGGGGGCTACTGTCGATACCCTGGAAACAGGCATCCCAGACCCCTTGCTTCACAAACTAAAGCCCCGCAAAATCAGCATCTTGAACCCTCCGATAATCTCCCGCGCTAACGTACGAAGGCCCAAAGGCTGAGACGTATCGGACTGGCCCGCGAACGAACAACGACGGCCCGAAACCAACGCTCGCTCGAGAGGTTACCGAACGGACCAGTGGTGTTCATCAGAGAGGGTACCGAACGGACAAGTACTGTATGCGCGAGGGTACGATTCGAGCTACCCCTCGAGGACGAAACTTCGTCCAGCGAACGAGCCGGCCCTCGAGGACGTAACTTTGCCCAGCAAACGAGCCCCCCCTCGAGGACGGAACTTCGCCTGGGCGAATGGTCGGCCCTCGAGGACAGAGCACCCCTCGACCACCAACTCCCCCGTACGAATCCGCGCGCATTTAATGCGATCTATCTACCCCTGCCTAACCGCATGGCCACAGTTACGGTAACAGTCACAGGCGTGGCGGTCAAATCTACTTTTACTACCCATGCCCCGGAATCTCGCAAGTCATATTACGCTGTTGCGCCATACCGAGCGCTGTGCCACGACCCGTACCGCCTCGAGACATATAAACTATCCTGTTTACCGTGTTTTCCGGGATTCGATCTTATCCAGCGAAGCTCGACCACCTCGGCAAGACCCCCTCGGCTCCGGCCAGGACCCTCGACCTCCACCCCTCGACTTCACCGAGCGTACCCTCGAGCTAAACTTCAACAACTCCTGATGCGACGGCTGCAGGGCCTCCCATACCGATGTACATCACTACAGCGGCACCGACATGATCGGCCTCAACGTCGTACGTCATCAGCGTCATGTGGACTCGAAATACATGTGCACCTGCGCCCCTCCTTCGTCTATAAAAGGAGGCGCCAGGGCGTTAGAAAGCAGAGGAGAGAGACCGAGAGGATCTAGAGCATAGGAACACTAAGGCCCTAGATCACTGAACGACACCGTGAGCCTGTGGAGGTCGAGAGCAAGGCGCCCGCACGCCCCAACTCCGCCTTTCACTCCTCACACCAGCTTGTATTTTCCCCTGTACTAGCACTTCGGTGCAGAATAACACGAATCATCCTCCCCCCGCTGGACGTAGGGCCTTCTTTGCCCGAACCAGGATAAATCATTGTGTCATTCTTGCATCACCCACCGGATTAGGGAGCACGCGGATACGATATTACTCGTTGGTGTTAACCCCTCGAGGGTCAGAACACCGACACCTCCTTCTTTTCTTCTTCTTCTTCTTTCTTCTTCTTCTTCTTCCCTTCCCTTCTTCCTCCCCTCCCTTCCCTTCCCTTCTTCTTCCCTTCACAAAGCCGACGGCGACGGTATGCAGGGGGGAGCGGGGGCAGCGGCGGTCGTCGGGGGTGGGGGCAGGGCGGCGGCGGTCGTCGGGCTAGGGGACGGGGGCGGCGGCGAGGTGCTCGGGGGGGCGGCGGTCGGGGGCGACAGGGCGGTGGTGATCGTCGGGGTGGGGGACGGGGGGCGACGGTGAGGTGCCCAGGGGGGCGGCGGTCGGGGGGGCGACAGGGCGTCGGCGGTCAGCGGGGCTGGTGGGGTGCGGGGGGACGGAGGCGGCGGGGGGCGGGGACGGCTGTGCGGGGGGGCGGGGGTGGCTGCGGTCCCGGGGAGGGAAAAACGGCGGCGGGGGCGGGGGGAGCGGGGGGCGGCGGCGGCCGAGGGGGACGCCGGGGACGGCGGGGGGGGAGCGGGGACGGCGGCGCGCAGGGGGGCAGCAGCGGTCTGGTGTCTGAGAATAGTGTCAGAGATGGGCCTCAGGGCGTTTAATCTATGATGCTCCTTTGCCTAGTGCCACAAATGGCACTCGGCAAAAGCCGTCTTTGCCGAGTGTCCAGGCTGGCACTCGGCAAAGAGCCTGTTTGCCAAGTGCCAGTGATGGCACTCGGCAAAGTTTCATTTTTTTGAATTTTGACTTGAAACTTTATCTGTAGCCCAGGTGTATTGTATTCAAGCACATGTTCGAATTTGAGACCTTTTTATAATATTTTGCTATATTTCTTAAATTAATTTTGTTTCCTTGTATTTTTCTCGAAAATGTAAATTTGAACTGCAGGTACATGAAATAATAAAACATAGCTATTCAAAAAATAATATTCATATTGGAGAGTGTATTTTGAGGCTGTATCCATAAACTCACCTAAAAGTTTGAATGCTTTGTCCACGAAAAACGACCATCCAGCTGCTTTAGAAGTGTTTTTTAATTATACAAAATCCAAACGATGTCCGAAAATCATGAAACTTGTCGAGGTGTCATGTTATCGCATGTAGAGGCTATGATAAAAAATTGAGAATGTTCGGAAAAATTACGACGTCGGATATCTAAAACCCAGACATCTCCAAATGTGATCACAAGCTAATCACACGTGGATGTCTGGGTTTTAAGCACCCAAGTTCGCAACTAGCTTGAAACTTTCTTAATTTTTTATCACAGCCTCCACATACGATGACAACACACCTCGACAAGGTTCGTCATTTTCGGACTTCGTTTGGATTTTATGTAATTTAAAACACTTTTTTCGTATGTAACTCGTCATGTTACGACACCAACATGGTCGTAACTTCATACGAGGTCCTAGATATGGCCTCAACATATTCCGAGCATCATGAATAACATTTTTTGAATGACCAAATTCCATTATTTCATGTACCTGTAGTTCAAATTTAGAGTTGTCGGAAAAATTTAAAGAAAAAATAATTGAAGAAATATAGCATAAAAAGTCAAAATTGTCCCAACTTTTGAAGTTGTGATGTATTTACTGTATCAAGGCTTCACAAAAAAATGGAAGGAAAAAACAAAAAAATTACGCTTTGCCGAGAGCTAGCGCCGGCACTCGGCATAGAGGCCTTTGCCGAGTGCTTGCCGATGTGGCACTCAGCAAAGAGGCCTTTGCCGAGTGCCGGACGACCTAGCACTCGGCAAAAGATTTTATTAAAATAAATAAAAAAAAACACCTTTGCCGAGTGCTAGCCAACGTGGCACTCGGCAAAGGATTTTATTAAAAAAATAAAAGAAAAACCTTTGCCGAGTGCTGGCCATCTCAGCACTCGGCAAAGGTAGCTTCTTTGCCGAGTGCCTAACGGCATGGCACTCAGCAAAGGGGACGGCCACGGATATTGTTTGTCCAGGCCCTACTTTGCCGAGTACACCTCTTTGCCGAGTGCCTGGCTCTCGACAAAGAGCCCTTTTGTCGAGTTCTTCGCTTTGCCGAGTGCAGTGTTTGACACTCGGTAAAGAGCCTCTTTGTCGAATGCCCGTGTTTTAGCGCTCGATAAAGATTTCACGTTCGACGAAGATGACGTTTCCGGTAGCGTCTGCTTTGTCGATTGACGATTGTATGCATTTCTCCTTCAGTCACGCGCGCGTGTTGTAGACAGCCGAATAAATTTGGCTTATTATGACTGGACATTTACTTCAAAAGGGTCTGTCAAACTTGTTGCTTCCACGTAGTAGCTCTGACGAAGAATGACGGGCAACGTGCTGCTAGAACCAAGTACACGTCCACAGGATTTCGAAAACTACTCTAAGAACGACGACCCCGTTGGAAATCATGAATGCATATATACCGGCCGGTGCGTCGTGAAGGTGATCGCTTGCCATTCTTCTGTTTTGGCGTGCACAATAATATTTTCAGAGCAGCAGACAGCAGAATGAAATCTGACACAAACACCTTTCGTCTGATGTAATAAAACTGATGATGCCACCGAGGGCGAAGGGTTATCGGCGGTGCAGCTCTCGGCAAAGAGTTTGTCGAGTGCCAGACGACTCTTGGCAAAAAAAAAGTAGCCGTGACGGCCGTTGGCACATTAACTGTTGTCTTTGCCGAGGGTCAGGAACTCAGCAAAGATGTTTTTGTCGAGTGTAGCGTTTGCCGAGAGCCGGCACTCGGCAAAGACAGAGCACAATAAATTTTGATTATTATGACTGGACATTTACTTCAACAGGAGACTGTCAAACTTGTTGCTTCCACGTAGTAGCTTTGATGAAGAATGACGGGAACGACGTGCTGCTAGAACCACGTACATGTCCACAGGATTTTGAAAACTACTCTAAGAACGACCCCGTTGGAAATCATGAATGCATATATACCGGCCGGTGCGTCGTCGTGAAGGTGATCGCTTTGCCATTCTTCTGTTTTGGCTTGCACAATAATATTTTCAGAGCAGTTTTCAGTCAAAAAAATATTTTCAGAGCAGCAGACAGCAGAGAGAAATCTGGCACAAACACCTTTCGTCTGATGCAATAACACTAATGATGGCTTCCCTCTTATCACACAGGTCATGATGTAATGTAAACTAGGGGAATCATAAATCGTCGTACGTCCTTAATTGGCTTTGACCGACATTAGCGAGACTTTGTTTCACGTCCTTTAGATTATGTTTAGATCTAATTATATTAACTCTTCATGACAGCGCCCGGGGGAATCATACGTAGCTATCACTATTCACGAGATCAAGTCAGTTTTATTCACATATATGCTAAAGTTCAGTTTGGAATTAATTATATTCACATCGTTTAGTTCAGTTTCAAAGTATTAGAAACAGTTGTATACATCTCTAAATAAGTCTATTATGAAAATAAGTTGGGATGTGTTTTTTGCTGTTCTGGTTGGAGCATGGTGCTTGCTTGTAAACTGGTAACCCCAGTGCAGGGTTCCGATTCAAACCTAAACTTTCTATAATAAAGTCCGGGCTGAGCCTTTGATATAAAAAAATAAAAGAAGTGTTTTACCATAAACATCTCTTCTTTAATTTTTCATCATGCCAATGCAGTTTGGAGGACTGTCTATATAGCTACTAGGATAACCCCTGCTAGCTCAATATCACACATGTCAAGAAGTTGTTTATCAAAATTTGATCTAAAAGAGAATAAAATATATTCTGGTTGGGCTTGCTGCATTGTGTTGGTATAATTTGAAGATGTCGTAATGATCTAATCTTCCAAATTGCAAATATACATCTTTTGTGTTGGGCGTAGCTATAGCATGATGACAAAACAAAGGATTCTTTGTATTTAGTAAGCAGAAAAATAGATAGCACTGCATTGGAGTTGCTTGCCTCCTCATGGATGAAAATGTAAATATAGACTATGTATATAACTTCTACATTTCTTGTTCTCCTTATTCATAGTAATGTTGCTGAAAAACTATGTAAACCCGTTGTGTACCGTTACACAGAGGTAGGAAGTTCTCCTCTATTTTCTAAAAAAAAAAAAGAATAACAACTCTTGTTGCAGATGATTCTTTTGTAAATTACAATCTCTCGTGTGCTTTGTTGTTTGGATCTCGGTGATCGAGGGATTACTGTGACCAAGAGGATTTTGTAACAAATACTCTGCTTCTGCTTAATAAAAAAACATGCTAAAGGTGTGTACGTTTTGTGCTAACAACGTGGTACACGAATACGCATGCATGAAACTATATATGAGAGGGTCCCAATGTGACCAGCAGCCGAACTCTTTAGCACCGCTGGTTCCCTCCGGCCCTCCCAACGTCGTCACGAGACGACCGACGCAGACTTCTTCAAGTAAGGCAACAACGTCGTCGTCGACTTCCTAAATCTACTAACCATGCATTAACGTACGAGAAAGACTGGACTGAAACTGAACCATGCAATTAAGCAGCAGCTCTGCAGCTGGGTCGTCAGTCCAGCAAATATTCTCGCTGGGTTGGTTGGAGACCATATCTACAAATTAAAGCAGAAAAAATAATTTTTCTTACAGCATATGACTTGACACCATGTACTCCAACAGACTCTGTCAAAAGAAACTTGTTGCTTCCACGTAGCTGAGAATAACGACGTCCGGATCCGGAACGGTGCTGTGCTGCTAGAACCACGTACACGTCGACAGGATTTTGAAAACTACTAGAAACAATTAATGACCAGTTGTCAGGCCGTACCTACGATTTGAAGGTCCCTAAATAAAATACGAATATGAGGCCTAAAAGAAAACCAAAGCATATTTTCACTAATTATAAAGCTTCAAAATATAAATGGATCTTACAATACTAAGGACAAATCAAATTCTAATGCTAAAACAGTAAAGGTACTACTCAAGTAACAAATTAGCATCCCTAGTAAAAATGAACTGTTGCTGACTCTGCAGGCCAGGGAAGCTAACGATCCTAGCAGCATTTGACATGGCCATTTGGACCTTGGATTGGTGAGCTGATCCAATTATCAAAGCATAAATTGCAAATCTATTGGGATATGCCATATTTTTTTATATAAAGAATTAGCTTTTGTTAATTAGTAAAGTGCAAATTTAGAGGCCCTTGAATTTTGGAGGCCCTGAACATGTGCCCACTTTGCACATGTCAATCTACGGGGCACAGTAATCATGAATGCACATATGCCGGCCGGTGCGTCGTACCTTGACTGTGATCCATTTCCATATTGCTTGCCGCTATTCTGTTTTGGCCTGCGCAATTCATAAAAAGTAGGTACGCAGCAGACGACTCGTCATATACTGCAGTTAGCAGAATTTATTTTTATTTTAGTTCTGTTATTTGATATTTACCAATAAAGTATACCACGAAATTTCGGAAATTAGGAAAACAATAGGAGATTCTTTTTCTTTTACAGTAGAACATCAATTTCGAAATTAAAAACGCAATTCAGAGCCGAAGGACGGTTTCAATTCAGAGCTATTCTCGAGAGTGCTAACAATTTAGAAGTAGTGGAGATGATGCCCTAGGTGACAGATGAGACAGGACTCTAGAGTATGAGTACAATGTCCCTCTTTTGTGCCTACTCCCTCTGTCCTTCCTTTTAATAGTATCGTTGTAGGATTAGAGTGATGTCCCGTGTAGAGAGTGTTGTTTTAGACTTGGGGACCATCTACTATGCACCCTCCAGTAGCTCTGGTGCATGTCATTCATTGCTCCCTCCCAGTGGATAGAGAAGGGAAATACGAAGCAGAGAGAGGAGAGAGAGAGAGCATGTAAGGTTGTAGGGGTATAGATCTTTCTTCCACTGCCTTGGTAAACGTGTGAACCTCTAAAACGACCCTATTACTGAGATGGAGGGAGTACCTAGGAGAATAATATTCTTCGGAGTCCGGTGTAGTTAATGGAGACATCAATATGTAATAAATAATGTAATTAATGTTTGGGTCTTAATACTTCCTAAGGTTCATGCTTTTTAAGTGAAATAGTGCAACAGAGAGCAAGCTTATATATCTCTTCTCAAATTTCAAATATGAGAAATCTCTCCATATCTATCCACCCAGTCGCCAAACTCCATCTCCATGGTGTGTTCCATCCTCTCTTTCACGTTAAACTAGGATATGTGAGGAATATGTATAGATCGTCATCATTGATCCCCTAGTCATTGAGACATCATAGCAAACTGGTACCCCCTACTATGAATTGTAGGGGTTGGACGCACAGTTTTTGTTTCATTATATGAATTGTGCATTTAGTTTGAATATGATTAACAACTCAATATTGCTTCATATTCATCTAAAACTACTCATAGCCTTTACTTAACTAGTGGGTTTGGATCGCTTAATTGCTTAGTTGGTTAGGTCCGTTAGAAGTCGAGTGTGAAGAGGGAACTCACTCTCACGCAATTTTTAGTATCTATCTCTACTCAAGCAATGGTAAGGTCACTGTGAGTATTGGATCTCAAGCGACATACCTCGTGGAGCAGCTAAGGACCGTTCATGGGGTAGCGAGTTTGAGCAACCACATGTGTCAAAATGGGGGCGATAAGCCGGTTACTTGGTGGTGACTCGCTTACTATGTAGATTTGGTGCAAATGGTGACACGGTGTAGATGCAATGGTGTTATACTAGTACTTGCTCAAACTGTTCATCGATTAGAGAGCCATATATTGAGGAAAGATGGGAACCATGAGGCAACCCTCATCATTGGACCTTGGGTATGGTGGTTTGCCCTTGGCATCCCTTGTGGGTAAAGTTGTACACCTCTGCTGAGATCTTTTGAAAGACTGAAGTCCATCGGGACAGAACCGATTGTTCTTACTTCTAGACATAGTGTAGTGTTAGTGATTATAATTGATTATGAGATGAATTATAATATGTTGATCATTTAATTACTTGTCAATTTTACTATACTTGTTAAGGATTGAAATATGAATCATGAGCATGTCATCTTTTATGAACACCATGCTTGTATGCACATGTACAAATGCATATTAATTCCCTTTTGCATCCAACAATAATTATATGTTGGTATTAAGTCCTGCAAGTATGTAGTGTACTCACGATGCTGTCGTCAAGTTGTTTTGCAGGTACTTCAGCATGATGACCATCGAGCGAAGCTCAATAAGGTCAAAGTTTAGGGCATCCCCAAGATGCGCTGCATGTTACTTAGTTAACTTGACTGTTCCTAAACCCTTAAGGAAAGAATCATGCAATATGCTTGGTCATAACATCCAAGGCTTTTCCCCGGATCAAGCTGCCTCTCTTCAGCTCATGAGACTCAGACAAGGACAAGGTAACAAGTTGGTTCTCCCTCTTCATCCAATCACACATCTTTTTTCCCTCACTTGCCATAGCCTTGAATTGAATAGAACCATCAGTTTGCAACCAATGCCAATATGAGCAGGTAAATTACAGAAAACAAAATGCATCGTTACTTGTTAAAGTTCAGCACATATTGACAGGAGGCAGGTAGGCACTGACCATCATTGCAGCAGAGACCATAGATTGATTTCCAGTGAGGTCCACAAGGCCCAAGGCGCACGTGCGGATCACACTGCTCAGCTGGATGATGTCGTAATAATGCTTAGCACCTTGCTTCAGTAGCTCACGCATCAGGTCAGCCTCCTTGGTAATACACTTGAAACCAATGCTAAGCATTAGTCAGAAAAACTATAGGAAGAATAAAAGAAAATACCCTATAATTCAACCCATAGAAGAACTGCTTTACTGAAGCGGATGTGCAGTGCTTGGTTGGATAGGACTAGTCCAAGCTATCCACATTTTTAATTAAAATATATTGTGCAACAGGAGAGTAAACATTTAAGACGGGTCTATAAGTCCATACTTGAATATTGTGCAATAAATCCTACACACGAGTCAATATAATATATATCCTTGCCATATTTAATTAAAAGTAGCAACAAATGTTCAAGTTTATTTCTTCTAGGGAAGCGGTCAATTGTTCGGACATCCAATGAGTGAGATTTGCAAAAGGATTTCAACGACAATAAAGCAAGTGTGGAAGTGGAACCAAGACTGGAAACCTTGAAACATGCTATTAATTCTTACACCCGGTAATCCAAATTTGCACCAGTTGTCCAAATTCAAACATCGTCCAGGGTAGTATTTAATTTCAAGATTACTCCCTCTGTCATGGAATACAGTACATTCTTGCCATTCTCGAAAAAAATAAGAGAGAGGACAATAGACGCATATACTTCTTACTTAACTTCCTGATATATTAAAATTTGAGTTTCCTTTTAGAAAATATGGAAACCACTCAATTAGTTTCAACACCTGTATTATTATTTGAGGTAATATTATCTTCTTTGCTCTCTAAATGCATTATATTTGAGGACATCTCTAAAACTCAGAATGCACTCTATTCCAGAACGGAAGGAGTACATGAAAGAGACAATGATTGCCCTTAACTTGTGACAATGAGTAGCACATCACAATGATAACAGGAGAGAGACAAAGGATTTTCATTTTTCCTGCCTCCAAGCAGAATTTCAATTCCCCATCCCCTCATATTATCTTTTTTTTTCCTTAACAGCAGCATAAATTCAGCCACTAGGATTCAGAAAGGCATAGCAACCATCCAGCACAAAAAACATGTTTTTGTCACCACAAAAGCAATGGTATAAGGAACACACAATTCAACCCCTGTGCTGCAGATTGAAAGTATACGCTCCTTGATCAGGGTACTCTCAATGACAGTGCTGACTGCAATGGCATCATCCAGGGTACACAACACTGGACTCGTCTTCCACATGGACAGGAGTTCGTCCTCCATCTTGAGACACTAATAATTGAAAAAGTTGTGAGTAGAAATGTTACACGGACAGCTTCAATTAGATAATCGGTGGTTTAGTAAAGATGCAAGAGGGTTACTTACAGATATGCAAATAGCAGAGCTGGTGATTTGTTGATTTTGGCAGGCAGTAGCAATGAAGTCATAAGCATTACGTTTGTAATACTCCTCAAGATGGCTGCTATAGTCATCATACCACTTAATGTCACTGTGAAGTGGTGCCAGCCCTTCCCAACCACATATTTTATCCAAAATATCTTCTGGAAACACAAAAGAACATAACATATGAAGTGTATTGCAAGGGGAATATGAAAATTCATAGCAACCATAACTTTAGTAGTGATTAACTAATTTATTACCTTATTTCCTCTTCCTCTTATTACTCTCCTCACCACCACTAATTGGTTTCTTATACTGAGAATTCAGTACATCTGAAACGCTGCCCCTGGTGATAATACAGTGAAATGGCAGTATCACAATGCTTCTCAATCTGATTATCTTAGACCTCATACAGCTGCATCAATCAATAAGGAAGAAAAAACAACTGTACCATCCGTAACCTGTGGTGTTTGCTGCTCCATAAGCAGCAGTGCCATCCCCATCACCATCAGGACCACTTCTACCAGCAGCTGAAGACTTCTCTAGTATGTCAACCACAACATCTAAGGTTTTATACCGGACTATGTGGCTGTCCCCAATCTCATCAGGTACGGGATCATCAAAGTAATCAACAAGCTTGTCATTTTTACGCATCCACATACACACATTTCGGCTTCCATTGCCATACCCTTAAATGGAAGCCACCCGTCAGTATACAGTTAGTGCCGATAAGCTAGCAGTAAAGACAAAATTGTGCAAAGTACAATTCATAAGGCTCAAGAATGGATGGAAGACATGATGAAGTTTGACAAATGGCCCATATGGTTCATGTGGGATCATCGGTTTCACAATTGGATGGATGGTAATATTAAGTGGGATTTTTTAAGGCAGGCACGTACCAACATAACACAGAGGCAGAAATAGAATTGTTCGAAGTGCAGTTCATAAGGCTCAAGGCACACATGCGCAGCGTTCTGCCCTGGTTGATTAAGTAATCACCAACGGGATGAGTGCCACACCTCAGCAACTCACACATCAGGTCAGCCTCCTTAGCAATACACTAGAAACCATAGTTCTGCATTAGTACAATTTATCATAAAAAGGACTAGCAAAATAATCGAGTCAATTCTCTGTGTGTCCCTGAATGTTTCTAGAACTCTCTACGGACACTAGAAATGTTTCCGTGACATTTGTACCATCATGTTAGTTTTTTGGTTCTCTCCATGCCACCGCAGTCCAACCTCCATGAAACTCAAGTAGAGGGGCTAATGACCATTATGTCCTTCATTCCCACAGGGTACACATGGTGAATAAATGTTTTAGCAATGTTTTACTAAATATAAATATAAATGGGTGAGTGCGAGTGCAGCTCCAATCATTTTAAGTTGGACTTTTTTGTAATTTTCTTTATGTCTAGGCACTCTTTTGCAAAACAACCATGACCAGCCCAAAGGGGCAGCACCCCTTCCTCCTCACCCCTTCCTCCTCCCGTAGCTTGCTTATTAGTTTCTTCCAGAAAAAGAAAGAGAGAGTGAAGGAGAGAGTTAGGGTTAGGGAGATTGAGAGGGAGGGAGCTTTGATCTATCAAATCCACTACTAAAAGAGAGAGATCCTATGGGGATTTGAAGCCTTCCCCCATTTGTTGGCTCTCATCTCGTGTACTGCTTCATCATATAGTGGATTCGTCTCGCCGTCGTCCGTGGTTTTTTTTCCGCAAGGGGTTTTTACGTAAATCTTGGTGTCTCCTCTTGATTTGGTATTTTCTTTGCCATATGTGTTGATCAAGTCATCATCTTGCTTGCTATTGCTCCATATGTGAAGTGGTTGCTTGTCTGGGCATACTGGCACGCGATAAATATTTATGTTCTTTGATATATTGTTAGTGCTGATTCTTCTTCAGTTGGGCATTGTGCTTCTAGTGCTTCTGTTGATTGTGATGTGAGTTTCAGCACTGGTTGGATTCTTGAATCTGCTTGTTCTTACCATATGTGTCAGCACAGAGAGTGGTTTGCCACTTATGAACCATTAAATGGTAGTTCAGTTTCTATGGGCAATGACATAAAGTGCAAAGTTGTTGGTATTAGCACAATCAGATTCAGGATGTTTGATGATATTGTTCGTACACTCACAGATGTTTGCCATGTGGTTGGGCTAAAGAAGAATTTGATCTTGTTCAAGGCACTTGATCGAAAGGGCTACAAGTTTGTGACTCATAGCTATCACATCAAGGTGTTCAGGGGTTCCTTGTGTGTGATGAAGGCTCTTACTACTCCAGACACAGATGACTTGTATTTCTTACAGGGCAATTTGCTTACTGGGTCAGCTTCAGTGGCTTCTAGTTCCCAGGTTGATGATGACACTATGACTAAATTGTGGCATATGAGATTGGGGCACATGTCAGAGTGTGGTATGGAAGAGTTGAGTCGGCGTGGTCTGTTGGGCAGTTGAAAGACAGGCAGTTTACAGTTCTGTGAGCATTGTGAGTTTGGGAAGCAAACTCGTTTGAGGTTCAGCAAGTCAGTTCACATGACAAAGGACATTCTTGATTATGTGCACACTAATTTGTGGGGTGAGGCACCAGTGACATCTATTGGAGGTGGAAAATATTTGCTAACCATTGTTGATGATTTTAGCAGGAAGGTTTGGGTCTACATCTTAAAGTTCAAAGATGAGACATTTGCTTGTTTCCGTCAATGGAATACCATGGTGGAAACACAAACAGAAAGAAAGGTCAAATATTTGAGATCAGACAATGGCACTGAGTTCCGCTCGAGAGAGTTCAAAAAATATTGTCGGGACGTCGACATAATTCAACATTACACCACAGTTGGCACTCCATAGCAGAATGGAGTAGTAGAACGTATGAATAGGACACTGTTAGAGAGGACTCGATGCATGCTCTCTCATACAGGGTTGCCACAAAGTCTTTGGACAGAGACAGTTACCACAGCATTCTATTTGTTAATCGCTCGCCATCGACAGCTATTGATTGCAAGACACCAGAGGAGGTATGGTCTGGCAAGCCACCTTATTATGATCATTTGAGGGTATTTGGTTGTCCGGCGTATGCTCACATTCGCTAGAACAAGTTAGAACCTCAAGCATTGAAATGTGTCTTTCTTGGTTATGGTGATGGAGTTAAGGGGTATCGTTTGTGGTGTAAAGAACAAAAGCCCCCCTAAGGTGATCGTCAGTAGAGATGTGACCTTTGATGAGATGGCGATCGTTACTCCAGCTTGTCGTCAGTTGGGAGAGGCTTCCACTTTAGGTGGAGCTTCTTCACATGGTGATTTAGAGGCAGAGCAGATAGCAGAGAGGGTAACATTTGAGGTGGAGACTCTAGTGACCGAGTCTACTACAGTTGACAGTCAGTAGCAACAACAGCCATTGTTGTCAGAATCCGCAGATGGTGCTCAGGATGACACAGATGAGACAGATCATGAGTCAGATGCAGCTGACAGTCAGTTAGAGGATACAGTTTCAGGTGGAGCATCAGAGGCTCCAGTCTCTCCTATAGCACATCGTCCTCATAGACAAAGGAAACCACCACAGCGCTATGGAGAGTGGGTCACACTAGTAAAGCGAGGCAAAGGTTTAGCCGCTTTTGCTTTGACAGTTGTAGAGGATATTATTCATGATGAGCCTAGCACTTACAAAGAGGCAATTAGTCATTCTCAGGCAGCTAGTTGGGTCCAGGCTATGACAGAAGAAATGGAATCATTGCATAAGAATAAAACTTGGGACTTGCTGTTGCCGCCCAAAGGGCACAAAATTATTGGTTGTAAATGGGTGTTAAAACTCAAAAATGCTTCTCTAGATGTGGCTCCAAGGTACAAAGCTAGATTGGTGGCAAAGGGCTTCAGTCAGAAAGAGGGAATTGATTACCATGAGGTATTTTCTCCAGTTGTGAAGCATACTTGCATTCGGGCATTGCTAGCTTTGGTTGCTCTATTTGATTTGGAATTAGAGCAAATGGATGTGAAGACAGCTTTTCTTCATGGTGAGATTGATGAGAAGATCTATGTCACAACCAGAAGGTTATGTGGTTCAAGGCAAAGAAAACCATGTTTGTTTGCTAAAGAAGTCATTTATATGGCTTGAAACAGTCTCCAAGGCAATGGTACCATCGTTTTGATTCTTATGTCACTAGCCATGGATTTGAAAGAAGTTCATATGATGCTTGTGTGTTTCAGCAGGTGCTTGCATATGGTTCAAGGGTGTACATGTTGCTTTATGTTGATGACATCCTTATTGCAGGAAAGAGCAAGTCTGCTATTGCTGAAACAAAGGCCATGCTTAAAAGTGAGTTTGAGATGAAGGATTTGGATGCAGCCAAGAGGTTGTTGGGTATGGATATTCGCCATGACAGGTCAAAAGGCAAACTTTGGCTCTCTCAAAGTGAGTGTATTGAGAAGGTTTTGCATCGGTTTCACATGTCACAAGCGAAGCCTGTTTCTACCCCATTGGCAGCACATTTCAAGTTGTCTTCTTCATCAGGGCCATTGAATGCAGAGGAGGAAAGGTACATGTCTAGAGTTCCCTATGCTTGTGCTATTGGCAGTTTGATGTATGCTATGGTTTGCACACATCCAAATATTGCACATGCAGTTAGTGTTGTGAGCCATTTTATGTCAAAGCCAGGCAAAGAACATTGGAAGGCAGTACAGTGGATCCTCAGGTATCTTCAAGGCACAAGCAAATATAATCTCATGTTTGATCAGAGGGCAATAAG
The DNA here is from genome assembly GCA_023333625.1 of Bothriochloa decipiens. NCBI lineage: Eukaryota > Viridiplantae > Streptophyta > Magnoliopsida > Poales > Poaceae > Bothriochloa > Bothriochloa decipiens. The sequence goes on along the minus strand of CM041647.1, from coordinate 28,159,114 downwards.
TCCAGGGCAAGTTATTGGTTATTCTGATTCTAATTTTGCTGGTGATCTTGATGAGAGGCGCTCCCTCACTGGTTATGTGTTTCAGCTTTGTGGATCTTGTGTTAGCTGAAAAGCAACCTTGCAGCATACAGTTGCTTTGTCAACCACAGAAGCTGAGTTTATGTCTTTGACAGAAGCAGTGAAGGAGGCTATTTGGTTGCATGGTTTTCTTGGTGATTTGGGCATTGAGCAGGTTGATCGTGTTGTCTTTTGTGATAATCAAAGTGCGATTCACCTTGCAAAAGATGAAAAGTTTCATGAGAGAACCAAGCATATTGATGTGCGCAATTTCTTTATCTGACATCATGTGAAGAAGAAGGATTTGTATGTTGAGAAAATTGGCACAAAAGACAAACTAGCTGATATGTTAACCAAGGTCGTTCCGAAGGCCAAGTTTGAGCATTGCTTGAACTTAGTTGGTATTCGTTCTTGCCCGAGCTAGCTCCATAGCTTTGGTGGCGGTGAGTTTGTTACTTGTTGATTTGTCCACTCATGTTGAAGCATTTGAAGATTGGGCATTTGGCATCAAGAAGCTTGTTGCATTTGATATATGGCTCAATTATCGCTGAGGTGGAGAATTGTGAGTGCAGCTCCAATCATTTTAAGTTGGACTTGTTTGTAATTTTATTTATGTCTAGGCACTCTTTAGCAAAACAACCATGACCAGCCCAAAGGGGCAGCACCCATTTCTCCTCCCGTAGCTTGCTCATTAGCTTCTTCCAGGAAAAAAAAGAGAGAGTGAAGGAGAGAGTTAGGGTTAGGGAGATTGAGAGGGAGAGAGCTTTGATCCATCAAATCCACTACTAAATGAGAGAGATCCTGTGGGAATTTGGAGCCTCCCCCTATTTTTTGGCTTCCACCTCGTGTATTGCTTCATCATATAATGGATTTGTCTCGCCGTCGCCCGTGGTTTTTTCCCGCAAGGGGTTTTCACGTAAATCTTGGTGTCTCCTCTTGATTTGGTATTCTCTTTGCCATATGTGTTGATCAAGTCATCATCTTGCTTGCTATTGCTCTATATGTGAAGTGGTTGCTTGTCTGGGCATGCTGGCACGCGATGAATATTTGTGTTCTTTGATATATTGAGTGAAGATGATGGGGATTGTTATTCTAGTGAGATGATTGATGCAAGTATTTTATTGTTGAATATTTGGACAGCCTGTTATTGGTCAGATTTATATTTAGGGGCTATTTTAGTTCATGCATTGTGAGAAATTAGTTTACTGAATTTGATTATTCCGCTGCCCCTCTGTTGTCACAGTGAGGAATATACCAACAAAGCGGCACCACAAACATCAGAAAATCTGCAACCTGCTGCTTGGATCACTGAACTTGCATGCTCGCAGATCAGGCAACTCAGAATGCTTGATTTCCTCATCTGCAAGAGCCTCTCCTCTTCAGGTTTCACCCAGATCTTCAACTCAGATACAAGTTGCTCCTCATTGTTGAGACACTGCTTGATTTATACCATGAGACAGTCAGTCAGTCAGTCACGCAATCGCTCGATCCTAAAAAATAATCGATCGATCCTCAAAATTTAAGTTAGCGAAATCGTTGGTTTGCTTACAGTCTCAGCTAGAGCAGCTATGGTGCTATCCTTAGTAACTGCATGCACATTGCGACGGTGATACTCTTTAAGGTATGTGCTATAGTCAGACCACGACACAGAAAGCCCCTTTGGTATCAGTCTGTCCCATCCCCATATTTTTTCCAACATATCTTTGGAAACAAGTAAATAAAGAACACACGATTAAAGAAGAGGCAATAAGAAATCATCATCCGCAAGGATGTGGTGTGTGCCATTATACACAAAAGGATATGAATGATAACAAGCTATGGATGCTAAACTTTACCGTGGTACTTGACAATTGCTGGCCTAGGCATCTCTTTTGTTGCGATTATACCGTACTCCCGGTCCTCCTCCATCTCTTCAATGACATCAGCAAAATACTCTCTTTCTAACTGTTCTTCGCTGAACCCTGACTCGGCCAGCTTCATCGCGAGGTCGTCGGAACGCCCCCGTAGAGCTCCATGATCGCGCCCCGCGTCAAAACTTGCGGCGCCTCCGGCAAAGACGAGACGAGGCCGATCTGATCTAGGTATCCTAACCGTGTGGCGGAATAGGAACGGAAGGACGGAAGGAGCGGGAGGGATTTGAAATTTTGAATTTGTTTTCATCGAGGGGAAGTGATGTTGGCCGCGGGATGCGTCCTAGGGAAGAATCGCAGAGTTTTTGGACCTTAAGACTGTGTTTTGCACTGGACTAATGGGCCTAAGAAATCAAACAGCCACGCTTGCTGCCCACGGGCTCGGCTAGGCCGATAAGCCTCCTCTTAGAATTAGGAAGTTGTCGATACAATTTGGTTTTTTTCTCGTTGGCATGTCGCATGTGCAACCACATGAGCAAACCTCCTCCACGCGCACGGATCCAAATCATCGATCAACGTCATCAATCTGAACAAATAGGTGTAAATTACAAAGTGCAGTTTTGGCATAAAAATAACGATATCAATCAGGGCGGACGTCGAAGCGCGGGAGCTAGAGCTCCGACCCTTTGCTAGCGTCCGATGTGTTACTGAGTACCTCCAACATGGCTTCAAGAATTTTTTATTGGTTTTGGATAATGTCCAATAAAACATTTTGAGTGATTTTATAAAAGAGGTAACATACACTGTCCAAAAATGGCACATCTCTCACATATGGGGTAGTCTTCATTTGTGAACAATGTGGGGGATGTCTTCATTTGTGAACAATGTGGTAGTCCCACTTTGTTAAAATGCTTTAGTTTTTTATGGTAAGCTCATACACTCACAATGTGCTCCTCCAGCAATCTTTAGGATTTTTAGACCACTTTATATATTATTGTTGTTTTCCATTAGACTTAACAAAATAGTATAGTTCGAGTAATATCCTGCAAAAACACTTAATTTTTTAATCGTTTTCGGCACATGAGCTAACATTAATAAACATGTGTCTTCTTGCATATATTTTTTTCTAAAGTTTTTGAAATTGTTTGATAGGATGTATAGTTCAAGTTGGAGTTATTTTCTAAAAGCGCATAGAAATGCATTTAACAATAGAAGAAGTAAATCAGTTTTAGATGTTATGAAACTTCTACGTAGGGACATATCTGTAGTCTGTTTTATTTTAAAAATATTTTGGATACATTAATATAATTATATTGGAATGATTACTTCACAAGAGTGTCTATTTAGTCAAAAATAATAAAAAAGGCCTAAACAGCTATGTACTACAACCAAAATCAGCCTATTTAAAACCTAGCGGCCTGGTAAATGGTTTACCGAATTAGAATAGGTTTTACCAAATTGTAAATGGTTTATCGAATTGCATAAGAATTTTTCCGTGGGGCAAACCATGTGGTAATATCCTAGGTCCACCACTGCTACCATGATGTTGTGAAGGTTTCAGAGATTGAGGACATCCTTGATATTGGTGATGTGCAAACAACTGTAATCAGTAGTGCAACGGTCGTATTCTTGAATGAGCACACACAACCATGTGCTTCTGGTGTCCCCATTTGTAAGGCACACCTGTGAGACTTGCAGCTAGGCTCTACTTGATGCATTTGGCTTCTACTCTCTTGGATGTAATGTATCACAGGTTATATTCTAAAACTTATAAAAAAAGAAATATGTTCCATAATTAATGGATTGCACACAAAGTTTCATAATTAATGGATTGCACACATATCTAGAATTCTTACCTTTCACAGCTTAGAGGGTAAATATGGAAATGAGTACACTAGCTATGGTTGAAAATAGCCCTCAATCCAATGATAAGGATCATGTGACTATGATTGACGATGTTTATTCTAGTACTAAGTGACAAGGACAGCTGCAGCAATGACAAGACCAACGAAGAACCACCACCAAAAAGGTTTGCTTGCCACTCACACAAGGGAATTCCCTAACGTGTGTCATTCTTCTAATGTGAAGCTCATCACAATATCCATTAAATATTGGGACACATAAGATGAGAGAATATTTGTCATGGGTAGAATAAATGAGTGACCCCCAATTCTAGTGGTCCACCGCATAGCCTCTTATCCAATTGTCATAGACGGAGAATAGAAACTTTCCAAGTAAAAAAAGAAGGGAAGCAATCGGTTTGGCTTCCTAAATCGTGTGTGCAACGCGGTGGTAACTACAATCGCCCCAACGTAGTAATTGCGCTACGCGGTCTCATCTTGAATCACGGAGGGAGTCAAGTTGGCAAGGAGAAGACGAGGCGACAAGGTGCGAGAGTCCGGTGACAATGATCCGCTCCGAAGAGAAGGACTGCCAATGGGGCAGCGAGCGCAGCGACGACCAACTCCTAGCCGTGAGCCCGATGATTGAAGCGCCGAAGCCACAACCCCTTGCAATCTGCTCCAACCATCTAGCGATCCGCTCTGTAAGGGCGAAGCGCCGAAGCCAACCGTGGCCTGCGGTTAGTGCCATTCTTCTATTAGACACCTATGACAGTCGGTGCCTAGTCTAGGAAGCATCATTAGCAGCCATAAGATGCAATCCAAACAAGATACTATACGACAAAATCACATATGAGTAAATGGTTTACCGAATTTTAGTGGTTTACCGAATTGTATAAGAAATTTTTTTGGAGCATACCCTGTAGTAATATCCTAGGTCTGCCACTGCAACCATGATGTTTGTGAGGGTTTCAGAGATTTAGGACATCCTTCATATTGGCGATTTAGACTAATGTCATCAAAAGTGCAAGGGTCGTATTCATGAATGAGCACACAAAACCGTGTGCTTCTGGTGTCCCCATTTGTAAGGCACCTTCATCATCAACACGTACCTATGCGACATGCAGTCATGCTCTACGTATTTGATGGCTTTTCAGGCTTCTACTCTCATGGAAGCAATACAATTTATCATAGGTTTTTCCCAAAAGTTGTAAAAACAAATAAGTTTCATAACTAAAGGATTGCACGCAAAGTATCATAATTAATGGATTGCACACATTTCTAAAATTCTTACCTTTCACAACATAGAGGATTAAATATGGAAATGTGTGCACCATCCATGGTTGAAAACTATAACAATGGCAAGAAGAATGATAAGGATCATGTGACTATGATCATCGATGTTGGTTCTAGTACTAAGTGACAAGGAAAACTATAACAATGGCAAGAACAATGAAGAACCACCACCAAAAAGGGTTACTTGTCACCCACACAAGGGAATTCCCAAACGTGCGGCATTCTTCTAATGTGAAGCTCATGACAATATCCATTAATTGTTGGGGCAAATAAGATGAGAGAATGTTTGTCATGGGTAGAATAAATGAGTGACCCCAATTCTAACATTTCCTATCATGCAGGGGTGGACCACAATGTATGAATGTGGTCCACCGCGTACCTTGGGATCCATCTGTCACTGACAGAGAATAGAAATTTTCCATGTAAAAAATGAAAAAAAGGAAGCAATTGGTTTGGCTTCCGCAATCGCGTGAGCAGCGCATTGGTAACTACGGTCGCCCCAATGTAGTAATTGTGTTGCACAGTCTCATCTTGAATCACGGAGGGAGTCAAGTCATTAAGGAGAAGACGAGGCTACAAGGCGCGAGCGCGACGATCTTCTCCGAAGGGCGAGACTGCTAATGGGGCGACGGGCGCAGCCATGACTAGCCCATGGCCGTGAGCCCACGATGATCGAGGCGCCAAAGCTGCGACCCTTGATGATCTACTCCAACCATGTGGCAATTTGCTCTAACGGGGTCAAGCGCAGAAGCTAAAGGTGGCTAGCGGCAAGTGCCTTTAATCTATTAGACCACAACGGCGGACAACGCCAAGTCCAGAAAGCATCATAGTAGCAATAAGTTGCAAGCCAAACATTATACTTATGACAATATCGCATGTGAGTAAATGGTTTACCAAATTAGAATATGGTGTTACCAAATTGTAAATGGTTTGCCGAATTGCATAAGAATATTTCTGTGGCGCAACCCTATGGCAATATCCTAGGTCTGCCACTACTACCATGATGTTGTGACAGTTTCAGAATTTGAGGACATCCTTGATATTGGCGATGTGCAAACAAATGTAATTAGTAGTGCAAGGGTCGTATTCTTGAATGAGCACACACAACCATGTGCTTTTGGTGTCCCCATTTGTAAGGCACAGCTGTGAGACATGCAACTGTGCTATACTTGATGCATTTTGCTTCTGGTCTATTGGATGCAATGTATCACAGATTATTTTCTAAAAGTTACAAAAAATTAATTAGTTTCATAATTAATGGATTGCAGGCAAACTTTCATAATTAATGGATTGCACACATATTTAAAATTCTTACCTTTCACAGCTTATAGGGTTAAATATGGAAATGAGTACAGTAGTCATGGTTGAAAAATAGTCCTCAATACAATGATAAGGATTGTGTGACTATGATCGACGATGTTTGTTCTAGTACTAAGTGATAAGGACAGCTGCAACAATGACAAGAACAATGAAGAACCACCACAAAAAAGGTTTGCTCACCACCCATGCAAGGGAAATCCCTAAAGTGTGCCCTTCTTCTAATGTGAAGCTCATCACAATATCCATTAAATCATGGGGCAAATAAGATGAGAGAATATTTGTCATGGGTAGAACAAATGAGTGACCCCAATTCTAACATTTCATACCATGCAGGGGTGCGCCCACAATTTGTGCATGGTGGCCCACCATGTACCTTGGGATCCATCTGTCACTAACAGAGAATAAAAATTTTCCATGTAAAAAATGAAAAAGGGAAGCAATTGGTTTGGCTTTCGTAATCGCGTGTGCAACACGCTGGTAAATGTGATTGCCCCAACATAGTAATTGTGCTGCACGGTGTCATCTTGAATCATGGAGGGAGTTAGGTCGTTAAGGAGAAGACAAGGAGACAAGGTGCGAGCATGACGATCGACTCCAAAGAGCAGGACTGCTAATGGGGCGACGGGCGCAGCTACAACCAGCCCCTGGCCTTGAGCCCACGATGATTGAGGTGACAATGTTGTGACCCACGATGATCTGCTCCAACCATATGGTGATCCGCTCTAACAGGGTGAAGCATAGAAGCCAACGGCGGCCAGCGGCGAGTGCCTTTCATCTATTAGACCCCAATGGCAGCCAATGCCTGGTCCAGCAAGCATCATAGCAGCCATAAGTTGCATGCCAAACATTATATTTATGATAGTACCACATGTGAGTAAATGGTTTACCGAATTAAAATATGATTTTACCAAATTGTAAATGGTTTATCAAATTGCATAAGAATTTTCTATGGTGCAACCCTGTGGTAATATCCTATGTCTGCCACTGTTGCCATGATGTTGTAAGGGTTTCAGAGATTGAGGACATCCTTGATATTGGCGTTGTGCAAACAAATGTAATCAGTAGTGGAAGGGTCTTATTCTTGAATGAGCGCACACAACCATGTGCTTCTAGTGTCCCCATTTGTAAGGCGCACCTGTGAGACATGCAGTCGTGCTCTACTTGAAGCATTTCACTTTTGCTCTCTTGGATGCAATGTATCACATGTTATTTTCTAAAATTTACAAAAAAAGAAATATGTTTCATAATTAATGGATTGCACACAAAGTTTCATCATTAATGGATTGCAACCATATCTAAAATTCTTACCTTTCACATCTTAGAGGGTTAAATATGAAAAAGAGTACACTAGCCATGGATGAAAATAGCCCTCAATCTAATGTTAAGGATCATGTGACTATGATCGACGATGTTTGTTTTAGTACTAAGTGACAAGGACAGCTGCAACAACGACCAGAACAATGAAAAACCACCACCAAAAAGTTTTGCTCGCCACCCACGCAAGGGAATTCCCTAAGGTTTGCATTCTTCTAATGTGAAGCTCATCATAATATTCATTAAATATTGGGGCAAATAAGATGAGAGAATATTTGTTATGGTGGAATAAATGAGTGACTCCAATTCTAATGTTTCCTACCATGCAGGGGTGGGCCCATAATTTATGCGTGGTAGTCCACCACATAGCCTCTTGTCCCGTTGTCATAGATTGAGAATAGAATTTTTCCATGTTAAAAAAAGAAGAATGGAAGCAATTAGTTGGCTTCGGCAATCATGTGTGCAACGCGGGTGGTAACTGCGATCGCCCCAACATAGTAACTGGGTTGCACGGTCTCATCCCAAATCACGGAGGGAGTCAAGTTGGCAAGGAGAAGATGAGGTGACAAGGTACGAGTATGACAATCCGGTGATGATGATCCGCTCCAGAGAGCAGGACTGCCAATTGAGCGATGGGCACAACCACGACCAGCCCCTGGCTGTGAGCCCGATGATTAAAGTGCCGAAGCCGCAACCCCTGGTGATCTGTTTCAACCATCTGGCGATCCGCTCCGGCAGGGCGAAGCGCTAAAGCTAATAGTGGCCTATGGCCAGCGCCTTTCTTCCGTGAGACACCTACAGCAGCAGCCGCCTAGTCTAGGAAGCATCATCCGTAAGTTGCAATCCAAACATGATACTATATGACAATATCACATGTGAGTAAATGGTTTACCGAATTGTATAAGAATTTTTATTGGAGCATAACCTATAGTAATATCCTAGGTCCGCCACTGCAACCATGACGTTGTGAGGGTTTCAGAGATTGAGAACATTCTTCATATTGGCGATTCAGACTAATATTATCAAAAGTGCAAGGGTCGTATTCATGAATGAGCACACAAAACCGTGTGCTTCTGGTGTCCCCATTTGTAAGGCACCTTCGCCATCAACACGTATCTGTGTGACATGTTGTTGTGCTCTACGTATTTGATGACATTTTGGGCTTCTACTCTCTTGGATGCAATCAAAGTTATCATAGGTTATTTTCCAAAAGTTATAAAAAAGAACTAAGTTTAATAATTAATGGATAGCATGCAAAGTATCATAATTAATGGATTGCACACATTTCTAAAATTCTTACCTTTCACAGCTTAGAGGATTCAATATGGAAAGTGTACACAATCCGTGCTTAAAAATAGCCTCTCGATCCAACGATAAGGATCATGTGACTATGATCATCGATGTTGGTCCTAGTACTAAGTGACAAGGAAAACCAAAACAATGGCAAGAACAATGAAGAACCACCACAAAAAAGGGTTGCTTGTCACCCACGCAAGGAAATTCCCAAACGTGCACCATTCTTCTAATGTGAAGCTCATGAAATATCCATTAAATGTTGGGGCAAATAAGATGAGAGAATGTTTGTCATGGGTAGAATAAATGAGTGACCCCAATTCTAACATTTCCTACCATGCAAGGGTGGACCCACAATGTATGCATGGTGGTCCACCGCGTACCTTGGGATCCATCTGTCATTGGCAGAGAATAGAAATTTTCTATGTAAAAAATGAAATAAGGAAGCAATCGGTTTGGCTTCCGAATCGTGTGTGCACAGCGCTGATAACGGTGATCGCGCCAACGTAGTAATTATGCGGTCTCATCTTGAATTACGGACGGAGTTAAGTTGTTAAGGAGAAGAGGAGGCCACATGGCCTGAGCGCGATGATCTGCTCCGAAGAGCAGGACTATTAATGGGGCGATGGGCGCAACCATGACCAGCCCCTGGTCGTGAGCCCATGATGATCGAGGCGCCAAAGCTACGACCCCTGATGATCTGCTACAACCATCTGGCAATCCTCTCTAACGGGGTGAAGCGCACAAGCCAAAGGTGGCCAGTGGCGAGTGCCTTTCATCTGTTAGACCCCGAACAGCGGTAAACGCCTGGTCCAACAAGCATCATAGCAGCCATAAGTTGCAAGCTAAACATTATACTTATGAAAATATTGCATGTGAGTAAATGGTTTACCTAATTATAATATGGTTTTACCAAATTTTAAATGGATTACCGAATTGCATAAGAATTATTTTGTGGCGCAACCCTATGGTAATTTCCTAGGTCCGCCACTGCTACCATGATGTTGTGAGGGTTTCAGAGATTGAGGACATCCTTGATAATGGCGATGTGCAAACAAATCTAATCATTAGTGCAATGGTCATATTCTTGAATAAGCACACACAACCATGTGCTTCTAGTGTCCTCATTTGTAAGACACACCTGTGAGACATGCAGCTATGCTCTACTTGATGCATTTTGCTTCTGCTCTCTTGGATGCAATGCATCATAGGTTATTTTCTAAAAGTTACAAAAAAGAAATATGTTCCATAATTAATGGATTGCACACAAAGTTTCATAATTAATGGATTGCACACATATATAAAATTCTTACCTTTCATGGTTTAGAGGGTTAAAAATGGAAACGAATACACTAGCCTTGGTTGAAAATAGCCTTCAGTCCAATGACAAGGATCACGTGACTATGATCGACGATGTTTGTTCTAGTACTAAGTGACAAGGATAGCTACAGCAACGATAAGAACAATGAAGAACCACCACCAAAAAGGTTTGCTCGCCACCCACGCAAGGGAATTCCCTAACATGTGCCATTCTTCTAATGTGAAGCTCATCACAATATCCGTTAAATATTGGGGCAAATAAGATGAGAGAATATTTGTCATGGTTAGAATAAATGAGCTACCCCAATTCTAAGGTTTCCAACCATGTAGGGGTGGGCCCATGATTTACACATGGTGGTCCACCGCATAGCCTCTTGTCCAGTTGTCATAGACGGAAAATAGAAATTTTCCAAGTAAAAAAAAAGAAGAAGGGAAGCAATCGATTTGGCTTTCGTAATCGTGTGTGTAGCACGCTGGTAAATGTGATCGCCCCAATACAGTAACTGTGCTGCGTGGTCTCATCTCGAATCACGGAGGTAGTCAAGTTGGCAAGGAGAAGACAAGGAGACAAAATGCGAGTGCGACAATCCAGTGATAATGATCCGCTCCGAAGAGCAAGACTGCCAATGGGGCGGCGGGCGCAGCCACGACCAGCCCCTTGCCATGAGCAAGATGATTGAACCGCCGAAGCCGCAACCACCAGCAATCTGCTCCAACCATCTGGGATCGACTCCGACAGGGCGAAGCGCCGAAGCCGACATTGTCCTGTAGCCAGCGCCTTTCTTCTATTGGACACCTACGGCAGCCGGCGCCTGGTCTAGGAAGCATCATTAGAAGTCATATGTTGCACTCTAAACATGATACTATATGAAAATATCGCATGTGAGTAAATGGTTTACTGAATTGTAAATTGTCTACTGAACTGTATATGAATTTTTTTGGAGCATACCCAGTAGTTTTATCCTAGGTCCGCCACTGCAACCATAATGTTATGAGGGTTTCAGAGATTGAAGACATCCTTCATACCATGACGTTGTGAGGGTTTCAGAGGTTGAAGACATCTTTCATATTGGTGATTCAGACTAATGTTATCGATAGTGCAAGGGTCATATTCATGATTGAGCACACAAAACCGCGTGCTTCTGGTGTCCCCATTTGTAATGCAACTAGCTTCATCATCAACACATACCTGTGCAACATGTAGTCGTGCTCTACGTATTTGAAGACATTTCACACTTCTACTCCCAGGGATGCGAGCAAAGTTGTAACAGGTTATTTTCCAAAAGTTATAAAAAATAAATAAGTTTCGTAATTAATGGATTACACACAAAGTATCATTATGGATTGCACACATTTCTAAAAATCTTACCTTTCACAGTAGAGGATTAAATATGGAAATGTGCACAACATCCATGGTTGAAAACAGCCTCTCAATCCAATGATAAGGATCATGTGACTATGATCATCGATGTTGGTTCTAGTACTAAGTGACAAGGAAAATCAACAATGGCAAGAAAAATGAAGAACCACCACCAAAAAGGGTTGCTTGTCACCCGCGCAAGTGAATTCCAAATGTGTGCCACTCTTCTAATGTGAAGCTCATGAAAATATCCATTAAATGTTGGGGAAATAAGATGAGAGAATGTTTGCCATGGGTAGAATAAATGAGTGACCCCCAATTATAATGTTTCCTACCATGCAGGGGTGGACCCACAATGTATGCATGGTGGTCCACCGCGTACCTTGGGATCCATCTGTCACTGACAGAGAATAGAAATTTTCCATGTAAAAAAATGAAAAAAAAAGGAAGCAATCATTTTGGCTTCCAAAATCGCGTGTGCACCATGCTGGTAACTGTGATTGCTCCAACGCATTAACTTTGCTGCACGCTCTCATCTCAAATCATGGAGGGATTCAAGTCATTAAGAAGAAGACGAGGTGACAAGGCACGAGCGTGATGATCTGCTCTGAAGAGCAGGATTGCTAATGGGGTGACGGGCACAGCCATGACTAGCCCTGGTCATGAGCCCATGACGATCGAGGCGCAAAAGCTGTGACCCCTGATGATCTTGTTCTGACCATCTGGTGATCTGCTCTAACTTGGTGAAGCGTAGAAGCCAAAGGCGGCCAGCGGCGAGCGCCTTTCATCTCTTAGATGCCAACAGTGGCCAACGCATGGTCCAGCAAGCATCATCAGTAACCATAAGTTGCAAGCCAAACATGATACTTATGATAATATCACATGTGAGTAAATGGTTTACCGAATTAGAATATGGTTTTACCAAATTGTAAAAGGTTTATGGAATTGGATAAGAATTTTTTTGTCGCACAACCCTGTGGTAATATTCTAGGTCTGCCACTGCTACCATGATGTTGTGAGGGTTTTAGAGACTGAGGACATCCTTGATATTGGTGACATGCAAACTAATGTAATCAATAGTGCAAGGGTCGCATTCTTGAACGAGCACACATAAACACGTGCTTCTAGTGTCCCCATTTTTAAGGCACACCTTTGAGACATGCAACCATGCTCCACTTGATGCATTTCACTTCTGCTCTCTTGGATGCAATGTATCACAGGTCATTTACTAAAAGTTACAAAAAAAAGAAATATGTTTCATAATTATTGGATTGCACACAAAGTTTCATAATTAATGGATTGCACACATATCTAAAATTCTTACCTTTCACAGCTTATAGGGTTAAATATGGAAATGAGTACACAAGCCATGGTTGAAAATAGCCCTCAATCAAATGATAAGGATCATGTGACTATGATTGATGATGTTTGTTATAGTACTAAGTAACAAGGACAGTTGTAGCAATGACAAGAACAATGACGAACCACCATCAAAAAGGGTTTCTCGTCACCCACGCAAGGAAGTTCCCTAACGTGTGCCATTCCTCTAATGTGAAGCTCATCACAATATTAAGGCCAATAGGATGAGAGAATATTTTTCATGGGTAGAATAAATGAGTGACCCCAATTCTAACATTTCCTACCATGCAGGGGTGGGCCCACAATGTAGGCATGGTGGGCCACCACGTACTTTGGGATCCATCTATCACTGACAGAGAATAGAAATTTTCATATAAAAATGAAAAAGGGAAGCAATCAGTTTGGCTTCTACAATTGAATGTGCACCGCGGTGGTAACTGCAATCGCCCCAATGTAGTAACTGTGCTGCATGGTCTCATCTTGAATCACGGAGCGAGTCTAGTTGGCAAGGAGAAGACGAGGTGACAAGGTGTGAGTGTGACAATCCGGCAACGATGATCCGCTCCGAAGAGCAGGACTACCAATAGGGTGGAGGGCGTAGCCACGACCAGCCCCTGGCCATCAGCCCGATGATTGCAGCGCCAAAGTCGCGACCCTAGCGATCTGCTCTAACCATCTGGCGATCCACTCTGTCGGGTACCTGGATAATGGGATACCCTTAACCCTCAATCAAATGAGTCAATCCTGATATCATCGACAAAATCTATCGCCATGATCTCCAGTTACAATTCCTGGCAAGCCCGGACATGAATACTTAAGTATGAGGCCCAGGTACCAAGTCGTACCGGGCTGGCCCACGAACGGGTCTCGACAGCCTAGGCCAGCGCTCATTCGACGGGGCCCCTTAAGTAACGGGAGTCCACTTGAGTGGATGACCCCCCCGCTCGAGCGACGGGATCCACATGGGCGGACGACCCCCGTTCGAGTACCGCACCCCTTGACCCACCTACTTCTTGTACGGCGCTCAGAGCAACTAAAGCGTCCCACCTACTCCTGCCAACCCCCATGGCTACAGCGACTATAATGATGGGCAAGTGCAGAGGTCTAGTCTACCTTTTATCGCCCATCCCTGGGGAAGCGTCGTCTCATATAGATCACTATTCCTCCGTACTAAGCACTGTGCCCCGTTAGGCACCCCCTCGAGATGCAAATGTCAACATCCGTACCAGGAATCTCGAGGCTCATTCTTATCCGCACGGCCTCGAGGCCCTCGGGTATCCCTCGACTCAAGCTCTCAGTGGCCCCGGTCAGCGATCCAACCGCTCCCGCACGTCATCTACTGCGAGCCATACGCCCTTAACAGGAGGTCACATCTTTCACCGTGTCACTGAGGCATGCCAACATCATCATCAGGACCGATCAATCACCGACTTTGCCGTGACAGCTCAGAAGGGCGAATCTCATCATGAAGCACGCCGCTACAGGGCTCGACCGCGCTTCAGCGCACACACCTATAGTACCCACGACACGATCAGCACCACCCCTCGACGTCATTGCTTACGACAGCCCTCGCAGCGCTATTAGGGTTCGTTGTATGCCTATGCCCCTCCTTGGACTATAAAAGGGGGCGTAGGGATAGCTGAAAGGGCAGGTGAACTCATTCAAACTCACTGAGCCTCACCACATACACTGCAGGGCGTAGGACTAGTGCTTCTAGACTTAGGCCTTGTTCTCCAGCCTATTTTGTACATGCTCGCTGGACGTAGGGCCTTCATTTGCCTGAACCAGGATAAATCGTGTGTTCTTCTTGCATCACCATCCAGATTAGGGAGCACGCAGCACGTAGATACTCGTTGGTGATAGGCCCCCGGGGTTGTGACACCGACACACTCCGACAGAGAAGCGTCGAAGCCGACAGTGGCCTGCGGCCAGCGCCTTTCTTCTATTAGACACCTACAACAACCAGCGCCTAGTCCAGGAAGCATCATTAGCAGGCATATGTTCCAATCCAAACATGATACTGTATGAAAAATCACATGTGATAAATGGTTTACCGAACTGTAAATGGTTTACCAAATTTCATAAGAAATTTGTTTCAGAGCATACCCGGTAGTAATGGCCTAGGTCTGCCACTACAACCATGATGTTGTGAGGGTTTTAGAGATTGAGGACATCCTTCATATTTCTGACTCAGACTAATGTTATCAAAAGTGCAAGGGTCATATTCATGAATGAGCACACAAAACCGCGTGCTTTTGGTGTCCCCATTTGTAAGGCACCTTCATCATCAACATGTACATGTGCGACATGCAGTCGTGCCCTATGTATTTGATGCCATTTCGGGCTTCTACTCTCTTGGATGCAATCAAAGTTATCACAGGTTATTTTCCAAAATTTATTAAAAAGAAATAAGTTTTATAATTAATGCACTTCACGCAAAGTATCACAATTAATGGATTGCACACTAATGTAATCAATAGTGCAAGGGTCGTATTCTTGAATGAGCACAGACAAGCACGTGCTTCTAGTGTCTCCATCTGTAAGGCACACATGTGAGACATGGAGTCATGCTCTACTTGATGCATTTTGCTTCTGCTCTCTTGGATGCAATGTAATATCACAGGTTATTTTCTAAAAGTTACAAAAAAAGAATATGTTTCATAATTAACAGATTGCACACAAAGTATCATAGTTATTGGATTGCACACATATCTAAAATTCTAACCTTTCATAGCTTAGAGAGGTTAAATATGGAAATAAGTACACTAGCCATGGTTGAAAATAGAGCTCAATCCAATGATAATAAGGATCATGTGACTATGATCGACGATGTTTGTTCTAGTACTAAGTGACAAGGACACCTGCAGCAATGACAAGAACAATGAAGAACCACCAACAAAAAGGATTACTCTTCACCCATGCAAGGGAATTCCCCAACTACGCCATTCTTCTAATGTGAATCTCATGACAATATGCATTGACTGCCGGGGCAAATAAGATGAGGGAATATTTGTCATCGGTACAATAAATGAGTGACCACAATTTTAATATTTCCTACCATGCACGGGCAGACCCATAGGGTATGCAAGTTGGGCCACTGCATAACCTGGGGTCCAGCTGTCATTGACATAGAATAGAAATTTTCCAAGTAAAAAAAGGAAGAATAAGGGAAGCGATCGGTTTGGCTCCTGCAATGGTGCGTGCACAGTGGTGGTAATCGCAATTGCACCATCATAGTAAGTACACTGCACGGCCTCATGTTGAATCATGGAGGGAGTCAAGCGGTCAAGGAGAAGACTGGGTGGGAAGGCACAAGCACGACGATCCGGCGATAATGATCTGCTCTGAAGAGCAGGACGGCCAACGGGGCGACGGGCGACCAGGCCCTAGCGTGAGCCCATGATGGTCGAAGCACCAAAGGGCCAAAGCCGAAACCCCCTAGCGATCTACTCCGCCCATCAGTGTCCACTCTGATGAGGCGAAGCGCCGAAGCCAACGGTGGCCTGTGGCCAGCGCCTTTCATCTGTTAGATGCTGGCGACGGCTAATGCGGTCTAGCAAGCATCATTAGCAGCCAAAAATTCCAATCCAAACATGATAATATATGGCAATATCGCATGTGAGTAAATGGTTTACCGATTTTGAATATAGTTTTTACCGAACTGTAAATGGTTTACCAAATTTCATAAGAATTTTTTGTGGCCGCATACCCTATGGTAAAATCCAAGGTCTGCCACTGCTACTATGTTGTGAGGGTATTAGAGATGAGGACATCCTTGATATTGGCAGTGTGCAGACTTATATAATCAATAGCGCAAGGGTTGTATTCTTGAATGAGCGCCCACAACCAGATGCTTCTAGTGTCCACATTTGTAAGTCAACTTCGTCATCAACACATACCGCCTGTGAGACATGCAGTCGTGCTATACTTGATGAATTTTGCTTTTGCGCTCTTGGATGCAGAAAGTTATCATAGGTTATTTATTCTAAGTTACAAAAAAGAGATAAGTTCCATAATTAATGGATCGCACACATATCTAAAGATTCTTTCCTTTCACATCTTAGAGGTTGAAATATGGAAATGTGTACCTTTCACATCTTAGAGGTTGAAATATTGAAATGTAGGTTGAAAATAGCCCTCAATCCAATGATAAGGATCATGTGACTAGGATCGACGATGTTGGTTCCAGTACTACAACTCTACAAGTGACAAGGACAACTATAGCAATGACAAGAACAATGAAGAACCACCACCAAAAAGGGTTGCTCGTCACCCACGCAAGTGAATTCTCCAAGGTGCACCGTTCTTCACATGTGAAGCTCATGACAATATCGATTAAATGTTGGGGCAAATAAGAAGAGAGAATATTTGTGATGGGTAGAATAAATATGAGTGACCCTAATTCTAATGTATGTTGATTTCTTCAAATTGCAAACCTTCCAAAAACATTTTTACTTGACCATCTAATGGTTGTTTCTCTCCAAGCATGCAATTGTCATTCTGGAGGAAGATACTGTGTAGTCACAGCCTTTATCTCTCTTAAGTAGTTCTAACCCGAGGTTTTAAATTCAAATTACAAAGAACATTGAGGAACTTGAGTGAAAATGGTTAGATCTTTACCGAACTAAGCAAATTCCATTACCAATGAAATGCTTAGATTATTTTACTTCTTATCTATATACCTAATAATAAACGTGCAAAAAATTTTGTGCAAAATTTTTTCGTGCAACTAAGACTTTTATCCAACTATAAGAGATTGACTCGGTTATAGTTTAAATGTTCCCATTTTCATGTCCGAATCCTTTTTTATTTTCCTGTTTTCATGTCCGTGTCCTTTTTTGGGTATCTTTGGTCATGGACAAATCCTATATGGACTCAGGGCGTGTCTCTGTTCCCTTTTTCCTTCACCTCCTCGGTCTGTGACTGTGAGTCCACTTCGGCCGTTTTCGTAGACGTCTTGTCCCTGGTTCTTTTCTTTTTCTCTTTGGCTCCTCCATCCTAATGATTGAGTCCAGATGAGATTTTTTTTGCTAATGTCATATTATAGACCTTTGAATCATTTCTTTAAATTACACAACATAGACGTTCAAGACACGCATGCCCACTCACCACATGTGAATAAACAAGCAAACCCTATCCCCACAAACACCTCTAAAGAATTGAACGACAAACTTGAGATTCACAAAAAAATCTTTTAATTTTTAATAAATGATAAAAATAAATAATAAATAAATATAATACTAGCGACCTTTGAATCGTTTTTTTTAATGTCATAGTAATATGAGCAACTGGATCATTGAATCCATTTTATATCCTTTTTATATTTAATAAAATATAATCTAATCTAATGTATAGCAGTGCTCCTCCGAACTGTTAAAAAAATCTCTAACAAAACAGCCGCCAGTATTTAATCTCGAGCAGAATCTACCGACTAGACGCGGTTTAGTTGGTGCTGGACGAATTGATGAACTTATCATCCTTCTTAGGACAACCGTGGCAATAAATCGTCACATGCATATGCATTCAGTACTTGCATTGCATCAAAAAGTTGTCAATCAATTCCACCGCACAATTCCGCCATGTGCCCTCTTTCTTGATCAATCCATTCGATTACTTTCCGGTTAAAATTTAATTTGAAATCTAATCCACTCAAGAAACCAAATTCAATTTACACGGAAATTCTCATTTTTCTATGTCACGCCGCGCACCGACGACGACGTACGACGGATCAATTGGTGTTGAACGCGGAGCAGACGTCCCTGACCTCGCCGGCGTCGTCGCCGGTGATGGCGCCGATGGTGCCCATCTTGACCATGGCAGCGGCGAAGTCCCGCTGGAACACGCGCGCCGAGGCGCCCAGGTACGCGTCGACGAGCGCGCGGGTGGCGTTGCTGTTGGCGAGCGCGGCGTCGGAGGCGATGACGGCGAAGCCGGAGCGGATGTTCCGGAGGATGGAGTTGTCGAAGTCGGTCCCGCTGCCGCGGTCCATCGGCAGGCGCGTGTTGAAGTCGCCCGGCGGGCACCGCGCCTTGAGCTCCGCCAGGAACGGCGCCGGGATCGACGGGTCCGCGCCCTGCCCACCGCCCGGCAGCGGGTAGCTGTACAGCCGGTCCTTCACGAAGAAGCACGCCGTCGTGCCCACCGTGTGCGCCGCTGCGGCCGGTCTCGGTTCAAACAGTCGTGTCAGTAATGATCAGCGGCGTCCATGTCCATGGACACGAAGGTACGGTCATTCGATCGTGTAGTAGCTACCTGTGAGGAGGACGAGGTCGCGGTCGTTGAGGCCGCTGGCAGCGAACCGTGAGCGGAGCACGCTTATGGAGTCGCCGGCGTCGGGAAGCACGTCGGCGTCGCGGATGTTGGAGTTCAGCCCGTCGCGCCGCCCCGTGGGCACGTAGAACGTCGGCCCGCCCGTCTGGTTGGCATATAGTGTTCCAATTTACAGCGCGTCAGCTGCTACGACGTACACCACAGCTACTACCGAAAATATCCGGTTGCATGTTACCATGGCGACGGCGTCGCGCGCGGCGAGCGCGATGATGTCGGCGCAGGAGACGACGCCGGGGCACTGGTCCTCGAGCTGCGCCTTGGCGGCGTCCACCACGTCCTGGCCCCGGAGGCCCTGGTTCTTGCCGTTGTCCACCTCGGCGTCGTTGCTCGCGCTCCTGATAAGCACCGACGCGTCGCACCCCTGCTCCCATATATTGCAGGACGCCGACGGCGAACACGCACACACAGACACATAAAAGGTAGTATTAATCGGCGGGACATGCTGGACACGAGGACGCATATACACACGTCGTATCGTACCTTGACGAAGCAGTCGTGGAACTGCAGGCGGAGCAGCGCGGGG
This sequence comes from Bothriochloa decipiens, assembly GCA_023333625.1. Lineage (NCBI taxonomy): Eukaryota > Viridiplantae > Streptophyta > Magnoliopsida > Poales > Poaceae > Bothriochloa > Bothriochloa decipiens. The sequence continues at coordinate 28,139,251 of CM041647.1, read as the reverse complement.
AGGATGGTGGGGTCGTTGCCGGCGGCGTCCTGGACGGCGGCGGTGACCATGTCCTCGGCGTCCGGGCAGGAGTCCGAGTAGAACCCCACCTGGAGCTGCGCACGAGAGACGCCAGCTCCAACAAGCAACAGCAAGAACGCCGCCGCCGCTCCGGCTCCGGACACCATGCCGCCGCGGCTGCTGGCCATTGATCGCTAGCTCCAAGAAGATGATGAGGGCTAGCTAGGAACAGAAACCAATGTATGGCAACCTGCTGGCCGAGGGTGCTGACTCGATCTAATGCTTCACGCGGTGAATGGACGGCATGGCTGGCTGTGGAAACTTGTCTTGAGGAATGTCTTTATACACCACAGTCCACAGGAGACGATGGATGGGTGGAACACGGACACTGACATGGAACAAGTGTGCAAATAGTTTATAGGAGAAAAGATGTTGTGTGGGTCTCACTCTCATGTCCATGTGTGGCTTCCATGGATTTAAGCTGGATTCACTTAGGAGCACTACCAAACAGCAGTCTCGAGAAAAAGGCAATCTTAACTAAAGGTGCCAAATTGCCATTACAACGAGTTGATGGGGGCGTTAGACTGATGAGGATGATGGAATTTGATGGGAACTACACCTAAACCTGTTGGTAGCCATTGATGTGCAGACATGATATGGCTGGCCATGCATGGACATAATTGTTGCACGGTTGCACCACCTCCTTGGTACCGTCTCGTGATTGGGAAGGACTTGGGCAGCTGGCTCGCCATTTTCAAGCTGAGATCATGTATACACACAGTACAAATTTCAAAACGGGAATATGTACAAACATATGGTCTCAGTCCCACTGGCCCGTGCTTGCTGCCTTTGTGCAAATAAAGGTACCACGGATGATGCAGTAGGTTCTTGGGAGCAGCAGTACAAATTGCCATGCCATTTGTGTACAGATTTCCCCCTTCGAAACGAGCAGTTTTTGCTCGCTCGGCGTCAGCTGCTTTTCCACCACGATGCTGAAGATTTTTGGGGACGGTAAAACCCACGGGCTCGTGTTGTTATTGTTATCTACGGACTGACGCGGCGGCGGCTGGTCTGGGATAGCGTGTACCGTCGGTTTCTCCAGCCGTTTTACTCCCGTGACTTCGTGCAGAAACACCGCCACCGTCCGGATGCACTGCATTGTCCCGGCCTGCTGCATTCATCCGCCGGAGATCTCAATGTGCAAATGGGAGTAGGAGACCAAGAGGAGCAGTGTCAGCCTGATGTAAAGCTTCTGCCCCATTAGTTGATCATGTGTAGTATGACCCTATCTTGTCTATAAAAAGGGAACCTTTTCAAACAAGACACTCGAGCCCTGCCATTTTTCATCAGAAAGCAGACAGTTTTCAGTTTTTTTCCCTCGAAAATAGTAGTCACTTTCCTGGTATTCTTATCAAAAATAAACCGTTTCACCCATGTTAGTTACAGTTCACACACTTTGACGACATATGTGTTGATAACTTGGTGTGACTAGCGTTAGTAACCTCTTGACAATCTTCCCTGAACCCATGCTTCCAACCATACACAACGGACTCTTTATTATATGCCTTTCTCTTCAAGTTCTTGACCACGACGTCTCTCCTTCTCTTTCTTTGCTCGGTTTGCTATTGCAAAATATCTCCCAGTTCCAATAATTTCACTGTCAGTTCTCTCTTTTCTTTTGCACCCGAAGCACCTACATAGTTGTACATTTAGGATCTGTTTGGCGTGGCTTCTCCACCGGTCTCAACAGCCGTTTAGAGTTGTTTTGTGCTAAATTGCGTAAAATAAAATGGCTTCACTCGGAAAGCCCCTTAAATCTTGCTCCTCTCACGCAGGTTTGACTGTTTGAGAGCATGTGAAGCCTTTTTGCCAGCTTCATCGATGGCATGGAGCTGAATAAAAAAAGGCTTCACCAGTGAAGTGGTGCCAAACGGGGCCTTAAATTGACAAAGTTTAAACTAAAAGAGTTTCTTTTTTCACATCTTCTCCAACCCAATTATGCTTGATTGCTCATAGAGGCATGGTTTCCTGTATTCTTACAAATGGTAGTTTGTTTTCTAGTATTAAAAAAGGACGTACCCAGTACCATAGGCTCCCGCACTGCGGGATCTGGGGAACGAAAAATAGCCAGCAGTTATCCCTGCATAAATATGCAGAGGCTGGGGCTTGAACCCTAAACCTCTTGGTCACATGCGGCTCTACCGCTTGCACCAGGGCTGTCCTTCAGCATGTTTCCTAGTATTCTTATCAAAAATAGCTATGGTTTCATGTATTCTTAAAATATAGTAGTCGGTTTCCTAGTATTTTTAACAAAAATAGTATCATTGTTTCCTAGTATTCTTCTCAAAAATAGACCTTCTCAAAATATTTTTATCAAAAATAGCTATGGTTTCATGTATTCTTAAAAATAATAGTCGGTTTCCTAGAATTCTTATCAAAAAATAGTATTTTGTTTCCTAGTATTCTTCTCAAAAGTAGACCTCCTATAGTATTCTTATTATCAAAAATAGATCGTGAGTCACCAAGACACGGTTCATACTTCCATATCACAATGGCATACCTTTCTCTCCTTCTCTTTTCGCTGTTGACCATGACATCCATTGCCTCCTCTTTGGATGCTCTATTAATTACTGCAAAATATATCCAAAAACACCGTCGATTTTCTCTCTATTTTTGTTTGCACATGAGTCACATCACGATGGCTCTATCCATGCAAGTTGTATAAATTAACCGACACATAGCATCTCCCATCACATGTTACCTTACCATCCTAGTTTTGCTTCAAGGGGTTTTGGGTTCTTAATGAACTCTATGAGTGGCTTACTCAAGTGAGAGGTGCGAATTGTTGAGAAAATGGGAAATTTATAGAATAAAACAAAATAAATCATCACAATCTCAGATACCAATATGAGCATTGCTCGCATACTAGTTGGATTAAACACAGTATGGGTAGAAATACTAGTACGAGCATTGCTCACATTAAACAGCATGATTGCATGAATATATACATTGGACCATGGGGTGTATACCTTTGGAGTGCAAAGGGAGAGATGACATCATAGCAGGTGGTGGGGACCCTATTGTTGATAGTGA
>CM041647.1:27936289-28136148 GCA_023333625.1 Bothriochloa decipiens | reverse complement strand
AGAGATGACATCATAGCAGGTGGTGGGGACCCTATTGTTGATAGTGACAAGAGTGGTGGAGGAACGTTCTCGTTGAAGATGCAACAAGCCTTCTAGTGGCAAAGACGATGTCTCGATGAAGTCTTTGGAAGACGAGCCATTATGAAAGCAGGGGTAGTTGCGCAAAGTGCAAGTTGGAAGCAGTCATGAGAAGCGCTCTGTCTCGGTGTAGAATCGCAAGGGGTCCATCCTGAAGACCTAACGCTAGTGCATGCCAAGAAGAGGAAAGCTATAATTGGCTATCTTAGGATTTTTCAAACTAGGTACCCCGAGTAATATTATTTTTGTGTGTCTTTTCCTAAAGAATTGATACATGTATATATAGGGGGAGAACCTCGTACCTCCAATCAACTAGAAATATAGTACTAAGTAATGCTGCGTCTTCCACCTCTACTCATAGGCTTCAAAATTAAAAGCGGCCCATTAGAGAACATAAGTATTGGGCTTTGAAAACTTATTAGAATTTATGCATATATATAGACTTAAGGGAACTAGTAAACTATATAAATTCTAACAAGAATCAGGATCATAACTGAACCTAGACTAAATCACTTTAAAAGTTTACTGATTGAAATCCTCGCTTTGAGAGTTTGTGGTGATAAATGGGGATCTAGGAAACTTTAAAGAACATGGATACATTTCACTCTTATTCTTTATCCACGTCAAACCCCATATGAAAAAAGTTATTGACGACGTTCATATCATAAAATGAAGTTAATTTTATTATCATAACCAGTCAGTACATGACATAAGACTTGACAATGTCTCGTAATGCTCACGCTAGCTTCGGGTCAACTCTAGCACTAGCTAGAACTAAAGCCCAAAACCAAAGGTTGGCTCTATACTTAGGCCGTGTGCTCTAACTCCACTCTGAGCCAGCTCCACTAGAATTTCTGGAGTGGAGCTGTTTTATATGAAGTTGGAGCCATGCCAAACAGGTCTTAATGGCCCCATATATTTGGAGCATGTTGCTTCTAGCATGGGCAACAGGTGTACTCCTACTTTTTTTTCTGAAACAAAAACTGAAAAAGATTTGTTAACAAAATATTCTTGAAATTTTGAATTGCTAATTTTGTTTTCCTTCGTTCTCTATTCAAGATTTCCTACCCCTATATATTCGAAATTGGACTACTTCAAACATATCCATGTCCTGTTAATCGTCTTCGTCATCTGGACGAAAATGGTATAATCATACTTTGTTTAATCATCACGACTTGGATGTTTTTGAACCTCAGTTTTTAAGTTTGACTGAAAAGCTTTCTGCTTTAACCTGTTAATAATTTTTTATGTCTCTGATTAATCTTAATTTCAGGTTAATAGACTACTCTCCAATTGATGTTGCTAGATAGATTGGCGTATATCCAAATTAGACATGCATATAAATATAAATCTGTTGCTAGAGGAAAAATACCCAAATGGTCGAAGATCAAATATTGTACCCACTGCTCTAATTAAATAACTAAACAGAGAAGTGGTTTTATTTCGTTCCTCCGAAGTGTTTTTCTTTTGTTCCTCCAAATTTTCTAAACATTCCTCCTGAAGTCCTGAGCGCCAGGCGATGTGTCCGTGTACTATTTTTTGATTCATGAAAAAAGCTTGGACCATACCAGCATTCTATATTTCTCCTAGTGAGGTGGACTTCTCCTAGTACAAACTTTCCATACTAAATGACTCCTAATGACATTTTCACGTGTCATGACTGGTGGTAGTGTTTTATTACTAACTATAAAAAATGCTAGGAGAAATCCACCATTTTAGTAGTGATGTTTGGTTAATTTTGAATTAAAACAATATGTTTGAGGAGGGCTCCTCGAAGGGGAGGCTAGGACACGTCGTCTGAAATGTTTTTTGCCCTTGGATTCCAAAATTTACGGCTAAGATTCTACTACACCAGCTTTCATCTTGAATTAGCTTTAGTTAGCTTCTATGTCTAAATCAGCTTCCTTTACCTTCTGTTACAATCGCCCAGCTTCTCTTCAGAATGCATGGTTCCAAATATATATCTCAGCTTCCACTCCTCATGCAGCAAAAAAAAACAAAAAAAAGAAAAAACCACCGTACCTCTCTTCTTCCTCCCGGTCTCGATCTCTTCTCCCGAAAGAAGCAGCGGCAATAGGGGCGACGGCGCCGGCCGTGCGCGGCGGCAGCGGCGGCCCTCCTCCTCCTCCTGCTCTCTCCCCTTCCGAGGCGGCGGCGCCACTGTCGTCGGCCGCGATGTGCTGGCCGGCGGCACACCGACTGGAGATGATGGGGCCACGCCCTTCCTCTCCCCCGTCCTTCCACACGGCCTCCTCAAGGCCTCTTCGGATGGGTCGCGTGCTCTCTTCTCTCGGCAACGAAACCTTAGGGTTTGGCCGTACGGACCGATGGCGTTCAGATGCCACTCCGCCTCCGCGGCGTCCTGTTCTTCGTCGCGCCATGCTTCTACGCTGTCCCGTTCTTCCTCACGCCCTTCGCCGGTAATGACTACCCAGGTATGCTGCCCCCTTCGTTCCCCTTCCTGCTGCATCCATGAATCTATTTTTTGGTACAAGGATACTACTGGTACTTGAGTAATAGGCTATGTCTGTGCCTCTATGCATGCTGATTAGTTTTTTGTGGTACAAAAAAAGTTTAGGTTCAGTGCCTTGCTTCAGCTGTAGTACAAGTTAGTGGCATAATATTTCATTGATTTTGCTGTGGTTTAATGTATGCCTTCCTCTCAAATTAGCATAACTGAAAGCTTTACGGTATATTTTGCCTATGTAAATTTAGTTTCTAGGCCCATGTGCATGACCAAAGGCTGAACCATGGATTTCTTGTTTGAATGGTTCATTTACATGTTTTAAATCCTATTTGTTGTTCCCAATATTTATATCAAAGATGGATAAGAAACAACATGTTTTCACTGCTTAGGGGAGGACATCGCTGTGAGCAGATTCAGCGGCGCCTGCTTGCGAATTCTTTTTATTGTGCTCTCCAACGATGGGGTGCTGCCATGCTGCTTGAGTTCTTCAATTCAGTGCTGCGACCATTGCGATCAGAGGTTGATTCTATTTCTCAAAGGACAAATATGAACAAATATTTAATACCGGGAGTAGCAAATCAGGTTGAGGCCATCTGAAAATGAAACCTCTTTTTTACCCTCTATTGGTTTGGGTTTTTCCTCAGCTCAATTCTTTCAGGCCTACGAATGATGTGCTTTGTTTTATTTTGTTGTTGTACTATAGAGAGCTACAACCATTTCAGAACTTTCCCATAACTCTATTTATTTTTTGCACTATTGATCTTTATTAGCCTTTATGGAGAGACCAATGACATCCAATATTTCCATGGAGATGACAACCTTTATAGTTCTGGTACCTCCGATACAGAGAACTAGCATTTATTATGTATAACAATGCACACATGAACTTTCTATGATTTATTCAAATCATTAAATGTATTTAGTAATATTCTCATCTTTGTTCTATACATGGATCATTCATGTTCAGGTTGCCTGCTCTTTAGGGAACCATTTAAGAATGTATCTTCAAAAGCCACCCTTATTCCTATGGTGAGTTATACTCATATGCCCTCCAGTAATGACTGTTATAGATCTTATAGAAGCAATGTTACATATATAGGCCATTGTGCTGAACCTGCTTTAGCCGTGTCCCACTGCAGGATTTGGTATTTCTAGGTGGAACCAGTGAATCTGATTTGTTGTGATTTTTTTTTTTTTTTCCTAGGTGAATCAATGCATCTGAATTGTGTGCTATGATGGATGATAGAAGGTATGGGTTCAGCCCGCGATGGGCCAACAACTGACGACCCCTCTTCTGTCCAGTTACACCCAGCCAAGGTACCAAGAAAGAGGTCAATAAAACAGTGAGTGTCCGCTCAGTAAACATGCAAAGAAATTATTTCTAAATGATTCTTCAGTTTTGTTGTAATAGTACAAGAGGATGTAGACCCTGCATATTATGCAAACTTATTGTAGACTCCCTTACTGGATTTACCATAACCGCAGGACATTTGAAGATATGTATACTTGAGAGGGAGATAATAGTAGGCTGCATAGTTAGAAATTGTGGGGTTAACTCTTCATGGGTGCTGATTAATTCAATATGCTTGGCCACATGTCTGTACCGGAGTTCAAGTACCACTATTCTCATTCTTCTATACATCTAATAACAACATTTATACCTAGATTAGTTCCTGGAGATTAACCTAATTTATGTGACTTCACATAGTGGTGTCTGCATCATTGATGTTTCGATCAATTTAAGGGTCACAAATCTTGAATATTTATACTATTATAATTGAGCCTCATCAAATTGCAAGAACTAATGTGGGGTTGTTATCTAGGTAGGCCAAAAAAGAAGACACATCATAGTGTGTGGCCGTCATTCTTGGACAATAAAAGTAATCAACAGGTAACATTTTTGTGTGCTGATTGTATAACAAACAAAAAAATCTGCATAGACAAGTTATGCTTTAATACTGCAAGTATTATTGTTCTTTGGTTGCTAGGGTACAGTAATGCTGGTGTACATAAATATCAGATGTTTGCCTTCTTCGATTAAGATTCTCAAACACTTGCTAATCTCGCCTACCCGAGATGCATGTATGTGATACCCTACTAAAATTAGGTCCTGCTTCTGTGTTCAAAATAATGATTTTATTTGCACAGAGGCCATGACGTTTTAGTTTGGTTGGAATTGTGCAAGTTTATTGGCCTAGGCATCTTCCATTGTTTCAATCTGACAATGTCTACAGATAGGTAGGACTGAATAAAACCATTGGTCGAATTATTGAGAACCTGTACACATCAAGTTATCCGTAATTCCGTATTTGTGCAGTAGATTCAAAATTGATATTATTTTGCCTGGATCAGTTCAAATATGATAATTGGTGATAGTATCTGATTAAGGTAGCACCACATTTCTACGGTTGCATATTGTGCTTAACTGCAGATACCTTTGTTGAGAGGTTGCAAAAAAAATGTGCCTATGTGCAAGAAGGAAAACAGATATGTAAAAGAAAATAGAAATCATAACGTCTTAGGATCCACAGTATCAGGCCTATACCCTGTTTTATATATGTTACCAAAATCAAAGAATTTCTAGCTTCTGAATGAGGAACATAACCTACCTTGCATGCCATATCTTTTTATGTTGCCTAGACAAGGATAAATAATTCTCAATTCACTTTAGTGTCTCCATCCAATTTGGCCTGAATGCACTTCTGTTTTATTTAGCGCAAGCCCCTGCTGATTCTATCCGTTGTCCTAGGTACACAACTTTTTATTATTCATCCTCATATTATTTGAAGTGATGGATGCTCAAAAGGTAACAATTGCTTCCTATAAGTTTATTAACCACTGTTTACTTCCTCTCTACCCATTCGAGTGATTATTGTGCAAACCTTAGATATGACTCCTGTTGTATATTTTTCAAAACGTGTTTACCAACCAGTGTGCTTTGTGTAATAAAATAGAGAAGGCAAAAATGCCATTCTTAGCTTTGTTGCTTGCCCTCTCTCCAAGGTTGTTTTGGCAGACTGATGAATGTGATTTTGCAGGGGCCCTGGAATCAATGCATGTTGGGGAAGCATTACACTTGGTCATTTGAAGCAGGTCTATGGATATGGCTGCGTGGAGTACATTTGCATGTAAATTCTATTCTTTCTTCTCTGTACTTCCCAGTTCATGTTTTCCTTATTTTCAAAAATGGTTACACACTGTTTATGATCCAAACCTAAATCAAGACACTTGCTCATTGAGCACAACTGTATTTTTTAATCATTTGTGATGCTTTGTTTGCTCTGATTTTTTTTTCAAAAAATATTTTTGCCCTCAATACATTACTGTGCTGCTAACAGAAACAAACCAATGTGTACCTTTGCTAGATTCCAGTAAGGTAGATTTATATGACAATAAAACCTAAGACTCATACTTTGTTTCTTTTATCAGTCTGAAGTTCAATGGTCCACACAGTTTAGAAATATTTGCTTCCCCAAAAGCAAGAAGCATTGGTAAGTCTGCATGAAATGGATTATTACTCTTCCCTGATCTAGAGTTGCCAAAGAAGTGCTTCTTTTTGCAGGTAAAGGGGAAAATTATGGTCATTGTTAAACATCTGTGATATCTCCAGGTAGCTAACCCAAATAGGTCAATGTTACTTATAACGATAGTGTCACAATCTTATAACGACAGTGTCACAATCTTGGTCCACACAGTTTAGAAATCAAATAGTTTGCTTCCCCAAAGGCAAGACACGTTGGTAAGTCTGCATGAAAATGGAATATTCTTATTCTAATTATCGTTTTCTTCTCCAATCCCATTGTTGTCCATATTCTTATATTTCTTTTAAGACTGCACGAAGAAAACCCTGACCGGTGTGCATTGCAACAGGCCTGATCAGAGTTCACAGTATCATAGCAGACCTCCACTACTCTTTCCAACAAACATATTCTCATGTACAGGTAAATGTATTTTAAAAAATATATAGACTTGCAAATGGAAGATGCTGCTGCTAATTTATGGCACAATCTCGTGGCAAGCGAGGAGAGCAACTCTCAAAAAAATTTATGGCACGGTAGAATGTTATCTACAAAATCAATGAGGGATTATTAGAAGAATAATGTGAGCACTCATAGTCAGTATTGGTGTCTAATTAGACAGCAAGCTGGTTTAGGTTCTCCAATATTTATAGACAACAATGGGAAGCTTACAGTTCGCATGTAGTTTGCTAACTATTTAAGTCAGCGTACAGTAAACTCCAAAAGGTTGAACTATGTGAACAAAAAGGATTTTTTGGTTGCATAGGCTTCTAGCACACCATTACAGATCAGATTTAAGTTTAGTTCCATATATCCCAACTTAATTCTCATATTGCCTTGGTGATTCTTATACAATGTTAGCAGCCATGAACTATTTTTGGTAAAAGTTTCTGTGATTATTTCTCTTGTGACCATATATCTTTCTTGCATCTAGGATTAGTTCTGTTGCATTGAACTATTTTTCTATTAGATGCACGCCCCTCCTATTTAGATGGCATCAAAGTCCGACCAGTACACATTACTTTTGTATACAGATCTACCTTTTTTTTTTATCTCCAAATCATATGTCATTTGCTATAGGAATAAGATCACTTTGGGTTGCTTTTGGACACGATGTATTCCATCGGTCTATCATTACTGCCTTGGATAAGTGAATAAATTGTCTCATGCTATCAGCATCCACAACTTTTGCATAGAATTCCGAAACAAGGTACATTACCAACACATCTATATCTACTATAGCTACAACCATCTATTTCAAAAATAATAGTTAAGCTCACGCATGTATCTGCAGATATCCTACCTGTCAACGATGCTACAAGATGAAACACCTTACATAACAAGCAACCGCTGGACCTGGAGCGACATATGAAGTCAATGCACCAATCTACCATGCTCATCTAGATCAAACACTATCTCCAACACCTACTGCAGTTCCTTATGGTGCCACAAACCTTTTGTTACCACCTGGCTTTTGTAAATAATGTGCCCTATTTAGTTGGTATATACTTTCCAGCATATCGCAAGTAGCAAACTTAGATTAAAACTATGCTCTGATGTGATAAGGGACATATGAAACAGTTATCCTATGTATGTAAATTTAAGGCAACCTATGAAACTAATAGCCTATGCCCTACACGTGTGTACTCCTGACCATGCCTAATATATTGAGTTTTCTTTTTATACAGCTATTAAAGCATGACAACTGTAATCAGCATGGCCAAACAACCGTATCCATATAAAATTCTATATAAAATTAGCTTAGACTCACAACCTCACAGGCGCGCGGAACCGCGCGCTTTGACACTAGTAACACTACACATGTACTTCTACCATATAGATTTCAGGGACACGTATGTACGGAGTCCTGGAAATTCTTTCCATACCTAGAGGCATGCACGGTAGGTACATAATAAATAAATAACTGCGTACTAGCACTACGGTATAATGAAAAAGGTCTGAGAGTTGCCTGCCATTATGGTTGTCACGTACATCAAGCTTTGCACATTGAATAGTTTCAAATTTTAACTGATCAGTAATCCATAGAATTCAGAGAGACTGGAAGTAAAACAAGATACATGAACTACTATGCAACCGAGATACTGGACAATTCAACATTTCTATAAGCAAGACATGTTCAGGCACATGGTGGTCTCACAAGTCACAAACATTCATATCATTGGAGACATCCTATAATCCTAATGGGGCGCAACGCCCCTCTTGCTTTGTACATATAAACCTCTTTACTATTCTTAATTGAAAGATAGGGCTCCTGTCATTAGGTTCCAAAAATAAAAGTCACAAACATTCAGTTAATTCAGTATGCTATTTCTATGATCCTTACTCTACACACTACTAATTTTGTAACTCTTTTACAAACCACTACTCTGAATCCATCCACTCAGTATTTCCTCTCTAATTGACTACTTGCCTTCAGCAAGAACACCAGAAAGAAAAAACTGGATTCAGATTAACTAGATCAAGGCAGGGCTAGAACGGCTAGGGAAGTGAGGCACCACAAGGAGTGCCCCTGTTTCTCTCCCCTTCTTGTTCTTCTCTACAGCCTTCTCACCCTTATTCTCACTAGCCTCCTGGGATGCTTCTTCCGTCGCGTCCTTCTTTTTCCTCACATCACCAGCTTCTTGCTGCTTAGATGACTCCGGCACCTTCCTTGCCATAAAACCAAAACAATCCAAGCCCAAGACCATCTTGATACTTGGGTTTTGATTACGGATCCCCCTTTCACTTCTTGAGCACACTTGTTTGTTTCTTTCTGTATCTCCTAGTTGTGGTGGTTCTTGAGCTGTTGTGAACTTTTGTCAGTGCTGGGCTGCTGGCTGTGAATTGTTTATATATGTGGGCAAGGGGCAGAGTCCGTGCGGCGCAAGCTTTGTGGAAATTTTGAGGATAAGTGCAACACATTGACAAATGATGCTAACAACAAAGACTAGCTGTAGTGTAGTGGCCTAGTAGGAGTTGTTACCTTGGTGGCCAAGGATCTTCAAGAATTCAGCAAGGCACAGCAGTATTTCCCATTTGGATTTTTTTTGGCATAAGAATGCTTTTCATTTTATTTTGTATAAACCCACTGAAATAAGACCTATCCTATACTATTATTGGGCCATATTTGTATAGCAGGGATTTTATTACAAATACATAAGACTTGTTGAAATTTATACTAACAAATAGGGTTTTTTCAAAGGTTTCTCAAACATTACCAGAGCAATACCCTCTTCCAAACTGTCGTTTAAAATTTAAAAAGCAAATCTTTAAACTATGGATGAGTCTCACTGTACCCACCTGCCCGAACCGTTCCACCTATCTCTATCCAGCTACAGACAGGAACCTTGGTGCTACACCTGTGTCTCATCACACTTCTTACTTTTGCCAGCTCGTTCCAAGCTCCTGCAGCAGCAAATGCATTGGACATAAGCAGATAATTTACTGTCTCACTTGGTTCCAGGCACAGAAGCCTATCAGCAGCCCACTTTGTCAACTCAATTTTGCCCCGCATCTTACAAGCACCAAGGAAAGCTCCAACGATATCAGCGTTGCTCTCACAAGAAAGCTTGATAATAATGCTGTAAGCATCCTCAATTCTGCCAGCTCTCCCTAAGAGATCAACCAGACAAGCAAGATGTTGCGCACTTGGATCGATGCTGTAGCCCCTCATCATCATAAGGAAATAGTGTAAGCCTTCTTCAACGAGCCCAGCATGGCTACAGGCAGAAAGAACCCCGAGGAAGGCAACACCATCAGGCTGTACGCCTTGTCGCAGCATTCTCTCAAACACATGAACTGCATCCTTCGAGAGTCCAAGGTACGCGTAAGCCGAAATCATAGAGGACCATGAAACTACATCTGGGTCGCGGATCATAGCAAACATTCGCATCGCCTCATGAACAAAACCGGTCTTACCGTACACTATGATAACAGCGTTGGCCACCTGCAGAAACCCGTGAAACCCCCTCTTCAAGGCATAAGCATGAACCTGAGTAGCCTCGTTTGCCGCCGCCATGCCGGCGCAGGAGCTTAGCACGCTGGCAAGCGTGAGCTCATCCGGGCAGCATGACCCGTCTCTCAGCATCCGCCGGAACAGCTCAACGGCGTCCTTGCCTCCACCGCCAACCCGGCCATAGCAGACAACCATCGCGTTCCAGGAGACGACATTCCTGACGGCCATAGCGTCGAACACCCAGCGCGCCTCGTCGGCCCGGCCGGAACACTTGGCGTACATGTCGAGCAGCGCGGTGGCGACCACCACGTCCGCGAGGAGGCCCAGCCTGAGCACGAGGCCGTGCGCCAGCGCTCCCATCGCGAGCAGCATCCCGGCGTCGGCGTCGGGGTGGTGACGGCAGTGACGGAGCAGGGCGCTGAAGGTGAACCCATCGGGGGACTCGAGCCCGCCGGGGCGGCGCAAGACGGCGAAGAGAGCCCAGGCCTGGCGCGCGAGGCCGTGGGCGGCGTAGCAGGAGACCATGGCGTTGCAGGGGACCAGGTCCCTGCGCGGCGGCGGCGTTTCGTCGAACACGCGGCGCGCGTCGGGGACGAGGCCCGACCGACCGTAGGCCAAGGCGAGCGCGGTCGCCACGCGGGTCTCCGAGGCGCGCCCGGACTTGAGGGCAAGCGGGTGGAGCGTCCGCGCTGCGCAGGCGCGCCGGTGGTCGCGGGCGCCGCCGGAGACGGAGACGGTGATGGAGCTGGCGCGGACTAGCAGGGCGACGAGATCGCGCCGCATCTCGTTCCAGCGCTGACAGGGAGGTGAGCGGCGGTGGCCTCATCGGTCATCGCCGCTGATGCGGAGCATGCGCAGCGAGGGTGTCCCTGCCCCCTGCTGCGGCCTGCACTGTGCAGGACAAGAACACGGAGCCGCCGCCCGAGCTGGCGAGCGAGGCCAGGCACGAGAGGTGGGATCAAATCAACGTGTGGGATGGGACGTTGGGGGTGTTGTATTCAATGCCACACTTTGTCATCATACCTTAGTAAAATGTATTGGCAAAATCCTTCCAGACTGGCTAAGGTGTAACAAATAATTTGATGAACTAACCTTACGCTAAAGTTAGTTTAACCTTATGCTAAGGTTAATTCATCAAATTGCTTGTGACACCTTAATATTGGCAAAATCCTCCTAGACTAACCTTAGTAATTCAAATTTAGTAAGAAATTATGGCAAATGTTGGCATTCCTAGTATACCAACCTAGCCATAAGATGTGTGATTTCGTTTAGTTCGACTCTTTGTAGTGACATTATCCATTGTGTTCTCTCTTGCTCCATCTGTTTGCTCTACTAAGGTCTACAACATCCCCTCACTAGCGACGGTTGTTGTCTGTTACCGAACAAGTCTATCATTTCTCACCAAATAACATAATCATAACAGTTCGATAATTCTAATTCTCCATAAATCTACTCTAACAACGGAGTCGGATCCTTCTATTTGACTCGACTACTGCAATGGTACTTTTAGAACACGTGTGCCCATTATGAATAATTTTGAGCCGACCCTCTTCTTCTCCGATATAAGTTTCCTTCTTGCTCTAGTGTTACTGGTTGATTCGCTAAAATCCAATTAAAATATTGGTTTCATTTTGAAAGAAAAATTAAGGGCTTGTTTGGATGTCCATGTATTTACAAACATCCAAACAAGACTTGAGATTACCTTACTTGAGTCCATACAAGCTTACCAAGAAGAGGTGCGTTTTCATACTTCATATTAGCGACAAGAAATGGTCTATGTGGACTAAGAGGAGTCGATTTGGAGTCATAGACTCAACAGTCTCGGTTTATGTGGACTAAGAGGAGTCGATTTGAAGTCATAGACTCAAGAGTCTCGTAAAGAGAATGAATCAAACCGCATCTAGGAGTTGATGGCATAAAAAAAATCAAGTTGATGGCTAACGTGAGAGTAGGTGTTAACCGGCTCATTTGATGCTATACTATTATGCTAGGCAGCAGCCGCTCATAGAAAACAAATATGTTATTTGAGCGCAATTTAACACGAGCCGCCCTAGCTCAGTGGCAGAGCGCGTGGCTTTTAACCACGTGGTCGTGGGTTCGATCCCCACGGTCGGCGCTTCAGCACGTGGATTTATTTTTTTTTATTTTTTGTTTTAAAGAAACATCTGTCATTTCCGCCGCCGCAGATAATACTTTGCAGAAAACATTCCAAAATTCACCAGTCCAAAATTCATTAGAGTGAGTAAATTGTAATAAAAAGTTTTCCAGATATACAAATATCTGTTTTATTAAAAATAATTTGGACGGTAAGTGGCGTAGAAAAAAATAAAATAAAATACCGAGACTAAAATGACCTAGATACCACTTCGGATTTTTGAGTTACGAGTTTTAAGCAAATGCTCTACAGTATCCTCCAAACTTATTTTTCCACATTTCTAAAAACAATAATCTAAACACTATTAAAATTAAAAACTCAAAATGGAAGTTTAAATTTGTGAAATTTTGAAATGCTAAAAACATCTCCTTGTATGGCCTATATATATATATTTACACTAAGAAATGAGTGATGCGTTTATACATCAAATCAAAACAAAAACTACAAACGAAAAGAGGTTTAAATCAATAAAATAAAAACTTTGAAATACAGAAATCATCGAAAATACCATGGTCCCCGTAGGACCTAAACTAAAAAAATTGTTTCTGTTTCAAAATCGGGATCAGATGGTAAAGTCATTGGGGTGCCCTGTTGTCGTAACAGGCTTAGTTGGGGCGGGCACCCCTCTCGCACAGTAATTGCGAGATTATACCACTCCTCATCTCCCTTTAACTGCCTGAAGGATCATGCTTTGAAACGGCAGCACCCCCGACCTCTTTAACGCTGCCGCTGGTGTGCTCCCTGCTGTGCTCGACCGAGGTGGGACTAAAAATGCCTACTTCCACTGTTGTGCTACTAGCAGAGTGGCAGCCGCTCAGCCTGCTGCGAATCGGACGGAGCTCGGCGCTGGGCCGTGGACTGACCAGGCCTATTTATATTTTAATGGGCCGAGTAGACTTGTGTGGTTAAAAAAAACTTATGGTTACAAAAAATGACCGAACCAACTCCAATAGTTTTGCAAATGAGTTTTGCATTCTTGTTTTTGCAAAAAAATCTATAAAACTCCTATCCAATAGTTTTGCAAATGAGCTTTATATTTTTGTTAACTTGGCAAATCCTGGGATGGATTGGCATATATGTAAGCTCACAATCGGCTTGGCATTTCGTCTCGCGCACTACTCCCCCGTGCGTTCTTTCCTTTCGCGCCGCCGAGTTTCCTTTTTTGGATTTTAGCAAGTCAATTTTGTCAAACCGTTAGAGATAACTTTTTTTCTGCTCCCCATATTGATTTGAGAGTTGGCAAACTCCATGTTTTGCCAAACAAAAAATACAAAACTGTTGGAGTTGCTCTAAGAATCCCAGATTGCAGATTTCCAGTCGTGTCAACAAGAAAAATAAAAGCTTAATTTTTAAGATTAATTATAAAAAGATCCATGAAACACGAGAGGAGAGGCGAATGCATTTTGATCCTTTCTTTGTTTGAGTAGACTATTCTTTTTACCAGAACGAGAAAAGTTTACAACAACCAGCTTCAAATCCTAGCCTTAGCAGGGTCAGGAAAGATATTACACATTTTGCTCTCGAAATACAGTACTCCCTCCGTCTTAAATTATAAGTCATTCTAATAATTTTAGAGAGTCAAAGTATCACAACTTTAACTAAATTTATACGATAAGATAATAATATTTAAAATATCAACTAAGTATCATTAAATTCTTCGTTAACTATATTTTTATAAGATACCTATTTGATGTCATAAATCTTTGTAATCGTCCCCTCTATAATCTTGGTCAAACTTAAAATGCATTGACTCTCAAGATACTTGCAATGACTTATGATTTGAGACGGAGGGAGTACCGTTTTTCCTTTATACTAACATGGCGAATGTTAACCCATCCGATGAACATCTAATATCGCCAAAACCATGCATGCTAAATCCGAATTTCTTCACTCTGATCTCTCTTCTACCTAATCGGCAATAAGTTATTCATTCTCTAGTTTAGTTTGGTAGGCTAGTGATAGGATGTGAACCTATATTGCGTAACTCTTTACGATCTAGCAACACGCCTAATAAAGTATAAATTCAGTATTAGATACATTTTTTGTTGCTTTGACTAGGTGAAAATTAGAGGTCATAGTTTTATTAAGCTTCCTAATTCAACCCTGCTATTAGATGTCATAGTTCCTTCATGGGCGTAGATATACGGATTTTGTGAAACTACTATATACGGTGGATCTGTGCATGGAGCTTGATGTGTTTGGACTAAAAGGAGCTATACATTGGCACCAACCCATAGAAGCTTTTTTTTTTTAATTTAACCCATAGAAGCTTGATAGGAACTAGAGGTAGAGGATAATAAGAGAAGCCCCTCCTCTTAATCTTCTAGATCCGACACTAGACATAAGATCATCGTATATTACATGCTCACATGATTTTAGATTAAAAGATACATCATGATTACAACCTCATAGCCAAATACAAAAGTGCAAAAACGGTCCAAAGCCCAATCACAAACACAAATACGAAGTTAGAACCACCCTACAAGCTTAGTGCACATGTGGCTCATGAGTCATAAGAGACACAAGCAAAAGTTTGGGACTCAATTCTCCTAAACCTATTCTGTTCACAGATCTTTATCATCATTAAAACCACTATGGAGGCGTTAACCCTATCCAATTTGGCGGCACTAGACATTACTATAGTGCGTCGTAGCTGCCATAGTGAGGAAATATGCAAACTCTTATGGAAATATAAGAGGATTGTTACTTTTCATTGTGAGACACAAAAAGTATAACATATTACTCGCCTGATCTAGTGGCAACTCAAATAGGAAATGATTAACAAAGTGTATGGAAGATGGGCATAATGTTGAGTAGTTTGGCACGATTCGTTATGATACGTATCAATTTAATGTATTAACATAGTGAATTTCATTTAATTAAATATCAATTATCTGTCCTCGAATTGTACAGCAAAGGGGATGTAGCTCAAATGGTAGAGCGCTCGCTTTGCATGCGAGAGGCACGGGGTTCGATCCCCCGCATCTCCATAATTGTTGTCTTTTTTTTTTGCTTATTGGTTATTTGTTATTCATTCACGACAATTTTTGTTGCGGACACCTTTCATTAGCTTAATCACAAGCATTCTTTAGCTTCAGATTGCAATCTCCAAAAGTTTCATTCAGAATCTATTTTTGAAAGAAATGAAGTTTTCATTTCATCCGATCTCCACATCAACCAAACACTGCCGTCCACGACTGACAAGATTTTCACACAGTTCAGGTCAATCAGGCTACACAGGCGTCAACAATAACCACACAGGTAAAACCGCGGCATCCCAAATCCCAAGGCGAAGCAAATTTCACCGCGCGGGCAAGTCCCCGGCGAGCTGCAGCACGAGCTTCCCGCCGCTGCCACCGCCCCTGCGCGCCAGCACGAGGGCCACCACGACGGCGACGGCAACGCCGACGAGCAGCAGCGCCGCGATCCCGCCGGCCAGGCAGACCCGCCTCCGCCGCGCGGCGCCCTGCAGCCGCCGGGCCTCCCGCAGCTCCGCCTCGGCCGCGGCCACGTCGCCCGCGGCCGCGCCCACCTGCCGCTCGATGTCGTCCAGCGGCGCGCCCTGGGCCTCCACGAGCCCAGCCATGTCCAGGAACAGCTGCTGCAGCTCCACGAGGCCGCGCTCCACCTCCGCCACCTCCTTCGCAGCCTCCTCCTGCTCCGCGGCCCCTGCCGCGGCGGACAGAAGCATTGCGTCAGAGGCATCCTCGGTGCTGGCGAGGAGGCGGTCCAGCTGCTCCTCCGTCGGCGCGTCCCCGGCCACGGCGAGGTACCGGCGGGCCGCGTCGCTCCTGCGTTCCGCGGAGACCTGCCGCCGGAGGGCCTGCACGTCGGCGGTGAGGTCGCGCACGCGGCCGCGGAGCACCGCCGCGGCCTGCGCCGCGGGGGCCGGGGCGCGGCGGTCCATGGAGGCGAGGCGCGCGCGGAGGCGCCGCGCGGACCCGAGTAGGCGGACCAGCGCGGCCTGCGTGGCGGCGCGGGCCTCGCCGGCGCCCACTACGGCGTTCTTGGACGCCTCGTGCGCGGATCGGAGGTGGGATAGCTCGTCGCGTAGCGCGGCCATCTCGGTCTTCGCCGCGTCTGCCTCGGCCAGGAACGCGCCGAGCTCCGGGTCGTCGCCGCTGGCGGGGGCGGATGCGCCCGCGCCGCCGCCCTGTTGCGCCTTGGCCGCGGCGGCGACGAAGGAATCGGTCTTCAGGTCGTTCATCCTCGCTGGCCGGTGTCGCAGATGGTTGCAAGGTGGATCTTCGGTGGCCGGTGTGGTCAAATCTCAATCTCAAATGGTCGCTGAGAAAAGCAAAGATTTTTTCTGCATTTAATCAAGTCGGCGCTTATTGCCAGATCTAGCTAGTGTAGTGGTGGCCTAGTGGCACGTATCTTCCTTTTCTATTTTTTTAAAATCATCAAGCATAATATATATCTCTCCAACTACTGAAGGCCACGCAAGACTTCCATTTTCAGGTGATCAAGATACCAAGATCAATGAACACGACAGCTCACTCTTTAACTAATCAGGCTTTTAATTCCATTGTTGTCAAATTGGCTCTGTCCCATCTCAAATGGGATAATTGGTGTTAATTTTAATGAATGCCACTTATAACAAAAATCATCAAGCACAATGAGAGCAAAGCTTTACACTTTATTGGATAGATTCAAGAAGAGACATATAGGCAATGCTGCATTTTCTATATACAAAGCTTTTGTCATACTTCAAATAACACCTGCTCACTCCATTTCAAATTATAAAATACTGTCTTTTCTATATACATAGCTTTTATCATGCACTTAGATATACACTATCTAGATATACATAGTATAAAATAAAAGTAATGTACCAAGAAAAATCAAAATATCTTATAATTTGAAACAATGGGAATACTATTTACCAAATTATTGCTGTAAAAAAATAATGCTCACATCAAATAGTTCCGATGCATGATTAATTTCTTATTACAATTCAGCGCCTTTGAAATGTTTTAAACTTCTTATTCAGGGGAAATGCCACACAATTATTTTTTCTAGGGAAATGTCTACGAATTATTGAACATTGCAACACCTTTTTCCCCCTTTTGACGAAGTGAATGGAGAAAGCTTGATTAGAAACCTGTTTCGGCCTAAATAACAAAATTAAATGAACAAGTGTCAAGCGCCAACTTGCGCTAAGATCTGGAGCAAGCATTCTTCAGGATGGATCTGAGGTTTCTCGTCTCAGTCGCAACACATTCCCGGTCAAACAAGGCAGATACCACAGCCACACCTTTTAGATTTGGGAACCCAAGCTCCATTACCGAACCTGCATTTCCAGCATTGATGCCTCTGATGGCCACCACAGGCAGCTTCGAAGCCAAGCACACAGTCCTCAAGCCCTCAAACCCTAAGGTGGGATTGTTCTGCTTCGTTGAGGTTGGGAAGACACCGCCACAGCCGATGTAATTTGCACCATCCTTCCATGCCTGCCCGGCCTGGGCCGGGGTTTTACAAGAGACGCCAATGATTTTCCCAGGTCCTAGGAGCTCTCGAACTTCCCATGCTGGCATGTCTGATTGACCAACATGGACGCCATCTGCGTTGCATGCTAGAGCAACATCTACGCGGTCATTGATCAGTAGTGGCACTCCACTGGACTTGCAGATTTCCACACAAGCCTTGGCAGCTTCCAAGAACTCCCGTGTGTCAGCGTCTTTTTCTCTGAACATTAGAAATTCAAAGCATGGTCAGTGAGATCAAATGAAGAGACTGAATCACAAGAGGAACTTTGGTCGTTTTCAAGAAAGATGACCTCAATTGGACAATGGTAGCGCCACCTTCAATGGCAGCTTTCACAGCATCTTCTATCGAACGACCCCACTTCTTGTTCATCCCAGAGTCTGTTACTGCATACAGGAAGAGGTTATCTGGATTGAACTTTTGCTGTGATCCCATCTTGTATAATGGAGACTTGAGCTCGAAGAGGTGGTCAAAAGGGCCCTGAGATCCATTTCCAATCACAAGATCTTTGCTGTGATAAAGAGCAGATTCCACAAATTTCTTCGCAACCTGCCAAGATCATGTATGGAAAATAAAACACAATGTAAGATACTAATATTATGAACTGTGGCCCTGAAAAGATACATAAGAACAGTTAAAATCTTACTATTATGAGCAGTGAACCTATGTATAATGCTGAAATGCTAATCAAGGTTCCAAAACTATAAGGAATTGACTTGAGCATGCAAGTAAGATTTTACAAAAGAAAAAGCAACCAAGGATCATATGATTGACGTGATCTGAACACATACTCCTTGGCACAGAGTCACAGCTCGAAACAGCCAAGGTTCTTTGCAGTAAAAGTTCCTTACAATATGTCATCAACACAACACAGATTACCACCAGTCACATGCCAATTTTCCAGACCTTTGTACTGAAGACTCACCCCATTGCAGTGGAGAATTTATGTAGCAAGTTTTTTAGCACAAAAGAAATCCAAGTAAACATGAATCTGATTAGAAAACTGTTTCAATCTATGTCCCATTCACTGCCAAAGAATTATTGGTCTAGTGATAAATAACATTTCAGCAGATAATTTGCCTTTTGAATTATTATCAGGTATCAGTGTGTGGCAACTTAAATCCTAGTTTGCAGACTAACCTGAACAGCATGCAGCATTGTTGCACCTTTTGCTAATTCAGCAGCAATACATGAAGCTAATGTGCAACCGGTTCCATGTGTGTTATGGGTCTTTATCCGCAGACCATGAAACTCAGTGAACTCCTTACCTGATGAAATAGGTCAGAACATGTATAAGGATGCTAAAAAGGGAGGAATGAAACAAGTTAATTGACAGAACAGAGTAGTATTGAATTATTCAAATATACCATCAAATAATACATCAATTGCATCTGTTGAATCTGGCATATCCCCACCTTTCACAAGCACATATCTTGAAATGGTAATATTGTATCAATAAATTATTCATCAATCACTATATGCATTTTTAAAGAGGACATTCAGTAATGTAATTAACAATGGAGTCAAATGAAGAGCTTTCAGCTAGCAAGGCACAGTGACAAGGTTTAGTGCCTATTTAAGACAGGGAACAATTAGTGTCATGAGGAAACTTGTGTCTCGTTTAAAAGGTAGGGATTGTTAGCTCCTCAATATGGAACTAATAGAACTTTATATATTCAGGCATAATAAATCAATATAAGAACCATGTGTAGCTTGCTTGTAAAGCTGGAAATATGGAAGAGGGAAATTATGTATACTATTCAATAATGATTTCATCCATATCACCACTTAATGTGCCTTTTTCATTTATACCATTAGCCTGTGTCAATGACAATGACATGTAGGACCAGACCCCACATGTCATTTATACTAGCTTGATTGTATAGATGGAAACTGCATCTTAAATGGTTGTATGGATGCAAGCACCCCATGATTCCAAGCTTATGATAACTATGGTAGCAACAAGCAAGTTTGCTTCGAACGATATACTTGAAAGATTCATATAGAACACTGGGATGTCAGACAGACATTCGCCCATATAGATGTAATAACATAAGATGCACAAAAACATGATTGCAGACATATAGGGTACAGAAATAGAGAACACATACTTTGGACCAAGTTTGTATATGGATTCAGCTGCACTGCGCATGTCAGAAATTGTATGCAATGATACATCCCCAAGTAACTTTGATGCTTCTTTCACATTAGGAGTGACTATATCAGCCATTGAAAATAGTTCATCCCTGCTCATAACAATTGCAAGAGCATGTCCATAAGTACTATGGTATTGAGGATGTAACAGCAATAACGATCCAACAAGAACTAATAAAAGCATAGAGAACAGAACAAATATGATCCCTTACCTACATGTAGCGAGAGTAGATGGTCCTGAAAGAGTATCACCACTGGTGGACACCATGACCGGATCCACCACTAGAGCTGCCTTCAGAAGCACAAGTCACAGCAAGTAAATAAATGAGTTGGCATAGTAAGATTTCATCATACACTCGCAGCAATGCAGCATACCTTTGACTGGAAACTTCCTAAGACTCTCACAGAGAACTTGAACTACTCCAGCTGAAGGGAGCATCCCTGTTTTCACCTAACAAAATCAAGAATAGAAGGAATGCATAGCATAAGTTCCAAGTGAAAATAGGATACAAATCAAATAAATTAAATCACAACAAACTATCACCTATCTCCAATTTCATATGACAACTTCTACAGAAGCACATTTAGAAAATCAACATGTCATTTGGCAATACAAACATAGCTATGTTGGCCAAATATCATTCTTGAGGCATAGAAATGCATCTTGCAGGGATGAAGTGTGAGGATTCCAGGAAATTTCAAACATTATCTACCATTGGTAACTAGTATACACTATAAACTGTGGTGAACTGGTGATAGCCCTTGGCAATAAGAAATGGGAACACAGTTCGATCGCCTTAAATTGAAATATATGTATTCACACCAAAGCTGCCGATTTCACAGTAAGACAATCCAATTTTACAGAAAGTTAACCTCGAACACTTAAACTGACGTGGAACAGACTAATTAATAGAACTCCTTACATGAATCACCTGCCAAGCATAGTAGCTGGCAGTAGTAATTACTAATTAATAGAACTCCTTACATGAATCACTTGCCAAGCATAGTAGCTTACAGCAGTAATTACAGCAACAATAGCCTGTCCCAAACTAAAAGATCTATGTTTGTAGCACGCATACGGCACATCAGGGGCACTGCGTGTGTTAACATTTGGAAGAGCTAACCCCTCATAAGACATAACTGAATGCCGAAAGGGAAAGAAGCTCACCACGTCCACCGACATGTCCGAGAGAACCGATCTGAGCTGCTCCCCCACGAACTCCTCTGGCACAGCTTGGACCCCCTGCAGCACAACCAAATCATCCATCCCCTGTTCTTGGCCGAATCCTAGCAAGAAAGTAGACTAGTAGTAGCAAAAGAAAAGCGGGGAATCGGGCATAACGTGCCTGGACGCCGACGGTGTTCTGCGCGGTGACGGCAGTGATGACGGAGGAGCAGTAGACTCCTAGGGCCGCGCACGCCTTGATGTCCGCCTGGATGCCCGCGCCGGCGCTGGAGTCGGAGCCGGCCACCGTCAGCACGTGCGGCCACGGCATCTCGCGCGCCGACGACGCAACCACCGGGAACCTGCGCGGCCGGGCAGCCGAAGCAGGCGAGACCCCGGGCGAGAAGGGGGTGGAGCGGAAGAGAAGGCCGGCGGCGTCGGAGGGGCGATATGGCGCGAGGGCCGCTGGGAGGGGTGCTAGTGGGACCGACGCCATGGGCGAGTCTGCAAGTGGGAGGGTTATGACATTGGATGGGGAATCAAACTTTTTCCATTTCGAGGACACGGGAAAAAGACCAAACTGGTCTTACACTGGAGGAGCTATGGAGCCTGTGGAGCTCCGGCCGACGTTGTTCGCCGGCGCGGCAGGACCAGGCCACCGGCGAGCACCTGCGGCAGAGTCGCGATAGGGACGGAAGGATTCCAGGAGCGAAAGGGTCCCCTGACTGCTGTCTCAATGACGGATGCGAAACTGTGGACCATGTTTTTTTTTTTCAAATGTCATTTAGCTAATTTTATTTGGTGTATGCTCAGAGATATCTGGCAGCTTAACAATGTGCCCAGATCTCTTGACAGCCTGAGCATCTGGGTGAAAGGCAAGGGGCCGATGCCAGCTAAGATCTTAATGTTTCTATTTGCATGCTTTGCTTGGGCGATTTGGAATGTGAGGAACAAAATGGCCATTCAAAAGATTTTCCCCAAACCACCCATTGATGTTTGTGTACCTGGCACTTTCATTCATGCAGAAGTGGGCGACGCTGCTTAAAGAGGAGGACAGGAAGAAGGTGGATCAAGTGAGGGAGGAGATCACTAGTTGGCTCAGACAATTCAGACCGCTCAAGCTGATTTCTTCAGATATAGTAGAGCGCTAGGTTGTTCCCAGTTTATTTCTGTTTGTAGGCGTTCAAGTTTAAGCACTGTAATCCTCACAAAGTTTGGGAGTGTTTATGCTTTTCTGTTTGATATGCGCCCATGTAGCTGCTATCCCCAGCGGTCTCGTAATGCTACCGTGATGGCTTTCTGTAAAAGCCGAGTTTATAAAGCTCTTTTTTTTAAAAAAAATAAAAAAATAAAAAAAAAATCCAGGAGCGATTGGTGAGAAGAGGCAGGAGTAGTATCGTCTTGTCGGATGTCCTAACCAGTACAGTAGAAAGAGGCCTTTGGAATTAATTAACGAGAGAAATCTTTTCGTAATCCTAAATATCAAATTAATTCGTGTGCGCAGGGTTAATTCAAAACGCCTGCGAATTCCAAGCAGAGGCGTGCGAACTTAGAGTTAAATATCAAAATTTCTTATGACATTGGATGGGGATCAAACCTTTTCCATTTTTATGAAAAAATTATTTTCATGTTTCCTATACTCATGAAATGGAGATCAATTTCAGGTGACCTGGTCCTTGGCGCCCCATTGTCCCCACTCGTGCCCCCACCGGAGTCAAAGAAGAAGACCTCAACGCTCGCGCTCGCTCCCTCACCAGGGGCAAAGAAGAAGACGATGACGGCTAGGGTTCCTGTGAGGGGCTCGCGGGCATTGGAGACGAGGAGTTTGTCTTCTTTAGGGTTCCAACGAGGTAAGATTTCCAACTTTGCTGGGCTTAGAAGAGATTTTGTGGGAGGACGCCCAGCTATGTGGTGGAGATAGCGGGAGAGCGGCCTTAGGATCCTGGCGACGATGAAGGCAGTTAGGCTAGGTCGGGGCGAGGGTGAGGATGACCATAGCGATGATGAGAGGAGGAGGGAAAGAAGGAGACTACCACGAGGGTGCTAGGGGTGCAACTAGAGCTCCATGCCCGCAGTGACAGAGCACCGATGAGACCCTACCGCGCCCGGGCGGGGCGACGGGCGTCGGCAGGGCCGAGGAGCAAGCTGGATGGTGGACATTGGTAGGGCTGTGGAGCGGGCCGATGGGACGGCATGGCGAGAGGAGGCAGATTCGCAGTGCGTCGCTTAAAAGAAACAAAATTTCCAGGCACGTGGAATATCGCCTTGGTGCTAATCACAAATCAGGCATTAATCCTTTTTTCACTCATTTAATTTAATTTCTTTCTTTCTTTCTTTTCAACCATGGGAATTCAGTGACCTTTTTGGGGCTGGATTCCATTTTCATGGCGTTTGTGTTGGGTTTTATTTTGGTGGGGGAGTTTATTCTTCGCAAACTCTATTACGCACGTAGGTTTGACCACGTTCGTGCCAGTGCTCCGTAGGAGAGGAAAAAGAGAGAAGTGGGAGGGGAGGGGGGGGGCTCGCTAATGTTATTAGGGTTCAAGGGGATAGGGATCAATCACCAGCAAGTTTAAAGTGTTTGGTGACAGTGAGCGTGACACGGCAGTGGAAGCGGGCGAGACAACGTCATGACACGTCAGTTAATACCCGTGACTTCTAAATGTTGTTCATATAGTCTCTAAAAGACCCCGTACATGCAAGAGGACGTCATTCCTAGCAGGATTCTACAACTAAGGTCATAATAGAACTATAAGCCCTAATAATACACCTCTATTAAGTTTACAAATAGAATTTAAGTCACCACACATACACAACATGTTGCTGCCGTTGCAACGAGCGGGCAAGAACGTATGGTTTGAATCCCATGATTTAAAGTTTAGCCACTAAACTTTATACTACTTTAGCTTTTGATGCTCTAAATAAGAGGTCTACAATGTGTATAGAGTTTACGCTAATTTACAAAACTTTAGACCACATATATGAGTCAGGGTGGTCTAAATTTTAGTTCTCAATTTTACTCAAACTAAACTTTAGACATGAGAATCTAGACAGACTGCCAGTAGTAATGATTAGAAGCGACTAAATCCAGGAGCGAGTAATTGGCTTGAGGGCTGGATCGCCATTCTAACTTGGCAAAGTAATCGTTTCTGATTGATTGCAAATACAAACCTCTTTTCTTTGGCTGCATAAAACCGAGCATGCACGCGGGCAGCCTGGCGGGGCGGGTCACGGCGTCCATCTGCAATGCCGATGTGTGGGTGCCGGTCGACGGGGAGCGGCTGTCGGCTGG
This sequence comes from Bothriochloa decipiens, assembly GCA_023333625.1. Lineage (NCBI taxonomy): Eukaryota > Viridiplantae > Streptophyta > Magnoliopsida > Poales > Poaceae > Bothriochloa > Bothriochloa decipiens. The sequence goes on along the minus strand of CM041647.1, from coordinate 28,111,877 downwards.
TGGCCGCGGCACGGGCGGAGCAGGGGCCACGCTGGACGTCCTCGCCGCATTCGTCAACATGGACTGAGACTTGGGACGGGCAAAATTACCACGGACTGGAGTGACCATCGTTGGCCTTTGGCTGCGCACAACGCGAGGCAGGACAAACCACGCTGCAGTTCAGTCAGGTGCTTTGTCGTTGCTTTTTATTGCATCTGTGTCATCCAAAATTAAACTAACCTTAATTAAGCCACAACCACAACTGCAGCAAAATTCCAAATGTGCTTAATTCAGGTACATGTTGGTTACCTTCGAAGTATATGGTCTCACAATTTGAGGTACATGTCATGTTTCTTTAAACATCATATCATGACTACCTTTAAAGTGATCAAACCATACATATCAAGATTAGGGGATTATTGCAAATACTTATCAAATTATGCCCTCACTAATAAAAGGTCTATGCCAATCTCTTTGACTTGCTATTACTTAATGCATGCTAGGTAGACCATTTATCTATCTAATATGAGATCTCCACCAATCGTGGCTCGTGGCTATGCTCATATTGACTATATTTTGCATACAACAGTTCAAGACTCATCTTGAATTCAAATTATTTAAGCAACCATTTTGCTTAAATAACAAACAAATAGCTTTAGATTATGCATTATCTTGTGGGGCTATCTTCTATCATATGCACATATATAGCCTGTGTTTTGGAAATGTTTATGTCACCTATTCCCATTGGAGTACAATCCAAAACATTATCAACAACTTTTATTGCATGTCATTTTATAGACTGATTAGTCTATAATCAAGTATTACCTTGATTTTCATGCTATATAATTTAATATTTAAAGTAATACATGATCAGTTCATGTACCATGTGCATTAACTATTAACAAAATATTGGGACCTCGTGGCACTAATAACACCTCAAATCCCAATGAAAATGTCTAATCCTATTGGCATACACATGCACATTTGCATATAACTCCTCCACTTGTGGGCAATGTTCATGTATAGTTCGCAACGCTCTAAGTTGTAGAGACAATGTAATATTGTCTAAAATACAATCAATTGTTCATTCAATTCGTTTATCATTATTTCAAATCTCATGGTAACTTACAACATAAATGATCTATGTAACACCCCAGAAGCCAAAAAAAAAACCTAGAGTGCCACTAAACGCCCCTTCACAACAAAGCCAAAGGAAAAAAATTGAGCAGCATAGAGGGGAAAAAACGTGGAAGCAACCTTAGATGATAACAACAAAAACAAAAATAGCATACTAATAAAAAACAATCTAGGTTAAGAATAACATAAATAGGTTTACACGCTCTACACATTAGTAAGCCACAAAAGTATCCACATCAAAGCCAGACTCCAAATTATATTACAGCAAGGAAATGAAGTTCTTCATTTTAATGTGTGATCAAGTCATGAAGATGTGCAACTATCACATCCCTTCAAAGCAAGCATCCACTCAAGCACCTGGAAAGATAAAATGGAAGGTGAGGTAAAATCCAAGAAAGAAGTTACTTCAACAAGATGCTTAAATTACAAGTTTAACGATGCTTAAAGAACTCCATGTATTGTTCTGCAACCCTCTAAGTTGTCGTGACAATGTAATATTATCATGATTTGAAGTCTCATGGTAATTTACAACATAAATGGAAATGATTGTAGCAGAAAATGAAATCTGATGGTAATTTCAAACACATAATGTCATTTTTCAGATGAAAAATGATTATAGCAACAAATCTCAAAATCTGTCCAGAATTATGGTTATATGTTTATCATACGCATGCCAAATCAAACATTTGGCCCCAACTATCCATCCAACTTGGCACAGTAGTAAAGATTAACTGAATCTTAATTACAGAGGCTACACAGTACAGTAGTAACATTAACACACAAAAAAGAGAAAACATGACACAATCAAAGGGATTTGCAGACGTACTGTATACCTTTCGAACTATTGCTCCAACTGAGACTTGGGAGAGAGCCTCAAAGACGCTTAATAAATTTCTTGGGAATGTGCTGGATCTTTTGCCAGTTTGGATCCTCAACTGTTTCGCATGACCTCATGAACTCCTCACTGCAGGATGTGAGACAAAACCGCTGGGCTTCTCCATTGCTCCACCGTGGCGTACTGCCTCGTCAGGCCACGTAGGCTCGGATGCCAAAAGACATGAGTATAGTAGCTTCACAGGTTGTCAGTGCATCCTGCAGAAGAGTCGACTGCTTCACCCGACGAAATAACAGAGCCACCACTGAGCAACGCGTTGTGGCATAAAAAGAGCTGCCCCAATAAATGCTTTGCTGTTCACCATGCTCTGAACGTTGCAGAACCATTAAAAGGCATGGTGCTGCTTGCATTGAGAAGCGGAGCTGCCTCAGTTTACTGAACCTACGTAGCATAGTACTTTGTTTACGGGGCTATAGCAGCGTACTGCCTCCGTTGGGCCTGCCCTCAAGGGACCGGGCCAATTCTGGAAGGGAACGAATGTTCCAGCAATGACATATATCCAGTACCTGGAGTGACGTCAGTTGCCCTATAGTATCGGGCAACGTGGGCCAATTGCTGTGCCAAAGCCTAAACCAACGAAGATGGACGAAGACCTCAAAAAGTTCAGGAGCTGGTTTAAGTCGAGTACAGTTGTTCAGCCAAATATTATGCAACAACTTGGTCCGTCGTTCTGCTTACCAACAATCCAGTTTGGGTACGTCGAGCCATGGTAGTTCCTAATTTCTAGTATTTCAAGATACTTGAAGGGGCAAAGACCCTCGAGCACCTCTGCTTCAACTTCTTCAGGACCATCCCCCCAGGATAGTACAAGCGTTGTCAGCCGTTCCTTGTCTGCAAGACTAGCTTCAATCGCCTCCTCCTTGCTTTGAACGTTCTGAAGATTACAGATCATTAGCATGTCTTCCAGTTTGTTTAGGTCCTTCAATTGTCGGAGCTCGTACCCCTGTTTCTTCATTACACAGAACTTTTGTAACATTTGCAGCCTTTTAAGCCAGCCAATATTTGGAATATCCAGATCTACACAGTTGCTTAGACACCGCAAGTTGACAAGGCGATGCATATTTTTACCACCAGAAAAAACCATGTCTCCGAAATCAGAAACATCTAACAGTTGAATGTGGTAAAGCCTGGTAATACTACTTGGTAAAATTAGCCTGTCCTCGAGACACACATCAAAATGAAGATACCGTAGATGCTTTAACTGACCAATACATTTCGGGACTGAGAAGGTGTGAGTACCATTATGTCTACCGAAACTTAAAATCAGCACCCGCAATTTTTGGAACCTCCAGAACAGTTCCTGAAAGACTTTATCATCAGGTGGTAAGTGTTCATCTAATATTAGAGTGCGTAGATTCTGCAATTCCGAAATCTTCTTGGCAACCATCTTATATCACAACTCTGAACAAATAGATGACGGACATCTGGAGGAACTTCTCCTGTGAAATCTTTCTCGATTCTGAAGCAATCTCCTCTAGCGGCCTCTTCTGCTATATCACGCAGCAGGTCATGAATAGTAAAGTAATCAACCTCACATCCTTGTTCTACTCGTTTCTCTCCTAGTTGCAGAAATGAGGCCGACAATAATTCATCAAAGTACTACTCACCAATACCATCCAGTTCATCTTCAGCATTACTTGTCCTTATAAACCATTCTGCCATCCAGAACTGAACTAACTCCTTGCGTTTCAAATGACGTCTTCTTGGGAAGATACTGCAATAAGCGAAGCAACGCCTGACCTGCTCATCAAGATGCTGGTAACTCCACCACAGAGCTCCCATGGTGTCATTCAACAGGGCCCTGTCTTTTGTTCTTCTCCAAAACTCAACATTGGGTCGTAGGCATAACTGTGCACCCACGGTTCTGGCTGCCAAAGGTGACCGCTTCAGCTTTTTTGCAATGTCCTCTCCAAGCATTTCGAGTTTTGCTCTATCATGGTTGTCCTCTATCGTTGCATCTCCAAGTGCATAGTGCATGAACATTTCAAAGAAGGCTTCATCATCCAGATCAGGTATTGGAATACATCTCTCTTCTACAGAACCCAGAGCTAATAATGCATCTCTGCTTCGACTAGTCACCAGGATCTTGCTTCCTGTTTCGCCAACTTTGAGGGGAGAAAGTATTTGTTGCAGTTATCCTTGCTTCCTCGCATCCCTACTATTGTACCAGACATCATCTAGTACCAAGAAAATCCGTTTTCCATGCAGTTTCTCCTCCAGTTTTTCTTGTAGGATGTTGCGACTATTGAATGTAGGGCATGGAATCCCTGTAGCGCCCTCCATCAACTCCCTAAAAACTGCATCCAAATCAAATTTCTGAGAAATATGGACCCACATAACAAGGTCAAAATGGCCGACTTTGTTCTCTTGCTTATCTTTTTTCTCACAGGCATACACAACTTGTGCAAGAGTTGATTTCCCAGACCCAGCGATGCCATGGATGCCAAGTGCAGAATAAGGAATGCCACTCTTGCTCTTTTGTTGACCATCGCATTCTTTCTTATGAAGCATTGCTATGACCTGTCACGTTCCTTATCTCGACCAAATACTTTTAGCGGAGGAGCTCCAGTAGTGACTGCACTACGTGAATTAGCAGGAAAATCTTGTCTCCCATTAGAATTAGCTACGCTTGGTAAGTTCAGGTGTTCCAAAATCTGGCATGCATCATGTATTATCTTCTCTATCTTCTCAGGCCATTCTTCAACTGGTTTTTTGACATACCACTCTCCTAAAAAAACAAAGTAACAAACAGCAGCAAGATAAGCCCATCAAGTAATCTTTTTGCGAATGATGTTTTTTTTGTTGTTGACAAGTATTGGTTTTATTCAACTACTCGTAAACTTCTGTTAACGGAAAATAGACATTCAAAGGCTTCAATAACTAGGGTGTAAATCCAAATTGGGATTTGATAATCTGGAATAGAAGGTATACAACAAGTGCTTTATGGTTGTCAAGGGCGTCGGGACCTAGGGTAGCTGGCCCTCGGCTACGCAACTCGTAGCCTTGGTCCGTCATCACCGGCGAGGTTTTGCCCCTCGGCCGTCGGCTTGGTTTTAGAGACGAGGAAGGAGATTAGATTAATAATGTCTTGCTTGACCTTAACCAAATGTGCGGTTACAATAATATAGGCCCAAGGCCTCGACCAACCGGAGCCTAATGCTCCTTGAATTAAGGAACTGGAAAACAGAAACTAATCTTGACTTCCAAACTTAGCCGCCGAGCGTGGCCTGGTCGTGCGCGTCGTTCAGCGCGGCCTCTGTGTGCGTCGCGCGTTCTGCAGCTCGTCGCACGTCCCGAGCCTTGCGACGCCTTGTGTAGACGCGCCCGTACATGACATCTCTCCCCCCATTGAGGACCATCTCGTCCTTGAGCTGGAATGCATGGAACTTGGCGACAAAGGCGTCCGCGTCCTCCCAAGTAGCCGATGCCGCCAGTTCACCCTTCCAGTGGACAAGAAGCTGGCGAATCCCGCAAGCCAGTCTGGCGCGAGTCACTCTCTCAGGTTCCAGCAGGACCGCACCATGATGCATCTGCGGGAGGGGTGGTGGTGCTATTGGTGGAGCGCCTTGGAACGGCTTGAGCAAGCCGATGTGGAAGACGTTGTGAAGTCGAGCGCAGGGCGGCAGTTCAAGGCGTGCCACGACATCGTTGATCATCTTCGTGATGCGATAGGGCCTGAAGTACTTGGGCTTGAGCTTCCCTGTAGTTGCCTAGGGAAGATATGACGCAGGACGTTGACGCAGCCGCAAGAGCACCCAGTCGCCCACCTTGTACGTGGTGTGTCGGTGAAGCTTGTCGTAGTAACGTTTCTACAGCGCCTGAGCCTGTTCGAGGCGGTATCGAATGTCTGCCAGGAACTCGTCTCGCTCTGCCATGTTCTTGGCGATGGCGGCGACCTGCGTCTCACCGGGCTCATAGGAGTGGATAGCCTGTTCCGCAGCGATGATTGGTAGGCGGTATTGTAGACGAATTCCGCCCACGGGAGCCAGCGAAGCCACTGCCGTGGCCGATCGCCCGTAAAACAGCGGAGGTACATGATGAGTACTCGGTTGGCCGCCTCGGACTGTCCATCGGACTGGGGGGTGGAACGTCGTGGTCATGTGCAGTCGGGCACCCATGAGCCTCATGAGCTCGCGCCAGAACTTGGAGGTGAACACCGAGTCCCGGTCGGAGACCATGGACTAGGGCACGCCGTGTAGCTTGACGATGTCGGTGAAGAAGGCTTGCGCGACAGATTCCGCAGTGTAGGGATGCGCGAGGGGGATGAAGTGGCAGTATTTACTGAACCTGTCCACGACTATCAAGATCACAGACTTACCCCAGACGCGCGGTAGGACTTCGACGAAGTCCAGCCCAATGTCGGTCCACACACCCTGCGTAACAGGCAAAGGCAGCAGCAGGCCCATCAGGTGCAAATGCTCGGATTTATAGCGCTGGCACGTGTCGCAGGCTGGGAAAGTGCATGTCATGTTGGAGATGGTGAAGAGTGCGTTGCACCCCTTCGTGGCCATCGTCATGGATAGCTGCCACCAGCTCTTGGACCAGCGGGGACGTCGGCGGAAGGTACAGGCGGCCCCCGAACTGAACCAAGCCGTCCACCAGTGTCCATGGTGCCCTGCAACTACCTGCACTGATCTCATCACGAATGGCCACCAAGGCCGGGTCAGTAGCTTGGGCTTGATGAGGACGGTCGATGAAGTTGAAGCGGGGCACCGAGATGGTGAGGACTACGCCCATGTCCGTGTCACGGCGAGACAGGGCATCTGCCACCGTGTTCGTCGACCTGGGTTTGTAATCGATGGTGAAATCGAAGCCCAATACTTGCCCACCCAATGGTGCTGGGGGATCGTCGACAGCCTCTGGTCCAGCAAGTACTTGAGACTGAAGTGATCGGTCTTGACGATGAAGCAGCACCCCCACAAATAGGGCCTCTAGTGGTGTACGGTGTATACGAGGCCGATTAGCTCGCGCTCATATGCGGCGAAGGAGCGGTGGCACGGTGCCACGGGACGGCTGAAGTAAGCGATCGGGTGGCCTTCCTGGATGAGGACAGTGCCGAAGCCATGTGTCAAAGCATCACACTCCATGACAAAGGTCTTGTCGAAGTCGAGCATGGCCAGCACAGGTGCGAACGTAACTGCGGCCTTGAGGTTGGCGAAGGCGGAGGCCGCGGCCTTGGTCCACAAAAACCCGTCCTTTTTGAAGAGGGCCGTCAGGGGAGCAGCAACGACACCGTAGTTGGTGACAAACTTGCAGTAGTAGCCTGCCAAGCCAAGGAAGCCACGCACCGCCCGCGTGGACCGGGGCACCGGCCAGTCATGGATGGCTTGCACCTTGGCTGGATCCATGGCCACGTTGGCCTCGGAGATGATGTGCCCCAGGTATGCCACCGCTGTGATGCCGAACTCGCACTTTGCCCGCTTGACAAATAGGCAGTGGGCACAAAGGAGGTCGAGCACGGTGCGGAGGTGGCGTAGGTGGTTGGCCCAAGTCCTGTTGTAGATGAGAATGTCATCAAAGAAAACTAAGACAAACCGGCAGAGGAATGGCCATAGCACGTCGTTCATGAGCGCCTGGAACATCGCAGGGGCATTGCAAAGCCCAAACAGCATCACCAGGAACTCGTAGAGGCCATCACGGGTGCGGAACGCTATCTTGTGGATGTCCTCGGGCCGCATCCGGACTTGGTGATAGCCCGAGCGCAGGTCAAGCTTGCTAAAGAAGCACGCGTCGTGGAGTTCATCGAGCAGCTCATCCACCACGGGAATGGGGAACGCGTCCTTGATGGTAAGGGTGTCGAGGGCGCGGTAATCCACACAGAAGCGTGACGACCCATCCGCCTTCTTGACATGGAGGACCGACGACGAGAACGCCGATGTGCTGCGGCGGACGATGCCCTGCTCCATCATGGCAGCGCACTGTAGTTCTAGCTCGTCCTTGTGGGATGCTGGGTAGCGGTAGGGACGAACGGCCACCGGCTGTGCGTCCAGCTTGAGGAAGATGGCATGGTTGCATCCTCGCGGTGGGGGTAGGCCCATCGGGTCGGCGAAAACATCCTAGAAGGACGACAACAGCTCATCCAGGAGGGCGGGGGTGGCCGTGGTAGAGTGGGCACCGGGTGCGTCCTTCGTCTGCACGCCCGGCCAGCACACAACGCGGCCTTGACGCTTGAAGGACAAAGTGCGGGCGATGAAGTCCCACACCAGTGGCCCCAGGGTTTCCATCCAGTGCGTCCCCAGCACCATGTTGTATGCCGCCAGGGGCATCATGAAGAGATCCACTTGGAAGGAGCACCGTGGATGGAGATCGGTGCTTGGCGCAGCACCCCGGGGCAGGAGATGCGCTCCCCGTTGGCCATGGTGGCGGTGAGGCGGGGTCAGTGCTGGATCGACAGGTCGGTACGCCGCGCGACTGTTTTGGTGATAAAGTTATGTGTGGACCCAGTGTCTAGGAGGGCGGTGAAGACTTCGGTGCCCACCCGGACACGGACCTAGATCTTGTTGCCGACGTGGATGCCCGCCACCGCATGGAGGGCGAAGACTAGTGCGTCCTCCGCAGCCTGCTCGTCATCGCTGGCCTCGGTGTCGGGGCAGTCGTCTTCTTCCACACTGTCAAGGATGAACAACCGCTTGCGGACATGAATGTGCCCGCGACCATACTTCTCATCGCAGTTGTAGCATAAGCCGAGGCGACGATGCTCTTCCTGTTCGGCCTGGGTCAGGCGCTTGATCGGTCGGCCCTCGATGGTGACCGTAGGCATGGTGTCCTTGGGTGGCACCGGTAGCGCCAGGGTCTGGCGCGGAGCGGGGGCCGGCAGAATGCCGCGGCCATCAGGCTTGGCGAAGGTGATGTGGAACTTCTCCATTAGTTCCATCTGCCGTGCTAGACTCATAGCCGCCACTAGGGTTTGCAGGTTCTGCACTTGCATGGCCATGCTGAGCGGTGGGAGTAGGCCACCTGTGAACAGCTGCACCCTTTGGAGTTCGTCGAGGAGGCCGGCGTGGGGGAGCAGGGCTTGGAAACGGTCCTGGTACTCCTCCACTGTACCCGTGCGATGGCACGAAGCGAGCTCGAACAGAGGAGCGGAATGGAGCGGCAGCCCGAAATGGAGATTCAGGAGCTCCTTGAAGTGCGGCCACGGCGGGGTGCCCTCGTCCTCCTGTACCTGCATGTACCATAGCTGTGCGGCATGCTCGAGGTTGTAGGAGGCCATCCACACCCTCTCCTCAGGCATGATCTGTTGCTGGGTGAAGAACGACTCGCATCGATTGATGAAGACGAGCGGATCCGACTTGCCGTCATACCGCGGAAACTCCGGCCGCCAATGCTTGGGAGGCCAATCCTGATGATGCTCGATGGAGGGCGCCTTGCTGGACATGGAGGACGACCGATCGGCGATGATGGCCGCAAGTGCCTCGGCGGTGGCCTCGAACGAGGCTTGCAGGGCGGCGACGGCCTTGGCGAGCACATCGAGGGTGGGCTTGAGGTCTCCGTTGTCACCCATGGTGGCGGCGCACGAAGCAACGGAGGCGGATGTCGGAAAGGACGGCGCGCGACTGACGGTGGTGGAGGCGGGGAGGCACGACGGGCTGGTGAGGATCGCTGGGATCATGATACCAGGTTGTCATGGGCGTCGGGACATAGGGTAGCTGGCCCTCGGCTATGCAACTCGTAGCCTTGGTCCGTCGTCGCCGGTGAGGTTTTGCCCCTCAGCCGTCGGCTTGGTTTTAGAGACGAGGAAGGAGATTAGATTAATAATGTCTTGCTTAACCTTAACCAAATGTGCGGTTACGATAATATAGGCCCAAGGCCTCAACCAACCGGAGCCTAATGCTCCTTGACTTAAGGAACTGGAAACAGAAACTAATCTTGACTTCCAAACTTAGCCACCGAGCGTGGCCTGGTCGTGCGCGTCGTTCAGCGCGGCCTCCGTGTGCGTCGCGCGTTTTGCAGCTCGCCGCACGTCCCGAGCCCTGCGGTGCCTTGAGTAGACGCGCCCGTGCATGACAATGGCTTAACATGTAGAAGAGAACTTTTATTATACTATAAACTACAATGGCTAAGGCCCAGATTGGGTGCCTAAAATCTTGATTTATGGAGTCACACTAGATGGGTTGCACTAGCGGCTAATGTAGCTCAAATTAAAGTTCCATTTAAGCACATATTACATGTTGAATCGGGATGAAAAAGCATACAGAGTAACAGGTAACAGAATCACATGCGAGTAATAAAACAGAGCAAAGAAAGGCGACCTCATCTTTTAGGGGGGATCTCAGTGTGGTAGATTGGAGCTTCTTCTTCACCTCCCTCATCCGTGAAGATGCATCACCATCTAACTTCACCTCATCATCCTTGATCTGTCTCTCGAGACGGTAGTACTCGATATCATCCAAGATGTCTTCCGCCTCAAAGAAAGCCGACTTAAGTTCCCTGAATAGCTTCTCCAAACGAGGCCTCTGCGGGCTTTCCTCCACTGCTTCCATCACCCTCTCCAGGAGCAGCAGCCTTGCCTCAAGTTCCTTAAGCTTCTTAGATGTGTCAAAGCTGAGGTAGGAGAAGCCTTTCTTCAAGATCTGAGAAATGATGGGGGAGGCGAGCCATCATACGGCGTTCATGCCCCATCCTACAGCTACTGTAGCAGTTACTAGATCCACCATTAGAAGCCGCAAGCTCTAGGGGTAGTCTAGCTGTGGTTGTCCTCAGTGCTTAGGAGAGATGGGGGGAGGTTCCGGTGTAAAGGACCCAGTTAGGGCGGAAGCTCATCAACGGCTGGGTCGGTCAAGGCTCGACGCGCTTCCTGGCGTTCAACGGTCCAGTGTAAGGCCCCCTTTGGATCGTGGGGGAAACGAAGGAAAACCGCATGAAAGAAAAGTTTCCGGAAGCTGACGTCATCACGCCTTTGGATAGGGAGGAAAGTTTCCGGAGGAAAGGATTCGCTCTCACTGTTACCGCAGGAAATGAAAAATCCGCCTGGAGCTCTTGATTTCGCGGAAGTACTGGGCAAATCCGGTGGGCCACGACGTCACAACGCGGCCCACCTGCGCGACGCCTTGCCACTGCAACCCCAGCGAGATGGCCGACCTGCTTCCTCACACGTGCCGGCACAGACTCCCGCTGTCCATCTCCTGTTTCCACTACCAGGGCCAGCCAACGAGGTGGGAGAGCCACGCGCGGCGGGATGGGAGGGCCGCTCGCTGCGCTGCCAGGACGGGAGGGAGGAAGAGGCGGATCCGGCCTCCATGCCACTGGATCTGTGCCCGCCGGTCAAGCTCGAGCTCCCTCTCCGGTCGAGCTCGAGGACGCCGCCCTTGCACGAGAGGAAGACGACGGTGCAGAGCCCCGCAGACTAGGCCGCGACCGTGCCGGGACGAGCGCCGCCGTTCGCACAGGAAGCGCCGCCGTCCGTGCCCACTCTGCCACCGAAGCGTTGGATTGATGCTGCACTTTTTTTTCTTTTTTTTGTTTATTATATTGGAGAGGCCGGCGCGTTGGATTGGATGAACATGGAGGCAGTTGGGCAGGCAATTAACGCCGAAGCGGTGCGGGTGGGGACAGTGGAACACGGCGCCGAAGTAAAGGAACGAATCCTCTGGAACTCAGCAGGAACGATTCCTCTGGAACTCAACTCCATTTCCTTTCCTGTGCTCAGCTATTCCTACGGTTTTCCTTCAATCTCCCCGTGAGCCAAAGGGGCCCTAAGCAAAGACAGAGGGTGAAGAAATTATAATTATAAGCTCTATTCCTCAACCCCTCCCCGTGCAGTCAATAGGGACACGTCGCCCCGAAATCTCTCATTGGTACACCTAGGCGCCATGTCATGTTAGGCTTTTGTGATTGGTCCACCTCGGAAGCCAACTCCATATATAAAGGGTCTCCCCACCCCACCCGTACACCAAAAAAAACGAGAAACTTCCGTCGGCCTCTCCATCTCTCCCGATGCGTCGCGGCGGCGGCACTCTCCGCCACCACCTTCCTTCTTCCCTCTCCCTCTCTCCCGGAGTGGTGGCGCTGCGGTAGCCCCTAATTGCGGCGGGCCCTGCACTGCGCGAGTCCCTGGCCACGGCGGCATGCAAGGCGAGGTGCAAGTGCAGCTCGGTGGTGGCCGGCCCTCGGCACGTAGGTGGCGGTCCTCCTCCTCGCCATAGCCACGTCGCGCCCCCATGGGCGGGCCAACGGCTCCCAGCGACGCCTCTTCCCACCACCCGCACGGGGAGCACTAGAACCACGGGACAACCGATGGCGCATAAATCTGGGGAGCTGTCAAACCCAGGTGAGAAATTTTGGGAGCTTTTCATGACGTAGGGTTTATTGGGGGTGGATTTGGAGTCCAGCTTTTGGGGATTTTGATGAGAAATTTTTGTCCTTTCATGCCCTAGGGTTTGCTGGGGTGGATTTGAACTAAACCTTTTTGGGATATTGATCAGATAAAACTCCAAGCATCTAAAATTCCAACAATAGTATGAATGTCAGGGATGGATTTCCTCCTGAATGAAATAGTTCGAATTAATTTTCTCTGAAATGTTGTTCGCTGAATAAGAAGGACAGAGAGAATTAGATTTGACTTTCCTATTTTGAGAAATAGATTTTGCTTTCCTATATTCTTTGTTTGCCCTCTTGTGATGCATCATGTTTGCACAACTAAGAGTAGTTGCTTATTATTCATCATCTTCAAACTCAGCCAAATTTGACTACATTTGTGCTTGCTGCAGGCACTATGATTATTCCTTCTCTCAGAATTGTCAATAGCATCGATTGCGTGCAAGCGAGAGCCAGCTCATTAGTACTCAATCAGGCCAATTTATTTCATAGCCGAGCCAGATTGCACTTCTTTCTTTAGCACCTTGCTTCCTTCTGATTTTCGGCACAAACCAGAAGGACATTGTAATGCTCCAGCTCTGCGACTATGTAAATGCCAAATCCTTATTTTTCAAACTCTGTATCACTACCTTTTCTAATTTGGTGCAAAAGCAAAATCGGGTTCCTGCTTATGAAAACAGGGTGCTCGTGGTTTGGTCGAGGATTTCACAACAACAAAGTGAACATCCAGAAATGGAAGGTATGTGCTACTCTTCATTACAGTTCTTCACAGGTTTTTGTTTTTGTTGAGTTACAACCTTCTCGATTACTGTATGCAGAACTGCCTACTATGTACATGTCAAATTCTTATTTTTCATGCATGTACGTTAAGTGCTTTAGGTTAATGCCTTAATTTCGCTCTACTATAGAGGGAAAAAACGCTTCTTGCAAAGCATTAGACATGATAGATTCGTAGTGAGGGTCTTTGCTAAAGGTGCATGTGATTTATGTTGCCTGTATAAAAAAAAAGGGCGTACCCCGTGCCGTAGGCTCCCGCACTGCAGGGTCTGGGGAAGGAAAAATAGCCAGCAGCCGTCCTTGCACAAATGTGCAGAGGTTGGGGCTTTAACCCTAGACCTCTTGGTCACAGGCGGTAAAGCTCTACCGCTTGCACCAGGGCCGCCCTTCATTTATGTTGCCTGTACATTTCCTTAAAAAAAACTTGGTTAGAGAATATCCCCACCCCCCTTGAAAAAACAACTTCCTCACCATAGACAACATGGCTGTAAATTATCTTGGTTTGTTCTCTGATGTACAACCACTTCTTTTATGGTACGAAATATCGCTACTCTATAAACGGTTGCTGATTTCATGGGTTGCTCCATCTTTTTTTTTAACCATTCGAGATTCAAAGTACTGAAATGGTTACAACACCCAACACTGAAATGTTGTTTTGTTTATTTCTCAGCCTACTCCTATCCCGTATATTCTCTGTATTTTTTTAGTTGTCATACCCATACAACAACCTGGTCAATTTTGTTATAAGCTGTACCACAAAATTTCTTGAGGACTACCATGGCATGATCAACCTCATATAATGTAGATGTCTAAACCAATAAGATGATACAATTTCATTTGATATTCTTCTTAGATTAGCTACGACATTGGATGCAAGGGTTGTTTGTATTTTTAGAGTTTTGTTGCCATCAATCCAAGTGGGATCTGCATACTTATTGTAAGTATCTGTGATAAGTAAAAAAAGATCAGCCTCTCAGTTCACAAACTGATTGAGGATCAGCCTCTCAGGCCACATACTGATCGGTGCTGCCATCTCAAGCTTTTTTGCTTTCCCACATTTGAGTTATTGATTTTTTTTGGCTTCCAAAATGTATTATGTTTGTTTTCTCATGAAGTCTTTAGATTAGTGTAGAATGTTCGATATTTTTACCTTCTCGGAATTTAATTTTGCCATTTATTTTCTCAAAATTCAGGTGTCAGAGCTCACAAGAGCACTCCTTCTGCTCCCTGGAGATTATGGCTGATGACAAAGACCCAGGTTTGTTTATATCGCCTCCATCTATCGTTCCTTCCAGAGTTGCATCATCATGTGCCGTTATTGAATACATTCTATAGTCAGATTGATTAATGCGTGTCATGGTCTACTCTTTCCATTTCAAAAGTTCCTGCTCCAAAATATCTATACCTAATGCGAATTTTGTATTTTTTACTTCTTTTCTAACCCAGGCTTGGTCCCAAACTTAGACCTCTATTTCCCTATTCGTAAACTCAACCTACCACCTGTCTAGGACACGTTCAATAGGCTTGGCCCAACATATATACATATGTACAGCTACCAATAACCAGAGTTTTGTAAAGATTTATTTGAATATCGAAGTTCACAATTAATTCTACGTATGCATTAACATATAAAACATCTCAGACAGCTGAGTATGCCACTATTTTTTGTTGGAGTATGAGTATTAGGCTCATGTGGCTAGGCCCATGAGACCCATGTATGACATATATTGCTGCCCCTCTAGAGTTAGCTCGAGTAATGAGAATCAGAAATTTCAATATGGTATCAAGCTAGGGTTTCTCTCTCCCTCTCCCACCCCTCCCCAACCGCCAGCCACCGCCGGCCGGCGCGCCATGACTGGCCGCCCTCCTCCCCCCCCTCCTCCCTCTCCCTCCTACTTCCACTGTTTCCCACCGCTTCCCAACTACACTTGGGCATAGATCGCGCGTCCTTCCGCCGCAGGCCCGGGTGGTGCTCCTCCTTCCGCTGCCGCCACTGGTGCCACCGGCGTGAGCGCGGGTCTGGGTGCCCCCCAGCCTCCTTCTCCTAGTGCCACCCCGGGCGCTTCCAGCGCCGCCGCCGCCGCTGCTCTCCTAGCGGCGGGCGGGGGCGCCCCGGGCGCTGGCGCGGGCGGCCTGGACGCCGCAGACGGTGGGGGGCGCGGGCGCCGGCCTTGACACGGGCGCAACCTTGATGCGGGCACGGGAGCGGGCCTGGGCATAGGCGTGGCGCCGGCCTAGGTGCGGGCGCAGGTGTGGGCGCGGGCGGCACTCCTCCTCCTGCCGTGGATGCCATGGATACCATCGCCGGTGCTGGGCTGGGCATGCCACGCGTTCCTGATGAGCAGGGAGCAGGCGCGGGTGCCTATCCTTTCCCCGCCCCGCCTCCCCTGCCGCCCACTGCCCACCTTCAAGCAGCGGGTGGGGACTCCGCCCTCGCCACCACCCTCGTCGCTGCCCGGGCTGCTGCCACGGCAGGGCAGGACAGGTTGCGTGTTGCCGCCCTCGCTTGGGAGCGTGAGCACGATGCGACCGATGCACTGTCCCGCCAGATCGCTGAGGCAGAGCAGCTCCTCGTCCTCCCTCCATCGCACGACGGTGGGGCCACCTCTTTCGGCTCCACGGGCCACCGCGTGTCCCACACCACGGTCCTCTGGCACGACCCGGCCGAGGCACTCGTGGCGCAGCTTCACTACTAGGCCGGGGGTGTCCAGAACATCTGGCTCCTCGTCCCGGTCGTCCTCGAGCCTGAGTCACCCTCCTACGCCAGATGGGGGGACCTGGTCCTCCTCACCCTCCGCCGCTACGCCCTCGACGACCACGTCCTCGCCGATGCCTCGGTCGTAGTCCAGACCCCCGCGTGGCTGCGCCTTGACAACATCGTGCTCTCCTGGATCATCGGGACGATCTCCCTCGACCTCCACGACCTTGTCTGCAACTCCGTCGACGCTCGCCGGGCCTGGCTCGCCCTCGTGGGCCAGTTTCTGGGCAATGCCGAGGCCCAGGCTCTATGTCTCAATGCGAGCTTCCGTACCTTCATCCAGGGTGACCTCTCCATCGGTGAGTTCTGTCACCGGATGAAGGGCATGGCTGACTCCCTCGGTGACCTTGGCGGGCCCGTGGAGGACCGCATCCTGGTCTTCAACATCATCCGTGGGCTCAGTGACTGCTACGCCCACCTCCGGACATGGATCACCCGGCAGCGGCCCTTCCCCACCTTTCTGCAGGTTTGTGATGACCTTGTCATGGAGGAGTTCACTTAGGGCATCCAGCCCAGGTCCACCTCTGCACCGGGGTCCTCGTCTTCCTCGACTGCTCTTGCCGCTACTCCTCCGCCGTCGTCGTCTCTTCTTGGTCCTCCTTCCCCCGGGCCAAGCGGGGGTGGGGGGCCGTGGCAGCCGCCGTCACCGCGGAGGGGGCGTGGTGCGGGTGCTGGCCGTGGGAGTAACCCGGTGCCCGCGCCTACATGGGGTACATCCTGGCCCTCCTTCAACTACCCGTGGGCGGGGCGCATCTCCATGTGGTCCTTCCAGGATCCCGGCGGTGAGACTCGCCGCCGGCAGCCATGCTCGCTGGTGCTCCTCCAGTGTTTCACTCCGCGGCTCCGTGGGCTACACCTCCCGGTGCCTCGCCCGGACCGTGGGTGACACCTCCCGGCGCCTCGCCCGGGCCTGTCAATTGGGACTCGGCGGCCTTGGCCTCCACCTTCAGCACCATGGCCCTGACATCTCCTGTCGGACCAGAGTGGGTCGCCGACTCAGGTGCCACCTACCACACCACTCCCAACCCTGGTATACTATCCTCTTTTCACCCTCCTTCTTCCTCTCATCCTTCGTCCATCATGGTCGCAAATGGTTCGTGTCTTCCTGTCACATCCGTGGGTGCCGCTGGCGCTCACGGCTCTTTTCGTCTTCCTGATGTTTTTGTTGCTCCCTCTATGATTTACAACCTTCTTTCTATTCGTCGATTTACAGCTGACAATTCATGTTCTGTTGAATTTGACCCTTCTGGTCTTACTATGAAGGATTTGGCTTTCCGACATCCTCTTCTCCGATGTGACAGCACGGGGCCCCTTTACACCCTTCGGTTTCCAGCGTCTGCCTCGCCTTCTTCACCATCCGCTTTGTCAGCTGCTTTCGCTGCCACTACTTCCTCTACCACTTGGCACCATCATCTCGGCCATCCTGGACATGATGCTTTGATGCGGCTTAGTCGTAGTTCCGACATTCGTTGTACTCGGGCTCACGATGAGCATTTGTGTCATGCGTGCCAGCTGGGCCGTCATGTTCGTCTTCCTTTTCATTCTTCTTCTTCACATGCTACTCATGTGATTGATCTTGTACACTGCAACTATGGACATCTCCTATCATCAGCATTTCTGGCTATAAATACTATCTTGTGGTGGTTGATGATTTCTCTCACTATTCGTGGACGTTTCCCTTGCGTGCGAAGTCTGATGCTTTTCCTGCACTTCTCCACTTCTTCGCCTTGGTGTCCACTCAGTTCAGCCTCACCATCAAAGCCGTCCAGTGTGACAATGGCCGCGAGTTCGATAACACCACCTCGCGCGCCTTCTTTCTCTCTCACGGTGTCCAGTTGCGCATGTCTTGCCTGTACACCTCCTCCCAGAACGGCAAGGCTGAGCGCATGATTCGCACCACCAACGACACCATGCGTACCCTTCTGCTCCAGGAGTCCCTTCCTGCTCGCTTCTAGGCTGAGAGCCTGCACACCTCCACCTATCTCCTTAACCGCCTTCTTTCCACTGCTTGCCCAGCTCCTATGCCACACCATGCTCTTTTCGGTACCCCTCCTCGGTATGACCACCTTCGGGTCTTTGGGTGTGCGTGTTACCCTAACACCACTGTCATCACTCTCCACAAGCTGGCTCCCCGTTCGACATTGTGTGTCTTCCTCGGATATTCCCCAGATCATAAGGGTTACCGCTGCTTTGACCTCACCTCTCATCGGGTCCTCATCTCTCGCAATGTGGTGTTCGATGAGTCCGTCTTTCCCTTCTCCACCACCACTACCACCACCACCTCCACCTCTACCCCTGACCTTGACCCCTTCTCTCTGTTTCCCACTCACATGGTGGTCCAGCCACCTTTACTATTGTCTCCTGTAGGTACTGCTACTCCGTGCCCTTCGTCGAGCCCGTGCCCCGGCTCGCCGCCCACCAGTGACGCCCTTGGCCCTGCACCCTGTCCGGGTCCAGAGGCGTCACCCTCCGGTGCTGCTTCCGCACCACCTGTGCGTTTTGCCCAGCCGGTGCACGTCTACCAGCGTCGTGCGCGGGCGGCTCTGCTACCTCAGTCACCACCAGTGGCCTCTTATCTACCGGTGACACCTCCACCGCCGGTGGCCTCTTCTCCGCCGGGGACGCCTACACCACCGCCGCGGCCGCCGGCTGCCCGTGTCGTCCCACCGGTGTACCACCCCCTGCTCCTTCACCGACACCCGCGGCATGTTCACCCTATGGTGACGCGGCACGCGGCTAGTACACTGCGGCCCCGGGCTCTTGCGGCGTTGCCCGGTGACCCGTAGGTCTCTCCTGTACCCTCTTCCATTCGTGATGCCTTGTCAGACCCTCACTGGCATCGCACGATGGAAGAGGAGTACGCTGCTTTTCTCGCCAACCAGACATGGGATCTGGTGCCCCGTCCGCCCGGGTCCAACGTCATCACCGGCAAATGGAACTGGACTCACAGGCGGCGGGCTGATGGTACCCTTGAGAGGTACAAGGCTCGTTGGGTTCTCCGAGGCTTCACTCAGCGCCCTGGGGTCGACTATGATGAGACTTTCAGCCCTATGGTAAAGCCGGCCACCGTCTGAACGGTGCTCTCACTGGCTCTAGCTCGCTCCTGGCCCGTGCATCAGCTGGACGTCAAGAATGCTTTTCTCTATGGGACTCTCAATGAGATAGTCTACTGCAGCCAGCCGACGGGGTTTGTTGACTCTTCGCGTCCCGACATGGTCTACTGGCTCAACAAGTTTCTCTACGGCCTCAAGCAGGCCCCTCGGGCATGGCACTCTTGACTTGCTGTTTTCCTGTTGTCTCTGGTATTTGTGGAGGCCAAAATAGATATGTCCCTGTTCATCTATCATCGTGGAGCTAAGGCTACCTACCTGCTGCTCTATGTTGATGATATTGTCCTCACAACCTCCAGTCTGTCACTGCTCCGTCACATTATCAGCTCTCTTCAGAAGGAGTTTCCTGTGAAGGACCTTGATGTGCTCCACCATTTCCTCGGGGTCACTGTTGAGCCTCGTCCCACTGGGCTACTTCTTCACCAGCGGCAGTACACTCTTGATATCCTAGAGCGAGCTGGGATGACTAACTACAAGCCCTGCTCCACTCCGGTTGACACTCAGGGAAAGCTGTCAGAGGTCGAGGACACCCTAATGCCGGATCCCACTGCATACCGGAGTCTTGCCGGTGCACTTCAATACCTCACCTTCACCAGGCCGGATATCACCTATGTAGTGCAGCAGGTATGTCTTCACATGCATGATCCCCGAGAGCCCCATCTCACTGCTCTCAAGCGCCTCCTCCGCTACCTCCGTGGCACTATTGACTACGGCCTGCTCCTTCACCGGTCTTCCTCCACCGAGCTTGTCGTCTACACTAACGCCGACTGGGCCGGGTGTCCGGACACTCGGCACTCCACCCCCGGCTATGCTGTCTTTTCAGACGGCAACCTGGTGTCCTGGTCATCCAAGCGCCAGCCGGTGGTCTCCCGCTCCAGTGCCGAGGCGGAGTACCGAGCCGTCGCTAACGGCGTGGCTGAGGCCTCCTGGCTCCGGCAGCTCCTCGCCGAGCTCCACAGTCCTTTCTCACGGAGCACGCTGGTCTACTGCGACAACATCAGTGCGGTGTACCTCTCCACCAACCCTGTTCAGCATCAGCGGACCAAGCATGTGGAGATTGATCTACACTTTGTTCGAGATCGAGTTGCCATCGGCGATATTCGGGTTCTCCACGTCCCGACTACCTTCCAGTTTGCCGACATCTTCACCAAGGGCCTTCCGTCCTCGACCTTCACCAAGTTTCGCTCCAGCCTCAACATCACCGGTGGCTAGTTGCGTCTGTGGGGGGCTCATGTGTGTGCTTCTTCTCGTGTTCAGTCTGTAATTCCGTTGCGCCGGTAGTTCAGACTGCGGGGGGTTGTTGGAGTATGAGTATTAGGCCCATGTGGCTAGGTCCATGGGGCCTATGTATGACATATATTGCTGTCCCTCTAGGGTTAGCCCAAGTAATGAGAATCAGAAATTCCAACATTTTTTTGACTATAAGGTCAAATTTTGATCACCTCTCCAGATTCCTTATTGAGCTGAGGGTATAAATGTACAGGCTATAAGGACAGTTTTGCAAGCGGCTATGGTCCCAGAAACATGAGCTTTTCTTTTAGTCAGCTATCTTGATGTTTCCTGTACGTTTGTGTCTCAGCAGCACCCGATGGGCAAGCAAGCAGACAGGCAACGCAAGGTAGTAGGTCAGCTATCTTGTTGCTCCCCCTCTGATTCTGATCTATATTGGGGTAATATGTTCAGAGCGGTGGCTTGCTATTCCCCCTCTGATTCTCATCTATATTGGGGTAATATGTTCAGAGCGACGGCGTTCTTTTGGTCATACTAACTTTTCAGTCAGCAATTGCCGGTTCAATGCCTAATTTCCCATCATAGATATAGCTATACTACATTGCTTCCCATTGTATTAATTTATCTTCATGGTACACACTTTATTTTGTTGCGCCTGAATACTAATAGTTAAAAATGAATATGTTTACTGGTACATGTGAACAAATTTGTTCTATTTTCTTCCACTAATGCCTGAATAAGTGAATATTTGTATTTCTGGGGCGTTTGCTCTATTCAAACTACAAAAATTTATATTACACTAGCATTGCTGCTTTGGTTGTGGCCTACTGCCTACCTCTGCTCATCATATGTTTTCGTTGTGCCCAAAGATTGTCACACTCTGTTACACACTTTGGGTACCCTGCTCTTACTAAAACTTGGTACGACCCTTTACAGGAACAAAAAAAATTCCTCTCAAGAACGATGAATAACTATTGTCGTCCCAATGTCTCATGTCTTTATTACTGAAAAAGATGACAACAACCTCATTGGAATCATAAAATTAGAGCAATTTATCATAGCAGAGTTTCCAGACTACGCCCTTATCACAGGCTATTGAAGAGGCAGTCTAAGATGTTTTCATAAAGCTCTGAGATATATCAATACCTATAACACATGTCTATGCAGTTCTCTTTAAATTTGTGTATTATTTGAGACTGGTTTCCACTCCATAAATAGAACAAACATCCTCTATCTATATATGTACAAGCGCAGTTGTTGTACATAAAGTTACGATCGTGTACGATCTTATCATGTCCATTTATCCTTTCTGTTATTTATAGTCAATATTTGTTTCATGTCCATTGTACAAACACTTATACTATTGTATTACCTTAATATGTTGGCTTATCTTTCTCAGAACATTAACCTCTAGCCAGGCGCGCAAGTGCGCGCCCTTTCTACTAATTTCCATCCAAATGCCTGCAGCTGCCAAGTAATGACGCCCACAAAGGCAAACGCTTTCTCATACTTTTTTAAAAAAAAATGGCTGGTGGACAGTGGACACTCATCAAAGGTGACTTTTGTCATAGGCCACTAAAAATATTGTCTTTGCTAAAAGATACTCTAAATTGTTACTGCTCTTCATTCTAAATTATTAGTCGTTTTAACTTTTTTGGTACATATATTTTGCTTATGTATTTAAGCAAATTTTTGGTACATATATTTTGCTTATGTATTTAAGCAAATTATAATTTGGAATATACAGGGAAGTAGTTTGCTAGTGGACACTTTGGCGCTAATAATAATATAATATTCTTCAAACAGATCACATTATACTTACAGAGGACAAGTATGCCCCTGCTGTTCGAACCAACGTTTCAACAATATAACCAAACAGAGAGACCATGACACTGTCTTGATGCCTACCAAATCCACACATAACAAGGTCAATAACTGAACACTATTAGATAACATGACACTCTGCATAGCCTATGTTTTCTTGGACCAGAGAACCTCCAACCTTTTTTTCTTTTTCCCTTCTCATTGACAGCAATTGGAGATAGCAATGGGCATGCAACAGGCTCCATAAAGCCTCCAAGTTCTAGCATTCAGTTACAACTGTAAATTGACATAGAAGTATGTCAACTAAATGGAGATAACACATAAAGATCGAAGGAGTTATACCCTCTTGTCATAGGGCTACGTGTTTGCATAGAAATGATAGCTCTAGTTATACCCCCTCTAGTTGCCCAATATTGTCGATGTAATCAGAATCACTTTTTTAAATATATGACACTTGTACTGATAGCCTTATCTCCCAATACATGGCAATTGCATGAAGCAATTTCTGGTCAGAAGTAATCTCTTCATAGCCATGACTCGCACTGTCTCCGTTGCCAGTGCGAGGGATTTTCGTTGCCGCCGTCCCTGCAGGAGCGAACTTTGTTGTTGCTAGCAGAATGGCCCATCGCCGCCTGGATTGGCCTCCGCAGTGGATAACCCAGTGTGCAGCTGTGTCGACGAAATGAGCATGATGGTGCGATGTGTGCCCGTGTGATTGAATGGATGGGATGACCTGCTGTGTGGAAAAAAAGGTTTAGTATTAGCATCAAATGTAGTTCTGATGCATTGTTAATTTCTTATTACAATTCAGCAGCTTTGAAATGTCACAAAATTATTTAATTTTCAGTGAAATGTATCTGAATTATTGAGCATTGCAATGTCTTTTTGTTTCCCCTTTTGACAAATTTCACGGTGAAAGGTTCATTAGAAACTTATTTTGGCCTGAACAAAGAAATTAAATGAACAGGTACCAAGTGCCAACTTGCTCTACGATCTGGACAAAGCATTCTTTAGGATGGATCTGAGGTTTCTTGTCTCAGTCACCACACATTCCCGGTCAAACAGGACAGATACCACAGCCACACCTGAAAGGCTTGGGTTCAGAACAGCCTAGGGAATGCTCTAGATTCTCTGCAGTAAATGTGCCTTACAATAGCTCATCTAACACAACACAAATTAACACCAGGCACATGCCAATTTTCCAGACCTTTGTACTAGTCACCCCATCACAGGAGGGAATTTACTTAGCAAGTTTTGTAGCACAAAAGAAATACAAGGAAATATGAACCTGATTAGGAATTATTTTTCCTTGTGATAAATAACACTCCAGCAGATAATTTGCCTCAGTTGTTTTAATTTTTATCAGGTATCAGTGTGTGAACTAACCTGAACAGCATGCAGCATTGTTGCACCTTTAGCTAATTCAGCAGCAATACATGAAGCTAACGTGCAACCGGTTCCATGTGTGTTACGGGTCTTTATACGCAGACCAGGAAGCTCAATGAACTCCTTACCTGATGAAATATATCAGAACTTGTACGAGGACGCTAAAAAGGGAAGAATGAAACAAGTTAATTGACAGAACAGATTAGCATTAAATTATTCAAATAATACATCGATTGCATCTGATGAATCTGTCATAGCACATATCTTCAGATGGTAAGATTGTATTAGAAAATTATTCATCAATCACTATATGCATTTTTAAATAGGACATTCACTAATGCAATTAACAATGGAGTCAAATGAAGAGCTTTCATCTAGCAAGGCACAGTGACAAGGTTTAGTACTTATTCAAGACAGGGCAACAAGTGTCATGAGGAAACTTGTGACTGGTTTAAATGGTAGGGACCATTGGCTCCTCAAGCTGGATCTAAGAAATTTTGTATATTCAGGCATGATAAATCAACATAAGAACCATGTATTGTCTGCTCCTAAAGCTGAAAATCTGCAACAGAGGGAAATTTTGTATACTATATTTAAGAATGATTTCATCTCTATCACCACTTAATGTGCCCTTTTCAATTATACCATTAGCTTGTGTCAATGACAATGACATGTGGGACCAGAAACCACATGACATTGACTAGCTTGATTGTATAGATGGAAACTGCATCTTAAATGGTTGTATGGATCCAAGCTCCCTGTTATTCCAAGGTTATGGTAGTTATGGTAGCAAGTTTGCTTCGACAATATACTTGAAAGAATCATATAGAAAATTGGCGATTGAAGCCTTTGAACGTCTATTTTCCGTTAACAGAAGTTTATGAGTATGTTCGAATATCTCTCTTAAAAAACATTGCATTGCTTACAAATGTATATAAAAAATGTACCTAAAGTAGCAACTTAGATGCTTATTTTTTTAATTTAACATCACTAGTATTATAATTGACATGTAAGTCATTGAGAAAACATCTTATATGACTACTAAACAGTGGAAAGTGATGTGCACATTGCTCCTGAACAAATGTAACATCAGATGCAAGTGATAGGGTAAGAGAACAAATAAAGGTAAGCATACAAATTTACAGAGATACAGAATGCATAGATCCGGAAGAGGGAAATTATGTATACGATTCAATAATGATTTCATCCATATCACCACTTAATGTGCCTTTTTCATTTATACCATTAGCCTATGTCAATGAAAATGACATGTAGGACCAGACCCACATGTCATTTAATACTAGCTTGATTGTATAGATGGAAACTGCATCTTAAATGGTTGTGTGGATGCAAGCACCCCATGATTCCAAGCTTATGATAACTATGGTAGCAAACTAGCAAGTTTGCTTCGAACGATATGCTTGAAAGATCCATATAGAACACTGGGATGTCAGACAGATTCGCCCATACAGATGTAACATAAGAAGCACAAGAACATGATTGCGCACATATAGGGTACAGACATAGAGAACACATACTTTGGACCAAGTTTGTGTATGGATTCAGCTACATTGCGCATGTCAGAAACTGTATGCAATGATACATCCCCAATTAACTTAGATGCTTCTTTCACATTAGGAGTGACTATATCAGCCATAGAAAATAGTTCATCCCCCCTCATAACAATTGCAAGAGCATGTCCATAAGTACTACGGAATTAAGGATGTGACAGCAATAACAATCCAATAAGAACTCATAAATGCACCGAAAGGCAAAGAAGCTCACCACGTCCAGTCCTATCCATCCCCTGTTCTTGGTCGAATCGCGGCGAAAGAAAGCGAAGTAGAAAAAGAAAAGCGGGGGAATCGGGCTAACATGCCTGGATGCCGACGGTGTTCTGCGCTGTGAGGGCGGTGATGTTCAGCAGTAGGCTCCTAGCCGCCCGCGCCGGCGCCGGAGTCGGAGCCGGCCACCGTCAGCACGTGCGGCCACGGCATCTCGCGCGCCGACGCAACCGCCGGGAACCTGCGCGGCCGGGTAGCCGAAGCAGGCGAGACCCCGGGCGAGAAGGCGGCGACGGCGTCGGAGGGGCGATATGGGGGGAGGGATTGTACGGCCGCCATGGGCAGGTTCACCATTCACAAGTGGAGGTTATGATATTCGGGATGGGGATGGATGAGTCAAACTTTTCTCATTTTCGTTGTAAAAAAAACTTTTCTCATTTTCAAAATGAATTATTATTTTTGGTACCAAATCAAAATTCAGGCCCAATCCATTTTGATCTCATCTAATTTCTTCATCGCTTTCTATTATTTTTTCACTCAAGGGAATTCAGTGGCCTTTTTGGATGGATTCTCACTCCAATTTTTTCCTTGTTCCGTGATTGGTACTTGTTCCGAATTACAAGAATTGATGAGTGTAAAATTCCGGAAGACACAATTGGATGTCCAAATGAAAGACGGAGTGCGACTTTTAGTATGTTCCATTCTATTCTATACCCTACGGTGGTTTCTGAATACTTATTCATTTTTTAACCTATATGTTTATCTGGTTGAATTCATGCAACAATGACTGGATTTGCATAGTCGTTGTTGTATACTGGTGTATTAGTTAGAATATGAAACTTCAAATGTGTCTAAAAGAGTTTGAAAATATGGATTCTAGAAGCAGTATCTGAAACAAAAAAGAACGGTCTTTGGAAATTTTATTTTAAGAGGCGACTTTTATATCCATTCCATTTGAAGTAAAAACTAGTCATTGTGTTGAAAACATGGTGGATGTTTATAGTTATAGCCCTATATACGTTACTTAGAACATCTCATCAGCATTTCTTAGGTGCAGAGTCTCATCAATTTTTTCTCATAGGCCCATTAAATTTCAGGTAAACGGCCTCGCCGTCATAGCCCTTGTTGCAAGGAACATACAAATCTACATAGAGAGCATTCTTTTCCAGTCATTCATCAAATGTGGTAGAAAGATACTTGCCCATCTCATTGTTAGATTGATGCTCTTGACTGTTGCGTTGTCTGCCTCCCTGTTTTCAGTTTTCCTAGCTAACATAAGCTCTGATATGATCATCAATTGATTGTGAGCTTCCATTTCACCAAGAACAGAAGACAAAAACGGAGAGGCCCAAATCGAAGTGATCTCACGTTCTCACACAATCACAAATGGATCCATATAGAATTCCAGATCGATACACAAACCTGGCATGCATATCTGCCTTTTATTATTCATAACACGAAATTAGAAATTCTATGTATGTATGTATATATGGTCGTTGCCACCCGCGCGCCCCTCTGTATGCTGGATAGCCAGCTAGCCGATCCGGGGAGCTCTGGCAACCTTGTCGTCGGAGTCCACGAAGACCCTGACTCGGCCGGTGTGGTAGTCCATGGTGACGAACGAGTCGGCGGGGATCACCTGCACGTCGGCGCCCGGCTTGTCCTCCTTGATCTTCTTCTTGGCCTCCTCCGACGACACGCCCACCAACTCCGGCCACGAGTCCTTGGGAGCTGCAGCGGCGCCACCGGCCAGAGCGCTCGGTCCACTTGTTGCCATCTCGCTCGTGCCTGGAAGAGAAACAATTTGGCAAGGGAAACAGATAAAGAGCCTGAGATCATCGATCGATCGTCACACAAGGCAAGAAAGAAAGAACCCGATCATCCATCAGGGACAGAGCAGATTATTTACCCAAAGGTTGCTTTGAACCGATCGAGGTCGATTGCAAATGTATTATTTGGCTTTGCTGGTTAGGGTGATAGGTACGGTGTTGATGTATATATATGCGATTTATAGGCGGTTGGGCCAACGAGAAAAGCTTGAGCGACGCCAGCGGAGACTATAGGTGCCCCCCGATGGAGGTTTGGACGGACGCAACAACGTTCCAAACAGTGGAGAGTCAACAGATGGCACCCCAATGCTAGCTGCTCGATCTATAGTATTCCTTTGTTCTCAATCAAACACGATAATAAATAATCAATGCTTTGCCGGCCTGCCGCGGGGAGCCAATTGTATAACCAATAATATACTAATCGCTTGCTAGCTATTACTTAAGCCTGAAGGTCATTTTTCTTAAGCGGCCGGGTAATCATCCATTCGGTCGTGCTATATAGCATACGCGTAGCATGCTGTTGCGTGCCTGTTTTATACTTTCCCCATTACAAATTATAAGACGTTTGACTTGTTTAACTGTTTATTTTATTTAAAAAGTTATTAAAAATACCATTTCTTTTGGAATGATTTTTTTATATAAATAAAAGTTCTTCAAAAATAATTAAAATTTGATTATTTTTGTATAATTTTTTTAAAGACGAAATAACCAAATTCGCCCTTGAATTATCACTAAAAGCTCAGATTCATCCCTGCCAAAACGGTCGTTCCTGTCCTCAAACTTGCACACAGCTCAATTTCGTCCCTGGTGCGATGTGGACGCCATGCTGGCTTGCCTCGTCATCTCCCAGTCAGCTAGGGTTTTGTTACGTGTCCTACCGATTGACGCAGTTATGTCCTTCCGAGCGATGCGGCCTTGTGATCGGGCGCGCTCTGCTCCGCCGCCAGACGCGCCACGGTGCCGTCGACGATGCCCACGATCGCCTCCGTGCCACCGCACTTCGACATCACGGCCAGCACCGCCGCGGCAGTCTCTCCTCTTCGCTTACTGCGGACAGCGCCGCCTGAGCAACGCGGGCGTCCACGAGCTTTAATTCCCACGTTCTCCCTCTTGCTCGCCAGCAACAGCAGCGCGTCCATTTTGGTGCTCGATCGTCCGGCCGGTGCGGACCAGGTGCAGTAGTTTGTCCACGATGGACAGGTTCCGACCGAGGCGGCGACGGTAGGTGTGCACGGATGCCAGGCTGAGCACGGCGGCCACCGCATTTCCCCTTGGGGCGCCACGTCGCGCCGGAGCTCATGATGTAGCCGACCGCCTCCGTCGGCGTGCATGATGCGCTTTTTGCTGGCTCCAGGATGAAGAGGTTGAGCAGCGCCGTGACGGCGTTTGAGCTGGATCCCGGCGTCCTCCTCCTAGGAGTAGAGCAAATAAGGCACCAGCAGCGGCACGTCACCGGCCTCCTCTCATCGATGAACGTGTTCGAATAAGCCTTGCTATATATATTTAGCTTGCATGTTTGTATTTTCTGCATGCGCGCATGAGCACCGGTGTGTGTGGTTCGCCGTGCGCGCGTAGAGACCGTGGCCAAGAATAGCGGCAATGGTTGCCCACTGCTTGTCAGTGTATTCATGTAAATTGATATATATTTTGACTGAACGTTGCCAGAGCCGTGTAGCAGCGGTGGCTTGCCTTGCATGCACAGCGCCCGATCTCTGGCAGATGCACGATCGACCATACCACACATAGCACTAACGCCCATGCATCAAATTAATTAAATACACTACCTGCGTCTTGATCGATCCCTTCCAGCTCGCTCGCCGATAGATGCTGCTGCGTGCACTGGCATTAGTTGGGGCTATAAATTAGAGAGGATGCCCCCGGCTATCAGCACAGAACGGCTCGGACCACACACACTACTGATAGCGAACAACAGAGGACTACTGATCGATAGCGCTTAGCTGACGAGGATCGACCGAAGCCATGAAGTCCTCGACTAAGAGATGCGTAGTTACCATCATGGTGTTGGTGTTTCTGCTTCAAGCAACCGTTGACGCTGGCCGTCTCTTCCAGGGCGACGACGACGATGCCAACGGCGGCGCCATTATTAGGCTTCCAAGCAACAAAGGTGATTGGCTTGCCATGAATTTCGTACGCTCTACTTCATGCATGAAATAATGAATATATATATGATTTTCAGG
This sequence comes from Bothriochloa decipiens, assembly GCA_023333625.1. Taxonomy (NCBI): domain Eukaryota; kingdom Viridiplantae; phylum Streptophyta; class Magnoliopsida; order Poales; family Poaceae; genus Bothriochloa; species Bothriochloa decipiens. The sequence continues at coordinate 28,082,653 of CM041647.1, read as the reverse complement.
TTGTGAAGAAGACGGGTATGAGTCTGTGTGCGTTCCGGCTTCTTTTGCTCATCATCACCACCAAGCAGAAATGGTACCGGGGAAGAAGCTGAACGACGAGATCTGCGGGCCAGGCAGATGTCTCGTCCCCCCTGGTGTTTGTACTCCATGCGAAGATTGACTAACAACCAACAGTCGCCGTGTGCCAGCTGCTAGTATATGTACCACCCTACGTATACTGTTGCTGTATCGTTGTATAATAAACTAAAGCTAGCTAAGCTACTATACGGTTGGTTAGCTAGCTACTACAGCTGGGGCAGGCGCGACCTGTCTATGAAGCGCTCCTTATCGGCATGCATGTGTTTTAGGATAGTTAGATGCCTGTCGCTGTGCAGGACATCGTCTCCACCCCATCCGGCCTGTGGCCGCGCAAAAGGTGGCTACCCTGTTTGTGTCTTTTATTTTCTACTTTCACTGTGTACTCAGGCATTCCCTGTAACTCTGTTTATTTCCATGAATCCAATAATGTGCTTCACTTATATACTCTGCAGAAGTGGCTACCGCTATCGGTTTTTTTTATTGCTGATATAAAAATGATTTTTTTTTTTCAAATTTAGCATTTTTTAAACTATTTACAATTCTGACACGGTGAAAAAACTATTTCTAAATCTAATACATTTGGACGCGCCACCACCTATGGCTGTCCAAACCGAACTCAGGCGCCATGCATGGTGGCGCGTCGAAGCCAGCGACGTGGCATCTTTTACCCTGCGGGTCCGACTCAGACGCGCCACCATGCATGGCGCATCCAAACAGGCCTACAGGCCCAGGCCAAGGCCCATCTCTCCCCACTCCCAATCGAATGCCCCAACTCCCCACTCCCTGCCCGCACCTTCGCCTGCCCACACCGCCGCCGAACCCGGCCGCCTCCGGCACCGGCGCCGAATCCGCCACCGCGGCCGCCTCCGCAGCCCCCCGGCGCCGAATCCGCGACCGCCGGCGCACCGCGGCCACCTCCGCAGCCCCGCCGGCGCCGATTCCGCCCCCGCCGGCCCAGCCTGGGCATATTTTACCCGAAAATTTTGGTTTTTTTGGTTGTTCGGTTCGGCTTCGATTTCTACTCTGAGATACTTCGGCTTCGGTGGTCGGCTTCGGTTCCGATGTCGCAAGAACCGAACACCCGAATCACCGAATTGCCGTGGCCAGATCTTGAAATCACAACAGGCTGCGACGTCCGCACAGGCTACCTGCAGCCCAAACCAAAGGCCCAACGTGGCCCAACTGTGGCACACCACTACGGCAATTAGTCCTCTCGTTCCTGAGTTGAGTCGCGACAGACAGTGGGCAAGCGGCGGCGGCACTAGGCCATTAGCGCATGGTGAGGCGGCGACGGGCAGTGCTACGGGTACAGCGGCGACCGGCGAGGCGTGGTGCGGCGGCGCGTCCTGGCCGTGTGGCGAGCAGCGAGCGGGGTGCTGGCGCCGCGTGCGTGAGCGACGAGCAAGGCAGCGCTGGCGCGGCGACCGCACTACGAGAAGAGCAGCGGCGCTGGTGCAGCGACTACGCTATGAGCGGCGGCTGGGGGCCGGTCGGGGACAGCGCAGGCGCAGCTGCGAAGGGGACCACCGCGGGACGACGCAGGACTACGGGAGCACGGCAGTCGGCGAACTAGATCCCACGCATGTACGAGATCGGCAAATCTCGGTTAAAACCCAACACCGAACCGATGAAACCAAAACCGAAATCGTCGGTTACTCTTTTTCTTTGGAACCGATCAGTTGTAACCTTCTCCAAAACTAAAGTTTTCTCAAACCGAATAACCGAACCGAATTATCGGTTTAAACCGAATGCCCAGGCTAACCGCCGGCGCTCGTCCTCGCTTCATCCCCACCTGAGCCCGTCTCCATCGCGCCTTCCCCGCCGCCTGAGGCCGACTCCGCCCCCGCTAGAGCCCATGTCGTGAGCTGGGGAGGCGGAGGAGTGCTGTGCCAGTGTCAGGCCCTGCTGCCTGGCCGAGCCATCGTCCGTCAAGGTTCGAGGAGGAACCATTTCCTCTGCTCCCCTGTGTGCTCACCTCTCTGCCTGCTTGAGGCCTTCCTCAACGATTAGGGAGCGTATGCGCTCTATCTTGCTGATCTATGTTGCTGATCTATTTTGCCGTTGGTTAGACCATTCTGTTGATGTTGCACTTCCAGGTTTTCATTTCACATATTAGAGTTAGTTATTTTAGATGATTGAATGGTTAGTTAGCTAGGTAGTTAGAGGTTCAGGGTTTTTGTTTAGTTTAATGCTTTGATTAGGTGTATACAATGCTTAGGGTTTAGTACATTGTTTGTGGTTAGTTTAGTGTATACAATGTAGTTAGGTATTCTCTTTGGGAGTGTTCTCCACAATTCGCAGCCCTTCTAAATATTCGTCGTACCCTCATTTTGTAGATGGACTGTTTTATCCGTGTATTCTATGGCAGCAGTGTAACAAAATAGGATTGCTTGTTTGTTGGTATAGAGGAAGAGTTGGAGATGTTTGATCAACCTCCTAGTTTTAGCGAGCTTATGCAGCGAATGAAGTCAACCTTTGGCAATGATATCACCCTGTAGGGGAGGTTTGATGTTGGGACGACTAGGTCTCGCTATGTTATGATGCCTTTGTCAAACGCAGGTCATTGGTCCCGGTACACCCGTGTCCTTCAAGGTTGCAATGGTAAAATGGCTGAGGTTGTTGTGGAGAAATTGATAGATGACGATGACGTGCCTTCCTCCGAGGACCATTGTGGTGGCGAGGTTGGGGTGGACATGGACTTGGATGCTCAGTTGACGCAGGAACGTCCTTAGATGGATCCACATGACTGCTTGACTAGGTCACCAGGCCATATGAATGATGACTTTGATGTAAATGAATTTGAGCGGGAAGAGTATGAGCAGGAGGAGGGGATCCGTGACTTACTTAATTCAGATGACTCATCGGATGAGGATGGCAGGAGGGATGGTGTGTCAACACCGGTTTAGATGACTATGCCAACAGCGGAACATGCAATGCCAATGTCGGTGCCTATCCAATAACTTCATGCAGTGCCGGTCCAAGGCAGACTAGCTAGGAACATGCAATGCCAATGTCGGTGCCTATCCAAGAACTTCATGCAGTGCCGGTCCAAGGCAGACTAGCTACAGATGACCCATAATGTCATCCCACTCATGATACATGGGCTCCATTTGGTGTAGCACAATCATACGTTCCACCCGATCCATACACCGAGAGAGAGCTGATGCAGCTGAGGTCGATGAACATACCTTTCAGTGGAGTCCCCAACTATAGGGACGTAAGCATGGCAGATATGGCTGTTTGTGACACTGGCCTGCAAATGTGTAGGGACTCTTTCTCTGGTTTTAACCATTAGTATGTAATACTTTTGAAGGGTATGATATTCAAATCTCTGCTGGACTTGAAGCTTTTCCTTGAGAATTATGCTGTCCACCACCACAGGCCATACTATGTCTCTCATTTCGACCAAGAAGTGTTGTACTATGTGAAATGCAAGAAAGGTTGTGCGTGGAGGGTAAATGCTCAGAAGAAACCAAACGAAGAGAAGTGGCACATAACAAAGGTTGAGAAACCGAACGAAGAGAAGTGGCACATAACAAAGGTTGTGCAGCCCTACACTTGTGCCTCAAACGAGGGACAGGAAAGCCATCCTCAGCTCATGGCTCAGTACTATGCCCGTCAAATATTGGGCCTCGTTGATGACAACAATGACATTTCTGTGTCCTCCTTGATTATTTCCTTAAAAGGATTCACAAAGTACAAGGCCAAGTATGGAAAGGTTAGGCATGCTAAGCAGATTGCCCTGCAGATTCTTTGCGATAGCTAGAAGGAGGCGTACAATAGGATACCTAGAATTTTGTCTGCAATGGCATTTTATAACCCTAGAATGCAGTGGTGGATAGATACTGGAGGGAAGTACAGTTTGAGGACCGTAGGGCAGACGACCACTCAAATACATGTCTTGAAACGTGTTTTCTGGTTCTTCAAGCAAACGAAAGATGCATTCTAGTATTGTCGTCCAGTCATGGTTGTGGATGCCACTTTCTTGACAGGTAAGTACAAGGGCGTGTTGATGAGGGTTGCTGCCTCAGATCCTGAGAATCAAATAGTTCCAATGGCTTTTGCTTTGGCCGAGGGAGAGAATAATGATTCCTGGTCATGGTTCATGCGACATCTATGGGTCGACGTGCTTGGCAACTCCCGTAGGATATGTATGATTTTTGATCGGCCTGCAGGTCTCCTTAATGCTACAGAAGAACAGATTGATGGCTATCTTCCTCTAGTGCATAGATGGTGCATGCGTCATTTTGCCGCAAATTTCTAGTGGCGTCAGAGGAAGAGGAGGTTTGTGACAAGGTTAAGGCTTTGTGTTGTGCCCGTACAGTTCATGAGTTCAAGGAAATAAAGGAAGAACTAGATAAGATGATGAAGCTAGAGGCGGCGGCATGGTTAAACCAGCAAATGGAAGAGAAGGGTAAGTGGGCCCTTGCATATGATGAAGGTGGTTTCAGGTATGGCATCATGACCACCAATGTGTCGGAGTCTTTCAACCGTGTTTTCAAGGGTGTTCAAGCATTGCTAGTGTCCGGTATAGTTGAGTACTCCTTTCACAAGTGAAACAAGTATTTTGTGACTGGGTTTGAAAAGGCGCACAATAGGCTAGTTGCCAATGTAGGTCCTTTCGGAGCTGCTGCAGAAGATTACTTAAGAGAGGTAGAGATTTAGGCAAATAATCAAAATGCTGTGAGCTATGGACCTGGGAGGCAGGTTTACCTAGTACGAGCTGAGGGTGGGACCACCTTAAGTGGTGAACAATATGGTGGTTGTACCTACAGGGATGATCTAGAGAAGGTGGAGTGCACTTGCAATGTTCCACAAATCATGCATGCCCCCTGCCATCACATGATCACAGCATGTAGGATGATTGGATATGACCACAAAGCACCACCATATATGTCTCCATTGTATCTTCATGCTAATTGCATCAGTATATGGCAGCAGCCCTTTGAGCCATACATGGACCTGACTCAGTGGCCTTCTTATAATGGCGAGGAATACATGCCTGATCCTGATCTTCTGAAGCTTGGGAAAGTTCACAGGAAGAAGAAGAGATTGAGGGGGGACATGGACGCCATGAGAGCGTACGACCATGACATGTATGGGGGAGGGGACTTTGACGAGCCGCGTGGTTGAAATCATTGTTTCGTTTGCGGCGAGCTTGGTCATAAGGCTTCGAGGCATAGGAGACAAGAAAAATAGGTCTATTACTTTTATTTTTTGTTGCTCAATTGTTGTAGTTCAAGTACTTACATTTCAATTTTGTTGCATTTCAATTGTATTACAATTAACAATATATATTACTTAAGTTTGTTGCCTAACCCTCTTCATTTTCATGTTGTTGCAGGATGGATCAACATCTGCGGTACCACCTTCTTGAGTTGCACTACGACGAGGAGCACCGTGGTCACAAGATAGAGGAGGACCATGCGAGGTTGCTCGTTCTGAGGCTACGCACGCATCAGAAGGGCCCCCCATGGGACGAGTGGTACGCGCCATACATTCAACGTGCGGGCTTCCTTGAGTTGGTTCATGTTGTGAACGCCGGCCTTCCGAACCTTGACCCGGCCCTTCTTACTGCAGCTGTGGACAGGTGATGCTTGTAATTTTCTTTGGTGTTAACCTAAACATTAGACTATAGTGATCCTAAATAACATTTTTGATATTACATGTAAACTTGTAGGTGGCGGCCTGAGACCCACACGTTCCACACCCCTTTCGGGGAGATGACGATGACCATGCAGGACGTGAATTACATTCTTTGCCTGTGTTTGGGTGGGCAATCTTTGACTGGGATCATTGATCCCAAAAACTGGAAGGATGCGGTTATTGAGTTCAGTGGCATAGCTCCATCTGACGACGAGGAAGCTAGAAGAAACAAGTACAAAATTAAATTGTCCGCTTTTTTTTGATATTGTGAAGTATAAAATGGTGTATGCTTAATTGGTCTATATGACATGCAGGAGGACTTTAGGTGTTACTTCGTTCTGGCTCCAAGAGAACTTTGGGGTGTTGGGCATCCATGCTCCAGAGCCACTGATTGAGAGGAGGGCCTGAGTCTGGTTGTGGCCTTCCTAGGTGCTTTCCTGTTCCTAGACTCATCGGGAAACACCATCAGCTAGGTCTTCATCAACATACTAAGGCAGCAGTGGGAGAACATAGCCGGGTATAGTTGGGGCAGTGCTGTTCTCGCCTGGATGTATCGACTGCAGCTTTGTGCGGGGTGTCGTTGAACCATTAAGAGCAGCAGCCTTGGTGGTTGTGCTTACCTCCTCCAAGTGTGGTGCTGGGAACGATGGCCTGTGGGTAAGCCAAGGATAGATGGTTTGCCGGTAAGTTCATGAATGTCTTCATTTTTACAATAAAGCCACATTTACTTTGTGATTGACTAATATTGAAAAATTTACTCCTCCAATGAAGGCATGGAACCACTGGGATGTGCGGCCGATAGCTCTTCACCTATGGCACGATGCCGAGGTAGTTACGGGGCGTGCACCCTGGTGATACAAGGACTACTCAGACTTGCTGGACATCCTGACAGATCGCCAGGTATAGCTCGAATAGGTTTGATGGATGTATTTGTGTTTGTACTTAACTTAAATATAAAATAATTGAGGTAACATGTGTTGTAGGTGAATTGGTGTCCTTGGGAGCACGTAGGACTCGAAGCATACCTTAGTCCTAAAACCAGGGAGGAGTCAAATGAGTGGCGTTTGAATGTCCCACTCATTTTCTTTCACGTGGTGGAGATGCACCTGCCCAATAGGGTGTGTTGTCAGTTCAAAAAGCTTAAGGATGCCCACAGATACAGTACTCGACGAGCCAAAGATTGCATGGGTACATTACTTGCCTACTTGCTGCACTACAAAAATACATTTTCTCATCCTTACCATATGTTCCAATATATGTTTTGCAGCTCGAGCGTAAGAAGAGGTACGCCGATAAGGATTGTGCGAAAAGCACCATGAATACATGCAGTTGTGGGAGAACAGGCACGTGGGGGAGGCTGCGGGTCCGGAGGATCCTCCCCATGACCAAGACATCTTCAACGAGTACCTCACGTGGCTGGCCACTTCTTCGAGGATGCACTTGAGTTCCACATACAGTGACCGAGACCTTGGGGCTGACTCTATTGAGGATATAGCTGAGGATGAGTACGACGTTGCTACCAGGGGTGAGACACAACTACAGAGAGGACCTCTACATGCATATGTGGTGAGTTAGATCAATTTTGATAGTTGTCCATACTTCATGATTACAATTTCTATGACAGGTGGAAACTTAATTGATGAACTTTAACTGCAATCGGACCAATTGATGAACTTGTTGAATGAAGCAGTGTTCCGTCTTGAGGAGGCAGCTGAGCATGGTCCTTCTATTCTAGAAACTTTTGTGGAGGTTTGACGCAAACACTAATTCAGTCCGGCCATATCAGTGTCACATGAATTTAACGTTGTCTTATCTTGCTATTGATGTAGAAAACCTGGAGGACTTGCAAGAAGCTCGCTCATAAGCTTAGCTACAGGGATCCGCAAGTTGTTCCACCAGTTCCACCAAGAAGGATGCCTACACCGCCCCATTACAGCACGGGGAAGGGACCTGCGGATGACGAAGATGACTATGGTTACAATGAAGGCATTGCAGCTTACACCGACTCAAGCGATGACGAAGCTACAGGATATAACATTCACGTCCACCACTCAAGCCAAAGGGATGCGGACATGCTGTCACTGTCTTAGCTGGGCGGTGCACCATTTGAAACACAGGGAGATGGCCAGGTTAGTTTGCAAAGTAATATAATGAAATTGATGAATCTAAATTGTATCCCTACGGTTAACATTCTTTACATGCAATTGTTGCAGGTCCCCAGCGGCACTCAGGAGGAGCATACTCAGGAGGAGCGTAGAAGGGCACCACCATGGCGTGACCACACCGGCGTCGCATTCACTGGAAACTGCATCTCTACTAATAGGAAGAGGCGAAGGCGTCCACCACAGCCGTTCACCCCAGGGACTTAGGCATGTTCCTTGTTGTATGGGTCTTAAGTTCATGAAACACATGAACATGAACCACAACTTGTGCGGCCTTTTGCTTCAATGTATTTTAAGATGTATTTGTTAAGTTCAAGTGTGAACTTCAAGTATGTACTCGAGGTTAAGTTTATGTGCTGGTCCTGCGAGGCATAAGCAATGCACAACACAACTATCTATCAGCACAACTATCTATCATTGTTACTTCAAGTTGTCAGCTTCCTCATCGCTTGAATGTACTAAACTTGTTGCTCCTGAGAAGTAAGGATGTGCTTGCATCAATGTTAAACTGACGCGCCTTTACTGGCAACGCGTCAGCGATGCGCCATGACCGAGGACCAGTCAAAACCACACTGACGTGCCATGACCGGGACACGTCTTTCCTGGCCCGACTACTTGGTAAAACATGGCGTGGCAGTACACATTAGATGCGCCACACTAATGATGTGTAGGGACGCACCTCCAGACATGTCGCGTCGGCGCAGATTTGATGCGCCTCCATTCATGGCGCGTCAAGATCGAGAGCAGGCACACAGAGCTTGACTTGAATTTTTCAGGAACTTGCATGTGGTCGAACATAGATGCTGCAAGTACAAACTCATAGGCGAACGAGAGAGCACATGATGATACTTAGATTACATGCAACAAACACACATAGTCCAATACATAATGCTCTCTCAAACAAAGTGGAAGTCAACATCGGCAACTACCACATCGGTGGAAGTCCAATACATAATGGTCTCAAAAACAAAGCGGAAGTGTAACTACCACATCAGCTAGTACATTACTACGGCCCTAAAAATCTGAAACATAACCAGGAAGCAAGTCTTGATCGTCTGAACCACTGTCCTCTACCACAACCTCGTTGGTAGGGCAAGGCTCAGCTGTGTTGCTCTCTTCTACTTTTTTCTTGTAGTAAGCGGTATCAATGTCATCTAGGGCCTGCGTGAAGAATTCGTTGTACTCTTCCTCCTCCGCCACTCCCTCACCCTCAACCTGGTTAACGCTGCTATTCGTAGCCTTCTTAGCCTCGTCTGCCTCAATAAGGGCAATTAGCTCGTCCAACCTAGAAGTCTCGTTGTCCTCCTCCTTAGCCACTCCCTCACCCACAAACTGATCAATGCGGCTATTCTTAGCCTTCTTAGCCTCGTCTGCCTCAACAAGGCCTGAGCTCGTCCAACCTAGAAGTGTCGTCGTCATCCGCCATCTCCACCATCTCAGCAGCCCTCTTCTCGGCCTCCTGAGCCGTCTGCTCCAGATAAGCTAAATGAGCAACCTCAACATCCCAGTTCCCTGTGCATCCAATCTCTGTAGTAATGAAAACAAATAGTTCAAAAGACATAATATGTTGCAAACAACAAACAAATTTTAAAAGTATCACCAACACTCACTGAGACACAAGTGAGCTTCAAGGCCTTTGATGGACTCATACTCTCTTCTTTCCGCCTCAATTTTCTCTTGCACTGCTGCCTCCTCTACTCTCTTCTTTTTCACTGCCTCACAGTCTTTCTTCCAACGAGCAGCACTTGGGGTTTTGACACGCAATCGCCTGGCATAGTCAAGCTGTGCTCGCTTCCACATCTTAATGTAGTTGTCCACAAGCTGAGTACCAGACCTGAACTTCTGGTCCATGAGTTGATTTTGCTTGAGTGTACCCATGTATTCCCTCCAGTCTTTATCATGATCAAAAACCTCCCACTTGCATTTTCTAAGCCTCTGTGATTGAACGGGAGAATTTAACACAAGTCAGCAAATACAACAAAGTTTGGATATCAAGTAAGCAAGAAGTGGAATGAACAAACTATTGGGAATATGCCCTAGAGCTAATCATGTAGATGATGATATTCCAATTGTATCCATGATTAAAAAAGTATTCATTGAATATCCATTATAGACAACTTGTATTGATTGGCGATTATGTGAATTGTTTGTGAAACTCAGTTACTTGAATGGTTATTCTAAACTTGTCCCTGGTCAACATTCTTGTGGGAACACACTTGAATATTAGACTAGCACATGTATTAGTTGATGGCTATGTTTCACAAGTCATGGACACGGAGATGTCAAACTAATAATGTGGGCACATGTGAGACATGTAGGCTGGACTAACCTGACATGAGAAAGTCTCTATTCATGTCATGTACGTTATGTCCTTAGACCTAAGATTGTGGTATGTACTCAAGATGCGAAACGACCTACTTAGGGACTATCAAACGCTGCTCTGTAACTGGGTAGTTATAAAGGTGGTCTTCGGGTGGTCGGGAAGCATGCTATGAGACATAGACAATCAAGATGGAATTTGCCCCTCTCTACGTGAGAGAGATATCACTCGATCACTCAAGTGATTGGATCAACAAATGCATGGCCATGCTTGGGTTAAGTGTTAACCCACGAGTTGAACCATATATCGAGTGGCAAAGGGAATAACTTGTATGTGGTCATAATGGTTCGTCTGATATAATCTTTGCGTGCATATAGGAGTTGTCACACCTTGCTAGAGGCCGCTATCAACTATTGGGTGAGTAGGAGTACTCAGCCCATGTCAATGTGTGCGTGAACCCATAGGGTCGCACGTTTAAGGGGCTGAAAGCCTAATTTGGGTTGGACTCGAATTAGACAAGGCTTCGGGTTTCTAATGGGCCTCCAACTCGTGAGCTCATTGGGGAAGCCTATATAAGCAAGGGGTAGGGGCACGGTCAGGGTTACACACACCTTTGGCAGCCGCCGTCGCCCTCCCCACGCTCGCGCCTTCTGCTCCTCGCGGACCTAGCAGTCCGGAGGCGCATCGCTTCTTCTCCGCACGTGTGGGATTCCTCAGAGGTGCTGCATCTGGAGCACTGGGACGAACCACGCGAGGGGATTGAGGTGACGGATGACCACACAACTACACTACCTGCTGTGATGCGTACAACTACATCGAGTCATCTTCTGCTACACCTGCGCGTCTAGTGGTAATCCCGTAACCTATAACTAGCAGTAGATCCTGGTTTATGAGGTCAAAAAGTTTTGTTTTCTGGCTAGCGTAGCACCCTCATAACCCTTTAGTGGTATCATAGCCGTTACTGCCTCGTTATAGGTTCGGTTTTGTGCATATGGTGATATGTGTGGCTGTAGATGAGTCTCTAACCTTGGTTCGTCATCTTGACGTGTTGGTCTTGAAACGATCTACTCGTACCGGTCGGAATTTCGCCATCCGAGTTAAGTGATTCATATAAATCCAGTCATGGCGAGTTAGGGATCAATGAAATTGATCGAATTGAACCCTAGGTCAAGTGCCAAGCGCATATTATGCACGGCGGTGGTAGATGGAATTTACTGCCAGGCGCCGGTTTGTCGAGAAAAGTGCTGTTCGGTAAAACAGCCGTAACTTTTGAACCGTAATTCGGATTAAGATGAACTCTAAATGAAAATCGTAGAGAACAAAATTTTACATTTGATTATCTATGGCTTTGCCTCATTCAGAGAAATTATAATTGTGAAATAAGGCTTGAAAATAGAGTTTTCTGCATTGCAAGATTAGACGTCGGATTTGGATAACTCTGTTTTGTAGGTATTGATGACTGGTATAGCCCTCATGTGTATGTGATGCATGTATGTATTTAATTCATGGCTTGCATATCATGAGGACAATATGGGCAGGAACCACATACATATTGTCAAAATTAATGTAATGGCCTGTGTGCCAATCTGTGATGATCTATTCGTGACTATGTAATTCCATTTTACTTGCGCTAGTAGTAGCTAGTCTTGGCGGAATCATCACTGAAGGATGGCATACTCGAATCATGGAGATGGAGATCACCGTGATGCACAGATTGATGGACATGGAGATCCCCAAAGGAATAATGGGCTCTACCAAGTCATGTCTGTGTTATACCGTTCTTACTATGTTCTACTTTCACATGCTATTATGTTTTTGTCTAATTGCATGTGGTAGTGAAGTAGAACGATCCCTCAGCAATGTTTAAGTTAAATGCTTCCCCAAACCTTGCACTGTCATAAGTCTTGTACAATCGGTGGTGGGTCTATGAAATTAGGGTGCCACTAGTTTTCCTCGACTAGGTAGGTTCGTATCGGATACTTACTGCAAGAAGGTTTGGTTACTTAAACAAGGTCATCCTAACGATTAGGGACCTTGGAGCATGGGTAGGTTGAGTGTAGCATAGAGATGCTGCCCAACAACAAGATTCATATGTGATATGATTAGCAAAGTGTTGCTTACCGATCTACCATGTCTTCTAGCGGTGATGCTAAAGCTCACTAGTTGACTTGTTAGTTGTGGGTCTTGAATCACTAAGTATCAATTGAGGGATATTGATTTTAGTGGGAGTAGATTTTATTTTGATATAATTTACTCTTTCATGGATACATTGTCTTAGTATTTTGTGTTACTTTTGTTGTAGATGGCCGCTCACAATCAACTATTTTCTTTGCGTATAATTCTTGAGAAAGATAAGTTGAATGGAACAAATTACGTAGATTGGATCCGCAACCTAAGAATTGTTCTCAGGGCTGAGAAAAAGGAAGAAATTCTAGACACCCCATTACCAGATGAGCCTGATGAAAATGCAACTGCTGCTGAGAAAAATGCTTACAAGAAAGCATGTCATGCGGATCTCAAAGTAAGTTGCCTCATGCTTGCTTGTATGGAACCTAATCTGTAGATGCAGTTCAACAACAATCATTCAGTGAACGATATGATCACGCTTGAAGATATGTTCCAAACCCAAGCATGGACTGAAAGGTTCAATTTCTCTAAGGCGCTTGCAAAAACCAAGCTAGCAGAGGGCGCAATTTTTGGTCCACATGTAATCAAGATGGTTGGTTACACTCAGAGGTTGGAGAAGCTAGGCTTCCCAATTGGCCAAGAGTTGGCTACTGATTTCATTCTTGCATCGCTTCTGGCCAGCTATGGAAACTTCATCTCGAACTACCATATGCATGGAGCGGAGAGGGGCTTGAATGAACTGTGTGGCATATTGAAAACAGCAGAGGCCGACATCAAGAAAGGTGCCGGAAGTAGCCAAGTGTTGGCGATCCAGAACCGACCTCGTTTTAAGAGAAAGGGAAATTCTTGGAGGAAGAAGAAGGGCAAGGCTAAAGATGAGATCTCTAAGCCAAACCCATCTGCTGCCAAGGCTGGACCATCTGCAAATTCAGATTGCTTTTATTGTAAGGGAAAAGGTCACTGGAAAAGAAACTGCAAGGAGTAATTGGCGTCCTTAGAGAAGGATGGTGGCGGTAAAGGTACCGCTACTGCTTGTACTCTTGTTGTTCATGTTACAGACATTTTCCTCACTAACTCTTATATCAATTCTTGGGTATTTGATACTAGATCGGTTGCTCATATTTGCAATACGATGCAGGGAATGATAAGAAGTAGAAGCGTGGAGAAAGGAGAAGTTGTTTTCCGCATAGGCAATAATGCAAGAGTTGCTGCATTGAATGTCAGGACGATGCAACTTCCCTTACCGTCAGGATTTATTTTGGAATTGAATAATTATTATTTTGTTCCTAGTTTAAGTCAACACATTGTGTCACCTTCATGCTTGATGAAGGATGGTTATTCATTTACGAGTAAAGACAATGGTTGTGTGGTCTCAAAGAATGATGTGTTTGTGGCTTTTGCATCCATTGTGAATGGGTTATTTATTTTAAATCTTGATGATGCACCTGTCTGTAATGTTAGTGCTAAACGGCCTTGGCTTAATGAGTTAAGTCCTATCTATATGTGGCATTGTCGTTTAGGTCATATAAGTGAGAATCACATGAAGAGGCTCCATGATGATGGTCTTCTAACTTTGTTTGATTTTGAATCATACGAGACATGTGAGGCTTGCTTGCTAGACAAGATGACCAAGGCGCCATTCAAAGGATTTTCTGAGAGGGCGTCTGACTTGTTGGAACTTGTACATACTAATGTATGTGGACCAATGAGCACAACAGCTAGAGGCGGATTTCAATACTTCATAACTTTTACTGATGACTTTAGTAGATATGGATATATGTACCTAATGAAGCATAAGTCTGAAACATTTGAAAAGTTCAAAGAATTTTAGAATGAAGTAGAGAATCAACATGGCAAGAAGATCAAGGCCTTGTGGTCTGATCGTGGAGGCGAATATCTAAGTCACGAGTTTAGCAATCATCTTAAGAGTTGTGAAATTGTTCCATAGCTTATGCCACCCGGAACGCCTCAGAGAAACGGCGTGTCTGAGCGACGTAATCAGACCTTGTTGGACATGGTTCGGTCTATGATGAGCCAGTCGGACCTACCTTTATCGTTTTGGGGATACGCTCTAGAAACAGCCGCTTTCACATTGAATAGGATACCATCTAAGTCCGTAGTTAAGACACCATATGAGATGTGGACTGGTAAGAGTCCCAGTTTTTCTTTTCTAAAAATTTGGGGTTGTGAAATTTATGTTAAACGACTTATATCAAATAAACTAACACCCAAATCAAACAAGTGCTTTTTTGTGGGATATCCGAAGGAAACTTTAGGGTATTATGTCTATAACCAGTCAGAGGGCAAAGTGTTTGTTACTCGAAACAGTGTTTTCTTAGAGAAAGAGTTTCTCAAAAGAGAAAAGAATGGACAAAAGGTGTATCTTGAAGAAGTTCAAGATGAGCCAGTAGGGACTGCTCTACGAGTGATGCTAAAGTAGCAGAGCAAGTTGAGACACCCATGGTAGTGGAGACACTGCCACAACCATGAAGATCAGCAAGATTTCACGCATTGCGTGGGGATTTGTTATTGTTAGATGATGACGAACCTGCAGATTATGCGGAAGCTATGATGGATCCAGATTCTGAGAAATGGCAAAGTGCCATGAGATTCGAGATAGATTCCATGGAAGACAATCAAGTTTGGAACTTGGTTGACCCGCCTGATGGGGTTAGACCCATAGAGTGCAAATGGATCTTTAAAAAGAAGGATATGGACAGAAATGTTCGGCAAGTTCAAGGAATTGACTACGATGAGACATTCTCGCCGGTAGCGATGCTTAAATCTATTCGGATCATTCTAGCAATTGCTGCATATTTCGATTATGAGATATGGCAGATGGATGTTAAAACAACTTTTCTAAATGGGTATTTAGAAGAGGACGTGTATATGATATAGCCCAAAGGTTTTGTTGATCCTAATAATTCTGAAAAGATATGCAAGCTTAAGAAATATATTTATGGGTTAAAGCAAGCATCTCAAAGTTGGAATATTTATTTTGATGAGGTAGTCAAAGGGTTTGGCTTCCGTCAGAATGAAGAAGAACCTTGTGTTTACCAGAAGGTAAGTGGGAGCGCTATTTTGTTTCTGATCTTGTATGTGGATGACATACTATTGATTGGGAATGATATTCCTATGTTGCAATATGTAAAGACTTCACTGAATAATAGTTTTTCTATGAAAGATTTAGGAGAAGCAGCATACATCTTGGGAATTAAGATCTATAGAGATAGGTCGAGAAGGCTAATAGGATTAAGCCAAGACACATACATTGACAAGGTGTTGAAACGGTTCAACATGGAACAGTCCAAGAAAGGGTTCTTTCCTATGTCACATGGTATGCGCTTTAGTGACAAGTAGTGTCCTTCATCAGATGAAGAGCGCAACTGCATGAGTAAGGTTCCATATGCTTCGGCCATTGGTTCCATCATGTATGCCATGATATGTACGCGCCCAAATGTCTCATATGCTCTAAGTGTTGCAAGCAGGTACCAAGCTAATCCGGGTGAACCTCACTAGATGCTTATTAAGAACATCCTAAAGTACTTACGAAGGACTAAGGATGTGTTCCTAATCTATGGAGGTGAGGAGGAGCTTGTTGTAAACGGTTACACCGATGCTATCTTCCAAACCGACGGGGATGACTCACTATTCAATCAGGTTTTGTGTTCATAATAAATGGTGGTGCAGTTAGCTGAAAAAGTTCTAAGCAGGAGACGATGTCCAATTCTACAGCAGAAGCTGAGTACATTGCAGCTTCTGGTGCTGTAAAGGAAGGTGTTTGGTTGAGGAGGTTCCTCATTGATCTTGGTGTGTTTCCAAATGTGTTAAACCCATTGAATTTACATTGTATAACAATGGGGTGATTGCACAGGCTAACCAGCCTAGGGATCACCAGAAGAACAAACATGTAATCCAAAAGTTTCATCTCAGTTGAGAGTTTGTGGAACGAGAAGAGATCAAATTGTGCAAAATACATACGGATTTAAATGTAGCAGATCCTTTGACAAAGGCTCTTCCACAGCCTAAGCATGAGGCACACATGAGGTCTATGGGGATTAGACATCTAAGAGATTAACTCTAGTGCAAGTGGGAGACTGTTGGGAATATGCCCTAGAGCTAATCATGTAGATGATGATATTCTGATTGTATCCATGATTAATAAAGTGTTCATTGAATATCCATTATAGACAACTTATATTTATTGACGATTACGTGAATTATTTGTGGAACTCAATTACTTGAATGGTTATTCAAAAGTTATCCCTGGTCGGCGTTCTTGTGAGAACACACTTGAATATTAGACCAGCACATGTATTAGTTGATGGCTATGTTTCACAAGTCATGGACATGGAGATGTCAAACTAATAATGTGGGCACATGTGAGACATGTAGGCTGGACTGACCCGACATGAGAAAGTCTCTATTCACATCATGTACGTTATGTCCTTAGACCTAAGATTGTGGTATGTACTCAAGATGTGAAACGGCCTACTTAGGGACTATCAAACGCTGCTCCGTAACTGGGTAGTTATAAAAGTGGTCTTCGGGTGGTCGGAAAGCATGCTATGAGACATAGACAATCAAGATGGAATTTGCCCCTCTCTACATGAGAGAGATATCACTGGATCACTCAAGTGATTGGATCAACAAATGCATGGCCGTGCTTGGGTTAAGTGTTAACCCACGAGTTGAACCATATATCGAGTGGCAAAGGGAATAAATTGTATGTGGTCGTAGTGGTTCATCTGATATGATCTTTGCGTGCACATAGGAGTTGTCACGCCTTGCTAGAGGCTGCTATCAACTATTGGGTGAGTAGGAGTACTCGGCCCATGTCAATGTGTGCGTGAACCCATAGGGTCGCACGCTTAAGGGGCTGGAAGCCTAATTCGGGTTGGACCCAAATTAGACAAGGCTTAGGGTTTCTAATGGGCCTCCAACTCATGAGCTCATTGGGGATGCCTATATAAGAAAGGGGTAGGGGCGCGGTCAGGGTTACACACGCCTTTGGCAGCCACCGTCGCCCTCCCCATACTCGCACCTTCTGCTCCTTGCGGACCTAGCAGTCCGGAGGCGCATCGCTTCTTCTCCGCACGTGTGGGATTCCTCAGAGGTGCTGCATCTAGAGCACTGGGATAAACTGCGTGAGAGGATTGAGGTGACGGACGACCACGCAACTGCACTTCCTGCTGCAACGTGTACGACTACATCGAGTCATCTTCCGCTGCACCTGCGCGTCTAGTGGTAATCCTGTAACCTGTAACTAGCAGTAGATCCTGGTTTATGAGATCAAAAAGTTTTATTTTCTGGCTAGCGTAGCACTCTCATAACCCTTCAGTCATCATCATCAACCATATGGCCGCACCAATAGCCTATTCCAAGCTTTGATGGTAGTAGGCCATACTGTGCTTCGACACCATATTTGCACATCACAGGAGGAGCGAGGGTAACCACTTTTCTCTTCTTGTCCACCTTCGGCTCCGGCCATTTGTTCTTAGGACCCCAGAGCCACTCTCTGAAGTTACACTTACGCAGCAACGAGTACCCACCCTAAAACATGAAAGATTAGTACTTACAAAAAGACTTAGAAAGAGATGAAGAGGTACAATATGAACTTACTCCAGCTGGGTTAGGACATTCAAACTCGTTAGGCCTGTCTGCACGTATCACAGAATAATCTTCGCATTTGCATCGAGGCGGTGATTCAAGTCGTATCAATTTGGCTACTTCCTTCTCCTTTGCTGTCATTGGCGGGGGATCAGGGGGAGGTGCCACCCACCGCTTGAATTGATCGGGTGGATTATGCGACCCTTTGCACCACTCGTCAAACTGGAGGTACCTTGGGTCGAACTTGTCCGGACCGTCAATCCACTGAAAGAAAAAGCACCTCTCATGATTCTACAAAACAAGATTGTTAACGACATTGCTAGCGAACTACTACAATAAATAAATACACAATGAAAGCAAACCAAGCACTTACATTGAATCTACTGCATGTGTAGTAGCAACGGGTAGCTGTGTCCTCATGGCGAGATTAGCCAATATCAGCCAGTTCTCCACAGTTGCAATTTGGGACAGGGAGTGCAAGAGGAACAGGGGCATTCTTGCTAGACACGTTTGGGTACAGTTCTCTAGGACGACCTCATTTTTTTCAAAACTCCGTCCACCACAAGTTTTGCATCTAACAAGAAACAATGTAAAGAGTAAGGCGTCTACATTACACTAAACTAGTTGTCTATACATAAAAGTTCCAATGGCGGACTAAACCATTTAGACTAAGTAAACCCTAATCTATAAACCCTAAACCCCACAGTCAGAGTAAACCTAACTACCTAACACTATAAACCAACTATACATTGAAACCTATCATGTGCATTTCAAAATCAAAAAAGAAAAATCTTGTGCCTTACCTTGTTGGCACCTATGGAACCTCCTTCCAGGTGTTTTAAGCGGGGGAGAAGGCCACTGGCGGTGGGATCATGCGGTGGATCTAGCCTAAGCCGTGACCTCAGGCGGCTGTGGGTCGAAGGCCACCCCTCCCCGCTGGCCACATGCTGCCAGCGGCGGGTCCAAGGCCGCCCCCCACTGCTCACCACATGGCCAGGAACGAAGCTTGGGCGGCGGAGGGAAACAAGCGGCAGCGGGTTCAGGCAGCGGCAGGGGCGGATTCGGCGGCGGCGGGTTCAGGCGGCGGTGGGGGTGGATTCGGCGCCGGCAGCGGCGTGAGGTAGGGGTGTTCCCGATTCGAAATGTTAGGGCAACAGTGGGAGTGCGGAGAGATGGGCCTCGGCCTGGGCCTGTACATCGGCTTCGACACGCCATGCATGGTGGCGTGTCTGAGCCGGGCCCGCGGGGTAAAAAGGTGCCACGTCGTCGGGTCCGACGCGCCACCATGCATGGCACGTCAGTTCGATTTGCCCACGCCTTCATCAATGGTGCGTCCAAATGTGTTAGATTTGGAAATAGTTTTTTCACCGTGTCAGATCTGTAAATAGTTTAAAAAAGTGCTAAATTTGAAAAAAATTCTACAAAAATAATGTTTACCTACAATATTTTCACCATCGGTTACTTTAATCTCCCACCATCCTATGTCTCTACCTCTCCCTTTCCTTCTCACTCACACATGTAGTTCTCTCTCTTACTCTCCTCCTCTCTCTCTCTCTCTCTCCACTTCCCCTCTCAACAAGCAATCACCGCTACAAATATAACTTTTATAGGCACCTCCTTTTCTAATAGAGATGGCTTAATCTATAACCGTCTCTAAAATGGTTCTTGAACAATCTGCTTTTATAAATGAATTTCTCCGGGCTCGGGGGCGGTAGCTGCCACAACAAATGATTCTACCTTTACATGTGGTTAGATCTATAACAATCTCTAAACAAGGTAAATCACATTAAAATTCATAACTTATTTTAAATGTGTCGAATAAAGATAAACTTTACATCAAAGATTTATATCTTGAAGACATCTGCAACTTCATAGTTGACAATTTTTCATTTAAAATATTCAGATCTAGCAAATTATGTTTGAAGTTCTCACATTTTGAAATTCAAATTTCTCAAGTTTTCCAAATGACCTTCATGGAGAAGTAATCAAAACCAAAGTTATAAATCTCGAAAACATATAAAACACTGCAGTTGATAACTTTTACATTTCAAGCAATCTATGGTCCAAAAATTTAGTTCGAAGTCCTCACATATTGAAATTCAAATTCTTCGAACAACATCAAATTAAAGGGAGAAAATAACAAAAGTCAAAGTTTCATATCTTCATGATTTATAGAAATTAGTAGTTAATTACCTTTTCATTTGAAATAATTTATCTAAGAAAAGTTATGTTTAAATTTCTTACATTTAAAATTCAAATTTTGAAATGACCTTGGTTGTTCCAACGAGTGAAACTAAAGTTCTAGTAATCAATGGCTACAAGTTTCAGTTGAAAACATTTTTATTTGGATTCATTTAGGGTCCCAATACATATTTGAAAAACAGGTAAAGTGAAATATTCTCTACATATTCAATTGACTTTGGGTGAAATGGTACCTAGAGTCTTCGCGAACATATGTCAATATCACAGTGTGGAATTTAGGAGATCTGATCTCACTTATACCCTGAAGACATATGCACCGAGAGAAGCTATACCTGATATAGTACATGTAGGCATCCGACGAAGAGATAGATCTGGTTACATGCTGCACATGTGGCCACTTTGGTATCGTGTACAAAGCGCTACACCAAGTCCACCGGGTCACCAACAGGCTCTCTAGCCCGACATGCATGAACGGTAATTGCAATTACAACAGAACCTTGCTCTATTAATGTTACATTGTTCGCTCTAACAATTGTCATTCTTATTGCAGTCGGGGTCTGATACACATTGTACCCACAACACGAAAATCAGGCTGGTGCGGGGCCTTCTGGATAAGCAGGTGAGGTGGACAGGAAGGAGCTCATCTGCAATTAGACATGGTACAACCATCCTATACATCGCCCCTAACTACATACTTGAGATATATCACAATCCAAATATTGAACTGCCTAATGTAGATCCTCATGCAGGTTACTTTGTTGAATCACCCTCCGATTCATCAGATTCAGGTTAGGATGGCAACAGGTCAGGTTTAGGGCGGATATCTATGGGGTTCGGGTTTGAGGATGATTTCTCACCCACGATTTTTAGGTTCGGGGCACCGAAACTTAACAGTTTTGGTTTTGGGTTTGGTTTTCCACCCGTGGATATCCAATGGATATCCGAAATAGATCATTTGGAATTAAAAACTCATATTTTATAATATGTTAATCATAACTCGTTTACTTAGATTAATAAATTTATTTAAAGTTGACTCATGAAAATATTTTTTTATTTGTTGTCTCTTGTTTATACATGTGAATGTGTAAATACAACTGTGGGTTCAGGTATCCATTCGGGTTTCGGTTATCGTTCGGGTTTCAGTTATCGTTCAGGTTTCGGGTATCCGCGGGTTTGGTTTTGGTGATGGATTTCCACCCGAATTGGTTTTCGAGGAGGGTTCGCGTTTCGACTTTGGGTTTCGGTTTTGGGTGCACAGAGGCTCCACTCGATCCGAACCCGACCCGTTGCCATCCTTAGATTTAGGTTCCACCCTTTGCACGGACACACCACCGGACCTCGAAGGTTTTGCCCCGGTAACAGATTTGACCCGAGCACCGGAGACACCATCGACCCAGATACTTCCTACACCAAAAGGTACATTTAATTGAACTTCAATCCTTATGTATAACATTATCCAATTAAAACAATAGAACTTGTCCAGCCATCTCTATGCTAACACAACTCCTTTACAGCTACTAAATCCGAAAATATGGAGACACAGGAAGTGGCAAGCACTCAAGAGAAGTTGTATCTGATGCCACGCCCATCCTCTATGAACTTTGCCGTGAACTTTGGTTGTCAATTCGCTGCGAGCAGCTTGGTTGTGAACTTAGGTTATGAATTTTGTGAACTTGTGATGTATTTGAACTTGAGATGTATTCGTGATGAATGGTTGTGATAAATGTGCTTGTGGTGATATATATGTGGTGTTTGCAATATATATGCATAAATATTCATGTTTGATTGGACAAAATGTGGAAAAACAAAAAAATTATCACTACTTTGCCAAGTGCCGGGCCTAGGGCACTCGGCAAAGCTGGCAAGCTAGCCATCTCTTTGCTCTCGATGGCACAGGGAAACATTAGAGTTTTAGTCTTTGCCGAGTGCCGAGCCCAGGGCACTCGGCAAAGAATTTTCAAAAATAAAAAAATCTTTGCCAAGTGTCGACGGCTGGCACTCAGCAAGGTCTGATGGTAGGTGGCTGTTGTTGCCCCACGGCCAGAGTTGCCGAGCACGGCGGCACTCGGCAGAGATTTGTTTTGCCGAGGGCCAGACTTTGCCGAGTGCCTGGCACTCAGCAAAGCCTCCTTTGTCGAGTGCATTTTTGTGCCAAGTGCCTGGGGGTGGGGCACTCGATAAAGACAAGTTTTGTCGAGTGTCTAAAATATTGCACTCGGCAAACCTATTTGCACTCGGTAAAGAGGCGTTGTCTGGTAGTGCCCTCACAATACAGGAGCCTAACCTGGCAAACCTAGACCTCTAACAATTATGTGAAAAAAATCACCCAGTACAGTTGTCTTAGTTGGAGAGTACCATGGTGTCGGCTCTTAGAATTACAAGAGCTTAACTACGGGATTTCTAATCTAGTTGCATGAATACATTAGTAGTGGATTGATGACTAACCATAATCTTCACGATATTCCACCATCGGTAGAGGTCGTTGAGGAATAGATGGAGTTGCCTTCCTCCTTTTGACGTTGAGACGTCGATCCGGAAGGCTTGAAGAAGACGTCGATGTCCTCTCTCGGTGAAGAGGAATGGCGGAATGGTGGTGGCTTTCAAGATGATCTAGCACACCACAGGATCCATGAATTAGTTTCGGAATAAGTGGACACACTTGTGTATGTTTTAGATTACATAGGTAACTCCCTCCCCTTTATATGTGGTGCCGCTAAGCTTGGGATCACAACCTTTGGTTGTTAGGGGTCGCTCCTAATCACAGCATATGGAGGAGCTACGTGCTCCCCTAGACTTGGGACTCAATAGTTCTGGACGTTGGTCCATGTCCACGTATAGCCCAAGATCACTTTTCCAACATCGGCAACCATAAGATCAAATTTTGGGATCTAAACAAGCTAGTGCAATTTTCTTAAGCGGTCATTCCTACATTCCCACTGAGGTTAGCAGCGACACTCTTATGTACGTGTATGTACGTACATGTGCCTTCCGGCAATGGTCAGGCCTTAATAGGCTAGCGGCATCCTGAATATTTTGTTAAATTACCACTTGACATTAGATCGTAATTCATTGACATTAGATCGTAATTCATACTTTTTTTTGAATTCAAACGTGGCCTTTCATTAACAAATTGAAGCTAGACTGAATCGCGAGCTTCCAGATTGTTTACAAAATCCAGGAAGGGGTCATCCCACACCAATTCTTAGTCAAACTTTATGGTGTTTTTTTTTTCTAATCCATCGATCGTCCTGGGCTGAAACTCTTCTCGAGTCTAAAAACCATTCGGACATCACAATCAGAACGCAACGGTCACCGTCCGTCTGCAGGGCAAGCAAATGTGCATGGAGCACAACGTACCGACGATGCGTCTGCACCCAGACCTGTTCGATGGATAGTGTTTGTCTTTCCTTTTCAAAAATCCCTACCGTCCAAAAAGCCAAAACAACATGTTCACGTGTCAAACGCATGCCAGGTGATTATTGCCTAACTTGCCCAAAAGTACATCCAGAAATATACAGAAGAACATTCAGAACTCATCGGCAATCGGCAACTCGGCAAGTGACCTGAAAACATAAGTGCACGTTCCGAAGTTCATGTGCCAGCATGCAGGATGTAAAATCCAGTAGGTCCACATGGAACCATTGCACATGGCCATCGAGAACAGAGGATGATTTATGAAACCACTATCATTTTTGAATTGGCCTGTTTCACACGACTACAGGCCAATGCTGTTTGTTCCTTGAGCCAATCCTCTGAAATGTTAAGGTCAATGCTGTTTCTTGGGTCAATCCTTACTGAAATGCTAAGACACATGCAGACTGAAGGTGCGTAGCATCAGAACCACCTTGACTGAAGGTGCGTAGCATCAGAACCACCTTGAGGCACGTTGTTGTAAAAGAGACACTAAGCCTTGCATTCTCAATCTCCCATGCATTTTCCAACAATGGTCCATACACCAAAACATCTGTGCAGTTGGCTTCAGCAGGGAATCCGCAGACACATGGTACATACGGACCAAAGTCAAATCATGCAAACTGTGATGCATATCATCTCAAGATGATAATTGACTTTCGCTGGGCAGCTGTGTGGATGCACTTTTTATTGCGCTTCACACGTACATACCTCAACTTCCAACAAATAGCCACCTTGTACACAGGGACATGGGTACTAAACCTTCAATTCCATGTGAATCTTTAGTGAAGGTACCACGGCAAATGCAAAGCACCATAAACATGATATATAGAATACATAATAATGAGCTTGCGGGTAACATGTTCCATGGGCACGTCCTATGATCTGCATCTTTATTTTGCCACACACCTATGAGTGCAATCATGCCCACATATTCTGAAAAGCATGGCATACACCAACAGGATCAGCACCCCAGGACCACATTCTGGCTTCAATCACATGGATTACAGACTCTGTTCAACTCATTCGAGGGATCGTGAATCATGCATTCATGCTACTGACTGAAGTTCAACAACCAACACAGTTTTGCTATATTCCTGATTGCAGAAGCTCAGATGGCTCTACTGATCTCAAGCTCCATTGTTGCATAAACTGGTTAGTTCATCCAGATACTGATCATAATAAATAAGGAAATTAAGATGCCGAATTCATTTGGTCCAGGAGCAATGGAACAGGCAGCTGAACACCCTGAAATTGTTTTAACTTGGAGACTTGAAATCTGGCACAAGTAAACCCACCAACAAACAAAACTGTGAGCTCTCTCATATTTGCAACAACAGCCTGTTTTCATCTTTCTCAGAGGAAAATTGCACTATGACATGGAGCAAAGGCTTCCAAAAAAAACCAAACTTCCAAGCTTTGATGCAATCAAAAACATTTTCACGTGCTCTGCTGTGCCCATGGTGTCACATTCATGTTCCGTCAAGTGTTGCAACAATTGGTGCTGTGCCTTAATATGATTCCCCAGGCTTTTGCTCATATCTCCAATTGCTAAACCATTTGATTATTGAGTTCCTGTGCTCATCTGGATGTATGATTTGCCTGGTTCATGAAAGTTGCCTGAGAAACAAACTTTGGCATGAGCATTTCTTATAGTACCGCTCTTTTCGACTCACGGATCAATTTTTTTCTGGTGACAAGGACCAACTAAGAATTTCACCCTGCAAGGATAAAAAACAAAAGAATTAGGCATTTGTGCCTAAAGAAGAAGAAAATCATATGTGCAGCTGCAGAATAGTAAAGAAAATCATAAATTCATAGTTCAAGCACTTATGATTCAGCACATCAACAAACAAAAATCAAGTAAAAGGGAATCAACAACCGAACTGAAACACACAAGCACAAACACACACCAACACAGTGTGTTTGGTGGCTTGAAAATGACTGAGCCTTTTTTGTTTTTCTCTCATATATATAGGCAGCCATGAGCTACAATCATGGCTGAGATAGCCTCCTAATTAATGTAGAATATCACCCAAATAATCAGCCTATAGTCCTATTACTCCCATTCTGAAATTTAGCTAAAGGAAATGTTATGAACCTAAACTACCTAGACACAGGATTACTTTCACCAAAGGATGCACCAATCATTGGAATATCAAAGCAGAAAAATTACACATCAAATGAGTTTGCGTATAGGTATTCTTCTCAAAATAAAAAAACAAATGCCAGAATGTCAGATGACTAATCTTCGTGTCCATGCCCCCAATTGTGCACTGGAAGTTGCATATCTAGCACCATCTTGTTTAATAAAATAACATAAATGGGTTTTGCTGCTATCTAATGTGTTTCAGAGTTTGAGGCTAAAGCAATTTGTAATGGTTTCACTGCTATCTATTGTTTTTCATAGCTTCAGTCTAAGGCAATTTGTAATTACTAACACAAAATCACAGCCAAAAAACATCTAACCCTGATGGTAAAGAAAACATGACAATTAGATTTGACGGGATGGCAAATTCAAAGAAAAATGCATAGCCTCAATATGTTAATTGTGGTATCTATATGAGTCATTTAACTATAGCAAACCTAAGGTAGAAATACAAAAAATGATGAAAACAAAAGTAAAAATCATGGTCCAAGGCTTGTCTAGTAGATACAACACATTACTATATATAAAGCAATAATGCTATTTTTATTTTCTATCAGCATATGCTCAAAACCTCCCTTAGCTAAGTGAAACTATGACAAGACTGTATTTTCTTCCATAGTACATACATCTCATGAAAGTAACATGTAGCTGAATATATTTCCAAATAAGATGGCAACTTTCATGATGTAATAACTTTTTCCCCTATGAACATACATAGTGTGATAGCCGACGGAGAAAAAACTAATATCAAATGTTTCTCAAAGACAATTGGAATGGAATAAGAAACAATTGTTAAGCATTGTTTCCTAACAGTGCCATAGAGCTATATCGTGATTATAGCCATATTTCATCCTATGATTATGAATTGCATGCATTGAACTGCACCTCTTGAGAAGATCAGTAATTGTCACTGAATTTTAGAATCGCTCAAGATACCTTATAAAATAAAAAAGATGATAACAAACATCCTAAAATCAAAGCTAAATTAAGCTGCAGAGTGATAAATTAAGGAGCACTATAAGAGTAGAAATTTAGCACAACTTCTGCTTGGACAAAGAAATTACTTGCCTCGTTATTTGATAAGTCATCACCAACTTGCTGCTTCATTTTAAATACTTTGGAAAGATCTTCATTGCTTAACCAATCCCAAGCTATAAAAAGCACTCACTATCCATAACTAGCATCAACAAGTCATGTTCATCTTATATAACTTATTGGGAACCTACTAAACTCTAACTTCTATTCAAGTATGCAATGTGCTTTGATCCTGAAGAACACATCAAACTTCCATCAGCTGCTATTGTAACAATAATACTTTGCTTTTCCAATCTGGAAGCCTGATCAAAAGAGTTTTTGCACTATAAACTTCCATGTGGCAAAGTGTTCAGATGCCTTTGGAATTTGGTAACTTGGGTATACAGAATCTTGAGACCTTTGGATGGGCACTGCATATCTGGTGGCTTTGCGCTAAGAAAACAGACCCAACATGGGCTGGACTCCCAATTTAAGTTCCAAGAAATGCACAGGCTCTATTTGTTGTGGCTGTGGATCATGTGGTTGGCAGTGGTGAATCTACTCGCTTCTGATCAGATCAGTGGCTGAATGATAATACCCATTGCTGAGTTGGCTCCAAATTTGATCCAGTTAATTCCAAAAAAGGGTTGCTAAATGCCAGACAGTGGCCCAATTGCTCCATAACAGTACAGATTCTCATTGAATATTTGTTGATCTAGGATCAAGTGGATGGCATGTTTCTACAACCTGATGTTCAGGATCAATATCGTTGGAAATTCTCCCATTCTTGAACATACAGCAGCAAATCTTTATATGCTGCCTTTTTTGAGGGATATGTCAATTCCACTTTTGAAGGAAAAGTTGGCCTCCATTCCTCCACTAAGCTGCAAATTTTTCATATGGTTGGCTATCACATAGAAATGTTGGACAGCAGACCAAAGCCAAGTGAGGGACTGAGGGCTGCCCCACCCAGCCACTTGTCCATTCTGTGATTAGGCCGGGGAGACAATCCATCATTTGCTTATCTCCTGTGTTTTCACACAGCAGGTCTGGGCCTTGATTCTTCAACATTTGAACTTGGTCGCTGTTATGCCTTCGCCAACAACATCTAATTTCTCCAGCTGCTGCAGGTTGGCTATCAGAAGGATGCCAAAGGAGATGAGGAAGGGCTTGAATTCCCTCTTGTTTCCTGGGAAGTATGGAAACATCAGAACTCTTGTGTTTTTGAAGGGGCTTCTCCAAGTGTTCAAGAGCTTTTACAAACCACAGGGGATGAGTGGTCTTTGGTGCATGGCGGCCGCTTCATGTATTTTTTTCTTAAGAGTATTTTGAACACCCTTATTTAAGACAGACCATTGCTTGTGCAACCTTTTCTCCTCTTGATTAACATCTCTTCCTATATGAAGTCCTGAACTCAAGCAAAGCTGAATAGAAGTGCTTCACAATGAACAACCTTGCAACCTCTACCATCATCAAATCAGAGAACCCAAATTCCAGTACTATCCAATGATTCATCCCATGAAAAATAACATGATTCTTCTAGTGAATGAGGGGAAATTCTAATCTAAGAGCTTGTAAGTTCAGGCATAGTACTTGAAGTATCATCATTTGGAGGCTCCTCCAGGAGTACAACATAATAAAGATCCGTTTGTACCAATGTTTAAGGAATGACCAAACATCATTTCTCAGAGAATAATGATCTCAAAACTAATGTCTCTCGTCCCTAATAGCACCAAAGTCACACCTCATATTCAATTGTAATTGTAATTCCTCATATTCAATTGTAATTGTAATTCCACTAAATCAACCCTTTCGATTATAGTCATTCACCGCAACTCTGGTTTCCTATTTACCTCTTGTCCTACTTTGATTAACTAGCACTACATCGTCAGTAAAAGGCATACAACTCCTTATACATCCCTTGTGATCACATCCATCATCACCACATAGGGCTCAAAGTTGATCCATAATGTAATCCAGAGCAAGGAATAGATATGGGCACTTTCTGATTTGACAAATGATAGAGAATCTATGTTTTTAATAAGTGATCAACAATGTGGGCCTATGTAGCTTCAAGTGACTAACTTATCCACATGAAGCTTAGACTAAAGTTCAACATCATTTCACCATCTCAAACTCGTGTTCCAAATTCACTCTATCCAAATTGAATTCAAAGGTGTGGTATCTGTTTACTTATATAGCTTTCTTGGACCATATGACCCATCCAAATTGACATAATCCATCTCTCTAGTGTTAAGGATAAGGTCTTTTCACCTTGTTCTAGAGTCTTCTCTCCTATGTAACATATATTGTTCATCGTGTCTGGTGAATACACAAAGCTTCGTAATTCATAACATGGTAATAGGACCCAATTTGTACATTGTTATTTTTTTATTCTAATCATAGCTCCAGAATCGCCTCCCCTCACTACCCTCAAGAGGAGCAAGAGCAATCTTTGCCCATAGGGGGAGGGAACCACTTAGCCATAGTGCAATTACAGCAAGTACCAGTAGGGGCTGCTGCTGCAAGCTCACCATCATGAGATATAGATCGAGTGCCGCCACCTTAATTCAGCCCCTGAGCCTCAAATCAAGTTAACCACCTCAGCCTCCTTCAATGTCGACCTGCTCCTTAATGCAGGAAGCGTCCCATCCGTATGCCAATCTACACACCTCCACACATCCATATGCCCCTAAGCATTGTGTCATGTCGTGCTTTTGCACCTTATGCAACATCGTGCCTCTATGGCCCTGCATGGTTCATCAAGCTCCAACTCCTGCTGGCCTCTTGCACCACTTCTTCACCACCGCGTTGTTAGTCCCCTACTGGCCTGGTGGCCAAACCACGATAGCAAGCTCGAGGATTCTCCCTACATGCAACAAGTGAGGGCACCAATCATCACCTTCTCCAGGTTGCCCGAAGACTCCATAACCAGGTGTTGCTTTAACATTGCAGTCAGCCCAGCACTACTTGGCAAGCCTCTGTTGGCTGTGCAATTATTGGGAAACATTGGGGCCTGATGGTGTGCTGTTGGGGGCTTCATTTTGAGCTAACATGATTGATTTGCAATTACTGCTGGCTTGTTTTTGTAGCTGTTTCTACCGCCATATTATCCTAGCCCTAGTGTTGTAACCAAGTCTTGTTGAAGTCTTGTTGTGTCCATCTAACTATGTTGGTCCTCTCCTTGAGTGTGTGTGCCGAGCGAGAAAACAAATTGCCATCACCAAGTTGTTTGAGTCTCATTACATGGCTACAGCACTGTTGTCGCTTAGCCACATTCTTCTTTGTTGCTAGTTCCATTATCGGGACCTTTCACATTGGTCCTGGACCACCACACTCTCCTATGCATGTGATGCTCTCTCTTCTTTGAGTACATCAATCCACACGCGTCATTGTCAATAAAAACATCCCCACACGTGACCCTCTTGTTGGATGTTGGATGTGTAGAGAAGCCATGTGTTTCTTTCCTCCTTTACATGTCTTGCAACAAAACCATTCTCTAAAAGGGCGTACCTAGTGCCGTAGGCTCCCGCACTGCGGGGTCTGGAGAAGGAAAAATAGCCAGCAGCCATCCCTGTACAAATGTGCAGAGGCTGGGGCTTGAACCCTGGACCTCTTAGTCACAGGCGGTAAAGCTCTACCGCTTGCACCAGGGCCGCCCTTGCCGCCCTTCTAACAAAACCATTCTCTGTTGTTGGTAAAATTATCAGCACCTTCCACATCGGCTTGGGACCACTACACCCTGCATGTGAAGGATGTTGTTCTCTATTCTCTTCTACATGTTTTTCAGACCCCGAGCATGACCCTTCCATTTGATTCGTAGGGAGCCATGTGTCTCCTCCCCATCTCATCAGCTTGACTCAACATGTGATTATATGCAGATTCTGTGAAGTGATTCTCTAAAACGGGGTCTAGTAGGAGCTAAAAAATAGCTTTGCCTGATTCACACCACGCATATGCGAGTTTATCACACAGAGTCATAGATAAACATAGTCAGAGAATCACTTCTCTCAAAGAGTCAGCTTCTGAGATCTCCATGACAATCTGGACCATGAGGACCTCTACCAAACAGGCCCTTCATCACCCTCCCTAGTGTTGTTTCTGCCACTTCTCATGGCTACTAACATGACTTTGAGTGGAATGTGAAAGAAAACGCAATACAAATCAAGACAATAACATGTTGTCGGATTTGATTGTATTGTTTAATGTTTATCACAGTTATATTGAGTCTAAGACTAAGTCTAGTGTGCTTAGTGCCATACTCTCTCCAAATGCAACGCTATTGTATATGCCTTGGATTTGATGAGGGGGAGGGGCCTTGAGGTAGAATAGTTTTTTCACCTTCTTCTTGAGTCTTCTCTCCTATAGTCCTATGTAACATATATAGCCCTTCAGGCTGGTGAATATACAAGCTTCACAGTTCATAACATCTTGTACTGTGTCTAAAACTAAAATTGAATGAGGTGCACATAACTGCAAACAATTTATACTTCAATAATTTGATGTGTCCAATGGTATCTATTGCATTAACCATTTTTGTCAGAACGTCATATTCAACAATTCAGTAATTAATATTAACTTCACGGTAGCTATGCCACATGGGCCCACTCTGGACATCTTGGTATCAATAACTTAACAAATTAGCCATACTTTCACACAGTATGGGAAAAGTTATGATTAGAAGCATTCAGAAAAGAGAACTCATCTTTATCTAAAAAAAAGAAAAGACAACTCATAATTGTAAAGCAAGCAGGTATATATAAACCTTAGGTACTGTAAACGATGTGACCATCAAAACCTATAAGGTAACTCTTTCTCCAATGACTAAGTTCCAATCTTAGCGGTAATGAAGGCGATTATATTCATATGTCTCCCATGAACCAGATTCAGGAGGATACAAAGGACCTTTCTCAGAAACCCCCTGGTAATATGAAACAAGGTTGAAGATAAATAAGTATTCATATAAGAAACATGGGAAGAATTTAATGGCCGCATATGCTATCTTTTAGGAGATCATACCACATGGATATTGTAGCTATCTTCATATGGGTTCTTAGTGAAGGTCACATCAGGACTCCCCATCTGCATCCCATATGTTCCACCTAAAATGTTACATAAAAGTAATAGCATAAAATTTCTGCCTTATATTAAGGAAATAAAAAATGACAAGAATAAAACATCAACAATACTGACAAGATAAATACAGTTTCAGGAAGGTGACTTCGAAGAAAATCACTGTCCATGCTAAATTTCAAATGATTCAGTCTTGACAAATGATTTAAGCATTCATTGTTGATGAGGAAGATTCCTGAGATTAGTACAAACAAAGTGTTGAACAGGGCAGCCACCTTAGCCTATCTAAGCAGCAGTATCTTGCCTAACCACCTAGCCTTCCAAAGTGGTGATCACACCCTGCCTAGTCCTACCTAATCCCAATTCCGTGCTAAATGCTGGTCTGACTCCAAATTAGCGCCTAGGGGAATACTGATTATGGCATGCTAATACATCAATTTCACCATTCTTGTTGCCCCATTAAACATTACTAATCGTTGAGTAAGCCATATCGAGGAATCGAGGCCAATGATGGGAAGTGTTAGACTGTCAGTCATTAATTCTGCACGTCTCAGGTTATGCTAAATCAAGATCAGCATAAAAGAATAGCAATGCACATAATATACATTTTAGAGACGCAACATAAAGAAAAAAATACTATTCTTGCATCTGTACATTTGGACATGTGAAAAAATAACACAGTAGACATTGTTTAAGTTTTTTGAACTATCATATTCAGTGTGCTCAGCAAACCAAGGCTAAGTAAGCACACAGCTGAGTATTTCTGCCCAAGAATATGAACCTAAAACCCTCAATGTATATTATCTAAAACATATACCTATGTATCCGTTATCCGTTAACAAATATAATTTCGATGTTTACATGGTGCCTCTCACATAAGAATAGTAGAAATCAGTAGCCACTATCCACAAATGTAAGGCTTGTGATACAGCATTCTCCTATTTTCCAATGTGATAGTTTAAGTTTACAAAGTCATAAGGGCATGAAGGTGTAATAAACTACTAATACTCATTCGGGCTGCATACAGTGTTTTTGGATATGGATGTGTTACATCATTGTGTTTATAACTCATTTCAATGTCATATAATTTACACACCAACAAACAGCAGCTGGGCATGTTTAGGAAAAAAATTGTTTTGCTCTTTGTGCTATTCTGCAGCCTTTGCCAATTGCAGAGAGATCTAATTGTAGGCTGTAGCTTCAAAATAAATGTTTTCAAAGAGTTATAATAGCCAAAATAGGTATTAAAAAACAAGTTCGAAAGCCACTGCAAGATTTCACACCTCAAATAGTTAGTATTTTAAGAAAAACTGAAGATTGATCAAACATAAAGACTCCTAGACAAGAATAAGAAAAGATACAGTTCATATGCAAAAAATTATTGTGCCCACAGTAGCAAAAAAGAGTCATAACCTGATTCCCTACTCTTATAACCATGGCATAGTGATGGTAATAGTCCAATACAAAAATATGCACAGAAGTTCAGTCAAACAAACAGATTATCACAATAGTACAGCCTCCTGCCAATGAGAGAAGGGGCTGTGTGCAACGAGGGTATGAAAATTTACAGTATTGTCAAGAAATTAGTCCTAACAACATACCTGTGCCCCATGGTCTAACTTCAAATTTAGCTAATTCACCTCGCATTTGTTCAGTCTCTTGTGTCATAGAAAGCATATTCTTCTCCATTGTCTTCCTTTGTTCCAGCAATTCCAAATTCTCCTTCTGCTCTAGTCCAAAAGCAGTCCTGCAGAAGTCAAAAATCAGTCATCTTACAATACAATCATATAGATATCAAAAATACTAATTGGTGCAACAGAAAATCAAATGGAGCAAACAAAACTACAGAAGTACCTCACATGAATAAGTTCCTGTTGCAGACCATCAAGTTCTGTTTTCAGCTTAGCTAGCTGCTGTTTAACGGGCTGTTCCCTGTTCAGCACTTCCATGAGAGATGCAGCCTCTGCAGATAGTTCTTTCCTAGAAGTAACGAGCTTGTCAATTGCACCACGAAGCTGACAGATCTCATCATGCAATTGCTCACTTGCTCCAAGTTCAGCTTCAAGCTTCTTCCTCTTGTCCACAAGCTTACTGATATAAGCTTCCTTCTCAGTACTAATGTCTGCAAAGATGGTGTTCAACTGGCGGAGCTCATCTTTTCCAGCTTGTATTTCGCTGCTTAACACTTCACGGTCCTCAACCAGAGCACGGTTATCTGCCAAAAGCCTCTGGAGTTCAACTTCCTGATCCTCTAAGACAGCTGGGTGAGGGTGAGGAGCTCCCCTCATGCGTGGGCCTTCATGTATATCAGGGTAGGCCCTACGTTCATCAAGCCCACGACTACCAGGATAGCCCCTACGATCCATACGAACACCAGGGCAGCCCCTACGCTCCTCAAGCAGACGGGGGTCAGGATAGTCCCGGCGTTCCTGAACCACATGGATGTCAGAGTAGCTCCTACGATCCCCAACCACAAGGACTTCAGGATAACCTCTGCGATC
This sequence comes from Bothriochloa decipiens, assembly GCA_023333625.1. Taxonomy (NCBI): domain Eukaryota; kingdom Viridiplantae; phylum Streptophyta; class Magnoliopsida; order Poales; family Poaceae; genus Bothriochloa; species Bothriochloa decipiens. The sequence continues at coordinate 28,048,360 of CM041647.1, read as the reverse complement.
GTCAACTACATGGTAGCCCATGCGAACATCAATCAATCGCCTTGGCAGACGACCTCTTTCCGACATGATGCTTAGTGCCTTGACATAAAAAAAAAACATCAAAAAGGAAAAATATAGTATTAATGGATCCATCATTACAGGAATATGAAATCCGGTAAATTGATCAACTGATGTAAAAGTGGTAATTGTTCTGACACTGCATATACAACAATGGTAGGACAAAGTTCATATCCTTCCTATGGACCTAAAATAATATCCCAGTTAATACCAGGCATGGCATCGGCAGACAGTGTACAAATGGATACCCGATAATTTTTTTATTGCAAAATAATCTAAGTTAGTAGGCATAATTCATCTATACAATTGTAATTAGATCAGATCCGAAATAACCAAATAGCTTAAGTTAGGGTTTGGATGCTCTATTTAGCACGACAGGAAGGCAAGCGAAGGGGTGAGCATAACTGGTGGGTGCTCGTTCCCGGCGACCCCGACGAAGGCTTAGAAACCTGGCGTAGGGCGGCGGCGGCGGCGACGGCGGCGTTGGTCGGCCGACGCCACGAGGGAGAGACAGCGCACGTGGGCTGAACGGGAGAAGAAAAGGCAGGATTGCCTGGGCCAGCGTTTCTAGGCCCAAGTGTCCAAAAGCGACATATTTGTGACGTGAAGTTTGCTACCAAAATTCCCTCAAAAATGTCTCAAAAAAATTCCCCTAAAAAAATTTCCTACCAAAATAGACATGCCAAATATTTGAAAACAAGAACTGCCAGATATGTGGCAAGTTTTGATAATGATAACAAACCAAATAGCAGCTAAGTTTTGGTTTATTCAAGTTTTATTAGCAACTAAACTTTTGGACATCAACCAAGCAGGCTCATAGTGCATTATGATAAAATGAAAATTAAGCTCTAAATTTCTATTTTCTTTTGTTTCAAAATTTTCATGTCAATATGGATCAGGTCTTAGTGCCACACATAAATGAAAATTTTACTTCTGAATTTCGTAGGGCATGATTAACCCAAAAAAATATTTCAATCACGTGAAACCATACCCAAAAGCTTCTCGAAATTTGATTTATCTCTAAAGTGCAAAAAATAAAAAGTAAAATTCTTGAAACATTCTAATAAATGTCTAAACGTGTTTAAAAACTTTCCACAATGAAGATAACAGCCAACACGAATGTATACATACATTAATGTTAATGCATCCATATTGACTGCATCTCATTTTTGTCTGCAATTGTACAACAATTTGAATTTTCTATTTTCTATAGTTGAATTCAAATTTAGGATACTCCTAATGGTATTTTGATCAAAATATTTTATTTGGATCCTCATGTGATATTCTACATTTATGTTTTTCTCAAAATTTTTATACAGTTAGAGATATTTTTCATTGTTTAAAAATCTTTATTATAACAAGACCACCTATAAAGAGGCAGAGAAGTTACTTAAACGGTTTTGAGATTTGACATGTAAGAGAGATTTTTATTTTATTTTTCCTAAAAGATTGGCCTTGCTAGGGTGATACGCCACATTTTTAAGTCATAATCTTTTATTAACTCAAACCATCTTCGTCATCTCACACTCAACTTAGATTATTTGAAGATATAGTTCAAACTCTTGCGCTTGCAAAAATATGCAAGCAGATAGTGTCGCCACAACTTGAGAGCATGTACAACTGTAGCTAGTGAAACAATTTTATTCACTCTTCTTCGGTTGTTCATATGCCACCACTTTTCCTTCTTGCATCCAACACATCTAAGACTAACCATCGAAGCATCACAGTAGACATCAAAGCTTTTTGGGGACATCTGGTTGAGCCAACACCGATGCCATCATGGGCAATTTCTTGAGGGTTGGCAATGCATTCACACACTTCGCCTTCCATTCAGATTTTTTTCAGATTCTTTGTCAACTCTACCATTGTCTTAGTAATCATGAAGAAATCCAAAGACATAAATCCTAAACTCCGAACCACTATCACATTTTTATGCTTCACACATGTTTTTGTAAGAAACATGAACCCTAACAACCATTGGGGCTTACAATGTTTACTAGTATATAAGGTATTTAGTCCTATGAATAAAAGAGATGGATTTGAGCTAGTCTAAGGTGTAGATCAAGCAATCAACACATTAAATAGAAGATCAAAGAGGAGCACTAAACCTTAGAAGACAAGTACGGAGCTCAAGACATCATAGAAGTGAAGCCTGGACAAAGGGACATGAAGAAATGCACTCAAAGCAGCATAAGGGAGGCGCACACGCAGAATCTCGGTGAGCACTGAAGTTCTCAAAGAATAGCACCAGAGAATTCTGATGGGTCAGTCTAATGTAGAGTTGGAAGTAGTGCATGTCATACTTTTGGTGTGTGCACCAAAGTTTAATTAGCACCGGAGATTCAGTACAAAGACGTTGCACGGGCGCGGTTGAGAATAAAAGAGCAACAGAGCTTCCAACTCCGAAACTGGTCTTTTAGTGTCATATGGCGGGCTGCTTGTGTTGCAATCTTTGGGCTTGGTTTCATCTGCATGCAAATTTTAGTGCATATTGGGATTTGGGTTGATAAATTTGACATGGATTATTGATACTGTAAATTTTAGTGCATATTGGGATTTGGGTTGAACAATTTGACATGGATTATTGATACTGGTATTACTAGTATAATGCCCGTGCTAACGCTACGGCTTTATCTTGGGGATACTACTATGCTAACGCTAAGGCTTTATCTTGAGGACGCTTACAGAATCAACCATTGTTTTCACAGAAACAACTATTTTTCTGCATAGTTTAACTTTTACACAATTGTATGAGTCTATATACAATTCGGGAACACTTTTGCATATAAGAAAACATAGTAAAGTTATTTACAATATGCTTAGCCTCTCTGAGGTCGTGAGCGTCGCGCTCGCCCCAGACTCCGACCGCCACTTGGCCTATCGATGGTGCAGATAGCCATGCCATGACGTCCACCTCGCTCCATGCCGAGGTCGTCGCTAATTGACGCCAACTCCGCTGACTCGAAGTCATGCGTCGTCTTAGGCCGCCCTCGCTAAGTTCGTCCTCATCTCGCCCCCTTGAAGCAAACCAAGACACAAACATTCAACCAAATCATGTGATTCTTGCACAAGATCAATAATGCAGAAGCTTAGCAGCAAGATACCAAAGGAGACACTAGCCTTGATCTCAGAAGGAGAAAGAGTTGACGGTAACCCTTCATATCAACTGAGTAACCTTAGAAATTGCCGCTTTCGCCCATCACGATTTTGTTGTCATCGACACTACGATTCTGCAAACCACCACTGCTGCTATAAATAAGAACAACGAACATCAAACCAAAGCTCAGGAGAGTTACACAGTAAAATAAGTTTCCTGAGCACCTTAAAACAGCTATCCATGGGTGCAGGTGTTACCGAGAAGCATGATCGTCGCGGTCGCAAAGCCGTCCCCTTCTCTGTTGGACCCACACCTCCATTCCAGCACTGCACAGCATCACCGTCAAGTCATCAAAACAAAATGAAACCAAAATGCACATCCATCGAATCGGAACAGTTCGATTCAGCCCTACCTCTCCGATGATGATGGGGCACTGAGCCTCAACGCAGACGGCACCCTAGATTCTACAGCTTCAACCAAGAAAGAAAGCCTGAGATCCTGAACTTCCAAGACTTAGGTTCCTTGCTAAAGGCGTTTTCAAATGAAAACTATCAGAACCCTGCCCGAAGCAATCCTGGAAAAAAATTCAGCATGACGAGCAGATATCCAGTGACCAGTTGTGTGATACTGATACATTTGAGTGAATGAGGTTACCTAATAAACATTCGACTAAAGAGCCCAGGGTGGTTACACCAATCCATCGGTGATCCAACTTCTGCATTTGACAAATTAATGACCAACATATGAAATACTGAAAGGAGGCGAGGACCAAGGACATGCATATTACAAAGACCGAACATTTCCTTTTACCTGCATAATCATAATGATAGGGATCTGTAGTAGCAGGGACAAAAAATTTTTTGTCCATACATTAGTTCAGGAGCCATTCCCATCTCCACGCAATTCACACTTTTTTTAACAAGCACCTTGTTCTACTCCAATGTACTGAGTCAGCTGGAATAAAAAGTGACAGGGCCGTTATTGACAATTTAAATATGTCATTCCATGCAGGCATAGATAGATACAAACGAAGGTCTGATCAGTTAAAACATTGGTGTGCTGCACCACATCATTGTTCATAACCATTTTACAACAATGCTCAATAAGTTTGCTGCAGATAAAACAATAGACCAAGCAACCAAATGTCTGCATTTTTACAAAAGAATTATGTTTCCATAAAAAACGTAAAACCAATTTCATGGTGAACTAAAATAAAGCCTATTATTGCATTTTTCCATGTATGATACATCTAAGCGTGGAAGGATATATTTACCTACTATTTGAGACATCAAGTTATGAGGAAAATTAAAGAAAGATATATACTTAACTGCGTATCCATGTGGCAATGAGTGCCTGAATGATCAACATTCAGAGCTCCAAAACAAGACGACCAGGAAATTAATTTTGCAAGGATCCTAACAAAATTTTAAAGCAAGTACTGTATGAGGACAAAGCACATCAAGTAAAGCTAAATCCAATTTATATATGGAGAGTAGCCTTTGGCCGTTTCTAAAATACCAGAATGACAGGGCAGCTTTAACACGCACAAAGGGAAAACGACACTTCTTCACTTTATTCGCCGAGAAGCAAGAGAACAGTCTGCAAATAAATTCCGTAAATTAAAATTTCTAATAAAAAACCAATTGAATCAGAACAAACTGGATCATGTACCTGCCGCTGGTGCTCGTCATTGTACCCGCATGACTGTTCTGTAGGCATTTCCACAAACATTTCGTGAGCACGTGATATATTTAGGCAGAGGAGGAGCAGCGCACAACCAGTTACCGCCACAGAACACTCGCCGATGCCGAGTAGGAGGGAGGTGGACAGGGTCAGCACTCAGCATTGGTCGAGGTTGTGGCGGTACGGGTCGGCGTCATCGGGCTGAGGCCGTGGGCGGCGACTTGTTGGCGGTGAACACCCGACCCACCATGATCGTCCACGGCGCGGCGCCGCCGCCGAAGCAGCTTCTCGTACCGCACGGCCGAGAGGAACTCGTCGACCCTGTTGGCGTTGGCCTTCGTGTCCGCGTTGCTCGGGGTAGAAGTCGACGCCTGCTCAGCGGTCTTCTCGGCGCGTAGCGATCCGGCCCGTCGCGTCGGAGGACGTCATCGCTTGATGTCCTAGATGCAGCACGCGAGCCATCGGCCGGGCCATCAGCAGGCAAGCATTCCTAATAATGCTGAACTGAACACGGCATCATCAGGCAAGTAGTTAGCAGATCGATAAACAATGAAGAATGAAACAACATGAACCAACCCTGGCCGGCTGCTCATGGACCAACCCTGGACGTTCGTAGATCAGGACACATTAGTTCGGATCAGAACTGGATCCGGAAGTTGGTGATGGAGATCGCCGTGGTCAGCCAACGTCGACGACAGTGCTCCTGGCCTTCTCGTCGGAGGATGCACTCGCTCGTGTACACGTAGGCGAAGGATGTCGCGCATGGGGAAGATGTCACGAGCAGGTTGTGGCGGGCGCGCCGGGCGTAGGCGAAGGATGTCGCGCGTGGGGAAGAAGCCGCGAGAGCAAGCCGTGGCGGGCGCTGGCGTTGTTGCTGAACGCTGGTGTCCGGCACGGGTAGGATCGATGCACGGACGCGCCGAAGAAGTGCCCTCGCCGGCGGCGAAGAGATCGTGAGGGTTGACCAGTGCCTCGGAGATCGTGGTGGAATCCCCGCGGTGAGTTCAAATTTTGAACTTGCAGCAGGGCACGGGAGGCATATGAACGGTGTTTTGTTTTTTGGTTTTTTATACGCCGAGTTAAGGAATCGAACATGGGGCGTTCGTGAGGGCCGTGGGCGACGGAGCGTGAGAGGGTGCCGCGTGTTGGAGGGTGAGAAGCTGGACCATACTTTTAATCTCAACCATTGCATTCGTAGTAGGCATGCTGTGAATCGTTAATCTTGAAGTAGGGAATTACCTAAAGAAGTTTTTAATTATAGTAGAAATTATTCTCGTGAAAGCATATGAAAGACACCCACCATCCACCTCCCACCCCGAAAAGAAAAGGAGTTTGCATTGTTCTTCTTTACAAAAAAAAAATAATAACCAAAAGAAAAATAGATACATACAGCCAGAAAAAGGCCAAAAAAGAAACTACGTTCTTCTTAAACATAGTCTTTTATTTAGGTGTAGGGATGTACCTTTGTTACCTAGCAAAATAAGAATAACGTGACAGGACAATATATGACAATGTCAGCCGTTCAACCATGACTAAATAAATTTCGAAGTTTATGAAAATCCGTATGCGAGTTCAACTTTTGAGGGTTCATGTAAAAATGCTTATACTCATTTTTCTCGACTGGGCATTACCCTATGTTAAGGTACTATGCTTGTACAACATTCTTCATGTTGGTGAGACCTGTAAGTGTTTAACCATTTTGTTAGTTAACTGACCCCAGAAAATTACTCATATGGACATAAACTGTGCTTTTAGTTTTTAGCCTTCTTCAATATGTTTCTCCGCATAACTTGTACACGTCATTTTAACAAAAGTTGTTTGGCAGCACCTTAGTAATTGTTTGAATATTTTTCCAGGATTTAATGGCATATTTAACCAATGTCGTTAAAGATAAATGACAAGTTGTTACATACCTAATCATACACAGTTTATGATGATGATTACGACATAATTATGCAAAGCCCCTGCTTAACACCTACCGGGTGCTACACAATCTCCTCGTTCGACCTGAATTTTGACTCGTAGACACAACAAATGGTAGACATTCTTCTTGCTGCGAAATGCAAGGTTGCTTCACCCATAAGATTATATCCTGCTTGGCAACCACAAGTCAACACCAGGATGGTGCGTGTGAAACAGGCTCTTCAGTGAAGAGAATGAAGCTTTTTCGGCAAGGTTACGATTGCAGTACAGAAATATCCTTTCGAGGCCAGCAGGTAAGTGCTCGATGCCAGCAGGTTCCAACCAATTGAGAACCTCTTCCCATCCTGCAACAGTCAACCTCAGCTCAAGGTTGCGGAGCCTGGGCAGAGCCCCTCCTTCCAAGGCTAGGAGCGGTTTTGGACAGCTGAACTTGAGGTGCTTGAGAGCTGGAAATGCCACAACAGTGCCGAATGTGCTGGGGATGACAACTGTTTCCTGTAGTTTTAGTTTGATCACCAACCAGAGGTGTACAAGGGAGGGCAATGCTGCGAGAATACCAATGCCATCATTGGGCGCCACCTCTTGTACCACAAGCTCCAAGTTGTAGAGGTCATGGAGCTGAGCTATCCACTTGGGGATCCTGGGAAACCAGAGACCCCAAAGATGGAGCCGTTGAATATGGTGTGGGAAACCAGACAATCTGTCAAGCCAATCAAAGTAGCGTATATGACTGTTGATAACAAAGCTCTTGAGGTTGCTGCAGTGGTGAAGTCCTTCAAGCAAAGTGTACAAGGCCTCCATGGTCATGTCATCCATGTCTAAACGATCATAATAGAGTTGAAGATCTCTTAAGTTGGTCAGCTTGTCAAGAGACTTAAAACTTTCTAGTGAGCTTCTTGAGAAATCAAACTCCTGCAGGGTACGCAGGAGTTTCAAGCTGCCAATGCCATCCTGAAAAACCATACCACCTGGAACAATCAATTGTAATAACCGGCACAAGTGAACAATATCTGATGGAATATATAATTTCATTGGGCTCTCGAGAACCATAGTATCCAAATACTGTAGACCCCAAAATTGATTAGGAAGCTCTAAGTCACCATCAGTTACGATCTTTAAATATCTCAGTAGAAATAATCCACAAATACTGGTAAGGTCCATTTTGTGTGTCCAAGCTTCCTTAAATTCAACTAATAGAACTCGGAGATACTTGCACTCCTGAAATGATGGTAGCAAAACCCTTGTGAAAGCCACCACAGATCGAACCTGGCAGAGTGATCCATTTAATGTTGTTATCACATCATGCCCTACACCATTTTATTGGATGGAGGCTCGACGGACCTTCTTGTGTGGTAACATTGTGGGCTGAGGGTCATCTATTATATCAAAGAAGTTCTCTTCTGCAGACTTGACTCTGATTAGATCAAGCATTATATCATGTACTTTGCAGGACAAGACCTCACCGTTTAGTCTGTGTTCACAGGTTGAATCATGCTCATATTCATTAACTCATTGAAGTAGCTTCCAGCAACAACATCTTCATCTAGCCCATGGATTCTACTCACAAAGCCTTCAGCTATCCATTGCCTCACCAAATCATCCTTATTAATGATAGAGTCCTCTGGATACATACCAAGATATAACAAGCATGTCTTAAGATGGTGAGGGAGATTTCTGTAGCTAAGGTCCAGTATGTGCTTCATGTCTTCTAGATAAGGATTCCCTTCGAACATGGAGCCCAGAGAACTCCATACATACTCCCATGCCATCTTCGATTGACCAGCCAGAAGGCTAGCTATACTGATAATGGCGAGTGGCAAACCACATCTTTTTAGAATATCAGCTGAAAACTCTTCAAATACGTCAAGGCAAGCATCACTGGAGCCAAATATTCTACTAAAAAATAGATTTCTTGAGTCATGCTCACCAAGTGGCCTCATGTTATAGACATAATGTTGGCTATAACAGCAACAGGCAAAAGCAATAGAATAAATCCTTGTAGTTGTCAGTACTCTACTACCACAGTTATTTGCTGGGAAAGCACATTTGATAACTGTCCAGGCTGAGGAATCCCATAAATCATCAATCACAATGAAATACCTGTTAAAAATAGCAGGAGCTATATAAGATGAATTCAGGAAATAGTAAAGCCCTCTTAGAAAAGATCTTCCCATATCTATTTGAAGAAATATAAGATTATATATTATTTGGAGTTATTTAAATTGAGGTTGAAAATTAAACCACCCTGATTGTTGAGGGACGAAAAATGACACTAAATCTTTAAAATAACACAATTTAAGTATACCTTTTATTATATAGAATTTAATTTAAACTATCAGAATAAGTAGCAAATTTGGCATCAATGCACTCTAGATTTCCACGGGTGTTGAACACTGTAGACACATTCCATTGCTAATGGACACTTGTATTTCTTTGGCATTATGCAGCTGCTCACTGCCAATATTTATGTGAAATCTACAATGACCATCATTACAAGAACAGGCAGCATGAAAAAACTTAAGAAGAGGAATTAGAGGGACCTATAAAAGGCTAGTGCTACAAAGTTACGCACAATCCGGTCTTCCGGACCTTCCTGTACATATAAATTTCCTTCATTCCTTAATTGAGAGGCAGTGCTCCTGCCAGGTTTTCGAAAAAAAAACAAAGTTATGCAGAAAGAGGAGATCATACAATTCCATTTTTTCTTTGTACTCAGTAATGATTATTATAATAAGTTTATTTATATAAAAGGCTAAAAAAATATAACATCAATCTAAGTAATTGCACTTCTTACTAATATATGAGATAGTAAGTATCCAGTATTATACTAGCAAACTAAAAAGATATATTTTAGACATTATTTTGGTCGACATAAAAAAGCTCATTTGCTGCATAGAGCAAACTATTTTATGACAGTACTAAAACAAAGGTGCCATGCATAAAACAAATTAATACCTCTTATCCTGCAGTTGTTCTGTGATCTTCTTGAGAAGGTCATCCAACTCGCTGGTGTGAGAGACAGAGCCACCAATTTGTGTTAGTATTTTATAGAGAAGTTTCAGTATATCAGGTTTTTGAGACACTGTTACAAATGCACGGCACTCACAATGCCCTTCAAGCTTGCGGTAAACTTGATTAGCAAGTGTGGTTTTGCCCAGGCCTCCAAATCCAACAATAGAAGCCACTACCAACTCTTGTTCTTCACCCATGAGCAGTGCAGTAAGCTCATCAGTTGGGATATCCATACCCACAAGGCCGGCAGCCTCCGCATAGATTGACAATACACGTGGATCAACAGGCACATAACTAGGCTTCAAGGTGTATTCATCAAGCTTGTACCTCATTCGTCGTTTGCTCACCTCTTCAACACGGATCTTGATCTCCTGGATTTTACTGGCAATCTGATGGCGCACTCTCAACTTCTTTAGAAGCCTATCACCAACCCTTTAGTTGCATCATTCTTTTCAAAGTGGTTCATGAAATCATCAATGCAGTCTTCAATGTCATATGACATATGTCTCACTTGGTTCCTCCACTCCTTGGCTGGAGCATCGAGATCATCCATACCTGCCAGCTTCTCAAGAAGGGCTTTCATGATTCTGAATTCTTCCTCCAGAGACTTCATCTCCTTACGAACCCCTTTGAGCTTGCCATACTCCTCACCCATCAGTGTGGTAAGTTTACCAAGGAGAGAGTTAATAGCACCAGTGGAGGCACTCACCATGGTTCCAGACATCTCTTCCTCTGTTCGTTCTATGCTCGATTTTCCTCCCTTGGCTAGCTTGCCTAATGGATGGAGAATCTTTCCTTTTTATCAAGAGCACAAGTTAATTAACTTGGATCCTTTCCTCAAATCCACATATATACTCCCTTTGCAGCAGTAAGAGGATACAATCCATCTTCCACTCGAATCATGGGGTTCTGTTCGCTACAATAAAGACTCAATTCAGACTAAAAAATAAAGTTGTTGGAGACTGCAGAAGATGTACATAGCAAACTACAGAAGATGAAGTGGAAAAGCAAAATCCTTTTGAAGATCAAATTCTTTTTGTGGCAAGTTTTCAATAATAAACTGCAGGTGGCTACTTCTCTAGTGAGAAGGGGTTGGAAAGGCGACAGTTACTGCTACTTATGTGGAGAATTAGAGACTATTGACCATCTGTTGTTCAAATGCCATTTAGCTAAGCTAGTTTGGGATCTGGTACTGGAGGTCTTCAGTTTAGATGCTTGTACATCTTCTTTGGGGGAATTCTCGAGTACTTGGTTACAAGGCAAGGGACTCTGCCGAGTAGATTGATCATTTTGTTTTTTGCAGGTTTTGCTTGGGCGCTATGGACGATAAGGAATAAGAAGGCTATAGAGAGATATCTTTACCTGAAGCTCCAACTGATGTGTTATACGCTGCCAAATCATTGATGCAAAGAGCGTGGTGTTGGAGGAGAAGGATACAAATCTTGGAGTCGTTTTTGGGGTGGCTGAAGAACTTTAGGCCTAGTATGATCATGATTTCTGATGGGTGTGAGATCTGATGTACTGCTCCGTTGTGGGCTTGGGTGTAACGACCCTTGGCCGCCGACAATCGCCGGCGACGTGAGAGGTGAGTGGATCGGATACGCAACCACGAAGCCGGCGAGGTTAACCCCTCTGCCTTGGCTACTTTCTATTACTGATGTCTGAATCCATCGTTCCCCTCCGGCTCCAGGCATTTATGTGCCAGCTTACAATACGGCATCGGGCCCACATGTCATAGAAATAGAAAACGTAATAATACTAATATGCCTTGCTTCAATGAAGACGCCCCTTCCATGGTACGCCACCTCAGGTATCAGCCACAGGTGTTACACCTCCCCCAGCCGAAGATTCAGCGTGTCCCCATGCTGGTGCCGCCGAAAACCGCTTCTTGAGCACATTGTAATCCTCCCATGTCGCTGCCTGAACTGGAAGGCCCGACCATGTCACCTGAACCTGAGGAACTGCACGATTACCTTTCTTTACAAGTCTTCGATTGAGGATCTGTTCTGGCACCGCAGCTGCAGCTTCCAGATCGGTGGTGACTGGTAGAGAAGCAAAGACAGGTGTGTAATCTGGCACGAACGGCTTCAATTGCGATACGTGGAACACATCATGGATCAAAGCATTGTCAGGTAGCTGAAGACGATATGCCACGGTACCAATCTTTTCCAGAACCGAGTATGGTCCGAAGTATGAAAGCCAGTTTAGGATAGGGCCTATTTGCAACCGACGACTGAGTGTATGGTTGGAGTTTAAGCAGTACCTGATCCCCCACCTGAAAACTGACATCTGTCCTCTTCCTGTCAGCATACAACTTCATCTTGTTCTGAGCCCTGGCCAAATGTTTCTTGAGAGCTTCCAGATGATTAGTCCTGTTAGCCACCACTTCAGCTGCTGAAGAAACCAGCTGCTCAGCTATTATAGGTACTACTCCCAGATTTGGTGAACCATATAAGGCTTCAAATGGTGAACACCCCAATGATGTATGGTAATTTGTATTATACCACAACTCAGCCACAGATAACCATGCCTTCCATGTCGTTGGTTCCTCCTGCACTAAGCACCTCAAAAACATTTCAAGACACTGGTTGACACATTCTGTCTGACCATCAGACTGGGGATGATAAGCAGTAGTGAGATGCAAATCAATTCTGTAGAATTTAAAGAATTTCTGCCAGAAAGTGCTAATGAATATAGGATCTCGATCAGTCACAATGGAGTTAGGAATACCATGTAACTTCACTACCTCATCCATGAAGACTTGGCTACCTTTGCTGCAGTGTATGGGTGTTTCAGAGCAATAAAATGACTGTACTTTGTCAGTCTATCAACCACCACTAAAATCACATTATACCCATCAGACTTAGGTAAACCCTCTATGAAATCCATAGATAAATCCCTCCAGATGCCTTCTGGGATAGATAGAGGTTGCAGCAGCCCACTTGGGTGATGCAGAGAATGTTTGGCCTGCTGACAAGTTGCACACGGTTTGATGAAACTTTCAACATCTTGTTTCATTCCTCTCCAAGCAAGATGTTTCTTCAACTTATAGTAGGTACTGGTGATCCCAGAGTGACCACCCAAAGGGCTAGAATGGAAAGATGCTATCAATTTTGTCTGAAGAGCTGTATTCTGTCCAATCCAAACATTACCCTTGTAATAGATGAACCCCTTATGCAGAGAATACCCAGCAGGATCAGGACTGTGTAAAGCCAGTTTTGTAAGCAACTGCTGAGCCTGGGAATCAGTGGTGGAGTTAAGTACCTCTTGCACCCAGGCAGGTTGTACTTGAGAAACAGCTTGGATAGCCATAAGATGAGCTACTCTGGACAATGCATCAGCAGCCACATTATGTTTGCCTTGTCTATACACTATCTTGAAATGCAATCCCATCAACCTTGTCATTGCCTTCCTTTGCAAATCAGAGTGTAAATTCTGATCATTGAGATAGGCCAATGATTTGTGATCAGTCACAATGGTAAACTCCTGTCTTTGCAAATATGGTCTCCATTTCTCCACTGCCATAATCAAGGCAGAAACTCCTTCTCATAAATGGAGAGTTTTTGTTGGTTCTCACCCAGGGCCTTGCTCAGATATGCTATGGGCTTTCCCTCCTGCATCAACACAGCACCAATGCCTGTCTGGCAAGCATTAGTTTCAACAGTGAAGGGTTGCTGAAAATTGGGTAAAGCCAAGACTGGAGTTTTGGTCATTGCTACTTTGATGTCCTCAAAAGCTTGCTGAGCAGCTGGTGACCAAGTAAACTGTTTTTGTCTAAGAAGCATTGTCAGAGGCTTAGCTATGATGCCATAATTCTTCACAAAGCGCCTATAATATCCTGTCAGTCCTAAGAAAGCTCTGACCTCAGTAAGATTGGTAGGGTTGGGCCAATGCACGATGGAATGGATCTTGTCAGAATCAGTTGCTACACCTTGAGAGGAGATAATATGACCCAAGTACTCTAGACTATCTTGAGCAAAAGTACACTTGCAGGGCTTCAAGTATAACTGATTATCTCTCAACACAGATAACACTTGCTCCAAATGATCAACATGTTCAGATAAACTTTTACTATAAATCAAGATGTCATCTAGAAATACTAGCACAGACTGTCTAAGGAAGGGATGTAAAAGTTGATTCATCACACATTGGAACATAGCTGAGGCATTTGTAAGTCCAAATGGCATTACCTTAAAGTGATAATGTCCCTGATGAGTTTTAAAAGCAGTTTTGAACTCATCCTCTGGTAGCATCCTTATCTGGTGGTAGCCTGACCTCATGTTCAATTTGGAGAAATACTTAGCCCCATGTAATTCATCCAGGATTTCCTCAATTATAGGCATTGGAAATCTGTTTTTGATGGTCAAACTGTTGAGCTTCCTATAATCCACACAGAATCGCCAACTACCATCCTTCTTCTTCACTAGTAATACAGGAGATGCAAAGGGGCTGTGACTGTGTACAATCAATCCAGCCTGCAGCAATTCTTGGACTTGTTTCTCAATTTCTGACTTATGCTGAGGGGAATAGTGATAAGGCTTGGAATTGATAGGGACATACCCAGGCAACAAAGAAATAGCATGATCATAGCTTCATAGCTTCTCTGCGGTGGTAATTGTTTGGGATCAGCAAATACCTCTTGGTACTTGTCACATGAGAAATCTCAGGTGGTGTTATCTCAGTTGATGTGTTTCCAGAAGGCTGAGACTCTGGGATAAAGTTCATAAGAACACAAGCCCAAACATCATTACCTTTGACAGCATGACAGACCTTTGTTGCAGAAATAGCATTTAGTTCAGCAACTGTAGATTTGAGGCCCTTGAGTTTGACAAGTCTTCCTTGCTGCATCACAGACAGAGTTCTGTCTTTCCAATCAAAAGTTGTTGGGTTATGTTGTTTGAGCCAATCCACTCCAAGGATTGCATCGAATGGTTGCATATCCAGTAGAATCATATCAGCAGTAAGAGTATGGCCTTGAGAATACCATCTGAATCCAGGAATAGCAGCATCAGTATGTATACCTTGCCCACTGGCCAGCTTGACTTCTCTGGGAGGTATTGCTTTAGTAGATAAACCAGCAGTTTGAACAAACTGAGTACTGAGAAAACTGTGACTGCTACCACTGTCTACTAAGATCAGAACTTGAGCTTTCAGTTTGAGGCAATCAGCATGATCAGAGCTGGACAAAGTATTCAAGGATAGTTGGCAAAACTGATCCTGAACAGCATCCTCAATAGCTAGCTGATCCAACACATCATCATTGAGCTCCCTGTCTAAATCATTCACAATTAGTGCATTGACTTGAGGTTTCACTTTCTTGGAACACACCTCATTGTGGCATGGTTCATATTTCTCTCCACAGCTATAACACAGACCATTGGCCCTCCTGTAATCTCTGAGTTGCCTATCTCTCCAGAGAGTGCCAGGTTGAGGAGGAGCCTTAGTGTCAGCCTTGTTCACCTGATTAGCCCTAACCCCTTGATTTGCTTTGTGAAACTTGGATTTGTTCCTATCCAACAGTTTCTGCTGGATCTTAGCAATCACCACTGCTCTTTCCACTGTAGTGGGCACCTGGGGCTCCACCATAGCCCTAATGTCTTCCTTCAAACCTTTAACAAATTGAGTAGCAAAGAAGATTGGATCATCATGTCCACCATGCATTGTGACATCATATTGTAGGGATTGGAACTGCTCAGTGTAATCTTCCACTGTACTAGTCTGCTTAAGTTCCAAGAGTTTACTCATTGCTGATCTATGGTCATCACTGCCAAACTCTGATTGGACATCAGCAGCAAACTGTCTCCAAGTCACATTGGGGTGAGACAGCTTGTATACCTGCCACCACATGGCAGCATTATCATCCAAATGCAGTGTTGCCGCTTCTACCCACAGATCTGCTTCCATCCTGTAAATCCTGAAATAGTTGGTACATTTATCCAACCATATCTTTGGCTGAGACCCATTGAAGAAAGGAAACTGCATCTTGGGCACTGCATGATGAGGTATAGGATCCCTGTGGTGGTTGTGATGGTTAGCTCTAGGCTGCCTTCTGTGTGCATGACTTGGTTGGGCCTGGTCCCCAAATGGGTTGTTAAACCCATCATCAGCAGAGAGAACTGAACCTTCAGTACTAGCTTCCTGATCATGCTCCATCTGCCTGATGGTAATCCTTGCCACTGCATCTCCATTTGCTCGGACCTGCTGTGCAATGATCTTCTGGTCAGCAATACACTCAGCAACACGCGTATTAGTCTCAGCGATTTGCCGCTTCACCTCCTGCTGAATTTGTCCCAGATCCGTCATACACTGAAACATCAGGTTGAAATTGTCCTGCATCTCTCCCCAAAACTGACCCGCTGACTCCTCGGTACTCGCCATGTGATTCAACAGGATTTGAGTCTGTGCAGAGGGTCGGGGATCCGCGGGTCTCCGATTTGGTGCCGTGGTGACAAATTGAGATCAGAAACCGAAACAATTGGAACGAACACCGGATCAGTCGAAACCTCCCCGCAAAGCTGCTCGAGCCAAACACCGCCGCCTAGAGCTGAGGCTCGACCTCAGGATTTAACACGAAGACAAATCTCTGCACCCTGAATCGAAGGACAGCTCCCCGCCAAACTCCACTGCTAAGCAATCAAGCCGAGCTTCCGGAATTTTACGCAAAGACAACGCTCTGCAACCTTGTGCTCTACTTGATGCTAGCAAAACGAAGAGGAACGCGAGCAGAATATGAGAGTGCTCACGAATTTGGGTCCCGCCGCCGACCCAATCTAGTCGATGCAGAAACCCCCAGTTGAGTTGATAAAGCCGCAGGCGACGGCGCTGGTGGAGGTGGAGCGCGCCGCCGAGAAGTCCCCGCACCGGAATCGGCCGCCGCAACGACGAACGGCGTGAGGGTGTGGCGAACCGGATCAAATCCGCCACGGAAGAGTGGACTGGGTTGGTAAGGATCGACGTCTCTGATACCACTGTAACGACCCTTGGCCGCCGACGATCGCCGGCGACGTGAGAGGTGAGTGGATCGGAAACGCAACCACGAAGCCGGCGAGGTTAACCCCTCTGCCTCGGCAACTTTCTATTACTGAATGTCTGAATCCATCGTTCCCCTCCGGTTCCAGGCACTTATGTGCCAGCTTACAATACGGCCTCGGGCCCACATGTCATAGAAATAGAAAACGTAATCATACTAATACGCCTTGCTTCAACGAAGACGCCCCAGCCATGGTACGCCACCTCAGGTATCGGCCACAGGTGTTACATTGGGGCGTGGTGTTATAACTGTGGCTGGTAACCCCAGCGAATTCTGTGTACTTGTTGCTTTCTTAAAAAGAAGAGTTCAATCCCGTTTGAAAAGAAAAAATACAAAAGATGAAGGTAAAATTGTAAAACAGGGGAAAAATAGTGAGGCTGCTAGACTTTTGACCAAAAGAAGAACGAGAATGGTAATCGGGCAATGTCAAACTGGTGAAAAAAAAAAGAAATAGTAAGACTGCTAGTAGACTTTTGGTTTCTCCTGCTCAAGCATTTGGTCGAACAACTCGTAGGCAGAAAAACGCTGAAACCACAGCAGCAGTAAAATGACATGGCGGCGACGGCAGGCGGCACAGAACTAACCTTGGCCGAAGCGACCGTCGAGCAGCGGCAACGCAACGGCCAGCGAGCAGCGCACCCCGTGCGTGCGTACAAGGCAAACGGCGAGGACTGGAGTGAGTCGATGGTGTCTTCTCACCTCGTCCCCCGCTGCTGCTGCTGCTGGCGCGCGCTTTCCGAGTATACAGTTGAGGAATCTCGAGTACGAATTGCAGAAGAACAGAGATTTTGGTGAAAAAGAGATGGAGCGGGCGTTGGTTTCTACGCTTTGAAGAAGGCTCGCAGCGCCGCATCCCAAGCGTGGGACCTCTGCCAATGGCCAATGGTTAATGGTCAATGGTCAGCTAAGCGTGGGACCCCTGCCAATGGCCAATGGTCAATGGTCAGCTCAATCCCGTGTGAGTGTGTGACTATCGGCCGATGGTCAGCTCGACAACTGAGCATCAGCACAAGGCACGTACTCCGTACGTCCAATGGATCGGCATTCACACTTGATGGCTGATGCGACTGATAAGCAAAATGATGTTTATTTATTGTGAAAGAAAAATATTAATAAATTTAGTTTAATTTTGACAAGTTTGCCATTCTCTAAATTAGTTTAGCACTTTTATTATACCTTTGTTGTAAGAAATCTCTCTACTCTCTCTTATGACAGATGATATACATACTTTGTAGTAACACGGCTGTTGACATGCATACTTTTTCTATGTCTCTCTATTTGTATAATAATAAAATATTATGCACACTTTTCCTAAATCTCTATCTGTATAACAGTAGGATGACATGTATACTTTGTAAAAACAGTGTTGTTAACAGATCTCACCCTTGGATGATGATCCAATGGTTCTGCACATTACAAAAAATGTTGGTTATATTTCTTGCGAAAGAGATAATAATTTGGATCTACTTGTTGATATTGACAATAGGTTGCTTTGACAATTTTTCAATAGAGCCTAGGAGCATATGGTTGGTAAGGTGGGTTGTGGGGTAGAAGGATAATTAGTATAGAAAAATGTGAATGAAACCAATTATGTATATGTTTTGGTATAGAAGGATTTGGTCTTTAAAATTTGAAAATGTAGTTCGTTTTTGTGAATACGTATCAATCAACTTACAATAGGATCATGTGGATATATTGCCTATAATGGTTGAGGATATAGGGTGGTTGCTTTGATTTTTTTTTTCATATCGCGTATGACTACAACTATTATTTTAGTGACACTCTTGTACAATACACTACCATGGACTAACAAATGAAATGGTTTGTCACTGATGGATTTTTCTTATTTTGTGCTATCTCACATTCATTTCTTTCTCCTCAAGTTATGTGTTATAATCCATTTCTTTCTTGATACTTATGCAAATCGATCCTTGGTCAAGAAGTGCAACAACATTCCTATTCAACTCTAACATATTGAACTTGTATTGTACTTTCTGGCAATATGTTTACAACTATATAGTTAAACCTTAGTCGATCCCCATAGGACCAACTAGGCAACCAATCATATTTAGTCCTTCACGAGACCAATTAGTCAAAAAGATTTAAATGACTAGAGGAGAGTTAATAGCCTATAAAAATTTTCTCTACAAACTCACAATCACTAGAGCAAAGTAGTTAGTAAAAATAATAAGACTAATAACCACTACTGTGCCTAGCTCTATTTCGCCTAAGCAAGCCCCTACACAATTCTAATAGTAAAAGAATTGTACACTAAAGCATTCCACTACACAAGAGAGCTACTAGCTGTCGGCGTTAGGGACCCGGGGGTGTCCTAAGCCAACGAGTAAACGTATGTGTGTGTAACCCGTTCGGATGGTGATGCAAGAAGAACACAGCGATTTATCCTGGTTCGGGCAAAGAAGGCCCTACGTCCAGCGGGGGGAGAAGATTTGTACTATCTTACACCTAAGTGCTTGTACAGGGGTGAATACAAGCGAAGGAGAGAATTCGAGGGGGGTCGAGTATAGAGCGAGAGAGTTATTCAGAGTTTAGGAGTCTGCCTAGGCGTGTGTTCGGTTGTTCGTGAGATCGTTGTCTAGAGTCGGTTCCCTCCTTCTATTGGGTCTCCTGGCGTCCCCTTTTATAGGCCAAGGGGAGGCACAGGGGTACAGATGTCCTGGTTCGATGACGCGGTGGTGACGTCGCGGGTCGTGGCTGTCAACTCAAGGCCTCTGCAGAGACGTGTGCTGAGCATGGCTTATTCTGTAGCAGCGTGGCTCGGAGTTGACAGGCGTCCTTCGAAGACGTGGAGACGTGGTTGCTGACCGGCGAAAGACGCGATCCCCTGTAGAGGACGTGCGAGTTCCTGTTGGGGTCGCATCGGGAGTTGTTGGCGCAGCTTTCGAAGTCGATGTAGGTTGACCGAAGGGCGTCGATGCGTACTCGAGGCCCAGTCGAGGGGTAGCCTCGAGCGTAGTGGTTGAGAGGATAAGATTGAATTTAGGGAATCCGATGTCGGTTGTTTGTCGCGTAGCGCGTCGAAGGTGGGCCTCGAGCTGACTAACAGCGCTGAGTACGGCGTAATAGTGCCATGCAGACCGATGCACGTCCTCAGTATGGGCGGTAAATCGGGATTCGACCGCTGTACGGACCACTGTGCGAACACTGTAGCCATACGATTTGACGAGGTTAGGTTTGCATTAGATGCGCTATCGGACGCACCTGGAGTTGGTGGATCGAGGGGGGGCTCGACCCTTGTCGTATCGAGGCATCCGTCCCGCCGGGGCCTCGACACTTGACGCGGGGTCCCTCCTCGAGTGATCATCGGCTGGTGACGTCAGTGATTTGTCGAGGGTTGCGGCAGAAGTTAAGTACTCTGTTGTGGGCCGGCCCAGTGTGTATTTGCTGGTGGGCCCCGGTGGGTCGAGGATGTACGGTCTGGTCTGGCACGTGTTTTTTCGAGGGTCCCGCGAGATTAATCTGATGGTAAACTCGGGGTTCAACCGAAAACAAGGAAGGTTTAGGTTACCCCTACTCTCGGTAACCGACAGTAGCCCTGAGGCTTCGCGTAAGTGTTGATACTTACACGGAGGCTCAGTTGAATGGACTCGGAGTGTTGGTCGTATTCCGAAGGGTGCGCGCGAGCGCACCCTTCGGGTGTAGCCCCCGAGGCCTCGGGTGAGTAGAATACTCGCCCGAGGTCTTTTATTTTTTGTTTGGTCGATGCGTGCTCGAATGATCGAGCCCCCGGGTGGTTGGATCCTCTTTCGTCGAGGCCACCTGGTTGCGAGTCTGCTCCTTAGCTTCTTTCGTCAAAGCCGGTCAGGTGCGAGCTCGACTTTTTCGTTCGACCCTCAAGAACCCTTTCGATCAGGTAGAGGGGGGAGAAGCGTTGTGCTACCCATGCTCGGGCGAGCATCAACATCTCAGGTGAGCTACTATCGGGAAATTCAAGTAAGAGCTCGTGCCCCGTTCGATAGGGGTTGACTAGTGGCCCTGAGGCGCTCTTATTCAAGCAAAACAGTGGGTCCCGCGGATGCCAAACCCTTTCGATCGGGTCCGGTGGATCGATGCCTCCCCTCGAGGGGATTCCATCGTGGTCCCTTAGTTTTGCCTTGAATGTGTCCGAGGGGGCCTCGAGAATTTGTTCTCAAGCAAGGGACTCGCGTCGGCCCCCTCGGTCACCCCTAACTCCGGTACCTGAGGGCGGCTGTCGAACCCTTTTCAAGGGCCAGCCTTCGCTCCCTGGAGGTTTCGAGGGCCTGGGCCCGTATCCCGTATCGTGGGAAGATCCGTCTATGGATAACTCCTCCTGTCCATCACGCGTGCCTTTTTACGCAGAAGCCGGAGCGGCGCGGTAGTGGATGATTCCTGTACTTGAAGCACATTTCGAGGAGGATAACTGTCAGTTCTCGTTTTTCAAGAAAAGATTCGAAGCGGCACGGCCGTAATATCACGGGAGTCGGAACGACGCGGTCGTGGTGGAGCCAGCATGACGCCTGATTCGCGGATGCTTGACGTGTGTCCATGGTCGATGGCAGTCGAGGGGGTGAATACGAAACGGCCCTGTCCATGACGCACTGGAATCGAGAGGAGAGTGCTTTGGGCGCATTTAATGCGGGGACTTACTGGTCGGGCAAGCGTCGGCCGTCCGTCGGTCTTCTGCCCCTATAAAAGGAGGCACTCCGCGCACCGTTGCTCTTTACTTGCTTTCCTGCCATTTTCACATTCGCCTTCCTGCGCTTGTTTGCCTTCCTTGCGCTCGCCTCCCTGCGCTTACCTTCCTTGCGCTCGTCTCCCTGCAGAGATAAGAAATCTTCCAGGTCGTCCATCCACCGAAGAGCTCCGTGCCCTTGCCATGGCGCCGCCGGAGATTCTTAAGCCCGCGACGTGGCTCCCCTCGGATGTGACAAGGAAGGAGCTGGAGGGGTTGGTGGCGGAGGGGCTCCTTCGCCCATCACCAACAGGGCCGAGCCTGAATGGCTCGTTCCGCCAAAGGGGGACCGCGAGCCGAACCCACCGGAGGGCTACGTGGTCAGCTTCGTCAAGTTCCACCGACTGGGCTTCGGTTCCCCGCCGAGCCGGTTCATGCGCGCACTTACCCACTACTACGGGATCGAGCTGCAGCATCTCTCCCCCAACGCAATCTCCTACGCCGCCATCTTTACCACAGTCTGCGAGGGTTACCTCGGGGTGGAGGCGCACTGGGAGCTCTGGCTCCATCTTTTTCGGGCGGAGTACTTCTCCAAGAGCGCGTCGCCGGGGGTGCGGAGGCTGGTGCAGGCTGGGTGCTGCAACTTTGCCATGATGAAGGCCGACGCCTTCATCCCTATCGGCCTGACTTCGAGCCACGGCACCTGGCCTTTGAAGTGGTTCTACATCAGGAACGATGAGGGGCTGCTGCCTCAGTACACGGGGCGCGTCATCGAGTCACGTCCCCACAATTGGGGCGCCCCAGTGCGGGACCATCAAGAGAGGCTCGAAGACCTCCTCGACGCCCTGGCGACCCTTCGAGGGCAGGGGTTGACTGCCGGGGTCGTTGCCTCGGCCTTCCACCATCGACGGGTGCTCCCCCTGATGCGGCGCTCGCTTCGCATGAGCCAAATGTTCGTTGGAGCGGAGCTCGAGGGGAGCCGGATGGTTGCTAAGGATATTACACCGGAGAGCGTCGCCAAGAGGGTTCGAGGCACGGTGTTGGGCCCCTTCACGGCGCAGGATGTCAACCGTCTTCCGATGCGGCCGGATCCCGGTTGCCCCGAACTGGTGAGTGTATTACTTCATCGAGCCCTTCTTTTTGTTTCTTTTCACCTTACATTTTTTGGGCTTTGCGTGTAGGGGGAGCTTGACTACGAGTTGTCGCTGCCCCCATTAGGGAAGATTTCGGGGCTTGTCCGACGGGGCTTCTTGGCGCCTCGTCGGCAAAGAAGACGAAGGAGGAGGAAAGCAAGAAAAGGCGGATGCATAGCCTCGATCTCTCTGTGGGCGAGCGGCGCTAGGCTAAGCAGAGATGAGAGGTGGGGCCCGTCGAAAGGTCCTCCTCTGAGGAATCGGGGGAGGAGTGGAGCGGAGAAGAGGAGCACCTCTCGACTCGGAGGGTCGCGGCTGGTGCCCCTTCAACACAGGGCGCCGCTGGTCCTGAGGGGCCCATGGAGGGGTCCCAAGAAAGTCACCTGGCCCTTGGAGCTGGGCCGGTGGCGCTGGCCTTGGCCGCATCGGCGGCGGCCTCCGCTCGTGGGGCTGCGGGGCCTCACGGCGTGACGCCGCCAGCAGCGACTTCAAGCCTTTCGGGTGCCAGGACGCGGCCGTCGACGGGGGCCTCATGAACCTCGGGAAGGATCCCGGTGGGGTAAGTTCTTAGCCTTGGAGCAGCTTTATATTTCGCGTCTTGATTCCACGCATCTAATTTTTCCTTTCTTACAGACTCAAGCGCGAGCGGGCACTGGCGGGGCCCGCTCCGGCCAAGCACCTTCGGACGGAGGCTGCGACGGAGGTGATGGCGGTCACCGCGGCTCCGGTTACGGGCCCGGTTCCTTCGGTGACGAGCGCCGCCTCGACTCCCCCATCGATTTCGAACACGGGGGTAGTCGCTTGGGTCAAGGCCGCAAGCGCGGTGTTGGCCCGGGGCGCTGATTTGGTTATCGGCGAAGCGGCCACCGAGCCTGCGGCGGCCGCGGCGTCGAGCCCCCGAGCCGGGGTCATTGAGTCCGGGGGTGCCGAAGCGGCCCCGTTAGGCGGGGAGGCGAGTGTCGCCGTGCCTGCCCCGGTGGGTCTTTTTGTCGAGCGGGAGGGGCCGCAGGCCGGCTTGCTGGCTATCGTGCCGTGGAAGGGTCCGTCTCCCCCTGCGGTTCCCGAGCAACGACCTGCGACAGGCGCGACCGTCGACACGGAGGGTGCAGCAGCAGAGGAGGCGCGGCGGCACTCCGAGGCAGAGACTTCGGGATGGGGCTCGGAGCCCACCCGCGTCCACGACCCCACGAGTCACGACGCTCCCTCGTGGGAGGTGGATGACCCCGCAGAGCTCGAGTGCTGGAGGGCCATCGAGGAGGAGCGTTCTTGCCTTCAGAGCTCGCTGAAGGCAATGCTTGGTCTCGTCAGCGACAACCTTCACCAGCGCCTCGCGGTAAGCATCCTACTTCGAAGTTATGAAACTCGGGGTGTGTTCTCTTTGTTGATGTCCTTTGTTCTTCTTGGTCTTAGGATCTGAGAAAGCGCTCGAACATCAAGTTCTGTCTCATCCACGGCGCCAAGGATAAGTGGGACCAGACCCCCGAGCTAGAAGCAGCGCTAGAGGCTGCCCGGGTCGAGGCCGCGAAGGCGAAGGAGGAGGACGCTGCCGCTCGGAGTGAGCTTGAGAAAGCGAAGTCCGAGGCCAGCGACGAGCTGGCAAGGGCTGGCGCGGCCCTCGAAGCGGTGTGGAAGGAGCTCGAGGCCTCGGTCTCCGAAAATGCCAGGCTTTCCGAAGCCTGGCAAGAGCAAAGGCGGAATGCCATTTCGGCAGGCAAGGCCCTCGAAAAGCTCAAGGAGGAGAACACGTCGATGGTCCGCGCTGGTGAGGCATTTGCAAACGAGTATCTTGTTCTGCAAGATACACACACGAAGCTCGAGACGCACATCGTCAGTGAGTCTTCCTTCTTCTCTCGAAGAGTTTTTTGCCTTTGTCTTCTTTCTTAAGCGTTACTGACTCCATTTGTTTATTTTTAGCCTTGGAGGAGGAGCTGACTCGGGCTCATCGCGATCTTGGCCTGCTTCAGAAGTCGTACACGGCCGAGGTGAAGCTGACCGGCGAGCTCGGTGGTATGCTCGATATGGTCTGTGACAGCCTCGGCGTCCCTCGTCCTGAAGCGGCCACGGATGACGTCCATGGGGCCCCTCTCCTTGACCGGCTGTTCGAGCTCGGCCGCGTGGTTAAGGAGAAGGTGCGGGGCGCCCTTCATGTCGGCGTGAAGCGGGCGATGGCGGTCATCGGCTCCGGCTACATCTACGACATGGAGGTCGTGTCCCACGGCTTCGTCAGTGACCCTTCGAAGACTGACGAGGAGAATGAAGCCGTCTTCATGGGGTTGGTCGAGGCTGTCGAGGAACCTGGCGGTCGTCTTGCGAGCCTCTTTGAGCGTGAGGTGCTTCCGCCTCCTGAGGATGATGGCCTGTGAGCCAAACCTGGGCAAAGAGGCCTTTGTAAGAAATCTTGTAATCTTTTGTTCTCGAGATCGTGAAGCCTCGAGCCAATGTACATTTATATTCGTATGTATATGTCTAAGTGTGCTCTAAGTCTTTTCTGTCTCTACTGCCTGATCGGGTCCCTACTTTTATTGATTTCGTCACACGATCGTGCCCTTTGAAGGGGGGAGTGAGTGGAGGTGCCGTAGCCCTAGGGCGTTGACGGTCTCCCGACCCGACATCCCTCGACCTTTCGGACCTTCTCGTGTCGTTTTTGACTTAGTATCGATCCATGTCGAGGCATATCGAGGCAGAGTGGACCTCGAGACTTAGAAAGTGTATGATTTTTAAGTCTTTTTCTTTCTCGCGTTCCTGATAACGTTTCTTACTTAGTGAATTCGACGCATGTTCGTGCCCCTCGTCGGGGAGTGAGTGGAGGTACTGTAGCCCTGGGGCGTAGGTGGTCTCCTGGCTCGACAGCCCTCGACGCTTAGGACATTCGCATGGCGTTTTTGACTAAGTATTAGAACATATCGAGGTGCGTGGGAGAGAATAGACTTTTTGAGTTTTGAAAAATCATGCGAGTTTTTTGGGGACTTCGGGGGGTTCCCCCCCTTTATAGCCCCCAAGGGAGGTTCGACTCTGAGGGAGCAGAGTCGAGGCTACCTCTTATATGTATAAGGAAATTGAGCTTGTGACCAAAAGCATTCCGTTATGCGAAAATGTAAGAAGAAGGCATCGACTAGGGATAGAAGCGACGTAGCTGGTCGATGTTCCATGCGTTGTTGAAGATTTCGCCTTTGTCGTTAGCGAGCTTGTAGGTTTCGGGCTTCAACACCTCTGCTACGATGAAGGGGCCTTCCCACGGTGGAGTTAACTTGTGCCGGCCCTTATTGCTCTGTCGCCGTCGTAGGACGAGGTCGCCCACTCGAAGGTCCCTTTTGCGCACATGCTTGTCGTGGTAGCGTCAAAGCTTCTGCATGTATCTTGCAGAGTTGAGGAGGGCCATGTTTTGAGCTTCTTTGAGTTGGTCGACGGCGTTTGCGAGGGCTTCTTCGTTCGTCTGCTCATTGTAGGCTTTTAATCGAGGGGACCCGTATTCGAGGTCGATGGGGAGGATGGCTTCAGACCCATAGACCATGAAGAACGGGGTGAATCCTGTGGCTCAACTGGGTGTTGTCCTTAGGCTCCACAGGACCGAGGGCAGCTCGATGGCCCACTTCTTGCCGTGCTTGTTAAGGCGGTTGAAGATTCTCGGTTTGAGGCCCTGCAAAATCATGCCATTGGCGCGCTCGACCTGACCATTAGTTCGAGGATGAGCAACCATGGACCAGTTCATGCAGATGTGATGGTGATCGTAGAAATTCAAAAACTTCTTGCCAGTGAACTGTGTGCCGTTGTCAGTGATGATGATGTTCGGGACCCCGAAGCGATAAATGATGTCGGTGAAGAACTCGACCGCCCGCTCGGAGCGGATATTGCCGATAGGCTGGGCCTCGATCCACTTGGTAAACTTGTCGATGGCAACGAGTAGGTGGGTGAAGCCTCCAGTTGTCCTTTTGAGGGGACCAACGAGGTCGAGCCCCCATACGGCGAACGGCCATGTGAGGGGGATCATTTGCAAAGCATGCGCAGGGAGGTGCATCTGCTTGGCATAGAACTGGCACCCCTCACATGAGCGGATGAGGCTGATGGCGTCAAAGACAGCGGTCGGCCAGTAAAAGCCTTGTCGAAAAGCGTTCCCGACGAGGGTCCTGGGCGCAGCATGATGTCCGCAAGCCCCCGAGTGAAGGTCGTTGAGTAACCTTTTGCCTTCCTCGATGGTGATGCAACGCTGCAAAACTCCGGTCGGGCTCCGTCGATAGAGCTCCTTGTCTGGACCGAAGAGGACGTAGGTTTTGGCCCTTCACGCAATGCGTCGAGCCTCGTTCCGGTCGTCTGGCAGCTCCCCTTGAGTAAGGTATTCGAGGAAGGGCTTACGCCAATCGGCTTCGTCGCTTGCTCGAGGGGATGATACCTCGAGGTCCATGACCTCGGCCCTGATCGAGGGGGCCTAGGTTGGTTGAGGCTCGACCCCCTTGGACGGATGTTCATGTTCACCCGTGAAGTCAACTGATGGCTTGTAGAGATCTTTTGCGAAGACGTCGGGTGGCACGGTGCCTCGGGTTGACGCGATCTTTGCGACCTCGTCTGCGGCCTTGTTGTAGCGTCGAGCAATGTGGGTTAATTCGAGGCCGTAGAATTTGTCTTCCAATTTGCGGACCTCTTGATAGTACGCTTCCATTTTAGGTTCACGACAGCTCAAAGCCTTCATGACTTGATCGATGACTAACTGCGAGTCGCCCCGAGCTTGGAGGTGTCGAACCCCGAGCTCGATAGTGATGCATAGTCCGTTCACGAGGGCCTCGTACTCCGTGACGTTGTTCGAGGCTGCAAAGTGGAGTCGAATTACGTAATGCATGTGAACCCCGAGGGGCGAGATGAAGAGCAGGCCCGCGCCTACTCCCGTTTTCATCATCGACCCATCAAAGTACATGGTCCATAGTTCGGCCTGGATCTGTACGAGCGGTAGTTGAGCGTCGGTCCATTCGGCCACGAAATCCGCCAGCACCTGCGACTTGATGGCCTTTCACGGTGTGAAAGTGAGGGTCTCGCCCATGAGCTCGACTGCCCACTTAGCGATTCTCCCCGTGACCTCCCGATTCTGGATTATCTCCCCGAGGGGGAAGGACGAGACCACGGTTATCGGGTGGCTTTGGAAGTGATGTTGGAGTTTGCGCCGCGTAAGGACTAGAGCATACAATAGCTTCTGAATCTGAGGGTAGCGGGCCTTGGTCTCCAAGAGTACTTCACTAACAAAGTAGACTGGCCTTTGAACGGGCAGTGTGTGCCCTTCTTCTGCCCTCTCGACCACTATGGCTGCACTGACCACCTGGGTGGTTGCGGCGACATAGAGGAGGAGGGGCTCGGCCGGATGAGGAGGTACTAGGATCGGGGGCAAGGCTAGCATAGACTTAAGCTTTGAGAGAGCTTCCTCGGCTTCGAGGGTCCATTCAAAGTGCTCCGATTTCTTCAAAAGGCGGTAGAGGGGAAACGCCTATTCCCCGAGACGGGAGATGAAGCGGCTCAGGGCTGCCAGGCATCCTGTGACCCTCTGAATGCCTTTGAGGTCTCGAATGGGCCCCATCTTGATGATCACCGAGATTTTCTCTGGGTTGGCCTCGATGCCGCGCTAAGAGACTATGTACCCTAAGAGCATGCCTCGGGGGACGCCGAAGACACACTTCTCAGGGTTCAGCTTGATGCTCTTCACCCGGAGGCATTTGAACGCGGCATTGAGGTCAGAGATGAGATCCTCGACTTTTTTGGTCTTGACCACGATGTCGTCGACGTAGGCCTCGACCGTCGAGCCGATATGTTCTCCGAAAACGTGGAGCATGCACCGCTGGTACGTTGCCCCGGCGTTTCGAAGGCCAAAGGGCATAGTAATATAGCAGTACATGCCAAAGGGGGTGATGAAGGAAGTCGCAAGCTGGTCGGACTCCTTCATCCAGATCTGATGGTAGCCGGAATAGGCATCGAGAAAGGAGAGGGTCTCACATCCCGCCGTCGAGTCAACTATTTGATCGATGCGTGGCAAGGGAAATGGGACTTTAGGACATGCTTTATTCAAGCCGGTGTAATCTACACACATCCTATATTTTCCATTTTTCTTTTTGACTATTATAGGGTTAGCTAGCCACTCGGGATGGTGGACCTCCTTGATAAATCTGGCCGCCAAGAGCTTGTTGACTTCTTCCTCGATGATCCTGCGCTTCTCCTCGTCGAAGCGGCGCAGGCGTTGCTTCACCGGCTTAGACCCGGGGCGGATCTCCGAGGCGTGCTCGGCGACTTCCCTCGGTATGCCCGGCATATCCGAGGGACTCCACGCAAACATGTCGGCGTTCGTATGGAGAAAGTCGACGAGCACTACTTCCTATTTGGCGTCGAGGGAGGTGCTGATGAGCAGCGCCTTCCCCTCGGAGCAACTCGGGTGGAGGGGGATCTTCTTCGTGTCCTCGGCAGGCTCGAAGCTGCCGGCATGTCACTTGGGTTCGGGGATCACGTCGGCCAGGGCCTCGAGAGTGGCTGCAAGCATCGCCCTCTCCTCGAGGGCTTCCGCGTGTTTGACGCACTCAACGTCGCAGTCGTATGCGTGCTCGAAGGAGGGGCCGACGGTGATGATGCCGTTGGGGCCCGGCATCTTGAGCTTGAGATAAGTGTAGTTGGGAACTGCCATGGACTTGGCATAGCCCGGTCGCCCAATGATCGCATGGTATGTGCCTAGAAACAGGACTACCTCGAACGTGAGGGTCTCCTTTTGGAAGTTTGCAGGAGTACCGAAATACACCGACAAGTCGATGCACCCGATGGGAATAGCCTTTTTGCCTGGCACGACAATGTTGAAGCCCCCAGCGCTGAGTTTTAGCTTTTCCCTTGGGATTCCGAGAAGGTCGAGGGTCCCAGAGTAGATGATGTTGAGGCTGCTACCTCCGTCCATCAAGACCTTGGAGAAGCGGGTGTTGACGATGACAGGGTCGACAACAAGCGGGTAGAGCCCCGGGTTCGGGACGTGGTCCGGATGGTCATCATGGTCGAATGTGATAGCCATCTCAGACCAGTCCAAGAATCGAGGGGTGGCGACTTGCGTGGAGAATACCTCCCGACGCTCCCTCTTACGCGGTCGAGGGGTGAGCCGGGCGGTAGGTCCCCCGTAGATCATGTAGCAGTCCTGCACCACGGGGAACCCATCAACCTTGTCATCATTCTTGTCGTCGGGCTCTTCCTTTTCCTCTTCCTTTCCTCGAACCGTACCCCCAAAATGCCTTTTGAGCATCCGGCAGTTTTCGAGGGTGTGATTGGCCTGGCCCTTGTGATATGGGCATGGTTTCTTGAGCATCTCGTCGAAGAGGCCCTTTTCGGGAGGGCCTCGAGGCTTCTTGCGCTCGACAGCCGCCACAAGGTCGTCGTCGGGGGCATCTTCGCGCTTGCCTCGCGGGTTCTTCTTCTTCTTCTTGCCCTCTTTCTTGCCGCCCCGGTTTGAACCCTTGGGGTTGGCCGCCTTGGCTTGCGTTTGGCCTTTGCCACCATCGAAGAAGGCACCGACGGCCTCTTCTCCGGCGGCAAAGTTGGCCACGATGTCCAATTCATCGGCAGTCTTTGGGGGAGCACGCCCGAGCTCCCGGACCAGTTCCTTGCAGGTGGTCCCGGCAATGAAAGCCAGGATCATCTCTTCGTCGGTGACGTGGGGAAGCTCAGTGCGCTACTTGGAGAAACGTTGAGTAAAGTCGCGGAGGGATTCCCGGGCTTCTGTCTGCAGCCTCGAAGTTCCCACCTGTTGCCCGAACGCACATAGGTGCCCTTGAAGTTCCCCTCGAAAACCCTGACCAGGTCGGACCAGTCATAGATTTGGTTAGGGGGAAGCTCCTCGAGCCACCGTCGTGCGGTGTCGGAGAGAAAGAGTGGGAGTTGTTGAATGATGGCGCTGTCATCGCGGGCCCCACCAAGCTGGCACGCCAGCTTGAAGTCGGCAAGCCAGAGCTCAGGCTTTGTCTCACCGTCGTATTTGACGAGACTTGTCGGGGGTCTGAAGGGGCTAGGCAGCGACGTGCTGCGAATCACACGGCTGAAGACTCGAGGTCCCGGCGGATCCGGGGATCGACGTCGGTCCTCGTCGCTGTCGTAGCGTCCGCCCCGATGAGCGCTGTAGCCTCGCGCCTCGGCGTCACCGCTCTTGCATCTGCGGTGTTCGTCGATGTCGTGACGCGCATCACGGGGCTCGCACTTGTCACGGATGCGATCGTGGGCCAGGGCCGCCCCCTTCAAACGGGGGGAGTCTACCGCTGGGTCGAGGCCTGCCTCTCATGCCGCTAGGGTTCGTGGTGTTGCCCTGAGGCCGCACCTCGACGCCTCGAGGTAGAACTTTCGGCCTGCTGGATGGCGGCCACCTCGAGAAGGCCCTGGATCTCCTGTTGGACTCGTTGGGCTTCAGGGTTCGAGGGGGCCGGCATGTTGCGGAGAAGCATGGTTGCCGCGATGACATTCTGGCTGGCTCGATTGAAGGCGGGACGTGCAACCGTATCCGCGCCCACAATCTGTCGCTGTACTTGCCGCGCTCGGGCCCGAGCCCCTCCGCCTGGGGGATTCCGATTGTCTTGCTCGAGGGCACGCTCAAGCTGGCGCAGTCGCTCTTTGTCTTCATCGAGTTTGGCTTGAAGCTCCCGGACCTACGCGAGCTAGGCGACGCGAGCGCCCTGCGAATCATACGGGTCATTGGTCGCGGCAGGGGGCCCTTCCTCCTGTCCCGCCAGGAGGAGGGGCCCACCTGTTGCAGCCGGTGGTGTGGACGTCTCTGCGGGATCGGCGTCGTCGTCGCCCGACGCGGTGACTATGTCGACATGGAAACACTCTCGCGTGGGATCATAGTAGCTAGGGTCGTAGTCGGAGTCGGAGTAGAGCGGGCAAGGCACGATGGTCCACCCAAATTGTTCCACTTCCAGCCACCTTCGAAGCGAGCGTGGGCAGGCGCCGCGTGGACGAGGGTTAATCAGGCGTTCGGGGGCCAGTACCGGTACCTCCCGGCGCGTTGCTGCACGTGGGGGGTCCGGTCTGTTCCCTGTCCGCTCCGAAACCCGAGCGCACAATAGTGGAGTATGTCGAAGCGGCATTGTCGAGCCCAAATGGCAGTGCCGGTCGGGCGGCAAATTGCTCATGGGGCAAGAGAGCCATAGATGTGAGGGGCGCGTTCGCCTGGGGAGAAGCGTTCAACCCTGGCGAGCGCTGCCCCACGTCGGGCCTTACGCATAGTCGTGGGAGGCTCCTGGCCAGAGAGCTCAAGTCATCCGTTGAAGATGAGGAGGGTGTGACGACCGTGGTCGCACGGCGGCGCCGCTCGCCCTGCGATCCACGTCTCCTTCTTGATTGGGAAGCGTGGTGGTGAGGACGACGCGGGGCTCCTCGCGGAGTCCCTGAAGCGCCCCCGCTTGTGTGCCCGGCTGAGAGCAGGACCATGTCATGGCTCGTGCCGAGTGACATGAACTCCAGACTCCCAAACCAGATCACCGAGCCGAAAGGGAGCGATGATACGAAGTTCACCATCCAGACGAAGCGGTTTGACACACAGTCCCCTACCTGGCGCGCCAACTGTAGACGTTAGGGACCCGGGGGTGTCCTAAGCCAACGAGTAAACGTATGTGTGTGTAACCCGTTCGGATGGTGATGCAAGAAGAACACAGCGATTTATCCTGGTTCGGGCAAAGAAGGCCCTACGTCCAGCGGGGGGAGAAGATTTGTATTATCTTGCACCTAAGTGCTTGTACAGGGGTGAATACAAGCGAAGGAGAGAATTCGAGGGGGGTCGAGTATAGAGCGAGAGAGTTATTCAGAGTTTAGGAGTCTGCCTAGGCGTGTGTTCGGTTGTTCGTGAGATCGTTGTCTGGAGTCGGTTCCCTCCTTCTATTGGGTCTCCTGGCGTCCCCTTTTATAGGCCAAGGGGAGGCACAGGGGTACAGATGTCCTGGTTCGATGACGCGGTGGTGACGTCGCGGGTCGTGGCTGTCAACTCAAGGCCTCTGCAGAGACGTGTGCTGAGCATGGCTTATTCTGTAGCAGCATGGCTCGGAGTTGACAGGCATCCTTCGGAGACGTGGAGACGTGGTTGCTGACCGGCGAAAGACGCGATCCCCTGTAGAGGACGTGCGAGTTCCTGTTGGGGTTGAATCGGGAGTTGTTGGCGCAGCTTTCGAAGTCGATGTAGGTTGACCGGAGGGCGTCGATGCGTACTCGAGGCCCAGTCGAGGGGTAGCCTCGGGCGTAGTGGTTGAGCGGATAAGATTGAATTTAGGGAATCCGATGTCGGTTGTTTGTCGCGTAGCGCGTCGAAGGTGGGCCTCGAGCTGACTAACAGCGCTGAGTACGGCGTAATAGTGCCGTGCAGACCGATGCACGTCCTCAGTATGGGCGGTAAAGCGGGATTCGACCACTGTACGGACCACTGTGCGGACACTGTAGCCATACGATTTGACGAGGTTAGGTTTGCATTAGATGCGCTATCGGACGCACCTGGAGTTGGTGGATTGAGGGGGGCTCGACCCTTGTCGTATCGAGGCGTCCGTCCCGCCGGGGCCTCGACACTTGACGCAGGGTCCCTCCTCGAGTGATCATCGGCTGGTGATGTCAGTGATTTGTCGAGGGTTGCGGCAGAAGTTAAGTACTCTGTTGTGGGCCAGCCCAGTGTGTATTTGCCGGTGGGCCTCGGTGGGTCGAGGATGTACGGTCTGGTCTTGCACGTGTTTTTTCGAGGGTCTCGCGAGATTAATCTGAGGGTAAACTCGGGGTTCAACTGAAAACAAGGAAGGTTTAGGTTACCCCTACTCTCGGTAACCGACACTAGCAGAACAAGGCTACTCTAGCTAGATCCAAGATAGTTGCCAACCTTACCACTAGCATCTAGATAATCTAGACTATGTCTAGACACATTAGATGGTTTTACACTACAACATATAATATCTCATACAAATGTCAACGAAATTAATGCACATGTAACTGGCTAATTGCACTCTAGCATCCAAAGCACAAACACTATGATAAGTTGATAACAAATGAACAACTTAGACGTAAAAGACAATATCTCCCAATACTTAGATTCTCGCACATCTAATCTCATGTAACACCCCTGGTGTTATATTAACTAAAACATGCCATGTCATCATATGCATTGCAAAGCATTCATGATTAGTTCACCTTTGATGTGCATCAATTAAAACAAGTTTACATTCCATAGGTTGTTTGTGTTTCTGAAATATTGTGTTACATGAAATCATAAAACCCTAATTTCGAATGGCACCTCAAATACTCGATTTATGCCCTGTGTACCTTGAGGTGTAAACTGTGTTTACACTAGTGTGAGGCATGGTGTATAAAGTCAAGTCCAACAGTTAAAATTAAACTCCAAGTTTGGATTTAGATTTGGTTTTCAAATTTGAATTCAAATTGGGAGTCTTTTAAAATAATTTTCAAAGTCAACTTGGTCAACCAAGGGTACTATTGGGTCATGGACCTAAAAATGTCCTTGGATGATGTTTGTGATCAATAATGACCAACCAATTAATTTAGAAACCAAATCGAGTTTGAATTCGGTTTTAAAAACCCTTTATTTCAAAAGCTTGTTTTACCCCTTTTTGATAATTCAAAATCTACATAGAATTTGGAGATACTCTCAAAATATAGTTTGTAGATCTTGACGAGAGATACAAAGATGGTATTCAAAGTTTTTTAAGTTTCCGAAAAGAATTTTAAATGAATTTAAAAATACAGTTTTTCTACATTTGCCCATTTTTGATTTAAACCCATGATTCAAAAATTATGAATATTTTGGGAAAACTTTGTATACGAAAAATGTTTGGTTTGAAAAGTTTAGTTTTGGAGATTTTCAAGTTTTATTGAAAATCAAAAGTAATTTCAAATATTTGTTTCTCGGGTTTTGTTTTCCTTTTTAATTTGAAATCATATTTCAAAATTGAAGTAGAATTTCAAAATGTTTGTTTAATGAAAAATGTAGCTCTTAAAAAATCATGAAAATGATATTCTGGGATATTTTCATGTTCTTATGTAAAATCTGGAGTAATTTTCAAATTGCTAAATGACCTGAGCTGCTACAATGCTCGATGACGTCATCATCGTCCGTCTCCCCTCTCTGTTCCTCGCCGTCGCCGTGGCCGCCGTGCCCATCCCAGCCTGCTGCCATCGCCAGCTCGCTCCTCCACGATCGAAGCTTCATCGTCGTCGTGTTGACCGTCCGTGCCTCGCCCCCTCGCCTTATAACCAGTGGCCGCGCGCGTGTCGACCGTCCGCGCGTGTAGCCGCTTAGGGCAGGCGCTAGTTTTGGCTCGTTTAGCCTGTGCAACACGTCCGCCTGGGTATATAGCGCTTGTAGGTAGCCTCACCGTCGCCGGAGAAGCTCCGGTGGCCGCTGCCCCCGTGCCGCCGCGCCGTTGAGCCGCCATAGCCGCCGGCGATGCTGCTGCTGTCGCTCCGCCGCCGTGTCCTGCCCACCTCCGTGTTCTCCGTGTCAAGAGGAAGCCATAGAGCATAGCAATGTCATCGGAGACCTCACCGCCGGCGAGATTTTGCCGGTCAAAATCGCCGCCGCCGCGGTCAACGTCGGAAAAGATTTTTCCCTTTTCCTTTTTCTTTTTTAGAAAATAATTTAAATGTTATTTTCTTTGGAAAATCATAGTAAATCATGTATAGCTCCAAAAATTATAAAAATTTAAGTGTATGCTCTTTATGATGTTCTCTACCTAGAAAAAATATGAAATACCAAATTTGAGTAACTTTTGCATAAGTTAAAATTAGCTCTTTTAATTAAAAAATGCATCTTCAATGATTTTTAATAAATAAAATATTTGGTTTTTATTTCTGAAATTTGTTTTGCCATCTAATTAGACCAAGATCTTTTCAAAATAAAATTTTGAGCTCATTAAGAAAACTTTAGTTTTATGCCTTTATTTTATGCTTTTTAATTAATCTCTGTAAGCATGCTTAATCATTATAGGATTTGTTTGACTTTGGGATTGATTGATGACCTTAAGTCATTAACCTTAATGACCTTTGGTACTTTAATTAATTGTTTGTGCTTATCTTAATCATGTCATTAGGGCTTAATTAACGTTACTTCATGTGCTTAATGAATTTCATTAATGAAGTAATTAACCCTAATGAACTTAGTAAGTTTGTTGGCTTACAACTTTATTGCGAAGAAAAATTGTACTCAAGTCCTTAATCTGGTTATGCATTCATCAAGCATCATGTTTACTATTCCATCATGTTGAAACATATCATGTTATCGTGTAGCTTCCGTTAACGAAGAGTTAAACGTTGTTGAACCAGACCCCAAGGAAGAGTTGAATCAGGAATCAGGTGTTGATCCAGAGTCCGAGATCATCTACCCCGAACACCAAGGCAAGCCCTGTATACATTTAAACCCTTCCTTGATTTTATAAAAGTTTTATCGCTTCAGTTATGAAATGTTGCATTAAGTACTAGGAGTTGAGTGATAACCCACCAATTGCATTACCTATCTTATTTTTAAATCCCTTGTTATCTGTTTTTAGAAAATGCTTAGTTATGCTTAGCCCTCCTTAATTAGTAGGTTTTCAAAAAGAAAAAGAATGAAAAAGATGAGATTGGCTTCACTTGTTGGAATCATGATGATAATTAATAAATCGAGTCCGGACGGATAACTTGCATTGGGAGTCCCATTTATATTGATATGCTTAGGGGTTTGAGTCTCCTGTATATTATGTGGTTGATATATGGCTGCGGTTGTTATCCCGGTATATCGTGTCATCTGATATGCTTAGGAGTTAGAGTCTCCTGTATATCAGTGACCTAGGTCCTAGTTGGGTATATAAAAATGGATTCGAATCGCCGTTGCTTCTCGGAGAAGAAGACTCGATCTGTGTTCATCATCGTAGTTACAACTTGAATTATGGTTAAGGTTTATAAATGGAGTTGGTTGATAATCTTGAGCTAGAGCAAGACAACTTTACTTTCTGTCGAGCTTTTCTGCAAAAATTCTTATCTCTTGCAAGCCTTACCTTGTCCCTCTAGCCTGCATTTCCTGAGTCTTCACCCCTCTTTTTTATCGGGTCTGTCTTGTTGAGTACTTTTGTACTCAGGTTTGTTGAACCCTTGTTGCAGGTGAGCCCCATGAGCAGGTTTGCTTTGCATCCTGCTGCATGATAGTCGTTGCGGAGAGTGACGACGAGTAGAAAGTTTGGCTCTTGGGAAGAGTGTACCGTTAGGGTGTTGTAAATAGGTTATCTATAGCTACTCCACTACTACTATGGTTTGTAATAATCTAACTTATGGTTTATAAGTTTTGAACTAAATGGTTTGTAAACTTATGTTATTGTAATCCTTCCGCTATTTTACTATGATGTATATTATTTGTATAAAACTATTGTAATACTGCAATGTCTCTTTATAATGATTGATCCTGCTCGGAGAATCGTGAATGATTCGGTATTCACCCGACTGACCTTTTAAGTCTTATGGAACGCATGCATTGTTATCGAAAGTCTGTTTAGACAATGATAAGTGCATGTGGGCCATATTATTTAGAAGGTTCTGCCACCTGTGACATCTCTCTAACATAGAAACATGACAAATTGACAATTGAGGAACCAAAAGAACCATAGAAAATTATGTATTGTGATGATAACATAGTTCTCACTTCTCAATTCTCTCTAGAACATATGAGTACTAGATAATTGATATGATATGGTAACTAAGAAAATTCTAAGCGGTATCATTGGGCTGATCAGTTTGTTAGCTATATTATAAGCTATATCATTATGTGATATGATACTTATTAGTTAAATTATAAGCTATATCAATTTACGTGGGATGGCAGAATGCAATGCATCCCGATGCACAACTCTGATGAAATAAGTTCCACATGACCAAACTTATCGAAATTATTTGCAATACATAGTAGAACACGAAGTCCTCACTAACCCCCATAGCTGTTGACAACACCAAAAACCCGAAAAAATAAAATGCATTCTATACATACAATACAGCAAGAAAAATAGCCAATTAGGAGAAGGGAAAAAAAAAAGATGCAGCACACGTGCAGGTAGCCCAGTGGGGCGGCGGCGGCAGCTGGATCTCGAGCTGTTCTTTGTGTTGGCTCCGCTGTTTTTCTGTTCGTTCCCGGCTGGCCACGCCTGCTGCCCTGTGCCCAGCCCCCTCCCCTACCTGGAGGTGGAGCAGGCAAGGCAGAGGCAGGCAGACAGCTCGACACGGCCGCGTCGGCTTTGCCTTGTCGCTTGTACCAACAACGCCCAACACATGATTCCATCCACGTGCCGTGACGCACGCTAGCTGCTACCGAGTAGGATGGAGGAGCCATATGCAGATGCGTTCCAGTTTTTTATTTTTCCTTACTTATCTTCTCCCCTGCCAGCATGACAGCATAAATCATATTTTGTTGTAAAAAAACAAAAACTATAGATCATATTTCGCAAAAAAAAAACTATAGATCCTATCATTGCAGTCGTGCAGATATAGCGATGCCGCTTTTGATCCCGGTGAAAGAGCCTGGCTCTGTTTTGGAGCTGATTTGCCATTCCGAGTCACTAGTAGTTCCTAAAATGGTATATAGCATCTTTTTCAATCTCATCATGAGTAGAATGACATCAGGCCTTGTTTAGATCCGGGTGAAAAGTTGAAATTTTTTCATTCTTTCTTCATCACATTAATCTTTGCACGCATGCAAGAAACATTAAATATAGATTAATAAAATAATTAATGATATAGTTTAGTTATAAATCATAAGATGAATCTTTTAAGCCTGGTTAGTACATGGTTGGACACTAATTGTCAAATAGAAACAAAAATGCTATAGTGAGAAAAATTCTGAATTTACGCGATCTAAACAAGGCCTAGGCCAATTTAGATCCCTTCTTTTTTGGCGGAATTGGATTCTATTTAATGTATTAAGCTATTTTGTTTGAAATTTGAGACATAGCTTTCAAAGTTCACATTAAACTTATCTTAAATTTATAGGACGAGTGATAGAAATAGATTCTATTGATCACCATGATATGTTTGTACTCTTTAACTTAATTAAAATTATTATATAGTCTATCTCAAATATATGTCTAAACTATATTTTATTACAATAAACTAATTCCAAGAATCAAAACACGATCTTAAGATACTGCTCGGTTGATAGTTTAATTTCTGCGACTGAGGCTCACTAATGCTTATTTGCTGTGGAACATTGTACCACTACTGACAAGCCGAGTCGATAAGTTTGAGCGAATATAACATCGGGTTTTGCCACCTCAATCGTTCATGGCAAGGATACGTACATACTTCACAGCAGCTGCAACACATTTCCCGTAAAAGGTTTTATGGCTATCAACTTTCTAAACGTAAGCGGGACTCGGTTTTTCTTCCTTATTTCAAATGGTTTTCTATAAAATCAAACTGAATTGTATTAAATATATACGTTCCAAACGAGCATATACTGATATGCTGCTATGGCCTGGCATTGCCATCTCTCTCTCTCTTAAGCAGTGTCAACTTATTTTAACTCACCACAAACCAACAATCTTGTTCGCGGATGGAACCATAATCTAATGAATCCAACCAAAAGTTACACCATGTGCTTGATCTTCATCTCACAACGTGAATACACAGTACCTCTGAAATTTTAACATTTTCCCCATGAGCACGACGAGTATCCAAAGCATTTCCCTACTGCGACATTGGCTCCCTCATCGGACCACGCGATCCAACGGCCAGGACGTATCGATCTGGACGAATCCCGTCGATCCCAGCCGTCGAAACCCTGGAAATTTCTGCCGTTATAAATAGTACCACCTGTGCGTATTTGACTTTTCTGTTTTCTCTCCCTATCTCGCCATTTTATCCGCCTCCCTCCTCTCTCCTATCCTCCCTCCGTGCTCGCCAATTCCTCTGCCAGGAAGGATTGTTACCAGCGACAGGAGCCTGGGATTCGGTTTGAGGACTGGGATTCTGGCGCAGGAGTCGAAGCGGCCACGCGCTGGAGCCGCGGCCGAATTGGTACGTGGTTTTTCTTTTTCCCTACCTGTTTTCCATGGCCAATTTAGTGTTTCGTTTCTTGTATATGGAATTGCCCTGTCTTGATCCGGTTCAATTGGCGCAATTC
Organism: Bothriochloa decipiens; assembly: GCA_023333625.1. Taxonomy (NCBI): domain Eukaryota; kingdom Viridiplantae; phylum Streptophyta; class Magnoliopsida; order Poales; family Poaceae; genus Bothriochloa; species Bothriochloa decipiens. The sequence continues at coordinate 28,008,655 of CM041647.1, read as the reverse complement.
CAGCCGGATTCCGTTTTCTCAGCCCATCTCCGTGCGAGTTTCTTGGGGGATTGTTTCTAGCTTCGTCTGTTTACCGCTCGTTGATTTTTCTCGCTTCCATTTCTGGGAAATCTTGGGACTTTCTTGCGACTATTCAATGCCATTGTGCCCGTGGGCATGGCGTCCTCGATGCGAATTCGCCGTAATTTTTCGATTTTTAGCGCACGCGGTGGTTCTCTGGGCGAGATCTGTGGCTGGAGCCGCGACAATCCCGCCTGAATTTTAGCTTTTCGGCGAGGTAGTTTAAGGGCCACGGTTTCTCAAATCTTGGGGATTCTTTTTTTTGTTCTCTCACCATTTTCTCTCACTATTTTTCTCTGGAGTGCAGTTTGGGTGAGCACGCCAACGCCATGATGGCGAACGGGGGCAGGTTCCAGAAGCAGGCGCTGCTTCCGCCGCGGAGCCCGTTCCCGGCGGCGGCGCCGGCGGGTCCGCACGCAGAACTCGGCCCGATCGCGCGACCGCGGGACGCGCACCACCGGCACGGCCACCAGCGCACGTCGTCCGAGAGCTTCCTCGCCGACGAGCAGCCGTCGTGGCTGGACGACCTCCTCGACGAGCCCGAGACGCCGGCGGCGGCGCGGGCGCACGGCCGGCCAGGCCACCGCAGGTCGTCCAGCGACTCGTTCGCGCTCTTCGAAGGCGGCAGCAGCAGCGCTGCTGCGGGGGGCATGTATGACAATGTGCTCGATGGCATGAGGGGTGGAGCAGGAGGAGGAGGAGGGCAGGTGGCTTCTTGGGCCGGTGCGCCCGAGTTCTTCCCTGAGCCAACCTCGTTTGGGCGGCCTCAGGGCAGACCGTGGGAGTCCAGGCAGATGTACCGGCAGGGTGGTGGCATGCCGATGCCAGGGAGGGAGAAGCGGTCCAGCTCATTTGCTGATCATGAGCATGGTCATATGTCCAATGGGCTGGACAGGAAGGGCCATAGTGATGTGGCTCATGACCAGAGGATTGTAGCAGAGAGAAAGGAGGGCCTGAGGCACTCACAGTCAGAGGCGGACACTAAACGAGCCAAACAGTGAGTTGGATTGATATTATTGTTGCAGTCAATTTGAAGAATTGTTACTCCCTCCATTCCAAATTATAAGTCAGTTTTGTATTTTGCAGATGTATAGATTTTGCCATGCACTTAGATATACACTATGTCTAGATACATAGCAAAAGAAATGCATCTAGAAAAACCAAAACATCTTATAATTTGGAATGGTGGTAGTAGTTTTGTATACTCTCTGTTTTTGAAACATCAGTAGTTGTAATAAGTCTGATGGTAGAAAGCAAACACTTCAGTGAAACCAGAATTCTAATTTGAGACTAAAATGTGGCGCATAGGTATACGACATGCTGCACTGTAGGTTGATTTCTCTTATGATGTACTCTGTTTTAAGATCCGAATTAAGTGTTACTAAATAGCACAAATGTGTTTGTTCTGAATGTTTTGTCTATGTATTTGGATAGACATTTTATTGGTGTATTTGCTGTGGCAATTCCACATAGTCCCTAAAACGCAAATGACTATGATTTTAGAATGAAATGATTGTATGCACAGTAGAGGGATTTGGATTTAATGACCACTGAGGCACTGATCAATCAATGTGTGTGTAATGTTTGCCATCTTTAATTTGGAATACACCTGAATGCAATATAGGTGTACATCTTCATGTGCATTGAGCTTCATTTTGTTGTCAGTATATGCAGACCTAAGTTTACACAATGAAGGTGCCATGTTTGGTGTCCATGTAGATATATGCTGATAGACCTTGAATTTTGAGGTATGCTTATTTAATATTTTTTTTACTTTTTATGACAATTGCAGACAATATGCTCAGAGATCTCGTGTCAGGAAGCTCCAGTATATTGCAGAGCTCGAGAGAAGAGTTCAGTCCTTACAGGTAATCTTTTTTTCCTGAACATTAGTCATTTATTTCACAAGTTAGAAACCTTAAACATCCCAGGAAATTCTTAAATTTTTATGCTTGCAGACAGAGGGGATAGAGGTAACTGCTGAAATGGATTTTCTTGGTCAGCAAAATATCATGTTAGACTTGGAAAACAAAGCCTTGAAACAACGGCTTGAGAGTCTGTCTCAGGAGCACCTCATTAAACGTTGTAAGTATTCCTCTTTCTTTCCCCTGGAGTTTCTTCGGTGACTTGAATGTGTCTTCTGTACTTATGAATTATTGTAGCAGTCAGGTTTCAGATCTCTATGAGTTTGGTGAATAAAATGAGCCTATGGATGTTATATTTTGAAATTTTATTTTGAAAATAAATGGTTCTTGGGATGGACCTGTAGATATGTTAGGAACCTGTAAAAAAATGTTTTTGTTGTAAAGTGCCAACTATATGCCAACAGTTGACATGTTCTTATAATATTTTATTTCCAGTTAGAAACAGAGAGGATTACCATATTTCATCACATCCATGTTTCTGTCATTGGTTGTCAATCTTTTTTAATTTCCTGAAGTTATGATAAAATATACAGAGGACCTATTCAACAATATAGCTGTTAACTAACAAATATTTTGTCTTATGTAGCATAAATAAAGGAATATCTTGCATAGCTGATTTGTTAAATTCTAATAGACGGTGGCCGTAGCTAAAAACATCATTATCTTGATAAAACTACACTACCACTTGTGAGGAATATTTAACCCTTTGCTCAGTAGGAAACAGTTGACTCATTAATCATCTTTTTAAAACAGTTGTAACCATTTTTTTTCTTGCCAATGTTGCAGATCAGCAGGAGATGTTTGAGAGGGAAATTGGTCGGCTTAGAACATTGTTCCAGCAGCAGCAGCAGCAGCAGCAACAGCAGCAACAACATGTACCTCAGCAGCAGGCTCCTACCCATAGCCGTAGTAACAGCAGAGAGCTGGATTCACAATTTGCAAACCTGTCTCTGAAACACAGCGATCCCAGTTCAGGGCGTGACACTGTCTCTGGTCTACGCATTTAAGATTCCTTTGTTCCAGCTTTTGGTTCTCCGAGCATTGAAGAACTTGCTGCCCCCTTTATGCCACTCTATTGTTGTTAGTAGCATCAAGAGAGGAGCAGCACTGGTGAACCTGGAATCTCATCCCATGGTGAATAAAGCTGGAAAGGGTAATTACTGTGGATCTGGTCTTTAGTTCTTTCAGAATGTGCACCTGACGGTCCTCCTTAGCTCCTGTCCATTGTTGATGCTTGACCTGTCGGAGGTGTTTAGGATCTGTTCGCAGGTTGATGGCTTTCATGGATCCTTGTATCAGTTTGAAGTTAGAACACCAAGGTTCTAATTCATTCCTTTTTAGTCGATTTTCTGTTGAGTTTAGGCGCCATGTGGTGCTTGTATTAGTTAGTTTGGCACATGAATGGAATGTGAGCTGGTCCTCTTTAGGTTATGCCACGTCCTGGAAGACCGTTGCATCAGGAGCATCAGGCATGTCCAATAAGCTAGTGAGATTGAAGGGCTAATGTAATTCAGTTTCGTTTCGTTTGTGATATGTGCAGAACAAGATACTTGATACTCTGGGTTCTCTCATTTATTTGAACACTGTATTTTTTCCACATTATGATGACGTTACATCTTCATTTTAACTTCTGAGCTTCTGCTTGCGTTCGTCGTGGGTCCTATGAGATTGACTGGGTTAATTAATGTCATATTGTTTTCTACGCAATGTGGCATTAACAATGATTTGGACCCATCTAAGTGTTCACAACTCACAAGGTAGCTGTAGATGACTCTTATCTTTTCTGGCTTGGGCATTTGCGATACCGTACAGCCTAAATATCCAAGCTTTCTTCTTAATGAAATGATATGGAGAGTGTATTTGAGAAAAAAAATGTCCAAGCTTAAAGAACATGTGAAAGAGAGTATCTTCCACAAATGTCGCTGGATGTGATTTTCATATGGCGCACAAAAAAAAGGAACACCAAACAGAATAGGTGCATGAATTTTACTCAGAATAGGTGACAATGCCATTTCATATTTTGGTTTAAGCCTACTTTAATGACTACATCCAATACAACTAGAATAATTTGTAGCTGAATTGCACACTAAGGATTTGAACATTTCTGCAATTCGCTAATAATCATATGGAACCTTCTATTTTTTGTTCAAATCGATGTCCATGGCTTCTGCTGTTTTGTTCGCCCGAAAATCAGCCACTGCAGTGTCAAGTGTCCCCCTTATATGCTGGCACCTCACCATCAAGTCTTGCAATGCATCTTTCAGAACATCCTTGGCTGGATCTCCTGCCAACATATCCACCATCATATATCAGGAATTTAAGCCGAAGGCAGCTATTCAGAATCACTGTTTTAGTGTAGACAACAAGGATCACAAATTCTGAATAGCCGATAATAATAATATTGGTAACTACTCATCACAGGATGGCAAATGCCACAACATTGTGCGCATTGGTAATTACTCGTTTTGACAAAAAAATTCAGAAATACTATTTTGCATTGTACGACAGGGCATGAAAATAGCCTCTGACATTTCAATGAACAATGTTGGTAGTTATAACACACTGAAGCAGATACCACAAAATCGTGTATCCTTCCATTGGATCAACAGCAACAAAGTAAAAGGGAAATCATTTCAAATCCTTAAAACCTCCACTCAAGAAGTATTAGAAAGGAAGGGGGGAATTTGGGATCATATGCTATTGTACAGTACCTGTAGTCTGAACCCGTATGTTAACTTTGTTATCAGCAGGATGAGGGATGCTGTATCCACAAAATGCCACCCTTGGGCTGCAACATCGCAGAAGCAATTATAACGAGAAAAGCTATATACACTACACTTACAAAATGCACACAGTTTGAGAAGTTTGGCCCAAAACTCCAAATGCATACACACAAACATGAAACATACACAACAAATTGAACGATCACAATTTAAATCGATCACCTGATCATCTGAACCAGTCCAATATTTAACGCACATGATCTAAACATCATTAATCTAATGCAGGCATCCATAGTTCATGAATGGTTGGATACATAGAAGACACAACCGAAGTACCAAACATTTCAGGTTCTTCCCCCGTTCTCGCTCAGGTGCCTAGAAGTTCCAGAAATTATTATTCACATCAACGAAGAAACTAAATTTTTGCAAGCTAAGGCTTACATGTTATCGGCTGTCATCTTGTACGAGCAGAACATGCTCAACAGTGACAAAACACAGATTTATTTGCGCACTAAGGTATTCAATTTCAATTTTCTGATAGTGAAAGTCATCTCAAAGCAACATTACTGCATGCTAAAGAAGACAAATGACTCCAGCTGCTACTGCATACCATCTAACAAAGTGAGGTCAAACCACCTTGAATACTGGTATCAACAAAAAGTAATTTTCTTCGGTGAATATTTTTCTGTAAATTAAACAGAACCAGTACGAGTGCAGGCTCCTATCTATCCTCACAATACCTGAACATGCTATATCCTTAAGAGAAGTAATATTGAATGATCATGTAAAGTCATCTAAAGTTGACTTCAGACTTTCAAGTTTTAATTGTTGCTGTTTTCAGCCCATGCATAAGCCTGTAAAGAGAACATGAAAAGTTTGTGGCTTCAACTACAGAATAATTGCAACCGTGATTCATCCCCAATTATTCTAGGTTATTAATAACTTCCCAACCAAAATTTACTGCATGAAACTAAAAACTCCATTGTGTTGCTGGTGGCAACATCAGTTTCCCCAATTCATTGTAAAAGCTGATTTGGCGCAAGTTTCCACTGTATCTCTCAGGAGCAAAGCCAAGACGACAAAGCTGTCTAACTGGTGGATAAGTGACAAGGTCGCACATATATATATACCATCACAAGTTACTATACGGAGTATTGATTAATACGTAGTTCTCTTCTGAATTCTAGTTCCATTGGCTTCGCCCAAAGTTAAACTTATCTAATTTATAGAAAAAAGTAGCAATATCGATCTACAACACCAAAGAAATATATGTTTTGATAGTATATTTATTTGAACTTGTAGATACTAATAAACTTTCTAAAAAATGGTCAAATCTAGATAAATTTGAATTAAAATAAAGCCAAAATTATATAGTTTACAAGTTATAACGGATGGAATACAAGAAACAAAGACAAAAGGAAGGATAGACTGCGACTCACTCCTGATTGAGGACGAATCTGACAGAGTTGGCGAGGGTATGGTCCTCCTCCATGATAGAGAACGTCGACGAGCTCGAATCGTCCAACGACCCGTGCTCCATCGCTCCCCTCCTTCAGGGGCGGATCCAGTAAAGGGGCATGGGTTAGGGTTTAGGTGCTCAGCTTCGCACAGCATAAGGGAAGGGGAGAGAAGGGACGGGAGTACCTGGTGGGTGCTCGTCGCCGGCGAAGAGAACAACGAAAGCCTCAGCACCTGGCCTAGGGCGGCGGCGGAGGCAAGAGGGATGCAGCGGACGGAAGGGGAATGGGCTTCCAGTGGGCCGTTTTTGTTAGTTCTTTGATTTTTTTTAATTTTTTCTTTCTCTCCCTTTTATTTTTAGGCTTCGGTGCTGCCTTGTTTTTAAGTGAAATGATGATTTTATTCTTATTTTTTTAATTTTATGAATTTACCCCTGCTATTTCAAAACGAAGAGAGAGTCTACCCTTAATCTGTTAAGTACCTCTAACGTGTTAAAATTAACAACTTTGTCCATGTGTGTTTTGACCTTGTTTTATTACCACACTTATGTGTTTTACCTCTGTTTTTGTATACATGTGGAAAAGCTGGTCTCACTTACACACGGCTCCCACCTGTCATACTCACATTGAACCTTCTTCTTCCCATGCGTGCACAATACATGGGATTATGAGGCTCACCCGTGGCAGCACTCCGGGGATGCTGCTACGCCCACTCGGTCAGGATGAGGTAGGACCAGGTGACGGGGCTGAGGCAGGGGAGGGAGCTCGACTGCCATGGGCGAGGCAGGGGATGGGGCTCCCGCCGGCCATGGGGACGCGCATGGGCTGGATCTAGGGCCGCGCCCACGCGAGGCCTTGCCTGCGGTATCTCGCTGGGGATGGGGCCACACCCGCTCGGTCAGGATGAAGCAGGGCCGAATGCCGTCCATGGGCCATGGAAGAGGCGGCAGAGCTCCCATGAGCCGCGAGCTACCATGTTGGAGCAGGTCAGAACCCTGCGCCGGCCGGCCACGAGCAGCCATGGGATTGGGGCGACAGGGCACGGACGACGGAGCTCGTGGCGCCGGTTGACCACCAAGAAGCTAGCACAACATTTTGCTAATTTTTTCTCTTTGTGAAAATATTCCAAGTGAATAAATTAAATACTAGAAACATTTCCATCATGGGCCTTGTTTAGATTCTCGAATTTGGGCTCAAATTCCACTATGCAACACTATACAAAAAAGGATTCCCATCATATCAAAATACCGGCACATGCATGGAGTACTAAATATAGATGAAATAAAAACTAATTGCACAGTTTAGTTGTACCTATTAACAAATACAAACGAAATGCTACGGTGCGCATTTATGATAAAATGCCAACTTTGCAACCTTAAACTTGGGATCTAAACATGGCCACAGAACAATAGCTCCCATGAACTAGAAACATTTCCGTCATCTATAAAAAAAATAGTATAAATTTATTAAAAAAAAAGTTCCACACTCAGACACCAATTAATAAAGAGTACTGACACTTCAATATCTCAAGAAAGATTTGAATCTTCCTAGCACTCTCCTTTTCATTCGGTAATTTACTAAGGACTAAGGATTTATGCTGTAATAGGGTTAAAGATTAGGTTGCATGTTTTTTTTTTAGAATAGTCAAACTTCATACTCCCTTCTTTCCAAAATAACTCGCTTTGACTTTTAGTTACATCTATACTTTGCTACGTGTCTAGAAATGTAGTATAGTTTACTTCATGACAAAATTTTGATCAGAAGTATTTATAAAAGTATGGGAATAGAGTAATTATTTTTTTTGAAAGAAAAACCACTAAAATAGCTAGTTTGCGTTGGATTTCTGAAATTCTGTCGTTTTTTCCCCTAAAAAAATCACTTTCTTCTTCCCAAATCTCCCAGGCCCCTCCCAAAACCCTTGGCTTCCTCTGCCACCGCCCCACGCATGCCACAATCGCCATGAGCGACAGCAACCCCGCCGCCGCCTCAAGCAAGCGACCCTGTGACCCCTCGCTCGACGACCTCACGCAGCCGGCCAAGCTCCAGCGGTCCTCCGAGCCGTCAGGCCCAACGCCGGCGGGGGAACCGAACGGCGGCGCGGCGACGGGAGAGGAGAGCGAGGTGATGGCCGCCGCACGGAACCCTATGGCGCAGAGGTACCTGGTCGCCGTGGAGTACATTGGCACCCGCTTCTCCGGCTCCCAGCAGCAGCCCAACCAGCGCACCGTCGTCGGCGTCCTCGAGGTAAGGCGCGATGTAAGATCAAAAGTACAGTAGCAAGATGTTAGTGTAGTGCAAATGCAAATTCTGAAAATAGTTTTGTTGAAACGCTGGTGCCCGAGAGTTTCATTAGAGATAGCCGTGAGGGTGATAGGATAATAGATAATTGCAGGGACAGGGTGAATTTCTTGTCTGAATGTCTTGGATGTGACCTGCCACCTTGTCTGGATGGCACTGGAGGAATTACTTTTCAACTGTGGTTGTGAATTGTGATTGTTCTGTATGAATTGGTCACTGAATTGGAGGCGGCGAATGTTTTCGATCCACTAAATCAGGTGGTCGATGCCTTGACACTGTAGATATGTTGTTGGAACATCCATTTTATAATTTGTTAACTCAGAGCATCTAAATAAATTTTGTTTTGGGACATGAAAAATGGTTCAAAAGCTTTTGTTCCTGTCACTTGTAAACTGGCAGCTCATCAGTACAAATGACCAGGTGCTTCCTGTTACCAAAGGCTTTTTTGTGCCCTCTCTTGTCACCCTTTACTGGCCCATCTTCATGATTAAGATTATGCAGCTGATTATTACCATGATCATACTATCCATGCTAGCAAAGATTTCAACACAGTTCTTTTCTATTATGCAGCTAACATTCTGCACTATATGCCTATATCCTTCCAAGATTAGTGTGTTTTAAATCCTCACCCTTTTACTGAAGTAGTGAACACATAATCCCCAGTTATCCCCACCCAGGATGAGTCTTTAGACTTGTCCTACACTTGAATGCACAAAACATGAAGTTACAGAATTGGAGTTAAAGCCACCTGATGCTGAGATTTCTTTAATTTGGAGCAGGCTAACCTTGTGGCTTTTTACATTTTTTTAAAAAAAATTGAGGTAGGGATACTAGATGTAAGAATAGGGAATTTCTGATTTTTGAACTATTATTTTGTTCATATGATCTGATGCTTAAGGGCAATTGGCTGATGATAGTTGAGCCTAGTGATCGAACTAAGATTAGTGGGGATGATAATCAGAATGCATATAGGGTAAACAAATTCCTAGTTTCTGGTGCTGGGTCAGTAAACTGGGTGGAAGATTGCTTTAGATTTGTGGCTCCCTAACCAAGAAGTAAAATTGCAAGGTTAGATAGTCATCAGAAGGTATAACAACTTTCTTACAGCTCATTTGGTTCCATGGAATTAAAATAGACATGTCAAAAACAATGAGGGTTTGCCTCAAATAGAAGGAAATTTCGTTCTACCTTCTGCCTTCCACAAATCTACAGGGCAAACTAGAGAACAAACATTTTATAGGGATACATTAGGATCAATGACACTTTTTTCTGCTAGTCTTCCCATGTCATCTGTACATTGGCCTGCAAAAGCAGTGAGGCTTCCGTATATACATCACATGGTAGTGCAGCGTTAATACTAAACCACAATGCTTGCTACTACCAATTGACTAATATATTAGAAGCAAGCCTTCTATTGGTTTTTTAATGTTCCATCATTATCACCAGCACCTGCAAGTCTGCAACATAGTTAATCATTTACCATCAAAATTGTCTCTTTGTCGACTATATATTTATTTAGCGTTTGCTTAGTAGTAGAGGCTTAGGGAGTGGATGTTAGATCTAAGCTAACAGTTTATCCTTTTCTTTCTTTCAGGAGGCATTTCACAGATTTATTGGGCAGCCAGTTTCGATATTCTGTTCTAGCCGTACGGTATGAGAACTTGCTTAAATGTGAATAGATTTAATGTCTTTTAAGTTAGTATGTATCTTTTCCTTCTAGGTTAGTATACCATAGTATGAGAACTTGCTTTAATGCAAATGTGAAGGCAAAAAATTTAATGGACTTCTATCTTGTTGACATTTTTGCTTTGAACTCATGATGCTTTACTATATCTGTTCTGAGATGTCCTAGAATACATGCTTTACTATTTCGTTTCTCAACAAAATATTGTCCTAGCATACAAACTACCATCCACAAATGCATAAGTTGTATTAGAAAAGTACGTCTGTGTTATTATATTCCCAAAATCATAGCTAATAACATACAAATGCTCAAAGGCGTGTGTTAGAGACTATGCTGGTGTCCAAATAATAAGTAAAAGAGAAGGAGGTGGTATTTTTCGAATAAGAGTCAAAATGTGGAGTTAGGATTGAATCTTGCATGACATGCTATATGAGGCTTTATTTATCTACTTCTTAGTTCCAAACATACTTTGCTGTGTAGGAAGTGTTCATCAGATCATTGCCGTGGTCTGAGGCCTGATTTGTGGTTTTACTGATCTGTAATGCATACTTCTTTTCAGTACTTTATTCTTGTAATGGTTACACTTCTCTGGACTCTGGGGATCCATTTTAATGTGTTTAATGTCCTTTGCTTTTGTTCAGGCTACTTTATCTGTGTACTGATCACACTTCTCTGGATTCTGGAGATCTATTTTAATGTATTTATAATGTCCTTTGCTTTTGTTCAGGATGCAGGTGTTCATGCTTTATCAAATGTTTGTCATGTTGATGTGGAGCGGATAAGTAAAAGGAAGCCTGGTGAAGTTGTCTGTACACAAAACCCATTATTTTTCTTTACACTGATTACCCAGGCCTTGTCTGCATCTATTGCCACTACCAACTTATCTCATGTTTTATCTTTGCATGTTAAGTATGTGTATAGCAATTGTTGTGCCTGATTTACATCTTCTGTGTTTTCTAAAATAGAATCTTTCAAGCAATAGAATTACATTTTCTTCTGACCTTGACTCTAATCACCTACTTTGTCCGTTCTAAATTATGGGTCACTTTTGAAAGCATAAATCCAGTGCTTATCCCTTAGGATACCTATCTTAGGAGTAGTTGATGCTTATGTCAGCATCTTATCCTCTACTTGCTTTAGCATCTTTACTTTAGCATCTATTCAGAATATGCTGTAATCCTTTCTTAAAGGACCAAGAAGCTAGCCCTATATGTATCCAAACCTGCCATGGTTGTGGCAAGGCTAATGAAAATGAAAACTTGGCCTCAAATACTGAGATTGGTCGAACAACTTTAGCTTTGTCCTAAGTCAAACTTCTCCAAATTTAACCAGGTTTAAAGAAAAATGCATCAACATATATAACATCAATTAGTTTCATTAAATTTCTATATGAAATGTCTTGATAGTGCACTAATTTGAGCTTTTAGAAGTTTGTATGTTTTTCCAAAAACTTGTTCAGTTAGAGGCGTTTGACTTAGAACAAAGCTAAAGTGACTTATAGTTTGGAACAAAGGAAGTATATAAATATGTTTTCTAGAACACGATACCTCTTATAACTTCTGCCGCTGGTTTTTCCTTTTTGCAGTTAACACCTCATGAGCCTGGAGTTGTAAAACGAGCTGTGAACCACTTTCTACTGGTAAGTTTTGGACTAAATGAATTCGTGAATCTATCACTCATGAAAAACAAAATGAAAAATTTGCATTGAAGATTTTCTTTTCATTTCGGTTGGATTGATCTGTTTTACTGAGTTGAAAAAACACAAAATTCTTTACTTTTTCTTGAACAAGAAAAGGTATTGCTGATTAAATTTGATTTTTCTAGGTTTCCATATTTGTTATAATTGGTCTCCTGCTGTTTATTATAATTATGTGCTCCACCTTTTTGTCCTTGCAGAAGAATGAAGGTGACATAATGGTGACTGATGTTCGTTGTGTTGCACCAGATTTTCATGCTAGATACAAAGCTCTAGAGCGCACGTAGGTAGCAGAATATATATTACAATATGAGCATGTTTAAAATTAATCTTGTTCATATACTAATTTCAGTTTTGTGTCCAGTATTTATAAATGGCTTACTAAAAAACAATAGCTAAGCTAGCTCATAGATTACTCTGTTTCGCCTCCTGAAATGCTGAAAATGTTCATACTACATGTTTATACTGATTTTTTTTTGAAGATATCACTATCGCTTGCTTTCTGGACCTGAGTCAACATCTGTCTTTGAGAAAAACTCTGCTTGGCATATATCTGAAGATTTGGATATTCGGGCAATGAAGGTGAAGTCTGTAGCTGTATTTTACTTGTTTGCTGATGTAAAATTGTCTGGTGTTTTACTGATGGTGTCTCTTCTCCAGAAAGCATGCAGCATACTTGTTGGCCATCATGATTTCAGTTCATTTCATGCAGCTGGATGTCAGGTGATATTTACTTCTTAACTATTGTGAATTGTCAGGTTTTTGAAGTGCACAGAGTTCATAAAGAAGTGTATCGTAGACAAAGGCACATTTTATCTCTTTATCATGATGTTTAACACTTCTTGTATTAGGCGTGTGTACCTAGCACTGCTCCCTTGCTGTAGGGACATTTCGCCTTTCCACTGCAACCACATTGATAAACCAAATGGGTTGGTCAGAACACAAAGTTGTGAAGTACACTTTTCTTAATTTTCCTTTACAAGTTACTTTTTCAGTAATGTAATTTATATTTTGCCCTTTTTTTGGTTGCATCTCAAAAGGGCAAATAAATTCTTTTAAAAAAGCAAAGTTGCTTGGTAGCCGGCCTTGGGGGGCTAAGGTAGCAATTAGCACTACTCAGAAGGGTGTTGCCTGGCACATATGCACCTGGGCAGCCATGTTTTAAACTAGTGCAGATTTGTGTCCAGGGGTGTGGGCAGTATATCTGCAACAATTCAGTTTCAAATTCATTCTAGATGTCAAAAAACAAAATGGACAAGCATCAAAGATGAATTTGAGATTAAATCATTGCAGGTTTATCTTATTGTGTGTACTACATACATCTTGTGATGTTTTTTTTTTTTTTGGAAATATTGCAACATGTTGGGTTAACTATATGTTGGTTAAAGGGGATGCCCAAACCCTAGGACACCAATGAATTATGCTTTTAAACAATGTAATAGAATAAAAAGCCTGAACTCCACCTCTTATTTTCACAAGTGCTCTATTGGGTTGTAACACTGTTTGCAAGGCATTGATGTCTCTTGGTAACTATTGCTTGCAGGCAAACTCTCCGATGCGAACTCTGGATGAACTTAGTGTTACAGAAGTATTCCCTTTCATGTTTTTTCCTTCAAGTGTAGAAAGATCAGAGATGGAATCATCAAATGGCTCTCTTGTTTATTCAAGGACACCAGACATAGAATCTTCTGGGAAAGGATCAGATGTTTCCTGTACTAGCAGTGTGAAATCAGAACTTGGGAATGGAGAAAACTTTGGAAAGAGATCAAGGCACCGCTGCTTTGTTGTTACTGCAAGGGCACGGTCTTTTCTTTACCATCAGGTTTATTTGTTTTCTTGACCTCATAGATTTCTTAGTTACTCTTGGCATGTGTTATGATCCTTAGATCATTTGGGGATAGGGATAACCATTGCCAGGAAGATAGCTGCGCAAAGTCGGCTTGGAGGGAGCCTAGGGAGTATTTGTTCTTTTTTCCATAGTAAAGAGCGCTATAGGCCGTGCTACATAACCGCGGGTACTGTTCACACCAACCCATGCTGGGCCATCCTGAGTCCAACGCCCGTAACACTTCTCCCCCCTTTCGGAGCAGCTCGCCCACGAGGCCCAAGAACACCCATAACAGCATGTTTGTTTTTATTTTTAGAGTGTTAATTAACAGCAAAACTTGTGATTTGTTCTTGGTGTATATTGGATTATAAGTACTCTTATTCTCTACCTGATGTGATGCTCAGTTGATTTACTTTGTTCATCATTATTTTATGCATTGCGTTCGAAGTAAAGGCAGAAATGTTAATAACATCTCTAGTGGATATTGGGTCAAATTCTGATCTCTTCATTATGTCCTAGTAATTTAGGATCTCCAAGTTGTGTCTGAAGTTTGTCATGTCTTACCTATGTATAGTTATAGTTAAATGTGATGCTTTTTGTATTTGAGTGCCTTCAGAGTAAATTGTGTTGGGAGCCATACTTTACTTTATAACTTGATGGATGCTGCTGTCATAGTATCCATATGGGAAGCTGTACGCTCTGTCCATTTGTTATTACTATTATGCTTTTTTTTGGCTAGTTCTCTGATGCCCTATTTTGACACAGGTAAGGTTGATGGTTGGTCTTCTAAAATCTGTTGGGACGGGAGATCTAACAACTGCAGATGGTCTGGTTTTATGTTCTTCAACTTCTCTGAATAACTTTTTTGCTTCATGATTCATGATGGTGCATTGAAGTGAATATTACCTTTGATACAGTTGAGAGAATTCTTGATGCGAAGACGGTGACTGCTGCACCCCGTATGGCACCTGCTTGTGGTCTGTACCTTGCTAACGTGAAGTATGATCTGAATGCTTGAAGGATAGTTGTATCTAGTGTCTTCTGTTGATGGGCCTCCAGGTTTTGTCAGCTGTTGGCTATCAAAGGTATACCTGAATCCAATTTATGAATAGTGCACCTCAGTAACTACAACTTGAAGTATCTGTGCCAAGCAAATAAGACATCCAAACATGTCCTTTGCTACAAGTTCAGGCTGATCAAGAATGATACATCATCATACACCTTGTAATCTGTAATTTTACTGTAGTTTGATCAGGAATTATAGGCTGCCACATGCCAAAGCTTTCAGTTGCCTGTTTTGTTCATTGAAGCTTGCATGGTGATTGAAAACCTAGAATTAATTTTCTCCATCAGCTAATGGCTTCATTCTCTTCTTAATATAATGATGATATGTAGCTCTCCTATATGTTAGAAAAAAATAAATTTAGAGGCTTCATTCTAGTTAACTTCGCCTATGTTGATTGGAAGACTTTCTTGAGTCATTTCAACATAGCCGGTCCCAAGCCCGGATAAAGGAGGAGGGTGTGTTAGGTGCGGCTAGCCAACATTTCAAAACCAGCCACTCTCATGGATATGAAACCCAAGAGATTTGTTGGGGCGTAACCCTCTTAGCGACGCGCTACATCGGAACCCGGGTGTAGTGTCAAATGTGCAAGGGCCGGGTCGTCATCCCCTTAGTGGCGCGTCGTATCATGATCCGGGTACGATGATAAATGAGCAAGGGTCGGGTCGTCGCAACCTTTGTGACGCGCTACATCTGCGCCCGGGTATAGTGAAAAATGAGTAAGGGTCTTCGCACTTCCCTCGACGGGTGCGAAGGGTAAGGAAGCTAGCCGAGTCAACTAGAATTCGTCTAGGTAGCTGGAATGTAGGGTCCCTAACGGGTAAGTTAAGAGAGCTAGTCGATACAGCAATT
Source organism: Bothriochloa decipiens (assembly GCA_023333625.1). Classification (NCBI taxonomy): domain Eukaryota; kingdom Viridiplantae; phylum Streptophyta; class Magnoliopsida; order Poales; family Poaceae; genus Bothriochloa; species Bothriochloa decipiens. The sequence continues at coordinate 27,993,069 of CM041647.1, read as the reverse complement.
AGGAGGCGTGTAAATATTCTATGCGTTCAGGAGACTAAATGGAAGGGCCAGAAGGCGAAGTAGGTGGAGGATACTGGCTACAAACTTTGGTACACGGGGACAACATCGGGTAGGAATGGTGTAGGCATCTTGATTGATTGGAGCCTTAAGGATGGAGTAGTTGAGGTGCGGAGGCAAGGCGACCGGATTATCCTAGTCCGGTTGGTAGTTGGAGATTTGGCTCTGAATGTGATCAGTGCCTATGTCCCACAGGTAGGCCTTTGCGAGAGCACCAAGAGGCAGTTTTGGGAAGATCTCGATAGCATGGTTAGTACTGTGCCTATCAGCGAGAAACTCTTCATAGGAGGAGACCTCAACGGCCATGTGGGTGCGACTAATGTAGGTTTCGAGCGGGTGCATGGGGGTTTCAGGTATGGTAGTAGAAATCAAGAAGGGGAGGATATTTTGAACTTCGCGTTGGCCTACGATTTGTTGATAGCGAACACCGTCTTTAAGAAGAGGTAATCCCATCTAGTGACCTTTCGTAGCGGACAACACCCGAGTTGGATCGACTTTATCCTTGCAAGGAGGGGGGACAGACGTGCTTGCTTAGATTGTAAGGTGTTACCTGGGGAGTGTGTTGTCCCTCAACACAAGCTTGTGGTGGCGGATTTTCGCTTTCGGGTACGTGTCCATCGGGATAATCGGGCCAAGATTGCGAGAACAAAATGGTGGAAGCTTAGGGGGGAAGCAGCGCAAACATTTAAGGAGAGGATGCTAGATGAGGGGCCATGAGAAGGAGAAGATGCAGATGACATGTGGCTAAAGATGGCAACATGTGTTCGGAAGGTGGTTTCGGATGTGTTTGAAGTGAGTAGGGGAGGCAAACGGGAAGCGAAAGACACCTGGTGGTGGAATGACGAGGTGCAAAGGGCTATTAGGGAGAAGGAGTGGTTCAAGCGCCTCCATCATGACAAGAGTGCAGCCAACATTGAGGGCTATAAAATAGCGAAGAGGGCTGCAAAACGAGCGGTGAGTGTAGCAAAAGGTCAGGCGTATGATGACCTTTATCAGCGACTAGGCACAAAGGAAGGGGAGAAGGACATTTATAGGATGGCTAGGATCCGCGAGAGAAAGACGAGGGACATCAACCAAATCAAATTCATCAAGGATGGGACGGATCAACTTTTGGTGAGGGATGAGGAGATCAAGGACAGGTGGAGAGAGTACTTTGATAAGTTGTTTAATGGGTAGAATGAGGGTCCTACCTTGGAGTTGGATGACTCATTTGACGATACCAACAGACGTTTCGTGAGGAGATTTCAGGAGGCAGAGATCGGGGAGGCTTTGAAGAGGATGAAGGGAGGTAAAGCGACATTGAGGTGTGGAGATGCCTAGGTGCCAGAGCGATAGTATGGCTAACTAAGCTTTTTAACCTTATTTTTCGGTCAAACAAGATGCCTGAAGAATGGAGGAGAAGTATATTAGTACCGATCTTCAAGAACAAGGGAGATGTTCAAAGTTATACTAATTATCGTGGGATTAAGTTGATGAGCTATACGATGAAGCTCTGGGAGAGGGTTATCGAGCATCGCCTAAGAAGAGTGACAAGTGTGACCCAAAACCAATTTGGGTTTATGCCTGGTAGGTCGACCATGGAGGCAATTTTCTTATTACGACAGTTGATGGAGAGGTATAGGGAGCAGAAGAAGGACTTGCACATGGTCTTTATTGACCTCGAGAAGGCATATGACAAAGTACCGAGAAATGTCATGTGGTGGGCCTTGGAAAAGCACAAAGTCCCAACTAAGTACATCACCCTCATCAAGGATATGTTCAGGGATGTGGTGACGTGTGTCCGAACATGTTATGGCGACACCAGTGACTTTCCAATTAAAATAGGACTACGTCAAGGGTCGGCATTGAGCCCTTATTTATTTGCTTTGGTGATGGATGAGGTCACAAGGGACATACAAGGTGATATCCCTTGGTGTATGCTCTTTGCTGATGATGTGGTGCTAGTGGATGAGACTAGGGCAGGGAGTAATAGGAAGTTAGAACTATGGAGGCACACGTTAGAGTCGAAAGGGTTTAGACTTAGTAGGACCAAGACCGAGTACATGAGGTGCGATTTCAGCGCGACTAGGAATGAGGAGGGAGACGTTAGCCTCGATGGGCAAGTGGTGGCTAAGAAGGATACTTTTCGGTATTTAGGATCGATGCTACAAAAGGATGGTGACATTGATGAAGATGATAGGCATAGAATTTCAGCCGGTTGGTTGAAATGGCGTCAAGCTTTAGGCGTCCTCTGTGACAGAAAGGTGCCTCAGAAGTTAAAAGGTAAGTTTTATAGGACAGCGATTCGGCCGGCGATGTTATACGGTGCTGAATGTTGGCCTACAAAAAGGCGACATATCCAACAATTGAGTGTAGCAGAGATGCGTATGTTACGATGGTGTTGTGGGCACATAAGGAGGGATAGAGTCCGGAACGACGATATTCGGGATAGGGTTGGGGTGGCACCAATTGAGGAAAAATTGATTCAACACCGGTTGAGATGGTTTGGCCATGTCCAACGGAGGCCTCCTGAGGCACCGGTGCGTAGTGGGGTTCTAAAGCGGGTCAATAATGTAAAGAGAGGTAGAGGTCGACCTAAACTGACTTGGGACGAGTCGGTTAAGAAAGACCTTAAGGAGTGGAATATCCCTAAGGATTTAGCTATGAATAGGAGCGCTTAGAGACTAGCAATTAACGTGCCTGAACCGTAATCTTTTTTTTGTACCATTTATGTGTTCTTTGTTTTCATGCCTCTTTTGGGTTTCATCTCTAACCTACCTCAACTTGCTTGGGACAAAAGGCTATATTGTTGTTGTTGTATTCTAGTTAAGTTCAACTATCCAGTCTTTAAACTTCAGTTGGATTCACCTGATTTCTTTGGGGGTACATAGTGTTGAACTGATAGGTGCAAAATTTTATTTCTTAATTTATCATGTCCTGGTTCAAGATATATAATTAGCCAAATGTGCAGAGTGCGGTATTGAAAGTACCCTTTTCTGTTCCTCAATAAATTCTCGTGCCTGCAAGAGAACTTTCTTCAAGGAGTCAAGAACAACTTTTCTTCTAGTTTTCTTGTGTTAAGCCATGTATAGAGACTGATGCATTTTCCTCATCTCCACAGGACTAGGTTAAAATCTTCATGAATCTGAAAGCTCGCAATCAGAAAAGCAACTGCTTTATTCTCTTCAGTTTCTGTTGTGCGTTCAGATGATCAGATCTTAGTGACATGATCTTTAGAAGATTATAAATACTAGGCAGGCTTTATCTTATAACGTTTTCTTAATTTATTCCCTACTCTTAGAATGAGGGGTTGGGTTTCTGCCTCCTTAACCAATCCACTTATTCAGGATAGTCGGTATGAATGGTAATCTCCAGACAGTTTCAGAACTTAACACATCTTAGCTAATAATCACACGTTCCTACAATTTCTAATCCTATGTTCTATCTGTAATATTGGTGATGATGGAATTGCAACTGATTGCACCTTTATGCATTATGCCTTCCATTGATGTGATCTGCTAGATTCATGCTTTGATACAGTGGTGTTCATGGATCATCTACCTTGTGTGTATTGGTTGTAAGGTTGAAAACACTTCTGGTCTCTTCAGTTCTATGCATCCCTTTGTGGTCTGGTCGATGCGCGAGTGCCGAGGCACTATGATCTGTATACCTAAATGATGTGGAACTGCTTAAAGGAGTTGCTCTGTAAAGACGACACAAGGGCAGCACCTTCTTTGCTGAGCTCTTGCTTTGGGGAGACAGCCTACGGTGTGAATCTATCAGGTTTCTTTCCGCTATTTACGCAGAACCCGTGCTTTCGGGTTGACAAGCGTGTCACTTCCTTTCCGGATCACACGGAGGGATTGCCCATTCGTGTAGGCGTCTGCTGCCAATGCCACGTTGGTGAAGCTCGGGCTTTTCACTCTGCTGCACCAACTTTGCCGTGTCAGCTGCAACAAACTGATTTTGCACTAATGAGGAACCTGGCCAAGCTTTTTAGCAACATTCGTTTGTTGATTTGGGAGAAGTTCTTTGAATGTTTTTTTTGTTCCGATACGCGTCGCGGCGGCCTGCAAGAGGCAGCTAAGGTCTGCATAGACATGACACGTGGTCGAGTTCCCCATCCAATCCAAAGAAAAATAAAAACCAAAAAAAATCGCGCTGGCTATTGAAATATTTTTATTGCACTAATGCAAAACAATAAATATTTTAGTATTACTACTTTGTTAATTACATTTTCAGAAACACCTTTTTCGCTTTCCAAAGACATAGTGTGTATAACAAGTAAAGGGCACATATGGCCGGCCCACGCCCCCTCCCCGCATACCATCATGGGCCAGGGTGCAGCCGCCGCCATGTGGCGTCTCCGTAGGTTAGGGTTTTAGATCGCTTAGATGTTAAAAAATTTTCGGCTTATAAATACAAGAGGTATTGTATTCATTCAGATGAAGTAAAGAATAGGAGTCAAACACTTTTACCCAGCTCTCCAACTCTCTAGCTCTCTTCCTCCCCCGAAACCCTAGCCGCCAGCGTCGCTGCTCTCCGTGCGCCGTTAGGCGCGGCCTCATCGCCGATTGTCTCCGATCTCTATCAAATTCTTCAAAAATACCGCCCAATTATGGCCTTAGCGTTATGCTTGTTACATCTGGTATCGGAGCCGATTCGATCCTTTAGGCACCATTCATGGCCGCCAACGCCGCCATGAACACCAACGTCATCTTTGACGACATCCGCGCCATCCTCGCAGGTGCAGTTCAGGAACTCAAAATTTTTCCTGCAGCACGAGAAAGTTCAAATCGAATCAGATCTGAACAACATCGACAATGAGATCGTCGAACTGGATCGGCGTCTCACGGACAAGGAGAAGGAGATCGCACACATGCGCGACGCCTTCACCGACGTCGTGGCCACGCCGCCATCGGCCACCCTCGTCACCAGCACCCCCAACAACATCGTTATCAACAAGGTCCAACCCAAATTGGATCTGGAGGAGACGATCAAGGAGGAGATCACAATCTTCTCCACCAACAACATCGACAGGAAGGACATCAACAGCGACGCCCACCAACTGTTCGATGGCATGTCTACCCCAGCAAAGCGTCATCTCACGGTGCCATCACGCGCCATCGATGACACTTTCATCAAGGAGCCACCAAGATTGCACCGCGAGGACGCGCTGCACGTGGAAAAGGGGGCGTGATATAACAAGTAAAGGCCCATATGGACGGACCATGACGCCATGGGCCAGGGCGCCGCCGCCGTCGCCACCGCCGTGTGCTGTCTCCGTAGGTTAGGGTTTTAGATCGATTAGAGGCTAAAAAATCCCCAGCTTATAAATACAAGGGGTATTGTATCTATTCAGATGAAGTAACGAATAGGGGTCAAACACTTTTACCCAGCTCTCCAACTCTCTAACTCTCTTCCTCCCTCGAAACCCTAGCCGCCAGTGCCGCCACCACCACACGCCGCCGCTGTGCTGCTGCCCTCCGTGCGCCGCCAGGCGCGGCCTTGTCGCCGACCGCCGCCGGTCTCCATCAAATTCCCCCAAATACCGCCCAGTTGTGGCCCTAGCGTTACACCTGGTACATCGACGAACAATTAAATACGTTCATGCATTAGTTTCTCCCGTAGAGACGGCTACCTCGTGGCGTAAAAGAATAATTGCTTTATGAAAATTTATTCGGCACATACTATTATTAAAATATTACTCCCTCGATGCTGAGCGTTCTAGAAATTTTGTAAGGCAAATTAAGAGAGAACATTAAAGACGCATATAGCCTCATTTTATTTCATAACATGTCATGATGATTGATTGACAAATGGAAAGCATTTGATACAAAACTAGGTTTTGTTCTCCAGAATGCATTATATTTGAGGATAATTTTTGAATGCTAAAATACACTGTACAAAGAGAGTAGTTTATAAGCTAAAATATAATTTTCCTGGCACAACAAAAGCAACGAGCATTGAACTGAGTTTATCTTCAATCAGCTTTATTTGTCCTTCCCAAATCAACTTATCTTTCCGTACAGAGTTCAGTACATTTGCTTTCAAACAACACAAAGCCACAGTAGCTCACAACTTCAATTTCAATCTAAGTAAATGGGCTCTATTTTTTTTTCTCATACCGAACAAGATTTCGAGCCTCAGATACAAGGTCAAAGAGCACTACTGCACAAAAAATGAAGATTTTTCATTATTGGTTCTTAAAGGAAGTGATAGTTACAAAAGACAACATAGCTGCAAGGAACTAGATAATTATGTTGCAAGGTATCTAGACCTGTTTTTTATTATTATTATGGCATTTTCTTTTGGCATGTTGTGTTTGTTTTGTTTGTCGTCAAACCACCAAGGAACACTGACCATCTTCAATAATTGGTCAAAACTAGGGGGTTGCAAACATAATTATCTTTCATTGATGACTAGGGCTGCTGCCTTTTTCTCGGCAATATGGATCACAAGAAATGATCTGGTGTTTGATAAAAGAAACCTAAAATTTATTTTGTAGGTTCCTTTACGGGGCACAATGGCTACGATTTTGAACTCTATTGTAGCGCTCGGATGAAGGCAAGAAACATATTCTTGATGCTTGTAAGCTACAAGAATTTGAGAGCCATGTAGTTGTTTATTACCAACTTTGACTTTAGTTATAAACCTATAATATGTTTAAAGTCTAGGTGTGTTGTTGTAAAAAGTTTGGGGTGATGCCTTTTCTTGTTAGAAGAAAACTAAAGCAAATTCTAGGTGTGTTGTAAAATAGAAATATTTAGCAAGACCCAAGACATCCTTCAACTTTTTACATTACAGTAGAAAGAGATATATGTCAAGCCATTCTTTTTAAATGACAATGGTGCTTTTTAATCTGCCCCTCATTATCCACCACTTCATTCTTTTCATTCCTGACATGTTGTTCCTTTGTTTTTGGTTGACAACCTAGTAGTGGCGGATCTAGGATCGCTGATAATAAAACCTTTACTTTCTCTTTTCTCATCCTTTGTCCCTCCTTTTCTCTTTGTTCTTCATCTTCATCTATTTTCTTCTTCTTTCCCATCTCCATTGATGCATAAAACTTGTTTAGGGGTGCTCTATTGTCCGTGCAGGGGCAATGCCCAACATGGCTTGATGAACCCCAGCCCCCATGCTGGATTCACCCCACCACTAGCTTGACTTAGGCTTTGTTAGGTTCAGTTTCTAAAAAGTGTTTGTGCCACGAAAAAGAATAACACCAACACAACTAGTAAAACTAGAAGCTGATTTCGTGAAATATAATTTTCGTAGCACTTGGAACCTGCTTCCAGCTTTAAGTTTTTTCTTTTCAATTTTTGGGTGGAAATAGAGAGATGTTTCACGGTTGTTTCAAAGTAGATAGAGGAAAGAGGTAAAGTTTCATAGTTGTTTCAACCAAACTGCTTCTAGATTTGCACAACCTACAGCTCATAACAACTTTTTCACAACTCACAGCTAATATCACCAACCAAACATCCTAACACTGATAAGGTCTTTCTAATGTCTTCAAACCCAACCTAACCCATGGGGCTCAACCTTCTAGCTAGTTTTTCTTCATAGAAGAATGCATTGAGTTTGTTGGACTATTGGCACACGCTGTATTATGTTTGACACAACATCTTAGCTCACTCCTTTATGTTTCTATATATTGCAAGAGTTGATTCTTAATAGAAAGTTTAAGTTTAAATTTGATGTAGTACTAGCTGTGAATAACGCCCTGTGCCCTGTGCTGCTCTGCTCAAACATTTCCCTCATAAAAATCGATCATGGTGTGTGTTGCAGCAGAGCTGGGGCTGCATCCGTATCCTGTATCCATGGCACAATCCGCTGTCACAACTAAGGACGTCACCAAAGCAGCCCAGCCTCGTGAGAAGTGCCTTGACGTCTGTGCTCACCGACGCAAGTGGCCAGTAAAACAAGTACAACCAGACGCTGTCCAATCAAAACGGATACAGATTAAAGAGGATATTGCTGCAACAATAATCTTCAGACAAGACTCGGGTAGGGCCAATCTGGTCCGCCATTGGTGCAACCTACTAGAGGCCGCCCGGCCACCGCTCAAAAGCACCTGGATCTGCCTGTCTGAAAGCACCCTCTACTACTGCCACTGGACTAGAGCAACAAAGAGTTGCAAAGTCTTGCAAATAAAACGAACGAATTCCCTTCCATATACTGAAAAGTAAGATGATGTTGAGGATAAAACTGAGACGAGAATGCAGATTGATTCTGACTTCTCAATAATATAAATGGACCACATTTTGGGTGTCAAACACACAAGGACTCTATCTCTCTCTATGGTGATCTAATCTGAATCTTTTGAGTGCAGAGTGACGTGATGTTGATTAGTTTGTATAAAGCACTAATAATAACAAGCATTGCTGAACATAAACATGTGGCAGTGGAGGTCCTGCCTGCCACAAAATGGTGTTTGTTCCAATAGGTATCCAGCGCGGACTGCACCGAATTAATCATGGAATATATGCATATCCATTTCTCCATGTAGCATTCATTGAAGATTGATTCAGTAGTGATGTGACCTACATATATCTTGCTGGTGATAAGTACATGGGTTTTTTTTAACATACTAACAGGTGAGTTCTAATATATTTTGCACTGTATTTTCTTTGAGATCACTGTTTCTCTTTGTTATGCACATTTTGGTTCGAACCAACAAATTGAATTTCTTTTCTGGGTGTTCTAGGAATTTTCTATAAGTTACAGTTTAACAGTTCAATTTTGTGGGCTATTTTGTAAACAACATTAGCCTAAATATATAGATTCACCCAAACTTCTCACTTTGAGACTGAAGAAGATGTTCTTACAAAAAAGAAAAATGTGTAAGGAAAAAATGATAATTTCCGAGAATATCTGATAAATTGTTTGGTTTATATATGAGCATAAAAGAAGATACCATTTTGATAAGGTCGTAGGCTAAAACAATCAAGTGTACCAGGATTAACCTTAATGGTTTCTTTGTCGCTTATATATGCACTTATTAAAAGTACTAATTCCTTCAGCACTGACGGCTAAATGTCATGTCCAATTTCTTTATCAAGCATATAGATTCTTTTTGGATAAATTTGTTGCAAACTCTCTTCTCGTAGCCTTTTCCTAACCCTCTCCTATAATTCTTTTCTTGGCTCAACAAACATCTAAAATTTCTAGACATTTTCAGTTATGAATGGAGTGTTTTGTTCTTGTATATACCATATATCATCAAAAAAGGGAAAACACATACTCTGTATAATTCAGTAGCCCAGTATTATTGATGTCAAATTCATTGTATCTTAAACTTATGATTTGTTTGCTGTGATTATACAATAATAATTCATCTACGGTCCCCTTTGTCCTGCTAAAGATAGTGCCATGCTTAGTGGAATGCATATAGGTCATGTCATGTCCATAAGCTTTCTTTCCCTTGCAGGACCATCATGTGCTTTCGTGTACGAATCCTCAGATTGATAAATACATGAATGCTACTATCTTTCGGCAAACAAGACCCAGAAAGTTCTCTCTTCAGTACTTCTCTTTTACTATATAATCAGATTCCATAGCTTGTCTATCTCTCCAAAGAGTTAGTGATTCTGGAATATCCCTCACTTTATTTTAATTGATAAAAATCGTGAAGTGCAAGTCCTGCATTTGCATGTTTATCAACATCATCGCCATTGTTTTGTCGCTTTAAGAGATGCTATGCTTAAGCATGCATATATTGTGTGTAAGCATGTAGATGTAGCTTTTGAAAAGAAAATTGTAAAAGAATGAGACAAAAGCCATATGCAAGCTACATAAAGGGGGTCATGACCTATGTTGTGTACCTATTTTATCCCTAAACCTCGGTTACTAGTTCAAAAATTTAAATAAAGTCTTTGATGGAGGAAAAAAGTATGACTACGTGTCTCTTGCTTGAATTGGCTCCAGGAGGAGTGGAAGATTCAGTTGTGTCGTTGTTTTCCCCTTGAACTAGGTTGTTTTGATGAGCACACAAATAAGTTGATGGGCAAGCTTCCTTCTCCGCAAGCTTGCTCATCAACTTATTTTGCATTAAATTATTTTTTAATCCGCTCATCAACTTGGGAGTGCAAAAGCATATCATCCTCATTACATCATGGCCACAAAGTGTTTAAGTACACTGCAAGTTGATGCATAAATTTGTGTGCTAGCACCGCCTCCAAATAGTTTAACTAATTAACACTGAGATTAGTCTAGCTACAAGGACTAACAATGAGGTTAGGCTAACTACAACTAACCTGGAAACTAACACTGACATTAATATAGCTACACCTGCAGTAAAATCTACAATTCACTTCAACATGCAAAAAAGGAGACAACATTTTGATAAGGTCGTAGGCAAAACCAATCAGGTGTACCTGGATTAACCTTAATGGTTTCTTTGTCAGTTATGCACTCATCCAAAGAACTAATTCCTTCAGCACACTGACTGCTAAAATGTCATGTCCAATTTCTTTATCCAGCATATAGATTATTTCTGCGCATACATTTGTTGGGAACTCTCTTCTCGTAGCTTTTTTTTTTCTATCCCCCTCCTATAATTCTTTTCTTGCTAATGAAATTTTCAACAAAAAACAGAAAGAATTTCATATATATTTACATATATACACTTTTCCAATTGTGGGTGTGGTGTTAATTCTTATATATAACATATTGTCAAAAAAGGAAAACACATATAATTCGGTTGCTCAGTGTATCCAAAGTATTTGATTTGTTTGCTGCAACAATATATACCATAGTGTCTAATGATTCAACTACTGTCCCGGCCCCTTTGTTCGTCCTAGCTAGAGATAGCGCCATGCTTAGTGGAACGCATATAGGTGTCCCCATAAGCTTTCTTTCCCTTGCAGGTCCATTCGTGTACGAATCATCAGATTGATAAATACATGAATGATTCCTCAAAAAAAAAAAAAAAGAATGCTACTCTTGTTTCGACAAACAAGACCCACAAAGTTATCTCATTAGTACTTCTCTTCTTTTACTATAAAGTCAGATTCCATAGCTAGCTAGTCTATCTGTCCAAAGACTTAGTGATGCTGGAATCTCCCTCACTTTATTTTAATTGAATTAGCACTGTTGCTACAATATGATGCATCGTGAACTGCAAGTCCTCAGTTTTCAAATACCCCACCACCAGCATCACTCACTTCTCAAATGACCGCTGACCAACCAATATAATGGCGCACAACATGGTCTGTGTGTCATATTCAGGGTTCTCATGCATTTTTGTTTGCTAACTTAAAAAAAACTCGACAGGAAGGAGCGCAGACTGCACCCCTACTTTTTAATTAAGAGGATGCAAGGTTCAAACTTGGGTCTCTGAACTGAGAGCTAGCTCTAGTAACCAATTGCCCATGAGAGCACCTGCTTTGTTTGCTAAGTTGCATTAAATACATAAATAAATTCTTGGAATGGCATCAAAAAATGAGTCCAACTTGCATATTGGAGTTCAATGTAACATAGCCCTGTTCTAGACGATCAAAACGAGCATAGTCCGCCAAATTTGGAATCAGGATGAACAAATTATGATGCTCAAAAGGTTTCCCAAGCTGGCGAAACTGGGCTACCCGGTTTTCATACCGGACAAACCAGTTTCATGTGTAATCAGGTCATTTGATTTGTAATATTACGGGTAATCATCCATTTCTTGGAATTTGAGAGTAGAGTTGTAGATCTGTTCTAAGGGTCAATTTGAAATAATGTTTTAGGTGTGATTTCGAACCTCTCTTAGAGTCACAGGGCAAGACGTACTTTATCAGTAACAAAAAAGGGTAAAAAATGGCGTGGGTATTTCTCAGATTCGAATCTAAATTTTGAAGATGTGAATAAAACCGGCCTCTTAATATCCACATGTGCCTTAGTATTGTAACGCTAACGGCAAATGCACAGGTACCTCAGGGAGTTGCAACTTAGTTTACCAATTTACTAGTTACAAATTATAAAGGTCAGATCATATTACCACGAAGATAAAGATGGGTACCACTTTGTTAACTAAGCAACACCAGGCTGGTCGCTGTTAAGAATACTTTGCCCGCCGCGTTAAACCAACTTTACTAGTTACAAATTACAAAGGTCAGATCATGTTACCACCCCTTTGCCCGCCGCGGTTAAGAATACTGCAGTTGGGAAGCAAACCACAGAAGTTTCTGCTAGTTGGTCAGTTCACTGAAGCATTTGTTGCAAGTAACAAAAGCAGTCTGATTTGAATCAACAAAAGCCAAAAGCAATAGGTTCACACAGCCCAGAGGAAGCTTTAGACACTAACACTAGTTAGACTATGAAAAGGCATGACAAACTAACAGACAGCACAATATTAGAGAACATTGCAGCACATGCTTTGTGTAATAGCTTAGTTGTCTCTAATCAACATAAATCCAACAGAAACATGTTTCTGATGTACATATAAGATATAAACAAGCTAATATATAGTAACGATCCAATTGTAACTGAATTTTGTGGGTTATATCTTAGTTGTGTCCATTGATCACAGTAACATATAGATCGGGAACTACGTTACTGATGATAGGCACTACCCTTGTACCAAAAGTACATGTCACTCTTTTGTCCTATGTCAAAATTTTTTATGTTTGACAAATTTTATAAAAAAATATTATCACAGTATTGCCCTGGTATGTACTTGATAAATAAACTTAATTTGACCCAGGAAAACATTAGAATGACATGCATGTAATTTTGGGGTAGAGAGAGTAACACATATTAACAGTCAAGACTAACTCCTTGTGGTGTATTAGGTGTAATCGGCATACCTAATTAGCTAGCCAACATCATCTGGACATAACTTAATGGAAGTGGAAACTTATAGTTTGCATCACATATATATAAACAAAGTGCGAAGTGCCAATGACGACTTCGGGAATCTCCAGATCTGTCGGGTGCTCAGTCCTTCAGAGATGCTTATAGGGGTAGGGGTAGGTTTGCGTACATGTATACATAGGGGTGAGTGTGTGTGTTGTGAGCGTCTGTATTGTACTATGTAATTCTAAATAAAACAAAGTGGTGGAAGCAGCATCAGCTGGATTTTACTCATCAGTACCTCAGTTTGTTGGACTAGACGCCGGTAACATCTCTAGCATATGGCTTCACCTGATCCTCAGTGTTGTCAACCATCTAGAGGCCACCCATGATTTGTGTACCTTTTCTTGTTCCATGATGACTACAATGATATGGAAACTTTATTTAATAAAGTAACAAATTTTTTTCTTGTCTTACCATACCCAGCATAAAAATTCGTACCTTTTCCTCCTCTGCAAGTTCCGGTTGCAAAGCTTTGATGAATCGAGCACCTAGATTATAATGAAAAAGCAAATGATTTATTGTCGTCATATTTTCGTGTAGGTATTCAGATGATCAGATCTTTGGTGTAATTCTTTAGATATAAGATTAAATGTTACACATATATGGATATTTTCAGAAGTTAATACAGTGAGGTTAGCTTATATTATATCCATGCCAACAATACCGCCCTTTGTTCTCTTCAATTAAAACAAATACTAGTGATGATAATGGAAAGGTAAGAAAACCACTCTTGCTCCTTTTTATTGGATCGCCTTCTTTTTTCTCCTTGAGTAACAAAACCATTATTACTCTCTCCATCTTTTGTTCATCCCGTTCCTTGGAGGCTTGCTGTTCCTAATGTGCGAGGACGCTATGGTCTGCAGACCTTATGATGTGAGAAGCTCAAAGAAGTTTGCCCAGAAAAGAGAATACAAAGATATGGAGGGAAATCAAGATTCCCATGAGTTGCATTTGATGGCAGCCCTTTGCCTTGGCCTTTGGGGGAGACAGGGTACGATGTAAATGTATCAGCTTCCTTTCTGCGATTTCAACGTGCTCCTGCTTTGGGGAGACAAGGACACCATCTAATTGTCGCACGTTGCCTCTTTTTGGCTGACACGATTGGTTCCATTGCCCAACAAAAGCCCTATACACACATTGCCTTTGCTTGAGCCTACTACTTTGGTGTAGCCTGCTTGGACCGTCCCAATTCAAAGGATAACCTCTTATTAGTCCTTGTTATATATCATTGCTCAAAAAAAAGTCCTTGTTATATATCTCTCTCTCTCTTCATGTTCGATCATTTTTCATCTCCAGTGGCTATGGCTATGGTGGCGCATTGATAGGCCTGGTTCCTCTTGTTAGGGCACTAGTACAGAATCCATTTTTGCTGATGCTTGTGATTTTTAAGAGACGGTTCATAATGCATAGGTGCTAGTAAAAATGGAATTGTGGGCCTATGGTTATGAACTGCAAGTGCAAATTTTTCTAGATGTATTTCTACTGGTGATAGACTTAAGAAAACAACTAGTAAAATTCTTACCCTAGTGCCCCTACAAATAATTTGAATTCTTTTATCAAATTTTTAAATAATCTCTATTGGAGAATGGTCTAAATGAAAGTTAGTATTTAAAAGATCTACAATTTTGTAGTCGACTATTTTTCATTTCAAATCATATTTAGTGTTCGGAAATTTATGTTTATGATTAATGATTGTAAAATTTATATTTTTTCAAATCTTCGGATAGATAAACGATCATAAGCAAAGTTGTAGATCTCGATGATATCTAAAACTTTATAGTTGAATCCTTTTCATTTGAATGTCTAGGGTCTTCAAATCTCCATTTCAAACTCTAGCGGAATAAATACTACAGGAATATTTCTGTTGCTTAATCACACAAGTGACTTCGGCATGTAATGCACAAGGCTTGAGGTTCCGAGTTCGATTCCGAAGAACTGCATATGCACTTATTTCTCATGAAAAAAAATACATAACAATGCTAAAAATCGTTTGTGGCTTCCTAGTGCGGGCCTCCTTTGATATATTTTAAGCTTGATTTTTTTTATTTATTATAGTAAATCAGTTAGAATATTTATGGTGTGGTAGTTCTTATGTGACGCAAATAAAATTTGCTGATTTTACTAGCCTTTGACACCAACAATTGGTAAAAGCATTAGTAGAAATATAAAAAGTACTCTCCGTCAAGATGTTTGTATACTCTTGGGCCTAGTTGGATGATGCCTCTGTTTTGGTTTTGAGACAAGGTGGCTTTGTCCTAAGTCAAACGGTTCTATGTTTAACCTAATTTATAGAAATAAGCAACAATATTTATGATATCAAATAAGTATAGTTAGGTTTATTACAAGATATATTTTCATAATTTACTCGTTTGATGTGTTAGATGCTAATATTCTTTGCTATAGATTTGGTCAAAATTAAATTAAGTTGATTTAGGATAAACTAAAATATATTATATTATAGGACGAAGGGAGTATTTTATAAAAAAAATTATAAAATGAAATCCTGTGGGGATCTCCCTGCGGTTTTTGCCTTAAAAAAATTAACACCATTTTCAATTGGCATTGTTGGCGCCACCAGTCAACTGCTGGATCCAAGCGGACCAGTGTGGGATCGACATGGTCAATCTTGGAAACAATCTTAACTCTTTATAAAGGAATTAAAAAATTAAAAAAGGAAAAATACAAGAATTTTGAATTTTTGAAATTTATCTCATTAAAATATTCCAAAATTAAGAATGGGCTTAGTTACTTAAATTCAAAAAATGAACCAAAGAATTTTGGTATCTAGAAATTAGTTAAAAATATTTATTACAATAGAAAGAAGAATACAATAATTTAACTTTCTAATCATTCTTGTATTTCTTTATGTGAAAATAAAAGAGCTATGTTGTTTCGTATTTGATTGACTGAACTCCAAGGAAATTCTCTCCTATACCAATTAAGAATTTTTTTACAATACTTGGGAGAGATGTCACGAAGTGTTTCTTGTGTCTATGATTAGTGGGCCCATACGATGAAAGACATTAAGAGGCGTTTGTGAGGGAGGCGTCAGGAAGTGTTAGATCGATGTGTCTATGATCGGTGGACCCTTGTATACCATAATGCTTCCGAAAACCTCCAAAATTGAGGGCTCACCAATTAATAGTATTTTAGGATATGAGTGTGCTATAGCAGATCTCCTATCTTATCTCCTATACCCATAATTTTTCAATAGATCTACTAAAATAAGCATCACTTTTTCTAAATAAATGAAACGATGCCCCTCTCCCCTATCCCTAAACAAATACATGAGACAAGTTTTAGGTAAGCTGTTATAGGAGTACTCTCATATATCCTAAATTCAATTTATTTATTTCTTGTAACAATTTATAGGAGATGCAATATATATATGAAATATATGGTTTTATTAGAAAAGAGAATATATTATATCTCAGCTTTTGCATCATTAATGCATATAGTTTTTCCTTATTATACAGCACAGAAGCAATATATGAAATATGGTGGAGATGCTCTAAATAGGGGCCCCCTGTTCCACTCCTGTTGTTTGGCTCCCGTTTTTAAACATGAGGTTAAGGGCTCAATTAGAAGCCTTAGTGGGGTTGCTTAATTGCAGTTTATTCCTTCAATATCATTGACTCTTATCTTTTCAATACGGTCTTCCAATCGCCTCAAATCCAACATACTTATGGTGAGTGGTGACCAACCCTTTTAGTTTTTTCCTGGAGAGGAACGATTGGTCTTAATTACTGAATCTTTTCCTATCAAACCATGCAAGTACACCTTTCTATTTCTCTTGAGAATAAGCCGCACGGATCGATTTGTGATTTTTTTAGAGTTCTTTTTTATTTTTTCAAACTATGGTCCTAGTCAGTGTTTGAGTATGCAAATTGCAAACGTCACCATTCCTTCACCAAAGTAGGAAAGGAGAGTGATGTTGGACATAATCTGCTGCCATCCCATCTTTCATTTTTTAACATGGTCAAGGACATGTAGGGGTCAGCTCGTGTCGAGGCCGACCATGTCCTGGTCCTGTAGCAGCATGACGTTAGGTCGTGTGCCTGTAAAGGTTCCATCAGCCACGTCTCGAGCTGATGCTAGAATAGTACTAGGAGTAGTTGAGTACTGTAGCCATGCCTCATGTACCCGATAGTGGGTGAGGTCTGTGTATAAATTCTATGCAAAGCAATGGAAACAGAAGCTTCTTTGCGACCATTCACTTGTGTACTCAGTTTCGGCCAACGTTGAAACAAGAGCGATGTGTGTGTTCAGGAGCTCGGCTCATCTTCTTCCTTGGTTTAAAGAGGGTCTCGAGGGTAGGGTCGAGTAGGCACTACTCGCCCCGTCGGTGCTAGGCTCTAGCACCAACACGTGGTATCGAAGCCATACAGATCGTTAGGCTTCACCGTCGGCGATGTCGGAGACTGGTACGGGCATCGGTGCATTGCAGGGCAGCGGCGGAGATGCGGAGAGGCAGCTCCAGCCCGTGGCGCAGCTGGTGGAGGTGCGCATGGTGAGGGAGTATGGAGGGACCAACTCCTGGCCGATGCTCACTCACACCAACTACGGCCAGTGGGCTGTGCAGATGCAGTGGAAGCTACGCGCTCGGAGGTGTTGGGTGGCCGTCGAGACTAGGAACGTTGGCGAGGAGGCGGAGGTGGGCGTCATGGAGGCGCTCATGGCTTCCACGCCCGGCGAGTTCCATGAGGCGCTCGGCCAGAAGGCCACGGCGAAGGAGGCTTGGGAGATGCTGGCCTCATTCCGTGTTGGCTCGAATCGAGCCAAGCACGCCAAGGTCTAGCAACTCAAGCACGAGTTCAACTGCATCCGGTTCAAGTCCGGGGAGACGGTGGAGGACTTCACGCTGCGTCTCCAGTCGTTGGCTAGCTAGTTGGCCACTTATGACAAGCCGCTAGAGGATGAGGATCTCGTCAGCAAGTTGCTCTGCGTGGTGCCTCCCAAGTACTCGCAACTCACCATGTACATCGAGACAATGCTGGACATATCTACTTTGTCCCTCGAGGATGTGGCATCGAGGCTGCGGGTGGTGGAGAGCCGCGGACCTGCGCCGCCGGAGAAGGAAAAGCCCAACTGATGCTGACCGAGGAGGAGTGGATGGTGCGGATGAAGGAGAAGCACCGGTCTAGGAAAGGCTCCAGCCGCGCGCGGCGGTGGTGACCGTGGCGGCAACGGCGGCAAGAAGCAGGGGAAGGCACCGGCGGACAAGAAAAAGGGCAGAAAGAAGTTCACTGCCCCCAACGCCTGTCACAAGTGCGGCAAGGTGGGGCACTGGGCTCGCGAGTGCCCAAAAAGGAAGGAGAAAAAGGAGGAGACGCACCTGGCTCAGGACGACAGCAATGACGAGCAAGCGCTCCTGATGGGTGAGTACTGTGCTCTGTAGGAAGATGAAATAGGGGAGGCGAAGGCGGAGCAGAGGATTGCGTCGCAGGCCATCGAACTTGATGAGCCACGAGCACAGGCACATCTGGGCGTAGTCGACAACGAGAAGGAGCAGCGGTGGTACCTCAACTCTGGCGCAAGCAACCATATGACTGGTTGCCGCACCGCTTTCACCGACCTCGACACGAACAAGACCGGCACAGTCAAGTTCGAGGATGGCTCGAGGGTGCACATCTGAGGCCAAGGCACGGTCATTTTCCATTGTCAGAATGGGGAGTAGCACACACTAACGGATGTGTACTTTATCCCACAGCTCCGCTCGAGCATCGTCAGTCTGGGTCAGCTTGACGAGCGCGGAGCAGAGGTGCTGATTTTAGACGGCATGCTGCGCATCAGGGATAAGGAACGGTATCTTCTCGCCAAGGTAACACGCTCCAAGAACCACCTCTATCTTCTCGATTTGAAGGTGGAACATCCTGTGTGCTTGGCGGCGGCATGCACGCAGGAGCCGTGGCTGTGGCATGGCCAGTTCAGCCATCTGAGCTTCGACGCCCTTGGCCGGCTCGGCAAGATGGTTATTGAGCTTCCAGAGATCAAGCACACCGACGAGCTGTGCGACAGCTACCTGGCAGGAAAGCAGAGGTGGCTGCCATTCTCAAAGATGGCAAGGTACCGTGCGACGGACCCCCTCGTGCTGGTCCACGGGGCCCTCTACGGGCCAATCACAACAGCGACACATGGAGGACGGAGGTATTTCCTCCTACTCATGGATGACTGTAGCCACTACATGTGGCTGCAGCTCCTCACGAGCAAGAGTGATGCGGCGAACGCCATCAAGCACTTCAAGGCGCGGGCGGAGGCAGAGTGAGGCAAGCAGCTGCGGGTGCTCCGGACCGACCGCGGCGGTGAGTTCACAGCGCTCGAGTTCAGCGAGTACTGCGTCGAG
Source organism: Bothriochloa decipiens (assembly GCA_023333625.1). Lineage (NCBI taxonomy): Eukaryota > Viridiplantae > Streptophyta > Magnoliopsida > Poales > Poaceae > Bothriochloa > Bothriochloa decipiens. Next base: position 27,973,856 of record CM041647.1, on the reverse strand, counting down.
GAGGGGGTGGGTCGACACCTCATAGCACCCTACTCACCACAGCAGAACGGCATCGTGGAGCACCGGAATCAGACCATCATCTGCATGGCACGCTCGATGATGAAGGCCAAGGGGATGCTGACAACGTTCTGGGGAGAGGCGGTCACGACCGCCATGCACATCCTCAATTGGTCGCTGACCAAAGCCCTCGAGGGGAAGACGCCGTACGAGGTGTGGCACGGGTGCAAGCCCAATGTCTCATACCTGCGCACATTCGGCTACAGCCGGGCCTCAGAAAGCTGGAGGACAGGAGCACGCGCATGGTGTTCCTCGGCTATGAGGAGGGGTCGAAAGCCTATCGGCTATATGATCCGGTCAGAGGCAAGGTCGTGTTGTCCTGGGATGTGGTCTTCGACGAGGCTACATCATGGACCTAGGATAGGCCAGAAGCAAGAAGCCTCAAGCAAGGCGGCGGGCTCTGCGACACATTCGTCATGGAAAGGATGGTAATCCATGGCCATGGCGAACCTGAGGAGGCATCAGGGACCGAGGAAGCCGGAGCAGTGAACCCTATGGGGGCTGGGGCGGAGGAGCCACCCAATCTGTCCAGAGCAAAGTCCCCTGCCTTGGGCCGTTCTCCATTCCACTGGGCCACCCCTCGACCAGGGGCCTCGTCCATGAACACGGGTCGGAGGGGCGCGGCCTCGACCGCGACTGCAGAACTGGAGGCATTGAGAAGGGCGTGGGGGGCCTCGAACCTGACCGAGTCACTCGCACGGGTCGAGACGACATCCGCCACGGAGTCCCGGACGGCCCCGACCGCCTCGGTGCGGGAGGCCTCGACCGCACAGGCACGTGGGGTCTCGACCACGAACTCCTTCGCGAGAGGCGTCGAACCACTCGACCCAATCGAGGGAGGCCTTGAGCACGGGACCATGGGCTACGATCACGCAGGGGACCCTCGACCGGGGGGCCTCGACCCCGAAGCAGGCAGTCTCGACCATGGGTCAGCAGGACCGAGTACGGGCCAGGGTGCCTCGACTGCTAGAGGGGCCTTGATCGCTGTTCAGGAAGCCTCGAGTGCAGGCCGTGGGACCTCGACCGTGGAGGGGGGTCAAGCATAGAACTTCTCCACTACAAACGACTCCGCCTCGAGGAACTGTGGTTGCAACCATCGAGTATGCAATGCCACCGTTGGACATCACGGAATTCATGGACGCATACGATGAGGGTGAGGAGGTCCGGTTCCGTCGCTTGGACGACATCGTGGCAGATGCGATGGTACCCGGTCTGGTGGCGTGGACCCTCGACGACAACCATACACTGCTTCTGATGAGTGCAGAGGAGCCGACCACGTTCGCCATTGTGGAGCGCAACACGGCGTGGCGGAAGGCGATGCTGAAAGAGATGAAGGACATCGAGGAGAACAAGACCTAGGAGCTTGTCAATCTACCGGTGGGCTGTCGGCCGATTGGACTCAAGTGGGTCTTCAAGGTGAAGCGGGACGAGTGCAGGGCCGTGGTGAAACACAAGGCACGCCTCATCGCTCGAGGGTTCATGCAGCGCGAGGGGGTCGACTTTGAGGAGGTCTTTGCCCCCATTGCACGCATGGCGTCGGTGCGACTCCTGCTCACCCTCGCTGTTGCCAAGAAGTGGAAGGTTCACCTCCTCGATGTCAAGTCGGCGTTCCTCAACGGGGACCTGGCGGAGACGGTCTACGTCAAGCAGGCGCCGGGGTTTGTCGTCAAGGGCGCGGAGAAGAAGGTGCTGCGCCTGCGCAAGGCCCTCTATGGCCTGCGTCAGGCATCGCGGGCGTGGAACGCCAAGCTCGATGCCATCATGGTTGAGCTTAGATTCGGGAGATGCGCCACGGAGCACGCACTGTACACCCATCAATGGGGGAAGGAGCATCTCATCGTCGGGGTGTACGTGGACGACCTCATCGTCACCAGCACGCGGGCTCAGGACATCGCAATTTTCAAGGAGGAGATGGCCGCGTGGTTCCGGATGAGCGATTTGGGTGCCCTGTCTTACTACATCGGCATCGAGGTGAAGCAGGGGGAGGACGCCATCAGGCTGGGGCAGCGCGCCTACGCGCGGAAGCTGCTTGAGCGGGCGGGCATGGTGGACTGCAAGGCTGTGGCCACGCCAATGAAGCAGCGCATAAAGCTCTCGAGGCAGAGCACCGCGGCGAAGGTGGACACTACACTCTACCGGAGCATCGTCGGCGGTTTACGCTGGCTGACTCACACACGGCCGGACATCGCTTTTGTGGTGGGCTATGTGAGCCGGTTCATGGAGGATCCGTGGGAGGATCACTGGACGGCGGTCAAGCGTTTGCTGCGCTACGTCCAAGGTACGGTGGAGTTGGGGATTGTCTTCCCCAAGCGCGGCGGGCTTCAATTGAAGGTGTTTAGTGAAACGCCGCCCGAGGCCAAGGAGGGCGCGCCGGGACTCACGGTGTTCAGCAACGCGGACATGGCGGGTGACGTGGACGGGCGGCGGAGCACTTCCGGCGTGCTTGTCTTTCTCGGTGGAGCGCCGATCGCCTGGCAGTCGTTGAAGCAGAAGATGATGGCTCTGTCCACCTGTGAGGCAGAGTATGTGGCTATGGCCACGGCGGCGTGCCAGGTGGTCTGGCTACGACGGTTGCTGAGCGAGCTCACGGGTGTCGAGGCTGAACCACCGGCGCTCAAGGTGGACAACCAGCCAGCAATCGCGCTGGCAAAGAACCCCATTCTTCACGACAGAAGTAAGCACATCGATGTGAAGTTCCACTTTCTTCGAGACTGCGTCGATGGAGGACAGATCGTCGTCGAGTTCGTCGACACTGCCCGGCAGCTCGCTGACATCCTCACCAAGTCACTCGGGCGTCTTCGGTTAGAGGAGCTAAGGAAGATGATTGGCATGGTCAAGGTCAAGGGCTAGCAGCAGGATTAGGGGAAGATCGTTAGACATAATTTGCTGCCATCCCATCTTTCACTTCTTAACATGGTCAAGGACATGTAGGGGTCAGCTCGTGTCGAGGCCGACCATGTTCTGGTCCTGTAGCAGCATGGCGTTAGGTCGTACACCTGTAAAGGTTCCATCAGCCACGTCTCGAGCTGATGCTAGAATAGTACTAGGAGTAGTTGAGTACTGTAGTCATGCCTCATGTATCCAATAGTGGGTGAGGTCTGTATATAAATTCTATGCAAAGCAATAGAAACAAAAGCTTCTTTACGACCATTCACTTGTGTACTTAGTTTCGGCCAACGCTGAAACAAGAGCGGTGTGTGTGTTCAGGAGCTCGGCTCGTCTTCTTCCTTGGTTTAAGAAGAGTCTCGAGGGTAGGGTCGAGTAGGCACTACTCGCCCCGTCGGTGCTAGGCCTCTAGCGTCAACCAGTCAGCAGTGCCTTGACGTATGTGCTGACCGCGACGCAGGTGGCCGGTATATATCATATTGGCGAGCAGACGCTGTCCAACAGAAAGGTAGGTGAGAGATACGGATTAAAATTGAAATAATGCACGATTATTCACACAAGATCAGATTGTGGGTCCCAATCCCAGGGGGGCCACCCCTGCAAAGCACCACCCTGTCTGAAGCTGTCTGCTTGTACTGAGTCTAGGACTACTGATGGACAAAAGGCCCTACTACATCTCTTGCAAACACAAATGAATTCCATCATCCCTTACTGAAAAGGGACATGATGAAGTTAGAACTGAGACGAGGCTGTTCGTGTTCATTATTGGTTCTGAGTTTTCAGTAATATAAATGGATCACATTCCCAGTGTCAAGTCCACAAAGACTCTGGTTTCTTAGTGAATGTATCTTTTGCGTTGTTTTTCGTAAAGTGAACGTGATGTGTGTGTCTACTATATATACAAGAGTTCGCAGAGCACTGGTAGGTGGCGCTGAAAAATAGAATAAAACATGTGGCAGTGGAGGACTTTACACAAAAGAGTGTTTGTTGTTTCAATAGGTATCCAGCGCGGACTGCACCGAATCATGTCATGCATCTCCCTTTCTCCCAAAAACCTCCGTTGATTTGAAGCTAGCTATCATTGGGTAGCGATGTGACCTATATATATCTATCTAGGGCCTGAATTAAGCCAGCGATAAGTACAAGGATATTTTTTTGGGAGAATAATGCATGGTAATTTTCAACTGTTGCAGACAATCTTGTTGTCAAAAAAAAAAACTGTTGCAGACATTTGTTTTTTAGGATATGTGCATTTTGGTTTGGAATTAAATAAAACTGGTTCCTTGGGGAAAGCCTGGTATTTTCTGCTGGAGAGGTACCTTTACTCTTATGTAGGGTCATACTGAGCAAGTATATGGGGATTAACTGAAATGGTTTCCTTGTCAGTTATGCTTACACGATTCCTAAGAATTGGATTCTTTTAAGTCCTGATTGCCCTAATATATGTCATGTCAAAAATCTTTAGCCAAATGGATTCTCTTGATTAATGTGGTGGCGTAAGAACATGAATCCATTGCACAGCATAATACCAATTAAATATCACTAGATTAATTACGAAATACATATTTTTTGACCGAGTAACCGGGGGAATCTCCAACCTTTATTTCATATAAATGAAAGAATATTATGTACATAAATACAAAGCTAAAAAAGTCTGAAAGGAGAAATACAAGGCATCCTACATAAGAGTAAAGATATATAGTTATTTGACAATGTTTTCTATAAACTTTACTAAACTAAAAAATGATTTCTCTCAAAACTCTAATTGTTTCTTTTTCTAGACTGACAAAGTATGTCATGTATTTAGATTGAAAATAAAATAAAAAAAACACACACTGAAGTTAGTAAATCTATTGAAACCTTAGTTGCGTTGTGTGTGATGTCATAATTTCCTAATGGTTCAGATACTTACTGTCCCCTTGTCGCCTATAGTGCCATGCTTACTGGACCGCATACAAGTCATGACATCCCCTTGAGAATCATTTCTGTACCTGCATATCCTCAGATTGATATGAATAACACCTTTCTTCCGAAAAAACTGGACCCAGTACTTCTCTTTTTGTGATCCATAATATCATATTCCCTGGTCTATCTCTCGAAGTCGGTGATGAAGGAATCTTGATCCCTTCTCTTTGTTTTAAATCTATATATTGCTGCTCAATGATTCGTAGATCCTGTTCTTCATGCATGATGATGTGTCGTGAAAGACTACTCGTGTAGTTTGGTTGCTTATTGGTTGGGCGCAATATTTGCAATGATCTCGAAGCATCTGAAAGAAACTATATATGATCTCATAATCACACACATCATTACTTTTCTTTTTGAAAATATAAGACTTATATACACACTTAAACACTCACCCTCTGACACATGCACGCGCATCACTATGAGCACCTACAAGAGAAGACCCGCTAGCATACACTTCTAGATACGGTTGATGAATGAATAATTAGCCACAAATATTAGCACTTGTGTCAAATCAAAAGGATTTAGGACTTAGTGGATATGTTCCACCATATCCAGATAATCATAGGCTATGCTTACTTCATAGTTTTGTAGGGGCCAAGAACTTCGGTGATGCCACTCCTTTTCCGCCTTGTGCTTCTTTCCATAACCATCGTGAAGGTATGCTATATTCCATATGTGGAGGTAATAACCTGATGGACAGAATTAAGAAGTGGGAGAAAATAGAGCGCGTTCAGAAGGTCGAGAAAATGACCAACCATTGATAGTTTTGAGATGCATGAAGGAAGTTCCTGCCAAGATCCTGAAGGTAAAATATGAGCGTGAGATCGACCAAAAGCAACACCCAGAGACCGCACCGCGTTGCCCCCACACGGGTGACCTAGGCAGAACCCAAGCCGCCGCCTCTTCTAGGTCCGGTCCTATCCCCTCCTATCTTCGGCCACGCCGCTGCCGGATTAGGCTGCTAGCAGGGCCGCACGGCCTACAGGATGGCGGCGGTGGGGCTATATCTCTCCACAGTGTTGTGACGGTGCAGGATGGCACGGGCTGGCGGTGTGACACCTCACCTAGGCTGCGTGGGGCTCGGCGAGGCCGCCCGTGAGTTCGTGGCGGCGCTGGCCAGTGGTCTGAGCAGGCACGGGGCAGCGGCGGCGGCAGGGTCCACCTGCGCTGATCTCTTCCTATTCGCATGGCGGCATGAGTCGTCCTGGCTATTCCTGTGCTTGGGTGGCCGGATCTGGTGTCTGTGTCGCCGGATCCGGTGTCCCCTAGTCGTGGAGCAGCAACCATGGTGGGGGTCCTTTTCGGAGTTCTTTGGACTGGGATCGACTTCCATGGGCGTGGCGCACTGACGGAGGTTGGCCGGCATGTTGTCCGGTCGGCAGGCAGTTCCATGGCGCTTAGCAGTGGCTCCGGTGCGGGTCCTCTGCCTTCCAGGAGCCGGGGCCCATGTAGATCCGCTGTCCACTAGCTCTTCGCTGTACCTGCTGCGGTAGTGGCAGCTGGCCTAGGTGGCTATGACAGTGGCCAAATCAAGACGGAGGCGGGGGAGGGGCAACTCGTCAGCGGCATCCACAGTTTTCGTATCGATGGCATAACAGTATGACTTTTGGTGGGCGCTGGCAATGCTACCATGTTTCGATGATGGTGATGCCTGCAGGTGCGACATTCCTTGATGGAGGCGTCGTCTCATGTGAAGATGTCTCTAGGTCAAAACCCTACACCAGTGCCTCTGGTGGGCGATGATGACGTCTTTTGATGTCATTTTCTATTTGGAGACGTCGCTTTTGGAAGATCCCTTGGATTGTCGGCTTTGGTGCTGGCATCATAGTGGTTCCTTTGCGCATATACTAGGTGCTTCATACCGTTGTCAGAAGTTAATACCGGAGTCTCCTGTGATGGTTAGTGTCGCACGGTCTATCGGTACCCATACTAGGTCCGACGGATGTGTTTAGACTTCTCGAGATCCTTGTTCGAGATGTATATTTTCCGTCAGTTTTTTTTCTTTTTCTCGGTTGTACCGTTGTTGTCTGGTGATATTTGTCTTACCTAAAACACTAGTTACCTATTATAATAATTTGGCCTGATACATCCTCGACAAAGGATGACTCCAGAAATTTAATTTCTTTTATCTAAAAATAGAAATTAAGTACCTTCGAAAGTCCCCAAAGGTTCAAGTAATTTTGGGAATTACCACTCGCCTCCCTATGAATATGTACAAGGTAACAAGGGTTCCCATAGACTTATTACGAAGGGTCTTCATTTCAGTTCGAAAACAGTGTCACAGATGTCAGGTGAGTAGTTAATTAGTGTAATGACAAAAGTCATGTTCGTGCCAATTCGAAAATATAACGTCACAGATGAACATGCTAGCAGTGCATGCGATTTGTGATTATACTATTCGGTGATGCATAATTTGAAGGTTCGTCATGTCTCTAAAAATGCTCTCCACAATAGTCATATGAAGAGCACAGAAAAATCAATCGAGACCACACCTTGTATGCATCTATTTTTGTTTGGTAGACTATATGACACTCGCATTTTTGTGTGCATATCTCTGTATGTGCCAAACCCCTCTGAATATAGGTCGTAGTCTAGTGTTCAAGTACTCAAGCCATAAGTTAAAATGAAGTGTTCTATCTAAATAACAATATTAGTGAAATTGTAGCGAAATAAGAAGTCTTTAAAAAATAAATTTGTTTGAAAATAAATAAGTAAAACATACAGGACACTTTCTGTTTTATACGCATCTAATATGCATGCTAATGAATAAATCTCTCATTTTCAAATTCAGTTTTTTTACACCTTTTTTCAGAAAAGGAAGCTCGTTTTACAAGCTTCCACTGACCATTGAAGCATCTTCTGTCCAGACAGGCTCCAAGCTAACCGAATAGGCAGTATATCTACACGTTGTTTTCCAACGGAATCCACACGCGACCACACCCAAAGAAAAGGAGCCCCTATCTAAATTTATACTGGGGATAAATTTATCTTGTTTATTTAATTATGTGATCTTCTAATTTGGTCCGTAAATAATTGTCTGCATGGACATTTTCTGTACCTCCGATCCAAATAAAAAGCTTTTGAAGCTGCACAATGGCAAGATCCATTTTACTTCTCTGTCCTGTGAATGGTTTATGGATTACATTAGAATAAAGATAGTGATGATACATAACAAAATTAGCTTCCTTTATAAAACAAGCTAAACTTTGACATATTTTGAGGAAAGTTTGCAAATAGTCAAAATGTGGCCACGCTATCAAACACGTGTAACCATGTTCTAATTTTTTTTATATGAGAAGGGATATATGACTCATTTGTCTGACTGGTATAGTATGCCTGTGCTAACTCTAGTAAAAGTAAAAAGAGAGTATTTTTTTTCTACACCTCAGAATCAAAATCTTGTAACCGGATTTGTGGATTGATATTTCTGGTTGACCTGGCAGATATAGCTAAGCCTAAAGGTAAGCTAGGAGAGGAATGGAACAGAGTGATGGCCTTGTGTTTGTTTGCTAGGTGTACAAAGTGAGGTACATAAACGAAACCCATCTATGTGGGGACAAAAACCTATAAGTTTAGACATAGGATTGTTTGCACTGTTCCATTATAGACTAGATAGATTCAAAAAATATGTATATCAAATTGGTGACGTGCATATGTCTCAGTTTGCAAAATAGTAGTAGCAAGTAGAGGAAAGCACGCAACTATGGAAGCCGTAACAAGGAAGTGTTCCAAGCGCTTGCCGTTAGAAACGGTGAACACAAATATAACGCGACGTCATCCCCAAGAGATGCATCGATCGATCGATCGCTCGATATGCATTGGTGGCATATGGTCTGTGGTCATATGACAAAGCTGTTGCATGCTCTCCAGCGCAGCCGAGACACGACTTGCTCGCTCATAATTGATCCAATAATCAACCTGTCAGCAAACTAAAGCCGACCCATGGATCGAGACTGCACAGGCAAATAATTTTACCTTTGCTGAATATTATTGATTCGATCGCTAGCTGCTTTTTATCTTTGTGTTTTGTTCTCCACAGTTTCGTGAAAGGGGAGAAATAAATAAATAAGGTGGACTCATGGTCATTCTCTCTCTCTGGCTGCTTTAGTGTGCGTGGCCTATATATATATATATACCTGGTGGCTGGTGCCTCGTGGCTCGGCACGCACTCACCCCTTCCTTCCCTCACCCATATAGGCAGTCAGGGGAGAGTGTCGATCAGAATCCCAGCTGAGAACAAAGAGGTTCATTAGAGAGAGAGAGAGAGAGAGAGATGGCCGACAGGAGAACAGTGGTGTACGATGCTGAAGCCGGCGACGAACATGAGAGGCAAGGTATGTTCTTGAGTGAATCATGATGATACATTCAAGTTGCATCCGAGGACATGTAGTTTTTGTGATCATCGAATTGGTCCTAATATGCTCTGATAGCAAGCTGTTGCAGTTCGTTATATGCATGATCCAGGGGATTCTTGATGATATACAATACGTGCATATATCTAACAATAATCCTGCTGCACTGGATGCCGCGTGGACATTGTATATATAGGGACGGTGTGGACGGCGACGTCGCACATCGTCGCCGCGGTGGTGGGCTCCGGCGTGCTGGCGCTGGCGTGGACGGTGGCGCAGCTCGGGTGGGTGGTGGGCCCCCTCGTCTTGGTGGGCTTCTCCTGCGTCACCTACTACACGTCGGCGCTCCTCGCCGACTGCTACCGCTACCCGGACCCCGTCGACGGCGCCGTCAACCGCGAGTACATCGACGCCGTCCGATGCTACCTCGGTATGCATTCACCATCGATCTGTCCTGCATCTCCATATATGTATATATGTATATATATACAAGAACATGTTAGGTAGCTGTGGGGATTTGTTCGTCTGATCTGGCCTTTTATTTCAATCGATCCATCGACGACGGTGATATCTGAAGACCGGAAGAACGTGGTGCTGTGCGGGTGCGCGCAATACGTGAACCTGTGGGGCACTCTCGTCGGCTACACCATCACCGCCAGCGCCAGCATGATGTAAGTTACTCCGTAGTTGTTCATTTTCGCCGCTTACAGAGTGTTCTATTTTGAGGAAATGAGCTACTGAGTGTTCATCGCTTGTACTTCTACTCCGTCCCCATGTAAGGTTGTGCTGACACGATTTGCTAAGTATAGCCCGTGTGACGTGTTTGCGCCGGCCGGCCTTTCCGTGAGTAGTAGCCGTTCGTGTCGTAGCTAGCTTGCTTGCCCATGGTGCGCTCGTACTCACCTGCGCTTTGGCGGACGCAAACAAAGGGACAGCAGAAAGGTGGCGGGATACGTGGCTTTCGCCACCTTTTCTGCCCCTGAAACCAGGGCGCCCGGCATCCCAGAATCCGTTGCAACCACCCACCCCAATCTCCCACGCCCAGTGTGTTATGTTTGCCGATGCGGCACGCATGATCATGACTGAACCCCCTGGCACGTATCCGGCGTGACACTGACACATGTCTGTAGTGCACTACTCTCGCAAGTATCTACTACTCTCCATCGAGTTGCCATGGTGTCACATGAGTGCAATAACTTCACGTATGCTTTTCTACTGATCCATGCAGCGCGGTGAAGCGCGTCAACTGCTTCCACCGCGACGGCTACGGCGCCGCCGACTGCAACCCCTCCGGGAGCACGTACATGGTGGTCTTCGGCCTCTTCCAGCTCCTGCTCTCCCAACTTCCCAGCCTGCACAACATCGCGTGGCTCTCCGTCGTCGCCGTCGCCACCTCCTTCGGCTACTCCTTCATCAGCCTGGGCCTCTGCGCCGCCAAATGGGCGTCCCACGGCGCCGGCGATATACGGGGCACGCTCGCCGGCGCCGCCGTCGACGTGCCCCGCGAGAAGGCCTTCAACGTGCTCCTCGCGCTGGGGAACATCGCCTTCTCGTACACGTTCGCCGATGTGCTCATCGAGATCCAGGACACGCTGCGGTCGCCGCCGGCGGAGAACAAGACCATGAAGAAGGCCTCCTTCTACGGGCTCGGCGCCACCACCGTCTTCTACCTCGCACTCGGGTGCACGGGCTACGCCGCGTTCGGGAACGACGCGCCGGGGAATATTTTGACGGGGTTCGCGTTCTACGAGCCGTTCTGGCTCGTCGACGTCGCCAACCTCTGCGTCGTCGTGCACCTCATCGGCGCGTACCAGGTGTTCGCGCAGCCCATCTTCGCGCGGCTCGAGTCCTGCGTGGCCTGCCGCTGGCCCGACGCCAAGTTCATCAACGCCACCTACTACGTCCTCGTGCCGCCGTGCCTCCGGTGGTCGTCGGCGGCGTCGAGCGCGCCGCCGGCGACCGTGGCCGTGGCGCCGCTCAAGCTGGTGTTGCGGACCATCGTGATCATGTTCACGACGCTGGTGGCGATGCTGCTGCCCTTCTTCAACGCCGTGCTGGGGCTCATCGGCGCGCTCGGGTTCTGGCCGCTCTCCGTCTATTTCCCCGTCAGCATGCACATGGCCAGGCTCAAGATCAGGCGCGGGGAGCTCCGGTGGTGGTTGCTGCAGGCCATGAGCTTCGTCTGCCTCCTCATCTCCATCGCCGCCAGCATCGGCTCCGTGCAGGACATCGTGCACAACCTCAAGACCGCCGCGCCATTCAGGACTGCAAACTGATTCGTCATCACTAGTAATTTACTAGTACTGAGAAGTGACCATCGAATTAATTAACTCGCGGTTAATTAATTTGTTAGCTGTGACTAGGGTGATGCGAGGGCCGGCCGACCACCTGGCCTTTTTCTTTTGTTATTTGGCAAATTTGATCTCTGTGGAGCAGATTTTCTTGCTGCTAATTCGGAAGTTGAAGTAGTAAGTATGTATTATATATGTAATGTAACCCCAGATTATTATGGAGGAGCAATGCAATGCAAGAAACAATAACATTTGCCAAAACTCGTTCGCCCTGTTAGCTTGAACTTATTATCCGTTATAGTACAGTATTTTTCTCTTACAACAAACCACCCATCATGGTCTTTATCTGCTAGTGTTGTCACTTTCACATAACAAATAAACAGATAAATTTGACAGTTGGTATGTCTACTTTTGTGCCAGCCAATGCAGGGACAATGTTCCATGACTCTGATTACCACTAAACTGCTTAATGTACATGCACTGCCACAAAAAGTCATTAGTGACATGTTGCTGTTGGACACTACTGCATAATATATACTAGTTGCATAATGAACAGTACTGTTCCGAGTATTTCAAAATGGATGCCAACAAAGGTAGCACAAGTTCTTTTGGAAATCTGTGAAAACGATATAATTAAAGCAGCTCATTCTGCTGTGACGATGCTGATGATATGACTGCCGATCGATTCGAGCGCAGACATAATCCTCATGTAGTCAACACCATATTAATTTTGTGCATGGGGAAAGAGGGAACGCATTGCACTACTCCAGGGGCGGACCCAACACTAGGGCAGCCCAGGCAGCTGCCCTAGTCGTGGCCCAAGCAGCCAAGGAGCAGGCCAAGGTGTCTAAAAACCAATTAAAGAAATGCATCTAAACATTAGGGATGGTGCAAAAAGGGAAAACAATTGTTTCTCTATAAATTGTGGTGTAGCTTTTGATTTTTTTTTTGCCGTTAAAAGTTGGCCCTAGTCGTGGCTAGATCCTGGGTCCGCCACTGCACTACTCTATGTCGCCTTCACAGTTATCTCTATCATGGAAACCGATTCTGACTATAATGTTCTATAATTTTTTACATAAGCTAAGAGAACACCCCGCGTGTTGCTGCAGGAACTACTAATTTGAAATGGAATTTAAGTATTAGCATAATTCTTAGGAAGAGATTAATTATTTTAAACTAATGTTGGTGGATAACGTCTCAATTATATGTGGACAACTAAATGTATGTTAGTGAATGCTATGTCTCATTGACGTGGATATCATAATTATGTGTGTTAGTAAACTTTAATTGCAAATCATAGTGAGATGATGAGGTGGATACCTTGCATGTCAAGAGAATTGCTTAGTGAAAATCATGCATAGTGAGATGATGAGGTGGATAAGAATTGCTTAGTGAGAATCATAATAGGATGATGAGGTGGATATCTTGTATGTCAAGAGAATTGCTTAGTGGGGTTTTACTTTGTAAGAGTTATAGATAAAGGATACAAAATCCAGATTCTACATGCACTTGGGATATACACAGCAACAAGTTACGTAAAGCTCTTAGGCTCAATGCCTCAAATACAGGAGCAAAGAAGCCTCAAATATAGGAGCAAAGACGACAAGAAAGAAAGCTCAAGGACTCAAAAAAGTTGCAATCACTAAGCTTCAGAGCTTCTTCACATTGTCCTTGCTTCAACCTGTCTTGATCTTGCATAGAAGCCACTCTCCACCTCATTCATCTAGTGAAGATAGCACGCATCATAGGAGCAACTCTCCACCATCTGAGATGTCAGCTAACGTTTACGACCTCTTAGACACCTCATGCCCGTTAAGCAGGTAGGGATGTCGGAGAAGCCACACGACGTATCCATCCACGACAGATCTAGTGCAGCACGCAGAGTGATGAATGTGGTGCAGAACGGCATGACCACGCCTCCAACTAGGGGAATGTCACCATCGTCTGATGCCAATTGCCAGCCACGGCCTTCTATAGCTAGCAAGTAGTAGGGGTCTCAGTGTAGGCTAAACCTGAAATTCCAAAATCGATCAGCAGTAGACTAAATACCAAGGAGACGTCAGGACGAGTCAAAGAGAGATATTGTAAGGACCCAAGAGCTTGACGGTATAGTACCGGAAATTTCGGACCATCTACTCAAATGTTTTGACGGTGATCAACCAAATTTCTATACTCAAAGAATAAAGATCCAATTGGACCTACCAAATTAGCCATTGAAACCTGGATTTATTCTACACTTGTAGAGGAGTCTTTTCTAAAAAAACACTTATAGAGGAATATAATAAGTCTGATATATCTTCCATAGAAAACTTGACAAGAAGATCATGTCAATATAGTGAATAACATGCACAACCTAAAAATACACAAGAACACATGATTGTACTTTAAGACTCATTTGTCACTACATCAATCTTGAATTGCCTTGACGGCAAAAAACTGCCAAGGAAACGGGAAAAACTACCAAACACATGATCCTTGACCACAAACATCTAAGCAAACGCATTCAAAGAATAGAGCGCAAGAAAATTAATTTCCTTGACGGTTCGCTCAAAAGATAATTTCCTTGGAGGCTGACGCCTGACTAAAGTGTTCCTACAATCTCCTTTTTCTTGGCAACATCGCAAAGTTAAGGAGAGCGTAGATGTGTCGAGTCTCATTTTCAATTCTACGTAGGCCACGGAAGATCAAGCCTCCTTTGAAAGTAAGGAGAGTAAAACCTAGGGATAGAATCCCCACAAAAAGCTAAGTTTTTAGTTAAAATGATTTCCTCATGGATTTCTATCCCAGAAAAAGTTAGTGATACTAGAGGGATTGAAGTTTCCAAACTAGCTAGGCTAAAAAAAGTTGATCGCAGTAGCTAGTGACAGTCGACCACCTATTTTCAGTTGGTTTATTTTTCCTACATATACGGTTTAGATCTATATATAGTCATGCACCGACCAACATGACCTTGTTGCTTTCGTACACTAGTTGAATTCTACCATTTTGGCTACAGATATATCTTGGCAAAATTAGCTCTTCAAAATTAGCTCAGTCGCTCTGAACTGTGGTCAGCCCAACTCGGTAGCACTGACAACAGCGGCGGTACGGCCCGTGGTGTCACCAGAACAGCTGTAGAAGCCAGCCCACAGCCATATTTTCGTCACATTTGGAAGCGCACGCGCGCAGATATTGAGCTCTGCTCAACTTGTCTTCAGTACCAAAGCGCTTCTTGATCAAGAAAAAAAAAGAGCAAAGCGCTGCCACCACCTTGCTCACCCTCAGTACCGACTGCCAGGTACTATTACAGAATGACCGCTACAAAACTATATCCAGAGATGCTTCCTATTTGGTTTAATAGACGGTTCTATCCATAATCGTCTCTAAGTATATATGATATCTGCTTTTAGATATGGCTGAAAACCTAGCCACCTATAAAAGTGTCGCGTGCCTAGCTGTGTCTCTAGAAATGGACTGCCTCTAAAAGTAAGTACGACATAGTAAAATTTCTTTTAAATGAAGTTAGATAAAAATAAAATTTACGTTAAAGTTGTAAACTTAGACTATAGTTTTGTAGTTGCTGATTTTTTCATATAAAATCGTTTAAGGTCTCAAAATTTTATTTTAAGTAGTTTCCAAATTTTTTATATTTTTTAAATGATTTCTAGTAGAGAAACGGCCTGATCCAAAGTTGTAGTACTCGACCAAATTTAAAACTTCTCAGTTTGAACTTTATTTTTTCTTCATTTGATTCTGTTTTGGGTGTCAAATATATGTTACAATATTCGCTAAAGTGAATATAAAGGATTGTATCGGCTACCTCATCACGAGTAGTGAGCTTAAGTAGAGTACTCATGATTTGCTAACCCATATAGCAAGTGTGCATGTATGATAAGTGGAGTTTTGCCCATACTGTATGTGGTAATGAGAAGCCTAACTCCTAGACATGTAGTTGTGGTTAAGGTCATGATCTTGCACAAAGCATGGAAACATGATCTTAACATTGTTTCTTCAGCACTTGCATAATTATGTGGTGCTACCTTATTTAGTAACTGAACTTTGCATGAATACTTTATCCGCATTTTTATCTGGCATAGTTATTTATGCATAAAACATTGTGAGTTTGTGCTAAGCCACTCCTATGTTTGATGCTCTATACTCCCTCCTTATGGTAAAGGAAGTCGTTTAGGACAGCGACACGGTCTCCAAACACAACTTTAATCTCTTATTTTTGTAAAAATATTCATGGAAAGTGATATATGTATACTTTTATGGAAGTATTTTTCAAAATAAATCTATTCATATAATTTTCACATTTGTAAACTCAACAAATTAAAATTATTGATAATTTATATTCTCAATGTTTGACCCAAACCTTGTTCAAAACGACTTTCTTTATAATACGGAGTATATGTATGTAACACCTCTGGTGTTATATTAACTAAAACATGCCATGTCATCATATGCACTGCAAAACATTCATGTTTAAGTCAACCTTAATGTGCATTAACTAAAATAAGTTTACATTTCATAGGTTGATTGTGTTTCTGGAATGTTTTGTCACAGGAAATAATAAAACCCTACTTTTGAATATCATCGCAAATACTTGGGTTATATTCTATGTACTTGAGTTGTAAACCGTGTTTACACTAGTGTCAAGCATAGTGTATAAACCTAAGTTCAACCCTTAAAAATTTGTTTCCATATTTGAAGTTGAATTTGGATTTCAAAGGTTATTCCCGAGCCTTGTAATTCAAATTTAAATTCAAATTGGAAAGCTATAAAGTGTTTTTCGAAAGTCAATTTGGTCAACCAAGGGTGTCATTGGGTCAATGACCTAAAAATGTCCTTGGATGATGTTTGTGACCACTAATGACCAACCAATAAAGTTAGAAACCAACTCGAGTTTGAATTCTATTTCAAAAACCCTTTATTCTAACACCTAATCTTACCCCCTTTTCTCTAATTCAAAATCTATAAAGAATTTGGAGATAATCTAAAAAGATAGTTTATAGATCTTGACAAGAGCTATTGTAGATCTTGACAAGAGCTACAAAGTTGGTATATAAAGTTTTCAAGTTTCCAAAAGAAATTTCAAATGAATTTGAAAATACAGTTTCCTAGCATTTTTCCCCTTTTGATTTTAAAACCATAATTCAAAAATTATGCATAATTTTGGAAAATTTTGTATATGAAAATAGTTTGGTTTGGAAAGTTAAACATTTCATAGTTTTAAAGATTTTCAAGTTTTATTGAAAAATCAAAAGTAATTTCAAATGTTTGTTTCTAGGGTTTTATCCCCTTTTTGAATTTGAATTCAAATTTCAAAATCCAGACAGAGTTTGAGGATGCCAGTTAAAGGAAAAGTGTAGCTCTTGAAAAGTTATGTAAATGATATTTTTGGATATTTTCAAGTTCTTATATAAATTTTGGAGTAATTTGTATTTTTAAACAAATGATAATTCTGTAATTTTTGCGAACAGTACCGAAACCTATCGTCGGCCGCCATCGCCGGCTTCTCAACCCGCGCCGCCGTCCACCGCCGCACCTGCTTGGCCACCGACGCGCTCCTGAACACCCGAAACTTCTCCGTCGTTGTGTCGCCCGTCCATACATCGACTCCGCCCTATAAATAGTTCAGCTGTGGCTGACTTTCTCTCCTTCTTCTCCCCGCCGCCGTCGCCGACGACCTCGCTCCGTCGCTCGATTTCACCGTCGTCGATTCATCACTGTCCAATTGCTCTTGCCAATAGCTCCGCCACATCCTCACGGTCAATTTGAGCTAGTTCGCGCTTGCTCTCCTCGCCCGAGCTGCCCGCGTGCCGTCGTCTTCTCCACGGCCGGTCGCCGAGCCGCCACAAGCTTTTTCGTCGTCGACCACCGCACAGGGTGAAAATATATTCTCTTTAACTCTCCTGTCGTGTTCTCCATGCTATTCTGCCTCTCATGCGCACCTTGGTCGGCTTGATGGTCCACAGGAACTCCGGTGACGCCGTGCTTGCCGTCAGAGCGCCGCCGCCGCCATCAGCGCCGCCGACCGCAGTTCGACGCAGCCACTTCGAGCCTTCATTAACGTGCGCATCAGCACCGGGGTGAGCTCCTGCAGCTGTCTGCGTTATCAATTTCATCATTCCTGTGTCATAGCCGCCGGCCACCGTAGCTCGCCGCCAGCGCAGTGTTGCCAGCGCCGCCGCGCGCGTAGCCGTCGTGGCTGGAGTTCCAGTTTGGCCTCATTTTGTTGCCAAACGAGTTCGCCTGAGTGCCCTGCGTATGTACGTGTAGTCATCGTCATAGGAAACCGCTCCGGTGAGCGTCGCCGCGGCGCCCGAGCTCCGCCGCGCCGCCATGACCGCCGGCGTGGGTGCTGCCGTCGCCCCGCCGTGCCGTTAGCTACCCTGATCGACTCCCCCTGCCAAGCTAAGCCCAATGGTTCAAGTCCGGTCGCCGGAGACCTTGCCTTCGGCGAGTAATCGCCGGTCAACCGCCGGTGGGCCGTCGGTCAGCGGGGGAGTACGGTGCCAATTTTTCTTTTTCTATTTTAAGAAAATGATTTAAATGCTATTTTCTTTGAAAAATCATAGTAATTCATATATAGCTCCAAAAATTCTAAAAATTTTTGTGAGTGTTCTTTATAATGTCATCTACCTATAAAAATATGAAATGCCAAAATTCAGTACTTTTTGCATATGTTAAAATTAGCCCTTTTAATTAAAAAATGGACCTTCAATGATTTTTAATAAATAAAATAATTGGCTTTTAATTCTGAAATTTGTTTTGCCATCTAATTAGGCTAAGAGCTTTCCAAAATAAAATTTTGGGCTTAATTTGATAACTTTAATTTTATGCCTTTATTTAATGCCTTTAAATTATTAATTAATCCCTTTAATTAAGTTTAATCATTATAGGATTTGTTTGACTTTGGGATTGAATGATGACCTTGGGTAATTAACCTTAATGACCTTTGGCACTTTAATTAATTATTTACGCTTACCTTAATCATGTCATTAGGGCTTAATCAACGTTATTTCATGTATTTAATTAATTTCTTAAATAGCGTAGTTAACCCTAATGAGCTCGATAAGCGAAGTTTTGTTGGCTTGCAACTTTATCATGAAAAAAGTTGTACTCAAGCCCTTAATCTGATCATGCATCCATCGAGCATCATGTTTACTATTCCATCATGTTAAAGCATATTAATTATCGAACAGTTTTCATTAACGGAGAGTTAACGTTGTCGCACCAGATTCCAAGGACGAGCAAATTCAGAAATCGGGAGTTGATCCAGAGTTCGAGCCCGTCTACCCCGAATACCAAGGCAAGCCCCGGATGCATTCAAACCCTATTCTATTTATAAAAGTTTTATCGCTTCAGCTATGATATGTTGCATTAAGTAATAGGAGTTGAGTGAAAACCCACCAATTGCATTACCTGTCTTATTTCCTTATTCCTTGTTACCTGCTTTGGAAGATAAGTAGTAACGCTTAGCCCTGCTTAATTAGTTAAGTGTTCAAAGGTAAAAGAATGAAAAAGATGAGATTGGTTTACTTTGTTGGAATCTTGATAATAGTTAATAAATCGAGTCCGGACGACTAACTTGCACTGGGAATGGAGTCCCTCTGTAGTGTTTCCGTCTGTTGATGCCCTAGGTCCCGTCCGTTGGTGAACTGGTGATATCAAGAATTTAGAAATCCACATGCATGAAGTGGTATTCAGTGGGCCAGAGTCTCCACGCATATCATGGAGTGACATATAGTGGGCCAGAGTCCCCACGTATGTCATAGTGTGTTATACTGTGGGTTGAAGTTCCCATGTATTTTGGTACACGGGGCCGAAGCGCTCAGGTGTATTATGTGGTGATATATGGCTGCGGTTGTTATCCCGGTATATCGGTTCATCTGGGGTGCATCGGAGTTAAAGTCTCCGGTATCCCAGTGACCTAGGTCCCAGCTGGGTATGAAAATGGATTCGAATCGCCGTTGCTTCTCGAAGAAGAAGACTCGATCGGTGTTCATTATCGTAGTAACAACTTGAACAATGATTAAGGTTTAATAATGAAGTTGGTTGGTAATTAGAACTAGATCCAAGCAAACTTTTCTTTCTGTTAAGCTTTTTCGCAAAATTTCTCATCTCTTACAAGCCTTACCTTGTCCCTCTAGCCTGCATTTCTTGAGTCTTCACCCCTCTTTTTCGTCGGGTCAGTCTTGTTGAGTACTTTTGTACTTAGGGTTTGTTGAACCCTTGTTGCAGGTGAGCATCATGGGCAGGAATGCTTCGCATCCTGCTGCATGACAGTCATCAAGGAAAGTGACGACGAGCAAGATGTTTAGCTTTTGGGCAGAGCTTATCATTTGGTATTGTAATAAAGTTATCTACTGCTACTCTATTACTATTATGGTTTGTACAATCTAAACTTATGGTTGTAAATATTTGAAACTCAAAGTTTTGTAAACTTATGTTATTGTAAGTCTTCCGCTATTTTACTCTGATGTATATTATTTATATCAAACTGTTGTAATACTGCAATGTCTCTTTATAACGATTGATCCTGCTCGGAGAATTGTGGATGATTCGGGATTTACCCGACAGACTTTTTAAATCATATGGAACATAGTCATGGTTATTTGGAGTCTGTTTAGACAATAATCATGCGTGTGGGCCATATGGTTTAGGAGGTTCTGTCACAATGTACGAGCAATAGTTTGAGTTTTGAAAAGTTGATGATTTGGGATTGTCCGAGCAAACCCAACAAGAATCTATATTGGAATTATCTTATACCCGTGGCGCATGGTGGTCAGGATGATGGTGTAGGTGCAAGTGAGTCGTGAGTTAGTGTTATTTGAGAGGTTTTGCACCACAAGGTGATAGTTGCTGATGAAAAAAAGAGACGAAGGGCTGTTTGGTTGGGAGCTTGAGCTAGGAAGCCGTGGCCAGACATCCATCTAAACCCCAAACTTGATCTTTTTTAGAATTAGACGATACAACGCAGACGTCCAGAACACACGTACACTCACCTCTATGAATATGCATATGCAAACCCTACTCCTATGAGCAGCTCTGAGGGATTGAGCTAGATCCGGAGACTTTTAAAGTCATCACTGGCGTCTTGTTGTCGATGGGAACATAACTTAGGATTTAAAATATAATGGCAGACAATCTTGAAATAAAATAAAATCAAATCCATGTTTCGGAATGATGCTTGAGCTTAACAACTTCAGCCCAGTTCTCAACCAGGCAGGCTCTCATATAACCCATTAGAGCTACTCCAATGGTTTGCATATTTTGTTTGGCAAAATTGGGAGTTTGCCAAGCTCTAAATAAATATGAGAAAGGTAAAAAGAGTCAATCTCCAACGGTTTGACATTATTCACTTGGCAAAAAAGGAATTTGTGGCAAAAAAGGAAACCCGACGGCGTGAGGGAAGAGCGCGTGCGGGAGTAGCTAGCGCGCGAGACAGGACGCCAAGTCGAATGCGAGCTTGCATATATGCCAATTCACACCAAAATTTTGCCAAGTTAATAAAAATGCAAAGCCCATTCGCTAAACCGTTGGATAGGAGTTTTATAGATTTTTTTACAAAATTAAAAATGCAAAGCCTATTTGTAAAAACCGTTCGAGTTGCTCCTACCCATATTGCAAAACCAATTCACGTCATTTTTTTGGTATATAGGTTCCCACTCATATCGTAGTATGCCTGATGGTGCTTAAAATCTCTCCTGCTACTGCGTGCTGTCAGGTATCACTGTGCCAATCCATTACAGATAGGATCTATTACTAGTTCAATGAAAGCTAAATAGGTTTGACAGGTTAACAGCAACTGCTTATATAAAAATTGTCCACATATGTAAAAAAGAGGGTTTAATACCGGTTCGAAGCTAGCTGTCCTATGTGTCCGTATGCGTGAGGTGCCACAACTGAAATATGCTGGGTGGTTGCACCCAATATCATTGGTTTAGTGCGCCTGACCTTATCCGCCTACACAACCTTCAAAAAGAAACCTTATCCTGCACACACCGGAATGTGGTTGACCGATGCTAGACTTCTCTTAAGTGAATATATACAAACACGTACGACCAGAGCAAATGAGCTACCAAATCAGTAATACACTGATTAGTTTCACCTGTTTTGTTTAGTTATAAGGATTTGGAGGTGTTTGTCTTCACGTCGGACGCGTGGGAAGCTGAACTGCTGAACAGCAAAGCTCTAGCACATTCTGAAGAAGTCTATATTAGTCTTATCGACATATTAACCACGCAAGCTTAATCTGATATATAGATGGTGGCACTGGTAGGAAAAATGTTTAGACACACTGTTAAAACAGGGCCTTAAAAAATCGCTGTTTTCGATAGTGTCCAAGCAAAAAGTAGCGCGGGTAAATACATTTTCACTCTGCCCCAAAATCAATGCGCATAGCGTGTCCTGAGAAGTAAATTTTTTTAAAACCTAAAAAACTATATACTAATATTTACGATGTATAATAAATTCTAATGTTTTTAGGGGCAAATCTTCCTTGCATCACCAACTTTTGCTGCCCATCAAGTAAGAAGTGACCCACTGCACTTCTCCCCATTTCAGCAAGTAAAAACAGCATCACATGCATGCTCAGGTGCCTATGCATCCTGGAGATACAATTAACAGTTAGTTTATCGATCGTAATCTTATCAACTCAAGTAGCAGAGATCAGGTGAGGGAGTATGGACCAGTTAAAAATGTGCTGCCATATATGTCGGCACTGACGTTTTACACAAAACAAATCCATAATTCGTTTTTTTTTAAAAAAAACTGTCTTCTTCGTTCCTTCCCTTATAACTTGAGGTGGCATCATACCGGTTCTACTATATGCCTGTTCCTAGCAAGATCTGGGCTGTTCTCACGAAGAACGTTGAACAACTCCGTCCGTCCAGCAGCTCAACAGAAGTGCCCAAGGCCAAATTTGACAAACAATAAGGTAACGCAGTGCTGTAGTGATTTGGTTTTGTCCCACACAGCGGGCCATATTAGCAGATACAACGCTCTGTGGCATCGGACGGCTCAAGAAAGAGGCGACGAATTTTGGTTAGAAAACTAATATATTTGATTTGAAGACAACAGATCAATGCAATACCATGTCATTGCACACATATTATTGTGAGTCAATAATATTATTTCACACACACACACACATATATACATATATATATACACACACACACGTACTTGACTATATATATTATTTCAATATTATATTTGAAGACAACAAACAGATCAATATCATGTCATTGCACACATATTGTTGTGAAGCAATATATTACCCATACAAGTTTATAAGTCTACACGTAAGCGACTAATTAAGCATAAATACACACTCCCACCGTCCCAAATTATAAGAAAGTATCTAAAATTTTACCAAATTTACATAAAACAATTATATTATGATACTAGCTAGGTATTATTAGATTATCTATTAATTATATTTTCATAATAAATAATCTTTTTAATTCTCTATAATCTTGGGTATAAGTTTGAGATGTTTTGACTAGGATAACTTATAATTTTGAAAGGGAGCGAGACAGGTAGTACAAGTCTAGACACTGCTATGCGCATAAGATACATATAAACTGTTTAGAGAAAAAGATATATAGTCGCCGGAAGGTCTTTAATCACCTGTCACGTCTATAAATACCCATCTTATACAGCCTCAAGGGCGCGCGTACCACCTACACCTACACGCTACACACACAGCACCGTCACCGCACTAAGCAAAGCTACGTCTGTCGTAGCAGCTAGGTAGCCACCATGGCGAGCATCACGGTGACCAGGAAATCCCAGTCCTTCGTCGTGCCGTCGTCCACGCCAGCGCCGGCGCCGACGACGACCAAGACGCTCGAGCTGTCGGCCATCGACCGCGTGCCGGGCCTGCGCCACACGGTGCGGTCCCTGCACGTGTTCCGCCGCCGCAAGGACGACGCCGCCCGCCGTGAAGATGCTGCCAGCAGGCCGGCGGCGGTGATCCGCGCGGCGCTGTCCCGCGCGCTGGTGGACTACCGCCCGTTCGCCGGCCGCTTCGTGGGCTCGCTGGTCGCCGGGGAGGCGTGCGTGGAGTGCACCGACGACGGCGCGTGGTTCGTGGAGGCCGTCGCCGACTGCAGCTTCGACGACGTGAACGGCCTCGACTACCCGCTCATGGTCTCCGAGGAAGTGCTGTTGCCGGCTCCGGAGGAAGGCGTTGACCCTACCAGTATTCCCGTAATGATGCAGGTAAAATTTCGTATCAACACGTATGTACGCATGTTTATTAAGCTTGCTATCCACACGATGGAAGTATGGAACTAGCAAATAACCTGCATGTAAAAAATGCCCGTAACCCGAATTGGAAAAATGCATATACTCACACGTAAAGTGCATCTAGTTAACAAATTATTTTTTATGTCTAGAGAGCATGCAATATTTTTCAAGCATTTCAGATATAAAATTGATGATAAATGATTTTGGAGTACAGTAGCGATTGCTCATAGTTATCTAGTCTATCTAGTATATATATATAGTTTGTTATACTGACGTCCTTTTGCATGCATGTAATTATCCCTGCCTAGCATTATTGTGTTTTCATCGATGATTTTCACAAATGCACTATAAGTATGTAGTTCTATACAAAATTATAAATATTTAAAAATTCTATAGGTATGTAGTTTTATACAAAATTATAAATATTCACATTTTAAACATACCTAACAACCTCATGCCTTAATTTAGTGTTCAAGATATCTACTTCAATTGATGTTTCGTCCTGCTCGTTGTATGCTTCTGGTATGATTGACACGTACATGAAATTCCCTCTCCACTAGTCCACCCAAAGGCGCGTAATTAAAAACATAAATCATTGCATGACGTGTTGCTTGTTGTTGTCAGGACTCTTGTCACCGTAATTAGATGATGTCACACAAAGCTAAATACGGCCCTTAGGGTGCACACACAGTCACATCATCGATCTCACATGATAATCGTTAAGTTGTTGAATTCCAAAAATTACTAGTTTTGTAAATAACTCCATACGGGAACTAATATTGACTCCTCATTCGTAGAGGACTAGAGGTATATATGTATGTATATGGTATAGAGAAGTACAATGACTTGTTGACTTGACGATGGTTTATGAACCTCAAGGCATGCACTGTAGCTTTCACTTCAACACACATCCTTATGCATGATCGCTTTGAGCACGAGAATATTCATGAACACAAGGACAATTTAATTATGTTTGAATTTTTGCCAAGAATATGTTACATCGATGAACAAGACCACCTTTGGCAGTTTTAAGTAGCCATGTTGGTAGTGGCAACAACTTCTAGATGGAATGGGAGAGATGAATGTAATAATTCCGGCCACTATGCAAATAGTCCATGATCACTAACCATTTCCTAAACTAATGAGAGTGATGCACTGGCCACTAGGGACTTCTCCGTCTTCTCCATTACTAATTTTTGCGTACTCCCTCCGTCCTAATTTAATAGACGTTCTAGCACCTTACTCATTTGTCCAGATTCATGTTCATCGTACATGCATTTAGTCACAGGCTGTGTCCAGATACGTGTGCTAGCAGCTCATTTATTGCTGCACCTAGTGACCGGCTAAAGCGTCATTTAAATTGGGACAGAGGAGTAGGATATATCAGAGAACTAACCAGTGATGGCCTAGAAGTTTTGCATACTATTTGTCTCAGAGATAAGTTGTAAGAGTTAGAATGAGACATGTTTTTGCATCCATATAATGCTGACCATGTATTTCAACATATGTGGTGGCCAGCAAAATGTTTTGCTATGTAGTCGTGCATGCTTTGTCAGATTAAACATCAGTTTGACGTACTTTGTTATTTGTCATAATCCATTGAGCAAAGCGGTAGCATCTTTCTAGTAAACAAAACGTCACCAAATCCATAATATATGTGTTACTAATTTCCCATTAGACTGTTTATAGTATACATAACATCGAAACCTCTAGAAGTCGGCATAGTTGGCCTAAATAAGGAGGTAGTTGAACTAAATTAGGCACACCTTGTCCCCAGGACTTCCTTGTTTTGTTCTGTCTGTACAACCAGCTAGCATACACCCAGACCTAAGCCAGGTTCAGGATAGAGTAAACACGAAACAGCTAACATATAGTTTGAACAAACATGAAACACCCAGCCAATTATTGATACTATAGAACTGTACAATTAATAATGATCATCAAGCTATTGTGGTAGCGAGAAAGTCCGAGTGCATAACCCCATATCTCTAGCCCCATGTTTCTAGCAAAAGAAGCAGTATCAAGTCAGTGCTTTAGGTCAGCCTGGGCACATTTTAACCGAAATTCAAAACCCAAACCGAACCAAACCGAAACCGAACCGAACTGTCGATTTTTTGGTTCGGCTTCGGTTTCCAAGTTTGTAAACTACGGTCATCGGCTTCGGCTTTGGTTCTTACGTCGAACCAAACCGATCCACCGAGAAACCGAATAGGCAGTGCAGTCCGCACTACGCAGTCATCAGCCAGGCAGCCAACCCACTGGTTGTGGCCCACCGCTCATCAATACACCCACCCAGCCTCCACCGGCCCACCAATCCAACATCCCATCCCTCACGCAGGCGTGCACACAACCAGCCACAACACTCCTAAACCTAATCCTATCCTTTGGAGGCGGAGGCGGCGGCGGCATGGCGCACTCGGTAGGCCAGCAGCGGCGGACGGCGGACCGGGGACGGAGGCGGCAGGTCGCTAGTAGCAGTCACATGAACAAGCCGCAGGCGGCAGCGGCGTGTCTGCAGATCCATACGAGAGCAACTGCATCGGAGTCAGAGGAATGCATTCGTAGACCTCTCTTCTTGCTTGCTTGCTTCTTCGTGAAGTGAACTGTTCGTGTGCTGATCTATTCATTTGCCTCTCTCGTAAACGCTATTTGATGATTCACATATTTCTGTATCTTCCATTGGTTAGCTCGGTTATGACCAAAAACCCGAATACAAAAACCGAAACCGATCTCCTCGGTTCTTGATTTTTCGACCAACCGATCGATTGTTAGTTTCTGGAAACCAAAGTTTTCAACAACCAACTAAACTGAACCGAAACGTCGGTTAAAACCGATTGCCCAGGCTGAGCTTTAGGTAGTGTGTGTACTCCTGTCTCCTGCTTCTAGTCAAAATCCACAGAACCACTACATCTAAACAAACCACGTGGCAAGCGTGGACAGCACCTCAATCTCAAACTACATCAAAACAATGATGATGCAGCTTTTCCATACCTTATCTTAATCATACAATAATTCACAAACTTCCAATTACTTACAAATTAAATGTTGCATACTTATCGAATCTTATATATATTCATGAGTCATTATATTTATAATTTTCATGTAGTACATCAATTGAGTTAGAACACCAAGGCACTAAACTTAATTTTTGACTCAATAATTTAAAATACCAATATCAGCAAAATCTACTAATGGAACTTAATTGTGTACCAGGTCACGGAATTTGCTTGTGGAGGATTTGTGGTGGGGCTGGTCGCAGTCCACACCCTTGCTGATGGGCTCGGTGCTGCCCAATTCATCAATGCAATTTCTGAGTTTGCCCGTGGACTAGATAAACCTACAAAAGCACCTGTGTGGGCTCGGGACTTAATACCAAACCCACCCAAGCTGTCTCCTGGGCCGCCACCATCCTTCGAGTCCTTTGGGTTCAAACATTTTGTTATGGATGTGACTTTTGACAATATTGCACATGTCAAGACTAAGTACTTTGAAGCCAATGGGCAATATTGCTCTACATTCGATGTTGCCATAGCCAAGGTTTGGCAAGCAAGGACCAGGGCAATCAAGTACAATCCAGATTTCAAGGTCCATGTTTGCTTCTTTGCCAACACTCGCCACCTCCTCACACGGGTGCTGCCTAAGGATGGGGGCTTTTATGGAAATTGCTTCTATCCTGTGACTGTGACAGCAACTGCTGAGGATGTTGCTAGAGGAGGATTGCTTGATGTGATTAGGATGATACGAGATGGGAAGGCTAGGCTTCCTTTGGATTTCGCCAAATGGTCCGCGGGCGATGTGAAGGTAGACCCATATCAACTGACATTCAAGCACAATGTTCTATTTGTATCTGATTGGACGAAGCTTGGATTCTTCGAGGTTGACTATGGGTGGGGTGTACCAAACAATATCATTCCTTTCACTTATGCAGACTACATGGCTGTAGCAATTCTTGGGGCTCCACCTACAGTGAACAAGGGGACTCGAATGATGACACAGTGCGTGGAGGAGAAGCATCTCATGGACTTCAAGGATGAGATGAAATCCTTCTTTTAGTTGCTTGGCTTTTATTTTTATAGCGTGAAAATTATGCATTCGATTCAAATAAAAATGTTGTTGACCAATTGCCTCATTGGTCATATGAAATGTAACATTTTTATTTACATATATATCTAGAAACCAGTGACCATTGGAGAACATGTATAATGGAGAATATCCCTCTGAATAAAAATTGTTCTGTCTCTTGAGAAAGGTATTGCCAATGTTGTGGGGGGATACTGAAGCAATAGTAATGTCCTGGTCGGTCTGGGGCAGTGAAAAAAATCTATGGCAGGCTCATTCATCTCTAAACGAACAATTCATTGCCATCCATTTGTGATCATATAGAAAACAACATGAGTAGCTGCTGTCATAAACAACATGCTAGTCGTAACTACACAAGAGCCTTTTCCTCGTTCATTGCATCTATATTCCCAACAGCTTGAGCGACACAATTGATCTTGCCAACGTTGTTTTTTTTTTGCTACATAAAATTGCTTTAGCTTCATGATGAAATGGTGATATAGTTTGTTGAAAGGATGAATGTTGCCCTCTTTTAGAGAAGAAGAGGGTGGATGTGCCTAAGTGTGGGGCCTAGGCATGTCATAAAAATCCTCTTAACTAGTAGGTAGTTTTTTCGGCCCAAGTCAAAGTAGCCCTAGTCATAAGCCAACATATCTTCCACTTCATACTTACCAACCCAGTAAAGCAGAATAGGCCAAAAAAAAAAACAGCAGGTCAACGGCCTCCTCAACAAGGCCTGCAACGCTCACGCTAATCACCTTCTTCTTCTCCAGCCGCGGCCGCCTTCGAGTGTACCAACAACTGGTGCGTCAGCCGTGAACCTCGTTAGATGCATTTCATGGATATTCTTGCATCTTGGACCAAAACAGAAATAAATGCAGATTTCGACAAGAAAATGAGTCACATGGCAAATTAACCTGGATTTTTCTACAGTAGTTAAATCTTGAAATTAACGACCTCAATGGAAATCAACTCTTATTCAGTACATTTATTTGTATACCGCTCGGTGCACTACTAATTCTTGCAGATATGTGCGAGTACTATTTATGTATATATATATGAACACTATGTAGTTTTCACTATTAAAATTACAGGTTTAGTGGTACTAATTAACCTGCTGGTCTACTTTTCTAGTGATAAGAAAATGGTGAAGTTGCAAATTATGACTACTATCTTCGTGGGGACACACCTGGCATCACTAAACTCCAGTGGCATTTGACCCCTAGCAGCACATACGCCAGAGAGCTAACATAGTTGTGCTAGCTAGGGTCATTAGGGAAGATGGCGTATGTGCGGTAACATGGTTGCTGCTATCTTGACTAATGACCTGGCATATGTGCTGCTAGGGGTGAGATGCCAGGTGTGTCTCCATGAAGATAGCAGTCACAATCAGCAACTTCACCATTTTCTTATCACTAGAAAACTAGAACAACAGGTTAATTAATAACACTAAACCTATAATTTTAATACCAAAAACTACATAGTGTCCGTATATATACATAATTAATACACACACATATTTGCAAGAACTAGTAGTACACCGAGTGGTATACAAACAAACTGAATAAGAGTCCATTTCCATTCTGTCCGTTAATTTCTAGATTTAACTACTGCAGAAAAAAAATCTAGGTTAATTTGCCATGTGTCTCATTTTCTTGTTAAAATCTGTATTTATGTTTTGGTCATATGCATGCTAATTCCGGTGTTCTATATATATAGTGCTACTCTTGATAACGACAAAGGACTACTTGTAACAAATGTGCATAGTAAGCAAATTTTATATATGCTACCACTAGTAGATATATGACCTACCATGATGAACTATTTTTATCAACATAGATGCGAAATTCGTCACTATTTTAGTTCCATGACGAATCTATGACCAAAACACCACCGTCGTGGATGTCGCGTCACACATATGTGGTTATGATGATTCTAAAAATAGCGTCGCGAAAGGTTGTTTACTATAACCAAATGGTGACTGTCATAGTACTGTTTTCATATGCCTACAAGACGGCTACGTATGCGTACATGACGGCCCAGACAGCCGGTAGGCGTCCTGACGGCCATTAGGCTGACATGGCATGCTCTAGTTATTCCACGTTTTAGGTTCTCATAGGACCACGTATTAGGTCACTGTTCAGCCACGTGTCACATTCTTATTGGCACAGGTTTCATGTTCCTATTTGCCCACATGTCAGCACCTCACTGGACCATATGTCGGTTTTTTATTTGTCCACGTGGCCGTTTAACATTCGATCAGTTGTCACTTTTGTGTCCGTCCATGTTCAGCTTACTGATTGGGACATGTGGCGAGATGATTTCCCTCCACGCGTCAGGTATTCAGGAGCCCACGCGTCGAGGCCTGGTCATTGTACGTGTAGACCACCAGTTCGGCCACATGTTGAGCTTTTATTTAACAACCACGTTCGCTGCCCAGTTTCGTCCACAGATGAAATTCAGTTTGTCACAAAAGTAATTCCAAAATGTCATATAAAACATTTTGAAAACATCACATAAACCAATTAACATCACACATGAACGTCACATAAACCAGTTAACATCACATGTTAGCAGCAAGCCACTGCCAGTGTTTCAACACACATGTCTAGACATCAAACTAGAACACACCAGCACACAAGTGCACACATCAAACGAACAGTAAAAAGGGGAGAAAGAAGACCTACGAA
The DNA here is from genome assembly GCA_023333625.1 of Bothriochloa decipiens. Taxonomy (NCBI): domain Eukaryota; kingdom Viridiplantae; phylum Streptophyta; class Magnoliopsida; order Poales; family Poaceae; genus Bothriochloa; species Bothriochloa decipiens. The sequence goes on along the minus strand of CM041647.1, from coordinate 27,943,313 downwards.
TCGAATCTGATGCCTCCGTCAAGGCACACAAGCGACGCGGATGCCAATGCTGCCGTGATCCACCAGGAAAGTCGCGTCGCCTACCTCCAAATGGACGCCGAAGCCAGTACAGCACACCCGGGGTCCTCCATTGCCTCCTCCGTCTCCGCCGCAAGTCCAACGGGTAGATATTTTTCTACTTTTAGGCGATGTAATATATCCCATATATATAAATATAAGATATAAAAGAACATAAAATATACTTACATTATATACAGGCTCCAAGGGGACGAGAACACACATGGTCGCTTAGTGTAATGGCAAAGACCTTCACGTCTTAATGCCAGGTCCCGGGTTTGAATCCTAGAGAACCCAATCTTTTTGGGAATTCAACATCAGTCGGAGAAGGGTGGTCCCCGTGAATAGATAATAATGAACGCTGGTCCCACAGGTCGGTTAGAGAAGGATTGTCCCATGTGAACAGAGAAGGGTCCCTAGTTGCGGGTCCCAGGTAACTGACACTCTGGTCCCACGCGTCAAGTGGTGAAGGGTCCCGGATGGGTCCCACATGTTAGCCGACAAAGGTCGACCCCACATGAACAGAGAATGGTCCCCTATGGTGGGTCCCATCTAACTGACACGCTGATCCCACACGTCGGATGGAGAACGGTCCTAGACGGGTCCCACATTTCAGTTGATGAAGGTTGACCCCACATGTAAGGAGATGGGTCCCCTGTGGTGGTCCCATCTAACTAACATGCTGATCCTACACGTCGGATGGAGAACGGTCCCAAACGGGTCCCACATGTCAGTCGTCAAAGGGTGGTGGGCTGACATGCTGATCTCACACGTCCCACACGTCGGATGGAAAACGGTCTCAGATGGGTCCCATATGTCAGTCGTCGAAAGGTGGTGGCCTCAAGGTTCCCCTGGCAGGCAGGTCCCATAGGTCGGTTGGTGAAATATGGTCTAACTGACATGTTTCGCGCACGCCTGATGGAGAACGACGCCCATTTGGAATGGATGAGTAACAACGGGTCCCATAACGTCGGATGGAGAAGTGTCCGGCTAAGTGATGGCCGGGTCCCACGACTAACGGCAGATGGGGCATACTAGTGATGCGTGCTAACGGTGGATGGAAGTATGAGTGAAGGCGGCTCTCCCGCTGGCAAACGGCACCGGCTCCCATAGCCAAATGGAGAGGCGTGGATTTCAGTGGCGAAGTGTGTTGGTCACAACTCGAGGATATCCGTGAAACCATCACAATCTAGTGATGAACAGTGCCATGAACACCTCTGTGATGAATCCGTCTGGTTTTCCGTGACGGTTCCCGTGACCTTTTTAAAATACGTAACGGAAATCAAAATCGTCACCTAGTTCAATGACCAAAGCAACCAAAACGTCATGGAAACCACTCTTCGGTGACCATAACAAAATCATCATAAGGAATTTCATTATGGAAGGTCAAATCTCCACTAGTGTAGTCTTCATAAGGACAAAGGACTACTTGTCATTCCAGTGTTATATATATGGATGCTAATTTACATGTATATAGACATGCATGTTCTCCGCATATAAAGAAGCTAGCAACATCTGTATAATAACTACTCCTAACTAACAGTGCCATAATTAAACAACCATATATATAAAAGGCAGATTTGAAGTTTCCTTAATTATTTGTGAGGCAAACTGATCACTGAGAGCTTTGAAATATTAGTGACATGTTAAACATACGAATCAATCATGTACCACACATACAGGCTACCAAGATGCAAGAATACCCATGAATGCAACTAATTAACGTTCCTGACACACCTATTGTTGGCGCACTTGTGGTCGTGAAGGCAGTTGCAGCTAGAGAAGAGGACGATGGTGATCAGCATCACCACAGCGTTGCATGAGGACAATATAGGCCTTGTTGAGGAGGCCGTCACAAGGTGATGGACCTGCCGGCTCGTGTTGCTCTCAGTCGTCCCCCTCCCCATGCTAGAGAAGATCTCAGCTGAACTTAAAGTAGACAAGCAAGTTTAATTTTATCTTGAGAGCTAGAGAATGAATTTAAGCAAGTTTTATTATTACCTGAAAAAGAACAAGGCCGGCCAACCGAGGAACTAGCTTCAAAGGTGTAGCCACACACACTAGCTAGGATCAAGCAGGCAACATCTAACAAAAAGGTAAAAGGAAGGAGGATTATTGATGATTCCACTACTATAATAGTTGGAGGCAGCAGAAATGGGAGAGGGCAGATTCTATCATATATTATACAGAAAAAAGGTCGGCCGTGCTTCGCTCCAAGACCGTTGGTCCCTCGCCGCCGTCCACTCCGCCAATGTCGTGCCAGCCGCCCTCCGCTGCGTCGTGCCACCCTCCTCGCCGCCCTTGATTTAGTTGGGGTCGGGAAGATGGGGAAAGTGAAGTTGTCAACAGATAGGGGTCGGGTCCACCTGCAGGGGTATATTGACGACGGGAATAGTTATTTTTTGAAATTACTTAATGTGACACTGTGCAAACATCACATAAACACAGATCATAACGTCACAAAAGGACCACCATCAACCGATTCCCGATGGTCGACAATTTGTGACAAACATGGGTACCTTTATGTGACACACTATCTGCTGTCGTCACAAATAGTTCTGGGTCTCACATGTTTGTGACGACGAAAAAAATCGTCATATAAAGTAACATTATGTGACAAAACATGTCCCCGTCATAAGCAATTTTGTCACAAAAAGTTTGGTTTCTTGTATTGGTTATGGCTGACATTGTCCTATATAGGTACGCAATGGGAGAGGGCGGATTCTATCATGCTTTCATGGATGTATGGCATGGTCATTTTGTACCTCATTGAGCTCATGATACACCTTAGGACACAAATCAAATATGGTTTAATTACAGGTACACACAATAGATGATAAAAAACAATAAAATATAATATTTTATAGAAAAAGTTCATAACATTTATTTCAACTATGAAAAGTAATGAAAACTTACAATGTCAAAGATAATAAAAGGATAAGCCAACTACTATATATATCATGTAAAGGTTTACACCAAAAGAATCCTTTTGATACATACATACTATTGTACCATTTTGTGGAGTAAGTGGACAATGAATTCTATTAGCATCATAATCATATGAACATCATATATAAATCAACATAACTGTCTATTATATCTTTTGTTTTATACATGCCAAGATCCACGTACAACCATGTGGATGGCAACTTTAATTTAACAATTATCAACATCCATGTCCACCAAGAGCTGAAATGTAGGAACATAGATCTATTAAACTCCTTGTAATTGTCACAAATTCGTAATTTTCAACATATGGAACACAGCTTCCAAACTCATAATTTCCTTACCATCAGTTTGACCTGATCCAGCCATGATTCCATTATCAGTATCACAAATTTGAACACACGTACATAAATTGTCATAGTAATTTTTGACATATGGAACAACCTTTTCCAAAACAAGATTGAACAATGAAGATAACACATAGATGGAAATGAGTTGTTCTCAGAATGTATTGCATATAAAGTTACCTAAAAATATTATGAAAATATATGTAGATTCTTTTGATTTTGCTTTCGGACATCACAGTTTCTTGAGATAAATCTTTGTGTTGGTTGGTTGTTCAATTATTTCACTGTTTGTGTGTCTTCTCAGTGTTCTTGTGATTTTCATAAAAGATAACTACTTTCTTGGTTTAGAAATTTTATGATAATTATTTTGCTAATGACAGCCAGACATTGGTTCATTGTGCAGGTGAAAAGAGGGACGATAGAGCTTCTTGTTTATTTGAAATGGAAGAATGTTCTAAAGGTTTGCCCATACTATATATATCAAAAGTATGTCTTTAACAACTAGCTACTGCTCCATCTTGGAGTTGCTACATATCAACTGTTTGTTTTATTAGTAATGTTCTTTTGCCTGAGCCATCTTTTCACTTCAAATTCCTACCATAAGAACTCATGTATCATGCCTCTTATTGTTTCCCATAAATGTTTCGTCAGATGACATCCTTATTTAATTTTTAGGTGACACAATCAACTTTTCACCTCTGTTTGTAGAAGCCAATAGAAAGTAGCTAAATTTTCAAATGGTCTTCAAGAGGAGTCAGCAAAAGGTGAGTCGACGCTACCGCTTGATTTATACTATGTTATTCTCCTTGGTCTTTTAGTACATTTTTTTATTATTCACAACCTCTACCTTTCCATCTTACATAGCTTCCATTCTGACGCTACCGGATCCACCAGCTTTGCCGACTGCCAGAAGCAGTCGGCAAAGGCCGGAATGCAGTCGGGAAAGCCTTTGCCGACTGCTTTTCATGTGGCAGTTGGCAAAGGTAAGTCGGCAAAGATTTTGTCGGCAAAGGCAGTCTTTGCCGACTGCCACGTGATGGCAGTCGGCAAAGACTTTGCCGACTGCCAAACACGAAGTCGGCAAACGAAGCGCCCCCCGTCGTCTGACGGCTTCTTTGCCGACTGCTGACATGGCAGTCGGCAAAGATTTTTTTTATTTTTCTTCAAAAAGTCTTTGCCGACTGCCTGAGGTGGCAGTCGGCAAAGAGGTTTTATTTATTTATATTTTAAAAAGGCCTTCGCCGACTGCCAGCGCTAGCAGTCGGCAAAGCTAGTGCGTGTGCAGCTCGGTGCCCAGCTTTGCCGACTGCCGTGGCAGTCGGCAAAGCTAGAATTTTTTTTTCTTTTTTTCTATTTTGTTATATATATCACAACAGGCAAATCACACACACACACATATATATATAACACAAATCCACATATAAAGCATAAATTCACATATATATATCACACGTCCAACAAATCCATCATGTCCAAGTCCATCCACATCCAAGTCCAACATACATAACAAGTTCATCATATCCAACATCCATCACAAAGTCCATCACAAGCTAAACGAGAGGTACCTACGATGACCCGGCTCCCCAATGGCCACGAGAGTGTGCAGAGCCCCCACCTTGCCACCCCTACGGCGCCGAGGCATGCGGCGACGCCGAGGAGTACGTCCAGGCCCTGAGCTGAGGCTCAGGAGTGCCACCTGCCCACCCGTCCTGCTGAGGCTGAGAAGTTACGCCACTGACCATGGAGACCACCCGTACTGCGGAGGCGGAGGAGGAGCGCTAAATGGCCATTCATGGCCTGGAGAAGGGCCAACTGGAGGAGTTAGGTTCGAACCCGCCGACTGTGCCTACATAAAGGAGAAGCGATCTCATTAATTCCTGCGGGATGGTCGCACAAGCCAAAACAATAGACAAACATATATACTCACCAGAGTCCCTAAAGGGCCAAGAAGAGGAAGGTATGACAGGACTCCTCTGTCATGTACTTTCGTTGGAGCCTCGGTATGACAGGAAGGTACCGTAGGACCTTCTTGGGGATCTTAGACTATTTCTTCTTGCCATCACTACCGTCTACCTCCACATACCTAGAGGCTTTGCACTTTGCATAGTGCGTTGCTTTCTCATGGTCTCCCGTAAATAGGACGCACCCATTAGGACAAGCATGGATCAACTCATATGGCATCTTAAGTGCACGAAGGAGCTTCTGTGACTCGTATGTGTCCTTTGATAGCATGTTACCCTCCGGAAGCATTGTGCCAAAAACTGCCAACATGTGATCGAAGCCGTCTCGACTCAGGCTCAACTGCAACTTCAATGCTATTAGGCGTCCAATGGCATCCAATTATGACATTTTTGTCTTCTCATGAAGGGGCTTCGGTGCTAAAGACAACATTTCATAGAATGCCTTTATGGTTTCCTCTCGATCTCCTCCACCAATCCTTCATTGCCACGTGCCTCGTTATAGTCTACCACCATGTCGGCCATCCCGACATCTCCATCATACTCCTCGAGGTGTTCTCTCAACTCCTCCTCTCTAACACGGTTGCCTTCACCATGGAAGATCCAGTGGGTATAGTTTGCCACGAATCCGTACTTGTAAATATTGGTCCAAACTGCTTTCTGTATTTTCCTTTTTAAGTTCTTACACTGGCTGCAGGGACATAGCCCGTGTACACCCACTCACGGTTATCCATCCTCTATCATACACATGAGTAAGCGAGTAATAAACTAGTAATTACATCTACACGGTGTTCCTACCATCTAATAGGTGAAGGATAGGTCCTAATCCCACCCGTGGATGCGTAGATGGGTTAGCTTCCATGTTCTGCCCCCGTCCGAGTTGGAATTTTGACATCACCTTCCTCCTGTTCTCTCAATACACGTCCCCGCAGGGAGAGTGTGTATCCAGAGAACAACGGGGAGGTGCTACCAAAACTCTGACTCAGACAGGAGCAGAACATGGAAGCTAACCTATCTATACATCCGTGGGCTGTCCAAAAAACATGGACAATCCGAAATAGATATGGTCACAGATATGCAAAGAACTGCATACCTCTGACCGTATCTCTTTCGGAAAGGAGACGCCTAACTGGGTTACGCGACCCAGGGTAAGGAAGAGAGGTGATTTATACCTAGGGTGGCGGTGGAGACAGGCTAGCAGGGCAGTGGCGAGGCGATGCGGTGCCGACAGACCCGTGGCGCTGACAAAGACGATCGGCGTCATCGAGCTAATCCGGGTCCCCTCCGGCAAGACCCGCTCAGCAGAACAATAAAAACAACACTATAAGTACAGAATTTTGGCAGACAATAAGCTGTGCGGGGAGGTTTCCAAAACCTGCAAGAAAGAAGCCGGCTTGATGGCCGACAACACATATCTGGCACGAAGGCCACACATCCACAAACTCGGCATGAAGGCCGTCAATGACACATACGGCACAATGGCCGACAACCTGGGGCTTTACCTTCTTCTCCTGTGACGGGCAGGAACAACGGCGTGGACGAACATCGTCAATGAACGGCGTGGACGGTCATCGGACCAAGGTCCTTCTCCTCCTCCCTTCTCCCTCCTCTTCTCCTCCTCCCTTCTCCTCCTTCTTCCTCCTTCTCCTTCTTCTTCCTCTTCCTCCTTCTCCTTCTCCTTCTCCTTCTTCTTCTATCTCCTCCTTCTCCTTCTCC